>OW799214.2:20671482-21305674 GCA_941918905.2 Xestia sexstrigata
CGCGGTGTTGTGCACTCTGAATTCTTACCGGAAGGTCTAACGGTAAATAAAGAATATTATTTGAGCGTTATGCGGCGTTTAAGAGAGCAAATTCGACGAAAAAGGCCAGATTTGTGGAAAGAAAATTCTTGGATTTTGCACCACGACAATGCGACTTCGCACAAGGCTATCATTGTGAACGAATTTTTGACCAAACACTCAACAAATACCATCCAGCAACCACCATATTCACCAGATATGGCTCCTGCTGACTTTTTTCTTTTTCCTAAACTCAAATTACCACTTCGTGGCACCCGTTTTCAATCGATAGAAGACATAAAGGAGAATTCGCGGCGAGAACTGAACTCAATTCCGGAAGCAGCGTTTAAAAAATGTTTTGATGAATGGATTATTCGTTGGCGCAAGTGTATCGTTTCTAAAGGAGCATACTTTGAAGGTGATAAAATAAATTTGGATGAATAACAGACATTTTGTGTATTATTGATCTTTTCCCGGTACTTTCTTGACAGAGTAGTACATTGCCTTTGACTTTAATTGGCATACGGGAGTCGCATAGAACACCAAACAACGATCTCCATTTCAGTCAGGCTGCCTGGATTCTATTTTGTATGTCTTTTTTTACACAGGCTTTTGGTGCTACAATGAATCCGAGATACTTGAACTCCTCAACTCTGTTAAGGGGTCATTTTCGACTGATGAACATGGTATGACACCCACATTAGCACCGGAAAAGTCACAAAACATATATTCGGTCTTCTGTCTACTGACTCTCAACCCTCTCCTCTCCAAAGACTGCTGCCATGCCGTTAGGTCTGATTGCACTTCTGCCAGCGATTCGGCTATAAAAACAACATCATCCGCATATAGCAGTGACCATGGTGCTGGTTTTTGTATATTTGAAGTAATATAATCCATTACCAGGATGTATAGTAGAGGGCTCAGGGTCGAGCCTTGATGAACACCTATTCTGACCTCAAATGCTTCACTTGTTCCTGCTGGACTGACCACTCTTGTAGATACATTGTGGTTTAGATCTTTAAGGAGCTCGATATAATGCTCCGGCTCTAGTTGTGCTCTGAATGCATGCCAGATAAGCTCTCGCGGAACTTGATCGAACGCCTTTTCGAGGTCTATGAAAATCATGTGGAGGTCTTGTTTGCGAGACTTGTACTTTTCCATTAGTATTTTCACCGAATGAATTGCGTCTGTGGTGCTAACACCGCTGGTAAATCCACACTGGTTTGGTGTTATGTTTGTTAGCCTTTTTACGAGGATACTTTCCCAGATCTTAAGTGTGTGAGAGGTTAGCTTGATTCCTCTATAGTTTCCACAGTCCGCAACATCTACTTTATTCTTATAGAAAGGTATCAGGTTGCTGGTTCTCCACATCTCTGGTACTTTGGTGGTTCTGAGAATTTCGTTGAAAAGCTTTGTCAGCCATGCAACACCGGTATTCCCAAGTTTTTTCCATAGGTCTGCCGGAATCTCGTCTGGTCCCGTGGCTTTCCTATTTTTCTTCTTTTGGATAACTGCTTTGACTTCCTCCGGTGAAATAATATCAACTCGTCCTTCAGCACGTGGTAGTGCTGCGGTTTCTGTGGAAACTCCTCGTTGAGAAGTGTTTGGTAGTATTTTTGCCACCTCTCATTAATTTCTTTATTATTGGTCAACTATTTGCCAGATGAGTCTTTAATGTATTTGTTGCGTTTGAAATCTTTTGTTTGATTATTTCGGAATTTAGCTAATTTAAATATCTCTGCATCTGTTTTTGCGTTCTCTAATTCTTTATAAATGTGGTCGTTGAACAATGCTCTTGTTATGGCAACACATTTCTTAGCCCTTTTTTTATTATGTTGTATTCCAGGCGATCCGTGTCCGTTTTTGTTTCGTGCCATTTCTTGAAAAACACTTTCTTTTCCCTTATCTGAGATTTAACATTCTCATCCTACCAAGTAGGATGTTTATTGATCCTTAGTTTTGCTTTTGTCACACCTAAAGTTGTTTTGGCGGTTTGCAGGCAAAACTAGTGGAAGTCGTTCCAGAGGGTGTTACTATCTTTTGGGTCTTGCAGCGTGTCTATCAAGTATGCATCTGCCTTGAGAATGAATGCAGTGCCTTCTGGCTTGTTTATGTTGTACCATTTTTTGCGTGGTTCATATTTTTGGTATTTCTGTTTTTGGTTCCAGTTTGGCATTATCAAACACACCCACAAGAAGTTTGTGTTGGTTGGTTAGTGGTTCTCCTGGTATAACTTTACAGTCCTTGAAATTTAGTCCTTCAAAATAGTTCGATCGCACGGGAAATAATCTATTTGTGTGGCCGAGCAACCACTTTTGTAGGTTATTAGGTGTTAGTCTTTTTTTTTAAAGTAGGTAGAGTCGCTAGATTTATTATGTCATGGCCCTGGCTGTTAGAGGCACCGTACCCAAAATTTCCATGTACGACTGAGTTTTCCTGTGCTTTCATATCCACGTGCCCGTTCAAATCACCTGCTATTAATTTTCTTTCGTCTAAGGGTATGGTTTGTAAAAGGCTTCTCCAGAAAAGATCTGCTTCTTCACACATCCCATTTGGCTTATACTGAGAATACATTTAAAGTTGGTTGGTTATCAAGAGATAATTTCACGTACATAATTCTATCACTTATTTTCTACTTTAATGATTCTTTGATTTAGTGTTTTGTCGAGGATGATGCCAATCCCGGCCCTAGTTGTTGACGTGCCGTTATACAATAGTTGATAGTTCATACCAATGCCCCTAGATTTTGAACCTTTCAACTTGAGTTCTTGTACACAACAGATATTAATATTTCGCTTATGCAGTGTATTCGCCAGTTCTTGGCTTCGTCCGGTCAGGGAACCGACGTTCCATGTGGCTATGCGCATGTTATTTGCGCTGCGCCTTGATTCGTCGCTTGCAGGGATCGCCTTGGCATTTTTCGCCTGTGATCACGGTTGCCACCTGACGCCAAGACTGTCACCCTCTTCTAGGGTGCAAGTGCCGCCGTTGGCTCATTATGAGCTCTTCCGCTGCCATCTCTCCTGGAGTGCCTAAGCACCCAGCACTGTCCACGACCTCTACTCCAAATATGTTCAAGAAGCCCGCAGCAGGGGTTTGATAATGGAGTTTCCTTCTCCGGCCTGTTGGTCCGCGGGAGGTATTTTATTTCCCTCCTACCCGGCGTGGCGCCGAGCATTCCCCTATCCGCCACCTGGGGACGCGTTCTCTAGGTGTGAGTGAGGCTCACCCGAGAACATCAATAATTTGGTAGGACTAAAGTTAAATAATAATTAAGTAAAAGTAAAAGTTACAGATCTTTTTCGTGTATGAACTTATTTTAAGAACAGATTTTAATTTATTGTTTCAAAGGGTCTAGTTTGTTTTTCAGCTGCGTACGGTTAGACTGGAAGCCGGGCTAAGTAAAAAAATAATGATGACTGTGATGCCAGTACACGAAAATTCTTCTTGTTAACATCTATAATTTAAATAAAATGGCTAAATTGCAAGTTAACATAACTAACCACTAATTTTATTTTATTATGATCATCCATGCAACCAACCACAGGCACTGGTTATTACAAAAACCCAGCGAGTCAGGTTGCGCAACACAATGTGGCCCAAGGATGCGTATGTGCACAGCAACCTATCAGGTCAACTGTAGCAGTCACTGCGCTTACAAATGACGTGTAATTGGGCTGTTGCATAGACGCTAGTTAAATGTGGTGACTATCTGGTCTAGTCACAGTGGTACAAGGTCAAACAAGATATTAATAGGATTTAGAACCATAGATGTACTGAATGTCGCGTATATTTCAGATGAATATTAATTGGATTGCTTAGTGGTGTGGTGTCAATATGGTGTGAATGTAAGCCCAGAAAATAGATGAACATTATACAGCAAATATTGAAGCGAAATTGGTAATTTGAAGCTTATAAGTAATCAATAAATAATACATTTTTTATTACCACAAAGTTCGAGTAGGTACGGTCGAACAAGCTTTAATTGTTTTACTTTATTTGGTTTACTTTTTACAATGTAATTTGTTGGTTGAACTGTAAACCAAATAGCTTGTTCGACCGTACATACAGATAGAAGTTCTCAATTAAGCATTAGATACCTAGTGAAGGTTGCGGGGATCCGCTGGATGCGAGACGCACGGCACCGGTCAATGTGTTGACACTTGAGGGAGGCCTATGTCCAGCAGTGGACGTCTTTCAGCTGAAATGATGTCACGTCCTGTTCCCTAAACTAGGCTAGGCCTGTATCTTGGGGGCAGTGGCCGGCTATAGGGTATGCTTATAACTCTATTTCAGCAGACGTGACGGTGCACGTGTCAACTGTCAAGGAGTGTAAGTTGCTTATAAAATAATCCAGATCAAGTTCTCTGTGGCTATAGCAGCCTCAAGGTCAATGTTAAAAGGTCGTTGGTAATCAGAGAAGCATCAGAAAAGCAGCAAATGCATGAATGTTGGTTTGGATGTATCCTAAATGATTTTGTAACAAAACATCCGGTAGCGTAGCGGTGGCTGTGTGGTAACACCGGGCAGCGGCGATGCGCAACACTCGCCATTTTAACTACTGTTTATTAACGTTTAGACAACTTCAAGGAATGAAGGAAATGTTTAATTGGTATTCACCTGTTTTTATCGTAAAATGAGTCGGAAAGGTGATATTCTCAAAAAACTGCTTTTAGGCGAGGCGCCATTTTCCAATATTATAAAGACGGTCGCAAAGTTGAAATTGCGGGAAGAGCATCAAAATCTATAAAATTACCCCTTTTATTTTCCAGGTAGCCTCTCTTTTTGAGAACCAAATTACAGTACTTACTTTATTTCAAACGTGCTGTTCGCGTTCAGTTTCTTTGGAAAAATTGCCCCAGAGATACCCATAACTCTTCAAACTTTCAGACATCAACTTTACTTAATTTTCGTGTAACCGCTCTTTACTTAAACGGTGTTACTGTATGCTCTTCAGTTCCGCCAATGTCAAGTGCTTAGTTTCACGAACATGAACACGTCACAAATCATAGTGTTTATCCGTTTATCCACACCGCCACGCGCCTCGCGGCACTCGCAAAAGAAGCACAGCACGCATCACAGAAGTCCCAACCAATATTTTTCAAATTCCAAGAAAAATATAAATTATGTTAATGACGATCCGAATGGCGCATCGATAGTGCGGCTGCCTTACGTTCCTAGGGTCCTGGATTTGAATTCTGGTAGGGGCAAATGTTTGTGTGATTAGGATGGACATTTGTTCCGAGTCATGGATATGGTTAAATTTATAATAAGTATGTAGGTTTTCAAAAAAAAAGTAGGTATCTATATAGTAAAATATCAACCATCTGGTGTCTACGACACAAGCCTCGTTGCTTAGTGTGGCACTAGATGGCGGTGTGTGTAATTTCCAGCGATATTTATTTATTATTTAAGGCCCTTCTAACCCTAAAATTAGCAACTAAAATAAAGTTCTAATCAGCTTGCACTACAAAGCGGTTGTTACGCTGATTAGAACTTTATTTTAGTTGCTAATTTTAGGGTTAGAAAAAAAAACCACTCATTTCGCACTATTCGGCCGCAGTACAGTCACTGCGGCCGAATAGTGCGAAATGAGTGGTTTTTTGCGATTTACAAAAAATCTATTGATTGGACTAAAATAGGAAAACACATAAGACCTGCTTTAAGTTAGTTCAGTTAGTATACAAAGTTTCATGATCTAATTAGAAGTACTTTTTGAATACCAGCGGTTTATTGTTCGATTTGGAGGTAACTTTGGAATTTTTTTCTATCGAGAAAAGTTTATGGAATCGTGTTTTCGTCACACATAGTACTTAGCATTAATCCTCAACTTTACCATATATTTATTTCAAAATTAATGCTGCAGTATTTTAGGCGTAACTGAGGATCATGCTAAGCCAACCTCCCCCCCTCAAGGGTTATAGGCCCCTTAATGATGCAAACTGCGTGAATCATGGAGGACAGTTGAAAGAAAAAAAAAGAAAGACATACAAAGCTTTAATTGATTAATTGAATTTAGTTTCGAGGAGATAAAAGGACCGGCGCAATAGACGATCTCTTCGATGTTTCTTATCTAAGTAGCGTCTATCTCTATGATTATTATGAAGTGCGTAATTCTTTTAGGAGCCGTAAGCAATATGTATCTAGACTGAATTTTGTTAATCTTAGTTATTTAAAGCAAGTCATTACATTTATGATAGTGTTATCCTTCTGCTCCATCTTGTTTTACGGCGCAGTTTCCAAGCATCACCTGATTAAGGTGAAAACTAACAAGGCATGTAGAAAGCGGTGGCGCGGCGCGCGCGCAGTTTCCACGTGCGCCAGCGCATCGTGGGAGATCACAATGTAACGAGATCTAACCCCAAGACATAGAAAGCTTTAATTGAATAATTGAATTTAGTTTCGAGGAGATAATGAATTTGTGCGAAAATACGGCATGCCGAGAGGATTAATGGCTTTTCAAATAGGTACCTATTAGTCGTTCTCGAATTCACTAAAGAAAAATTTGATGTTATGTACCATGGTTTCCTGGCGCGTGAGAAAAATCTGAACCGACGCAACCATCTTGTTTTTTTAATACTTACTCGTATCACAAATTTTAACAAACTCGTCTGCCATTGTCCGCTCGAGCGCAGCAAAAGATTCATTGAATACGGCACTGTATTTATGATAATTTTATAAGTAAGTAATATTTATATGTGGCGCAACCCTAATACGATTGTCAGTATAGTACCTACCTACATATATAGTGTCGTATTGTTCGATACTGACAATCGTATATTATATCTTGTGTTGCTTTCATGCGTGTCACAAAGTTTCCTCAATCTGTAACTTGCGGAATTGAAATCGATTAGTTTTAGTACAAAAACATAGCGGAAGTACTACAATCGGCGTGTGTTTGCGCACGCGCACCCAACTGCATCAATGATCGTACTTTATTCCGTGTTCATGACTGTGGGTAATGATTGTTAGCAGTCATTCATAAATAAAACTTGCATCAAGGCCACTTTCCTAACGATTGGGCAGAGCTATAATCGTACAAAATCAAAATCAAAGCATTTATTTCAAGTAGGCCAGTTACAGGCACTTTTGAATTGTAACAAAGATGAAAATTAAATGTAGCTACAGTCCCAGTCACAAGACATAAAAACTGTGAAACTGTAGTTGCCCATTCCCTAGCGTAGATCTCTATGGAGAAGAACGGGCAAGAAACTCCATGGACACTTTTTTAAATCAAAATATTGTTACAAAATCTTGGTTACATCATTCGTGTTGAGATGGTATATTATGTGAGAACAATGTAGCAAGATGTGCACGTTAAAAGTGTCCATAGTAAAATAAAAAATACAATTAAAAAATAAACATTCAAAATAAGTTAAATAAGCCATGGCAACTAAGAGATGACCAGTCACAACTGACAGCGCCCGTTCACGAACATGACGCATGGATCAGCACCATTCAACTCAACCATTTTGAAGGGAACTGAATGATCCGACACACGCGCCACCATCAGCGAGACATTAGAGTGAGCGTGACATACTCTCAACCGCCAGGGCACATTCAAGTCAAGAAAAGACGTAGGATTTCAGTGAATGATAGCTTTCTAGTACATAAGTAGTACTCACACAATATGGGCTATGCGATTATATAATACAACATTGCAATACCCGAAAGGCGATTACTGTTGATGATCCCAGATATGTCCCGTTACACCTGCAGTAGGGTAGGGGCGAGCCCTCTACCATCAACTAGCACAAATCCGTTCTCTGGGCTGCTACTGAGAAATTCCTACTGTGAGAACTCAATTTTAATTTGTTCGACCTGGGAATCGAACCCATATATCTTATGCTCAGCAGTAGCGCTACCGTTATCTAAATCAACGATCTAGGCACATAACGTTGCATTTCCGGTGTACAATAATTAAGCCGTGCTTGCCTAGGTTGGTCTGTGGATAGGGGACTACCCTTTCCATACCGAGTTTCCTCCGTGCCTCGGAAAGCACATTAAACAGTTGGTCCCGGCTGTCATTTGTAGATCTTTGACAGTCGTTACAGGTAGTCAGTGGTCCAAAAAGTCTGACAACTAGTCTTACCAAGAGGTATCGTATTACCGCCGGGGTTGCGGGACTGTTCGAAAGAGATACCGTGACCCCGGAACACAAAGGGCGATGAAGGAACATGGATGGGTTTTAGTCAGTAAAAGTCTGACACTCCCTCCTGCTCCGCCCAGAGCGGGAGAAGTCATTTGATGATTTCCCATCCGAAAAAAAAAAAAAAAAAGGTATCGTATTACCCAGTACTAACTGGGTTGTGGAGGTCAGATAGGCAGTCGCTCTATGTAAAATAATGGTATTCAGCAATCAGCTGCATCCGGTTAGACTGGAAGCCGACCCCAACATAGTTAGGAAAAGGCTGGGCAGATAATGAGATGATGAAATGCATAAGCATAACACCATGCCTGTAGTCCTCAAAGGGCTGGGCAGAAATGTATCTAAATTAACTTTATAACCCACATTTTACCTCTAGTTAGATGAGATGTATAAAACTAGCTAAAATACTATCCAAAAATAACGTTTCCGCAAAACACGTTCAATGGCCAGCCCTTCAACAAAACGAGACCAAACGTTACGCAACGAACCGGTGCTAGTTATTATGATAACTAATTCAATTTGCGAGAGATCCAGCTCACTGGGTGACGGGCGGCGCGGGCGGCGAGAGCTGAGCGAAGCCTTTTCAGTGCTCACTGGTGTAGGTTGTATTTCCATTTCGTCATTCCCGTACGAAAAATAACTCTCTATATGCAAATATAGAGCGTTATTTTTCGTACGGGTTATTATAAGTTCCTCCTTTTTCTTCTCTGCATTGTCAGCTTTCTCTTATCCTTGTCCCAATGTATTTCGAGTCGGTGCAGCAGGTCTACTTATCCATAACAGTCGTCATCTGTAGTCGCCCCCTTTCTAGCCATAATTATCATTATTCACACAGTCCATCCATCGTTTCTTTTGCCGTCCCCTAGTCTTAGATGATAGCCATCCACTTTACTTAAAACATTCCTGACGACATTTCCTCCGCGTGACAAGCCAATTCTCCAGATACTCACAAAAGACATTTAGGAGGGTATACCTAAGTACTTGGTGGCCTGTATTTAACCGTTAATTAATTAATTCTAAAGCGTGTCTGCTTGCTATAGCGATTGCATTCTTTGGAAGTAACACTAACAGCAAGCAACTTATTCCGATTGCTTTGTTTTGCATCATTCTATGATATTACATAGCAGCGTATCACGTATGGTAGCAATAATATAATCAATTTAATCGATTTCTCTATTCCCACTTTAAATAAACATTTCAATAATAAAAGCTAAAAAGTATTTAGATGGTTTGGCCATGTTGAGAGGATGAGTGAAAGCCAATTAACTAAAAAGGTATTTAGGTACAAGGCACATTTTTAGAAATGCCGAGAGAACGTCCTTGGACATACACTCGGGATCTCGTCGTGATCTTCAGAAAGGTCAGGTAAGTAGTACTCGCAACTGGCGAGCGTGTGACCAGAGATATGAACGTGAACGAGGAGAAAAGATCATGTAAGGACGTAGCAGGTGGCGTTCTGTAGTACCCCCATGGGGGAAAGGGCGTGGGTGAATGTGTTTCTTCAAATTAAGCAAATCCTGATAACCCTAAGCCTTCTTAATTCTTTGGAACTTCCTAGAAGTTCTGCCATCTAAGCCCAGGCGCGTGACTCCACCGCCTAGTCGCCGGCCAGCGGCCAACACAATGGGCGCCCGGCGGCCATAAAGGCGCACAATGGGCCACTTATTGATATGTCCTGGTATGCGCGACGATCGCACGGCTATTTCCCTTGCCGCCTGCTTGGCCTGTAGGTTTGCTGGATTGCTGGTTCGCGATGAGACGGGGGTGGCGTGATCGAAGTGTAGTAAAATTGAAAATTGCTGTACCCCATACTGCTGTAACGTGATTATATTGTAAAACGAAATCATTTCAAAAGAGTATAGCCATGGAGCTTCTTGTCAGTTCTTCTCCATAGGAAATGACCACCCCGAACCGTGCACCATTTTTTCGGTGTTTTATAAGTGCCCATGTAGGCCTATGTGACATAAAAAAATTAAAAGTTAGCGCAGGTTAATAAATCATGAAAATCTTCGAATGTGCAAAAAATACAAGCTTATGATAGAGCGAAAACTGAAAAGAAAAAGCAAGAAAAAAATGTGTGGCATCGACCCCAAGTAACTTGGGAGTTGGTACAAGGACAGTAAAATACTTAATAAAGAGGAAAGATCTACGGACCGTAATAAGATAAATGGAAGTTGTGATAACAATAAATTCAAGATGCAGCATGTTAAATGTAAAGACCAAACCAACCAACTTAAAAATGTTTTTAAAAAACACTAACTCTTATTGTGTCCATAGCCAATTCTGCGTACAATGTGTTTATTTCTGTAAACTCACTTCTCTTTTTTGTTACTTTATAAAAATCCAAATTTGTTGTAATGATATTGTGAAACGAGATTAACAGCCGATAAACTGTTTTGCAATTTGGCAGACCTTTTATATGTTATGTTCTATACCTAAATTTTGAAAAAATAGGAGTAAATGATATTGACGGCTGGCTGGGAAGAGGTGGTACAAAGGCGGGAATATCAGTTACTGAAATTGATAATTCTTTCTACGGTGTCCGACGAAGTATTTCCGCTGTATCTCTTCCGCTCACTAGTAATACTGATTCGGATTAACAGGCCGGTGAAATTACAGACGCGTGTGAGTTTCCTACTTTACCTCTAAAGTCACGTTTGAGTTCATTGACTTTCCAATAACAATAAACATATTGACTACACTCAGATAACTGTTACAGAGATTCGCGCATAAAAGAGCCAAGGGCCAACCGCAAAGGACCTTAACTAACTCGTCATAGACGGACTAGGTCAATGTCCCAGTGATAGGCTGCTTATGTAACGTCCGGCCAGTGACACTGGCCAGTAGTGGTGGTCAGTGGTCTGACCACTTTCTCCGCACGACTCAACGGACCAGCCCCAAGTAGTTGCACGTCCCGGTGTGCGGCACTGAGGATATCTTTCGTTTTATTACGGAAGCGATAATTGATTTCTTTTAATCAAGGAAATAAGGAAACTGGTAATTGATGTTCTAGCGGTGTGTACAACTATACAGTTACACGTAGGGCCATAGGTAGAGGTACAGGGAATAAATATAAGGGAAAGAATACGCATTCGCGATGATAAATCCTAAATAAAGCTTATATTAAACCATAGAATTACCTGCCTGCACAGTAATTTGTACAAAATATCAATTAACTCGATGCAGTAGCTCAATCCTCCTCCCCTATAAGTAGGTATATCTATTCATGGCATCATGTAATGATAATGGAACTTACTTTCAATTTCTTCGTCTTTATCAGAACTTAAAAACCCTCTCATGCTTACCCACTTTTATTTATTTCCAGTGACGAGGATGACACGGGTCGTCTGCTGCGGCAGCTCAGTAGGATCAACCGGCCGCTCGGCGTCACCTTCCCGCAGATGGTCAGACTCATGGCCCAGTGCCAGCAGGTAAACACACGTCTTAACAAACTTATGACTTAACGAAGAGGCGGAAAAACCGGAGAGATGCCGGTTTTTCCTACTTGCTGCCAAGAGGCACCCATCACGTTGACATGGAATTTAGAATACAATTTCTATTCTTTGGCATTGAAAAAGCTACTAAACCTAGCTGTGGATTACTCATGACGGATAATAATTTGTTGTGGTTAATGAATATGCACGTTAATGCGTATTCCGACTTTGGAAATTTCTATAATACGTAGGTACTCAATTTCTGGTGATCACAATGGAAACACTGAGATTGCAAAAGCCATTATTTGATAGACTAGCATTGTATTGTGTAACTATAACTGGTGCACGCAACTTTACATTCAAAGCGCCTATTTTGCAAATGGGCGTAAAATAGGCACCGATACAATTGCCTCTTGTAAAAGTATCCAATTCCATTTGTGCTACTGATAATACACGTTTTTGCTAACTTTTCTCCCAGACAGCAAATTGAATGGGAAGAAACACAATCGATGTGTTCCACGGCTGTCACTTTCAGATTTTTACTAGGTAATTAAAGACAGACATATAATTATTACTTCTTGTAAAACATAAAACCATAGCATATCGTGAGCTATGATAAAAAAAAACCATAACAATAACGTAACTTCCGCGCGGTTCTCGGAAAAGAACACGCAATTCTCATTTCTTATCCAAACGCGGGACGAAATAAAGTAGTATAGGTGCAGCCTGCCTTCTTAGTTTCATTACCTTCAGTTCAGCAAGCTCATCATCATTTCAGCCGAAAGACGTCCACTGCTGGACACAGGCCTCCCCCAAGTGTCGCCACATTGACCGGTCCCGTGCGGTCCACCTAGTGGGAGGTCTTCAAACTCAACGTCTTCCGGTTCGCGGTCGCCACTCCAGAACTTTTCGGCCCCATCGGCCATCCGTTCTGCGAGCAATGTGCCCTGCCCACTGCCACTTAAATTTGGCAATTCTTCGGGCTACTTCGGTGACCCTGGTTCTCTTGCTTGGATGTCTTCATTTCTGATTCGATCACGCAAAGAAACTCCGAGCATAGCCCTCTCCATTGCCCTTTGGGTGACTTTAACTTTAAGCCTTCTTATAAGGCCCATTGTGAGCGACCACGTTTCGGTCCCGTATGTAATCACTGGCAACACACACTGGTCATAGACTTTCGTCTTGAGACACTGCGGTAAGTTTGACGAGAAGATACCGCGCAGCTTCCCGAACGCTGCCCAACCGACGGCTGACGAGAAGATAGTGGAACTGGAAGAGGAATTGAGCGGGCTGCGATTAAGTATTGTGGGATTATCTGAAGTCCGAAGAGAGGGGGACGACACGATAATCCTGAAATCCGGCAACCTGCTCTATTTCCGAGAGGTTGACCTGCAGTCCCAGGGTGGTGTTGGGTTTATCGTCCACAAGTCCCTTGTGAACAACGTGGCGAAGATCGAGAGTGTGTTGACCAGGGTGGCGTACCTTATACTCAGAATATCCTCAAGATATTCGCTGAAGGTCATACAGGTCTACGACCCGACCTCGGCACGCACCGACGACGAAGTGGAGACCATGTATGAGGATATCTCTAAAGCCATGCATGGTCTCGAAACTCACTTCACCGTTGTCATGGGGGACTTCAACGCGAAACTGGGCAAACGAGACGGGAATGAGCTGCAGGTGGGGCAATTTAGAGTTGGACGTCGGAACTACCGGGGCCACCAACTGGCTAGTTTTATGGAGAAGGAGGGCCTCTATATGATGAACTCCTTCTTCAAAAAGCGTGAGCACAGGAAGTGGACCTGGCAGAGCCCCGATGGTGCAACCAAAAACGAGATTGACTTCATCATGTCAACCAAGAAGCAAATCTTCAATGATGTCTCTGTGATCAATTCGGTGAAAACCGGGAGCGATCACCGCATGGTAAGAGGCACGTTGAACATCAATGTTAAGCTAGAAAGGTCTCGACTGATAAAGTCTACGCTCCGTCCAGCACAGATCCAAATCCAAAACCCCGAGAGCTTTCAGCTTGAATTCCAGAATCGTGTCGAATGCCTAGGAAGCTCAGTGGACGAACACAACGTTGGGTTCGTGGAAACTGTCCATACGACCGGATTCTTCAAGACACGTCGTAGATTAGATTTTTTTTTTTACCTTTTTATACTACTTCTTTCTTTATTTTTAACAACGTTATAATAATTTTATTTTTACTCAAGTCTTTTTTTTATTTTAATTGTATAATAAAATTACACCATACGTTTTTCTTTTCTTTGTATTGTTTCGTAAGCTAGATAATCTCTTAAATGTAGGGTCTAATTTTAATCTCTCTTAAGGTAACACTTATTTTTGTGAATGCTGCCATGGTTAACCTGTAATTGGCGACTGTGTAAGTCCAAAACTGTATGTATACCTAAATGCTATACACAGAAACTGTTGGTGAACCTATACTAATAAATAAATAAATAAAGCTAAATTGGTTGTCTTGAAAAAAATTATGAATTTAAATATGTACTATAATTTCTGTATTTTTGACCCCAAAGTTCGAGATTCGCAAAAACCATTGGCATCAGTACCATTAATGACTCTTCGAACCGTGTAATGAGTTTCTCATTATGTGCCAGTTTTTCTACCACATTGACCTCACATTTGTCCCCCGAAATTATTGTTCTGTCAAACAGTCAATAGTAATTGATATATTTATTTTTATCTCTATTACCTATAATTATTATATCCGACCACAGTTATATTACGTCATGTTGAAACTAAACACTACTTTTATTATGTGCTATCAGCTATCTGAGACATCCACGTTGGATCTGATCGAAATTTTATTGTGATATACCACGAATGTGTTTCACGCGAGTATTGTATAAGTAGACAATTAATAACAATTTCCTCATTTCTATGTTGTTTCTATGTCATAATCAGTCTGTTAAAATAAAAAAACATGCGGGGCAGTCTGGGGACTGCCGATAGAAGTGAAAACTAAGTAATTTGTGAATTGTATCGTCTATGTGTGGGTTTATCTGAAATGTATAATATGTGTTGTTACTAAAACATCATCATCTGTCTAGCTTTTCCCCAACTATGTTGGGGTCGGCTGCCAGTCTAACCGGATGCAGCTAAATACCCGTATTTTACATGGAGCGACTGCCTATCTGACCTCGACAACTCAGTTGGCGCTGGGTAATACGCTACCCCTTATAATAGTAAGACTGGTTGTCAGACTTTCGGCCACTGACTACCTGTAACGACTGTCAAAGATCTACAAATGACAGCCGGGATCAACTGCTTAACGTGCTTTCCGAGGGGTCTAGTAACTTTGTTCTACGAACAAGAGTGGGCTAGAAAACAAGAAAGAGACAACATCAGAGGAAAAGAGATGAATTACATAACCTAGACAGGTGCATTACTTTGTGTAATTTATTTCATCACCACTGCTCTCAAAACGGTGAAGGAAAACATCGTGAGGAAACCGGCATGTCCTAGAACCAAAAATTCGAAGACATGTGACATCTACCAATCCGCACTGGGCCCGCGTGGTGGATTATAGCCCATTCTCTCTCATTGAGAGGAGGCCGTGTCCCAGCAGTGGGAACATTATAGGCTGATGATGATAATGATGATGATGACATAATGTTGCCGCCAAAAATACTATTTCATACTCTCCAAAATAATGAGGTTATTAGTTGTTGTAGTACCTAGTATTAATTGATTTTTAAAGTAAACTTCCCTTAAAATTACCCTTTGCTATTATTCTGATGCAAGAAAATGTTTGTTAGGAAATATATCATATTTAATTGATTATACACAAAACAAAAACAAAAGGGGAAAATATATGACAACACGTCCGCACGCCATATTATTTATAATTTTGACGTTGACATTTGGTGTCACAAGAACACTGTCTGCCGTCACTTGCGCATCATTTTATCTTAATAACACCCAAAAAAGTGTTTGTATATCACAAACTAAGTAAAAAAAATTACGTTAAAATTATTATTATCGGCGCCATCTTGGATTTTCTTTTTGACCTCATTTTCATTATCAGCGACCCCAAAAACCACGAAAAGGACACCCATGAAGAAAAAACCAAAAATTTTCGTCGGCGCCATCTTGGATTTTCATTTTGACCTCGTTTTCATTACCAATGACCCAAAAACCTCGAAAACGATACCCATGAAGAAAAAACCGAAAATTTTCTACGGTGCCGTCTACAATGATTTTCATTTTGAACTCATTTTCGTTACTAGTGACCCTAATAACTATGAAAACAACACCCATTAAGAAAAAACCGAAAATTTTCGTCGTCGCCATCTTGGAATTTCATTTTGACCTCATTTTCATTAACAATGACCCCAAAAACCTCTAAAACGACACCCATGAAGAAAAACCATAAATTTTCTTCGGCGCCATCTTGGATTTTCATTTTGACCTCATTTTCATTATTAGTGACCCTAAAAACCATGAAAACGACGCCCATAAAGAAAAAACCGAAAATTTACGTCGTCGCTATCTTGGATTTTCATTTTGACCTCATTTTCATTACCAGCGACCCTAAAAACCAAGAAAACGACACCCATGAATAAAAAACCGAAAATTGTCCTCGGCGCCATCTTTTATTTTCATTTTGACCTCATTTTCATTAGCAGTGACGCCAAAAACCTCGAAAACGACACCCATAAAGAAAAAACCGAATATTTTCGTCGTCGCTATCTTGGATTTTCATTTTGACCTCATTTTCATTACCAGCGACCTTAAAAACCAAGAAAACGACACCCATGAAGAAAAAACCGAAAATTGTCCTCGGCGCCATCTTTTATTTTCATTTTCATTAGCAGTGACGCCAAAAACCATAAAAAAGACACACATGAAGAAAAAACCGAAAATTTTCGTCGGCGCCATCTTGGATTTTCATAAACTTACGAGTTTTTCATCATCCGTTTTCATTCCCCCTCCCCCCTTCGTCCCCGCCCCAGTCGTAGCACTGTACTGCACCGCCGCACGGTGGATCGAAAATCGGCTGTAGAAGACATAGGATCTCGATGTCTTAAATGTTATTTTTTTTGCTGGAAATGACTTCTGCCGATCATTACTGTTCTATAAAATGTCATATGAAGTAATTGTGTGCACAAATGGAAGAGTTATAATTTTTATAAGAAAAAAATGTATGGAGCTGATATGAAAAATGAGGATATCTCTGGAATCGCAAGGTTCGCCGTTATATCCTTGCACACTGTTATAGTACTATTTATTTGTGAATTTTTGACATACTTAATATCGTGGCATCACTTGCGATATTTTTTTTTTAAATCGTCAAAATTAAAAAATAAAAAATGTTTATGATATGTACATTTTAATGTTTAAATATGGCTATACCAAGTGTAACTTACAATATTTTTTATGCTTAGACCAAAACATTCTAAGAAATCACAAAGTCGTATTACCTACTTATTTGAAATGACATGGTAATTATGAATTACATAATAATGTAATCTTGCCTAATGCCTCAAGTCCACATTAGCTAATGATTAATAAAACTTAATACCTATATACCTGTTAAAAGGATACGTACCAAAATAATTTGGGGTACTCGCTAATTTAGCAATTAGTGCAGGATTAACTTAATGAAAGTAATTAGATAAATGTGATACCATCATTAGTCAATAACAATAAATAGTCAAACATTGGATTCACAACTTCAGTTCATTTA
Source organism: Xestia sexstrigata (assembly GCA_941918905.2). Classification (NCBI taxonomy): domain Eukaryota; kingdom Metazoa; phylum Arthropoda; class Insecta; order Lepidoptera; family Noctuidae; genus Xestia; species Xestia sexstrigata. The sequence continues at coordinate 20,688,797 of OW799214.2, forward strand.
GAGCATTTCTAATACTAACATCTATCCTACCGTGTCTTTTTACTCAGTGATCGTGAATAATGGAAAGCATTATTACAAATTTGGATTTGTTTGTTATTCTGAGCAATCAGGATGCTTCGTCTTTCGATCACGAAATATTGTTTAACACACTTTTTATTCGACTGGGCTCTAGCCTTTCAGATGAAGACAGTGTTACCGTGAAATAATTTTGTCGAAGATTTACACGGGCAGTTCAAAAGAGATGGTTACGATCCCACAGGAAAAGTGAAGTTTTTAGACGTGATTACAGTAATTGGCTTGAGGCAAATATTGACTGGCCAAACTGCGTGCAAACCAATTTGCTACCAATTTGCACAAGTGAAAATATTTCTACTGAACCTGTACCTGAACCTGTACCGTCAACTTCAACAATGAAATCAACTTCAACGATGACAAAAAGATCTCGAAAGCCGTTTGAAGATCTAAGTAACACGCAGAAGAAGAGACGATCTGATGAATATATAGGCGATGACCCTAATGAAGTTGCTTATTCAGCTGCAGCACTTTTGAAAGGAGATGGTCGTGAGGATATTGCATCTGTTATTGAACATATGCTCCAAAATCCAGAAGCAGCAGCAAAAATCAAGGAAATGTTGAACAAACCAGCTCCTTCAACAATATTTTCACCAGAAAAAGCACTGGGTTTGCTACTTTCATTAAAACTATCGAAATGGCAATATATCACATTAAGGGAAACGACTATTCGAGAAGGTTCAAAGGAGATATATCCGTCTTACTATAAAGTGCAAAAAGCTAAGCTACAGTGCTACCCTCCGAAGACATTTGTGACTGTAACGGATTCATCTGCTAAGATTGCACTACAAGCGTTACTAGATTTAACAGTGAACAGAATTTTTGAAACTATTCGTAGTCCTGATGCGATACAAGATAAATAATTGATATTAATATCAAAGTGGGGATTTGACGGTGCATCTAACCAAAGTAGATATAAGCAAAACATAGAGAGTGGTCAAGATGATTCCAGCATATTTATGACCTCTTTGGTTCCATTAAAGTTGACAGCTGACGGTGATACCGTATGGGTGAATCCAAAACCCTGCTCACCTATGTATTGCCGTCCAGTCCAGTTTAGTTTTGTGAAAGAAACCAAAGACGTTGTCATAAATGAAAAAACTGCAATGGATAACGAAATTGAAGCTCTCGTTCCCTCAAAATGTCAAGGACATGAAATTAGTCACAAATTAATGATGACGATGATTGACGGCAAAATTTGTACATATCTGTCTGAAGCTAAGTCAAATGCGGCCTGCTACCTGTGTTTGGCTAAGCCTACAGAAATGAATAAGTTAGATGTCATTGCATCAAAAACCATTTCTTCTGGTGTGTATGAGTTCGGATTATCATCACTTCATGCCCGCATTAATGTGATGGAATGTCTTCTACACATAGCGTATCGTCTCGACTTCAAAAAGTGGTCTGCAAGAGGAGAAGGTCATCAAGATTTATTGCATTCACGAAAAAAACTAATTCAAGATCGATTCAAAGATTATCTCAACCTTTTGATTGACATCGTTAAGCAAGGATCAGGCACAACTAACGACGGGAACACAGCAAGGCGGTTTTTTGAATTTCCTGATAAAACTGCAGCGATCACTGGATTAGATGAAGACCTAATACGCAGATTTGCTGTGATTCTGCAAGCTATCACATCTGGAGAGATTGTAGACGTGCCGAAATTTAAAGAATACGCTAGAACAACCGCTGAAAAATACGTGGAACTGTATGATTGGTACTGCATGTCATCAACCGTCCACAAGTTGTTGATTCACGGAGGGGACATAATTGCAGAAAATGCTATTGTACCAATTGGAAGTCTTTCGGAAGAAGCTTCAGAGGCCCGAAACAAGACTAGGAGGTTCAGAGAACACCATTCGAGGAAAAAGAGTAGACAAGCATCAAACGAGGATATCCTCAATATGCTTATCGTCTCTTCTGATCCTCTAATTTCTTCCACAAGACCAAAATTAGATGCCCACAAGAGGCAGACATACTTTAAGGAAACAGTAGAACTACTGAAACTTCAGGATCAGGAAGCTCCGACAGAGTCCTTAGAAGTTATATCTATTGTAGAGCCTGATTCTGAAGTGGATTCTGATGGTGACGAAGTAAAAAATAAGTTAACTTTTATTGTTTATGTTAGGTTAGGTTAAGTTAATATTTTTTTTTAATAATTTGCTTTTATTTTTAATCATACAATAGTTTACCATTTATTGTTATTGACTAATCACGTTTATCTAATTACCCTCATTATGGTACGTATCATTTTAACAGGTATATAGGTATTAAGTTTTATTAATCATTAGCTAATGTGGACTTGAGGCATTAGACAAGATTACATTATCATTTCAAATAAGTAGGTAATACGACTTTGTGATTTCTTAGAATGTTTTGGTCTAAGCATAAAAAATATTGTAAGTTACACTTGGTATAGCCATATTTAAGCATTAAAATGTACATATCATAAACATTTTTTATTTTTTTATTTTGACGATTTAAAAAAAAAATCGCAAGTGATGCCGCGATATTAAGTATGTCAAAAATTCACAAATAAATAGTACTATAACAGTGTGCAAGGATATAACGGCGAACCTTGCAATTCCAGAGATATCCTCATTTTTTATGTCAGATACATATATTTTTTTCTTATAAAAATTATAACTCTTCCATTTGTGCACACAATTACTTCATATGACATTTTATAGAACAGTAATGATCGGCAGAAGTCATTTCCAGCAACAAAAATAACATTTAAGACATCGAGATCCTATGTCTTCTACAGCCGATTTTCGATCCACCGTGCGCGCCGTAGCGGATCGCACGTGACGTTACGTGACCGCGCGTTACGTGTTCATTCACCCAAAAAGTGCTCAACGCGCTTAAAGAAGTATTCACTTCAAAAAAAAAAAACTACCGGCACTATTTCCTGCGGAAAAGAGTATTGTGTATGTATACTGGTTACTCCACATAGTGGCGAGTAGCATTTAGCGTTATCCACTAGATTTCATCATGAATACACGCCGTGGAATTCACAGATAAATAAAATTATTCAAATGAATGGGGTATTATAAGCGAGACGACAAAAAAAAACTAATTAGTCCGTCAGTTAGATTATCAGAAAATATTTGACCCGTGTTTTTTCTTTTGTTACGTAAATCAAAATTGACGAAGATATGACGCTTTTAAAATTCTCAATACGTCATGCCTTTTTAGCTAGTTCTGACGTCACGAGCCCCCCCCCCACTCCCGAGTTTTGATGCGTTTTATCTTTGTCATTATTCATTGATTTACAAATATAAAAAATACGTGTCCATTAATTTCCAATTTATACTCTAACTGACGGACTAAAGAGATTTTTTGATACTGTCGTCATGCCTATTAGACCAGTGTGGTGGTATACTTTGTGTATTTTTTATCCCCACTGCTTTCAAAACGGGGAAACGAAACATCTTGGGAACCCGCATGTAGTAGAACCCAAAAATTTAAGACGAGTGGCATGGTTCGTCTGCAATTTGTTGTATTGAAGTTCTGGATTCTCATCACAATGAACAATCTAACCCAGGTGCCAGGTGTAGAAGGCTTCGAAGATGGTGGCGACACGCCTGCGACTGGCAGCAGTGGCGGTGGCTGGCACGAGACAGGCGCTGCGCGGGCCAGGCTGGATGCTGGCGGGGCTCATGCAGGCCTACTGGGGGGTAGTCCTCTCACGCTACTGCAGGGAATCATACCAGGTAATTTACCTTAGTTTATATCGTTATTCTCGTTATTCTGCAAGAAATAACAAAATGTCGCGGTAGCCCAGCCAAGCGCGAGTTATGACTACTGGTAGAAAGTCTTATGACTTTATGAGGTGATGGTTGGGCATTCTATGCATAAACTAATCTAACACAACTTAAAGACTGTATGAAATGGTGTTAGCTGAATATTCTACTGATTCTGTTCATTACTATCTTTACAGGTACAAAGTGGTGCGGTACAGGGGACATAGCAGCAGACTACCACGACCTGGGCGCGGACAGACGCCTGGACCGCTGCTGCCGCACGCACGACCTGTGCCCCACCAAGGTCCGCGCCTTCTCCAGTCGATATAACCTCACCAACAACTCGCTCTACAGCAAGTCGCACTGCACCTGCGACGACATGCTCTTCGAATGCCTCAAAGCCACGAACACCTCCGCATCTCACCTCATGGGACACATCTACTTCAACATCGTCCAAGTGCCCTGCCTTGAGGACGTCGTCGACGCACGACGGTTCCGTAATGCAAGGCTCGGCTTCTAACTCCATCTAGCGGAGAATAGCGGAATTAAACTCATCAGCGCCATCTAGTAGTCACGATAGTGTGTCTTGCATGCACAGATTTTTTTGATGCTGTAAATTTTGCATTTTACTAATCTTCGTGTTATTCTCTGATTGAGATTGTAAATAATGATTAAATTTTAATAATGTTCTTATAAAACATTAGACATCAAGCTGTGATACGTCTGTGCCTTTAAATGTACTAGAGAGTATTTTTGTTAGAGGATGGCGCTATACAAATAAAAAACATTGTTTTAAATAGATAGCTATTAAGATATTTATTTATTTGTTACAAAAGACTCATGACAAAGATGCAGATTCTCTGTTGTTATAAATAGTAACAAAGTTTAATTAATATTCGTTTACGAAGACAAAGATATTTTATAATAATGTAGAAAAATAAATATGAATTAGTTCATACCAAATAAAATTATTTATTTTAACTCGTGCGTACATTGTTTTTTTTTTCTAGCCAACAAATGAATAATTATTGTGTTCAATGATAGTTAGGGTCCGTTTCCACCCAACTTATTCGGCGCAGACTATGCGCCTCCCGCGATGCGCGAGAGCATGCTGTTTTATATAACCTCATCCTATAATCAGTGACATCGAAAAAGTGTGCAAGGATTTTTCCGCTTGATAAAGGCGCCCTCTGGAAGTGCAACCACGCGTTACGCGTTTAGTTTTGCTATATGAAATTAACGAGACAGTAATGTTTATAGACTAATCAGAGCCGGATTTATAGGTGTGGAGGCCCTGAGGCAATCAAAAAGTTAACGCGGAATTTTTTTTTTGGAACTGTTACAGAACATTGGTACAGAACAGTTACGTTACGTGAACACTTAAAATGCTTAAGCAACGAAGACGAAATTAAAGATATAGTGGACCCATTATCAATCAAAATATCGACCGCTACATCCTGTATAATTGCCACAATCACATCACTATTGTTGGTGTTTACAAACTCATTGCAGAAATTAACACTACTTTTGTTTGCAGCTTCCGATCTCTGCTTAGCAAAACAGTTTTCGACTTTATGACCCGGTTTCCTGCAAAAACTACAAGTTTCGGACCTAGAAACGGATGTAGGGTTAGTCGAGGAATTATTTGACGAACCGCTTGGCTGTTGGTCAGTTCTCGGTTTTTTAGCACACGTTGCCTGTCTGTGTCCTAATTCACCGCAAGAAATAATGTCGTTTAGATTACACTTACGAGAAAAATCTGTAGTTTGTTTATCTCTTGCAGAACGGAACGCGGCACCTTTTGACGTACTAGTGTTATTTGGCTTAACGTATATCGAAAAGTATTCCACTAAGTCATTGGGCAACAGTTTGGCGTTAGTCGCCGACGCTCTTATGTTGGGATCAGTGATACCGCGGATTATTATCGCCGAAATTAGCTCGTCACTAAGTCCCCGCACTATTCTTAAACGAAGTAATGACCGACGCCCGTATTCCGCATACGTGGAGTAGCTATCAGAATTTTTGGTCATAACGTCATATAAAATATTCGCGACATCCGGTACTCTAGGGCACAAAGGTTTGAATTCTCTTTTAAAGTTGCTCCACGAACGGTCATTACTTACCCATTCGTTAAGCCATGATCGAGCGTCACCTTTCAAACAATTACCAATACGTGACAAGCATTCGAAATCATTCCAATTGTTTAAAACTTTAGCGCGATCGACCTCCGCACACCAATCATTAATATTATGTAAGGTAGGATCAAAGTTTGAAATATAAAAGTGCTGAGATCTACCCGCAGTATTAATTGATCGAATAGCATCCACGATACGATCGGTTACCGTACCTTGTGCCAAAATCAAATCATTCTGATTCCTAACTAAACTGTCCGACAGATGCACAGACGCCTGCTTAGATACACGTCCCGATACTCGTAACGGCGGTGTTCTAGAGCGAGAACGCGAATAACGACGGTTGCTATATCCGCGAATTGGTGAGATATATTGAGACACGGTCTCTCTAGGCAAAGGTGAAACTAAACGGCGGCGACGCTCCGGTGGTGACGAATGACGCACGCTACGCGATTCTATTCGACCCTGCGACCGTTACCTGTTACGTTCCAGCGACGGTGATCGCTGGCGCCGCAATGCCCGTCGACCATGTACACTATCAGATACTAAAGTTCTATCACGGTCACATGAATGCACTGGCAATGGTGAAGCCCTCGTTTTGTCTTGTAGCGCTTTAAGGCGAGACATCATAGTTTGTATCTCGAGCCTTAAAGTGTCGTTTTCATTAGGGGACCGCTCGCGGTGCCTACTATTTTGCCGCTCTTGACTATTGCGACGAGAATCACGACGGTCACGATGAGAGCTATAGTCACGACGCGAGATATTATCACGACTGCCGCAGCGACTGCGACTACGATCGCGTTTGCTGTCTGCCATCCTAACTCACTAGCCCAAAACAACTGGAAAAACAGCAAACTAACCGACTGACAAACGACAAAACGTATACCAGTAACACTCAACACAAGTACTCACACATAAAAAATGACACTATTAAAACCACAACAGAAAAAAATAAATCGAAACAAAAATTTAAAAAAAAATTAGAGGTTTTGTGAAATAGTGGGCGGTAGAAATGGGAAGAATCCCACTTCTGATCTTGGAAATTAGACCAGAAGTGACTTTTTTTAAAAATAATTATGTAACTACCTACAGGAAATGAATTCAAATAGACAAAATCAACTGACCACAATTTAATATTAAAAACAAATAATCAAACTAACCAAACGAAAAATATAATTCTAACAAAAATAACACAACAAAGGAATTAACAAAATAAGCAATACACACAAATGAAAAATATACCGACAGAGTGACGTTCTCACGATGTTGTTCCCACGACGACTCCAAGCGAAAAGAGGCCGGTGCTAGTTCTGCGCCGCCTTATATAGGTCTTCCCCCTCCTAATCTCTTCCATCTTCTACAATAGATAAAATGGTCATGTTATCGCGAAAGCGCCCCACTTTGGCTTACGGGGGGCTCACCTTTAAATACTAATATTGGAAAAACTCAAATTTTAACAGCATAGACTAATTTATGAATAGTCACATTTATTCTGTGAGCTATGTCGACGATTCTCTTTCTTTGCCGGTTTACCTGATGCAAACCCTCGAAAAAACTTCAAGCATAGCCCGTTCCATAACCCGCTGAGCGACCTTGAATTTATGGACTAACCGTGAGTGTTCACGTTCATGATCATGACAGGCAGGACGCACTGACTGAAGACTTTAGTGTTTATGCCCTGAGGAATACGCGACGAGAAGATCCAAAAAAGCTTCCTTCCCAATTGCTGCTCGGCCCAACTGAAGTATTCTGTTAGCCTCTCACTCAAAGTTGTTCTTCCTATACCAAAGATCGCCAATGGATTCAGCAAACAATGTCTCCTGCTTCTGTTGATATGCGGCATGCTGACGGTCCCTGGATTTCAGAACCCGGTACACCATCTACCCAAATAATTTAAATCAAAGACTTGTATTATATAATACGGGTTACAGACGTAACCACGAAAAATTGCGTAAATATTGATCCAGTGGTCCAAACAATAGTAAAACTGTCGACGTGTTTCTTCAAGACCTTGAAGGTTTTCAAGAAAAAAGTCGACAGTTTACTGCGTGAAGTGCGTGAGTGCCTGTTTGACTGCCACTCACCTTCATGCAAATTAAAACGAAACATGAACGCATCTTATATTTGCATTCAGAACGCAGAATATTTTTAGTCTGTAAGCATTATGAAAACGTCAACAGAGAACGAGAAACGTCAAAGTCAAACAGTTTCAGTGATTTCATCTTTTTCTCTGCAGTATTCATATTTTCTAAACTTTTGAAGTTGTAAATCTGTGCAATAATGCGAATATTTCGAAGACTACTACTATTTTAGCAATAACTAGAGTAAATGGACATCCAGTACACGATGTCAAGTGATACAACAGAGACTGCGAAAGGTGTGTTATTTTGTTCAATTGTTTGTTAATTTAGGCTGTAATGTCTTCCGTAGAGGCACTGAATGGTGTTTCTGTTTCAAGTGGAGGCCGCAGACGAGTGCAACGGCCCGGCCCCGGACCAAGCGAGACGATTACTTGAAGAAGAATTTAATGTTCAGCGAGCGAAAATGAAAGAGTTGTTCTTGCAAAAAGAAGGTTCGTTGTCCGTTATCAGCAGTGTAGGTCGCGCGAGGATATCGTAGGCTTGGTTCTGGTTTGTGTAAATGCATGAAATTACAATTATTCACGTGATAACATCGTTTTTGTTGTGGCTGTTTGTCCAAGTTACTCAAGCTGAATCTTGGTTTGTAGAGTACCTTTGTTGTTCGTACCCAGGTGATTGGCATCCTGACATGTTATGTTGACCTTGTCCTTGTGTTCACCTATGATACCTGCCCCTGCGGCCGCACAAACTGGTTTGTTCATTACATAAGGTTGTGGGCCATTTTTACAACATTCACTTACTTCATTTTAGTTTCCTGAATGCATTAATTTTGCATGTCTTTCTTCTCCGAAAAAGTAAACAGCATCAACACCTATTTGTTACTTCACCTTTGTCAATGTTTGTGTCACTTTTCTATAACAATGTTTGCATAATAAAAAATTACTTATTGTGTCACAAACATTACTTATTTACATTACATATTCGAAATCTTATAAATACAGTGAAAACTAAACTGAGGTTGTCAAAGGTTACTGTGATAGTACTGCAAAGTTTTGTACCAATTTGTCAGTGCTATAAAAAACATCTTTTGTTTATATGTGAATCAAATGGAGACAGCTCTTCATTTGGTTTATAACTTGATGTTGGCCATACTTTTATGATAAAGAAGAATAACTGTGACATTTGAAAAGTCTTTTGTAAACAATATTTTCCAGAACCATTCAGAAAGTTGCTTTTGAGATGTTGTTAGGACTTAGTTTTGTTGTTTCATTTATGTTTTGTTGTTGTTATTTTGGGTAGTAAAATCAATCACCTGATATCCAATTTGACTAGTTTTGCAGATAAGATACAATACTACTATCATAATATGATGCTCTGTGCTACTATCAATTGGGCTACCAATCAAAAAAAACAACATCTATTATTTTTAAGTGAGTAATTAGCACTTGTGACTGAAGCGGTTTAAAAGCATTTAAAACTTGTATCTGCTCTACGAAAGACAACAAGTCTTTTGTTAAGCATATACAAGTTCTATCATGACATTGTTTTGTTTTACATACTAATGTGCAATAGATATTGGTGGATGGTTAATAATCTAGAATTCTGGAGAATAATAATATCTAGCTTATTCTTTATAAATGAAAGATTAGATGTAGAAATTAGAATAGCAGGCTAGCTGTTAGATTTTGTAACATCGTAATTCAGGTGCTTGGGGGATTCATGTAACATATTCATTTACAGGCTTCTATTTCTAGACCATTACTTTGTACCTATGTGCCCTACATTACATGACCCCTATTACAAAGAAAAAGAAGCAAAGAGGGGAGCATATAATTCAGGGCACTGACTATTCCAATTACATTGCAGTGTTGATCAAATTCACTCTTACACCAACAAAATGTTTTTAATAACCTTGTTTGTACAATTATATTAAAGTTGTACCTTCTCTCTTTGCAGAGGACATGAGGAAGATGATCCAGGACAAGGAGCAGCTGGAGTCCGAAGTCTTAGGGCTCCGGGCTGAGCTACAGCAACTGCAGACGCTCAGCGAGAACCAGAAGTCAGAGATACAGAGTTTGCAGATGCTTGTTAGTGGTACGTAACCCTGCTAACTAAGAACAAAAAGAACTGAAGAAGTCACTCATTGCTATATTGATTATACTGTGCATGGTGAAATGGCACATTTTCGTTGAAGCTCTAACACCATGTAAGTCAAAAATAGCAACTATACAGGAGATTGAAAAAACTGCATAATTATACCTTGCAATGATACAATACCAATTTATACTTTGTGTTCACTTCAAATTAGATACAGATGTTGCTTGTTTCTGTGATTGGCTGAAACAACGCGGCTGCCGATCTAGCTGAGCAAACAACATCAAAAATTAATATGTCAAAACCACCTATAAGGACTTACGTAGTGGTAAACTTCAAGACAACATGTAGGAAGACACTTAAACAAACAAAAAACGTAGCAGGATATGGTACCCTAAAGTGGAAGCAAAGATGGTTTTGTTTCAATCCTTATCGGCAACATCATCTCATCACTCTGGTCACACTATGAACTAATGTAGTAAACAATATTTAGGCGCTCATTATCATCTTCCTGCCCTTGTCCCAAGCACAATTGTTTATAAAAAACCTACAGGATACTGTCCTGGCTCTGATTACAAATACAATGAAATATGTAATGTGTAATGATTTATTTTTTCGTTAATTAATTTGCTGGGAAGTCATGTAGAACTTTTTGTATTATCAAATTATTTTAATCAGTAGATACTATAACATTGCCCTGGTTTTACTCAGTTAACATAAAAAATACATTTATCCTCATTTTATAGGGCCTGAAACAAGAAATTTTATTCAAAAGTATTTATTGGTGTGCAAATTCAACTCATATAGGTACACCATTATTTTTGGGTCGTTCTGGAACCGAAGGTCATAAGCTCAAAACGATTAGGACTATTTTTTTTAATAAAAAATAACAAAAAAAAATCACGAAATTTAAATTTACATAATATATATGTTTTTATTGTTATTTTTGAAAAAAATAGTCGTTTTGAGTTTGATGATCGAGTTTATGGCTTTCAGTTCCAGAAAGATATAAAATTAACCGTGTATATCCTATTCAAAATGAGTGGCATTCGGATGACAAGCCTTTACAAACAAACCAACGAACAGTATTGACACACTTCTGCATAGTTACAAATCATATTCACAGTAATTATAAATGTACATTAATAAACTATTTTCCTTATTGAGTTGATGTTAGTGATGGAGCTAAAAAGTGAGCAATGTTTCAGTCTTTCTGTCTAGGATGGGGTGCCAGAGGTAATAAACATAATAAAAGCTTATTTATTTGTAAAGCTACTAATACTGTGGTGTTTCCAAAAGGATTAGACTTGTATAAAAAAACTCCTCTATAAATACTACGGATTTATCGCCCCGTATTTGGTACCTATTTCACAAGATACATAGTACAACAGTTTCGGATCCCCATTTATAGTGTTGGTGACTGTGGTAATCATTTGTGGAGCTCTAAAATAAAAAAATAAAATAGCTCCAAATAGGTATTATCAAAAAGCGCCCTAAAGAGGCTGAACCATCTGTCAACATAGTTTGATAATTTCTAATTTTGTATTCCAACAGAAACAGTGGAAGTCTCGTCTTCAGGGACGGAGGAAGTGAGAAGATTGCGAGCCAGGAACATGGAGCTAGAACAACACCTGACCCAAATGAGGCAGGTCGCACAGCAACAGGTGAGCTGAGAACCTTCCAAAACCAATAAATGTGAATGTAAGAATTTTCTAACTTAGCAAAGGCACTATCAAACTTAATATTTTAATAAAGAATTAACTGAAATGAATCATTTAACTCATCCTAACGCTGTTCACTGCAAATGGGCCTTTCCAAAGCTGTGCTACAACACCCTCTGCTCCGAATTTCGGATTGAGACTGTCCCAGCGTCGGTCCATTTCGCTGGAGGGCGTCCCACGCTAGGCCAGCCGATACGCGCTCACCACTCCCAGTCCATTTACTCAATCCGCTATTGGTCCTCTGGCAAACATGGCCAGCCCACTGCCACTTCCGCTTGCATGCTCTACAAGCCATAGATTGGGAAAAGATTCAGTCGGGGCTACCGCGTTACTTGGATGGGTGACATATAGTTGCTCTACGTAAAATAGCGGTATTTACTATTTAGCTCCATCTAGTTACACAAAAGTAGACGAAGTAGACCCCAAAATAGTTGGGAAAAGTCTAGTCAGATGATGAAAGAGCCATTCTTAATTAGACACTAATACAAGCCTGAATCTTGAAAATGATATTTGCTGTCTTTGTTTCGTCCTTAAAAGTGGCACATAAATATAGTGTTTACATGAACCGTAAATGTTTAATTTGACACGCATTAAAATAAAGTCAACATAGAAGTGTGTATGGTAGAAGCCGTGGAACTGGTACCGATATCTGTAGAATGTTTTTAATTTTATTTCAAGCAATTCTGCTTTCATCCATTTTCCGACGAAAATTAGTGCTGGTGGAATAAAGTGCCCGGTGGTGTTCATTGCTGATACCATAGTAACGTTGCACAGTGTTATTTTCACTTAGTTTTCATGTATAGTGTGTATGTGTTTATTTGATAGCTGAAACTATTCTAAGGGTTAGACAAGAACACCGACGTATTTTTTTGAGCTATTGTGATTCTCGAGAAAAACCCATAGAATGAAAGAAATGCAATCTTTGTCCAGGAACATTATTTGCGAATAAATAAAATATATTGTCATTAGAGACCTTCATAGCTATTATAATCTTGGCAAAAATTACACAAAAAGCATAGGTAATTAAGACAAATAATATTTTTACCAAAAATGAATATGATTTTTTTGTGAGACAATTTCATAATGGTCGTAATTTTTTTTATACATGGAAAGAATCTTCATATAGTAACATACTTGTGTATCAAATACCTGCTAACAAAAATGAAGGGGTAGCGAGATATGATTATTTTTTAAACTTTTTTTTTTTCTTTCACTTTTTCTTGCACCTCTTCTCGCCAGTTAACGAGGAAGTCATCCAAAGTGTCGTCTTCGAAATTTATTTATAATTTATTTCTATTGTTAGTTTCTATTTATCATATATAGTGAGTTGCTATTTCCATAGAAATTTCTAAAATACTTTTAGAAACGATTTATCTCCTCACCCCTTTTATCGTCACAAATAGTTTTTTAAGACATGATAAACAACAATATTGCACAAACTTCTAATAAGGAATAAAATGCGACCATAATAAGGTTGAATAAAAAAAAAAGTGTATATTAGAAAATCTTAAATAAGTTTTAAGTATTACAGCTACATTTCCTCATTTTTAATTATGAAAAGGCAACGCGATGTTACGGTACGTTATTTAAGATACTAACAAGAATAAAAACAGTTGTATTTTAGGAATAACAACAAGATTCACTTTTACATGACCTTTCACAAAAATGCCAATTTCTCTTAAAGTATTCAGAAATTAACAGTAGGTAATTTTATCAATTGTGTGCTATATCAAGCTCTTTCAAATAGACGTATAATCTATACATGACCGCAACTAAGTGAAAATTACACAGTGTGCGTTGGTGCTTCTCGCTTGGTGCTTCTCGCCATTCGAGATTTCCTTGATTTCTCGTTTGCCTGTGGTAGAAATTTCTTTTGACGATGAGACGGGCATTTTTTCTGTTATTCTAAATAGAGGATTGTTTGGTACCCCCTGGTAAATAACCCTCTCTTTGGTACAGAATAAATTCCCGTCTCATCCATGTTATAGACATAATTAGAGGAAAGTTGAATTTATCTATCAAATCTGTGGTTATGGTGAAAAATCTTTCACATAGGGGCCATATTGGCCCTATGCCACGACCGACGCTTGTACAAGTTGGTTGCCTTAGCGAAATTTCAGGATGCCTCTTCATAAAACCCCTGAACCATTCCTTGCCCGCCATTTTTCTCCCAGGGTTAAATCTATGAGGAATTTGATTTCTTTTGGCATACTCGAATGCCACTATTCTTAGATGCTTAGGAGTCATTCCAAAAAACACGTCGTCTAATTTCTTTAAGTACTCACAAGCACTATAAGTTACCCGTTTACGCGCTGCTTCTATTATTATTCCTTGAGAACTAGTTGCTCGGTCCAATGTTCTTTTTCTTCTCCATGTCATCATTTGGATTCAAATAATGCGTTGACACACTATAGCAATTTATTTAAGGGTAATAAAATTATAAAAGCGCGTGTAAGATTGTGCGTGAATTTTTACACCTACCATGCGCAGTCTCACAAGATCATCCATTATCAGTTATCCATACTGTTGCTGCCATCTATGCAGAATAGCCTAAACTAATTCCACCGGCATAGTCTCCATATTTAGTCCGGCACCCAACCAAAGCTAAAGTTATAACTTAAAGTTACTTCAAACTAGTCAGTTACAACACATTCAATTCATTCATTAAAAATAAGATCAACTTTAAACTAACCTGGGATATCATATTTTCACGGTAAACCAATTATGTTTTGGGAACAATAACAGGTACCTTGTCACTGCAAAACAACACTGAAGTCAGCTACCATTCGAGTTATGACGTGTGCGCAGTATTATCGACCGCGCAGTCTTAGACCACCCTACCTGATGTGAGCCCTAAAATGTAACAACGGTTAAACGCACCCGTTGACCTCAACAGACAACAACTGTGTTGTTCTTTATCATTCGAAGGTGTTGACTTATCTTCGTTCGCGCAGACTGTGTACACTGTACATATTTGAATACAGGGTGTTTTTTAACAAGCTTTAATTTAACTTGCAATGTTGGTATGTGTGTTTGTGTCGGTCAAATCTTGCGACTGAATTTTAAAACAGTTATCCCCAACTTCTTGGGCTGTAATTTAGCATACACGTTTAGTTCGTATGATAATTCATGGTTAGCTAAGTGAAGTTATTCTAAATCAAAAATGGCGCACTACCAAAGATAGCGGCACCAGTGTGACTACGGATAAATTAGCCAAGGTGTGGCAATTTGGTGTGACTATGGATTGGTTGGGTTATTTTTATGCACCCTCATTAAATTAAAATCTTGTTCTTAACAATGTTTTTTCCTAAAAATTTATTACTAGATCAAGCTGTAACTCAACAATTCCAAACCCTGACAACTACACATGTTGTTCTCCTGTAAATTTCGCCTATCCATCAAAATACTAACGCGTAGAAATTTCATAACTCGCTCACAATCTCAATGCTATTTAAATTGATAATTCAACAAATTTATTATTGTTTTGTGGCCCCCGACGCCAGGAGGGTTTTCCGCGGCGGCCGGCGACGTGAGGTTCTCTCCCTCTCACGTTCCGCCACCTCCTTCGCTAGCATGACTGCTTCGCAGGGGGTGACGGCTACGCAGAAGGCTTCCCATTCCGTCTCGCTCCGGACCATGGCTTGCACCAGGGCCGGACGTTAGAGGTCGCCGCCGCCAATCGCCGCTTTGAGGACACGGCGCGGCGGTGCTCCGTCCACGCGGGGCACACCTCCACAGTGTGCTCCACCGTGTCCTCCGGTCGATCCTCGCAGTGGTGACACCCGGGCGTTTTCTCCCGCCCGATTTCTTGCAGGCACCTCCCGAAATAAAATAAAAAACACCTTGTATAAGCTTAAATTGAATGTTTAGAAAACCTTTTGGCGCACACACTAGAATCAAACTATGCACGATACTGTATCAAAAGATAAACAAACCGGTTTCGGATATGTAAAGTAACTTAGATGTAACTTATTCCAGTATTGCAAGAGAACAATTTCTTAAGTTATGTCTGTCGTGCGTTTATCGCGAGAAATTTACATATCGGTGGATCGTGCTGTGAAACAAGTGTGCTATTATCATACTTGCTTGGAAAATACTTACTTAAGTGTAACTTAGAAGTCGGCAGTGTTTGTGTAGCTTATGTTGCGTTAATAATTGTAAAGTGGTTTTAGTGTTATTAAAATGTATTGGCTTTTTAAAATAAATTGATGCCGCAAATAATGGAAAATGGACTGGTTACGACAAGTGTATCATAGAAAAAATCAATAGATATAGTCCAGAATTATTGTAGACATTTAGTTTGAAATCCAATATCTGAGAATATAAAAAAAAACCTTAATATTTTTACAAAGCCCCATTCCTGTACCCTTTTATACCTACACTGTAAAGTATTCCCAAAACCACTTGCAACTGTTATACTCGTAAAACTATGAAGCGTAAAAGCGAATATAATACGTACTCCCAGCAATAGTGGGTATAAACGCCACATTGTTGGTCCCCCACGGCTGTGCCCACCCCCTAGCTACGTAGACTAGTGTGATGGATGCTCAGTACTTGCATAACGTACGCGCTGTGTGGCAGGAGGTGTCGCTGGCGCCCGCCAACATCGTGCGCTCGCTGGCGCGCAAGTTGGGCGCTGACGCCGAGGAGCAGCAGCCTAGGAAAGTACGTATAACTCAAGTATTATAAATCCTTTTTATTTACCGTCAACCAGTGACAAAAACAAAAAGCCCAATGTTAAACAGATGGAACACAATTTCACTACGTTCATTTAGCACGGTAAATGTACAACTCTGAATAGTATGAAGCAGCACCTTTCAACCAGGCACTAATCCAGACTCCGGGACTGAGACATTCCTGATGGAACCCTATAACGCTTTCCTTAACCTTGGAATCCAATCTAGGACCTTATGCTCAGTATCAGCGCTTGAGACCACTACTCCAAACAGATAGTAAGTTTACATTCATTGTTAATAAACGCTAATTTCACTTTGCGCTGATAGCATACGCATTGAACACGTTTTACAAAACTATGAGTAATTGAGCGAACATCAATATAAAAAGATATCGTAACTAACTAATAGGGATGATGACTGACTAAAAAAATATGATTCTGTTTAGTCCGTTATTTAGATTATCGAAAAATGTTGGATACGTGTGTTTTGTTTTATCAAATTAATAAAAATTTACGAAGGTAAAACGTGTCACAGATCATGAGTGCTTATAGCACAGGAGTCCTCCTAGTTTACGCCCAGTTGCACTTGTCTTGTATCTTGCCACTAAGTTAGACCAATTAAGGTACAGTGTCGACCAAAAGTCCATAGGCAATCTCACAAAGCAAAAGCTTGACGTTTAGTTTGACTTACGACCTTCTACTTTCAAGAAAATAGATATTGTCGTCAACAAGTAATTGTAGATTATAATTTCACCGTTGTAATATGAGTCAAGATGGCCTAGCGGTTAGGCGCGTGCAGATAGATCAACGAGTGAATCAGTAAGTCGTGAGTTCAAATTTCACGTTGTTACTAATAGACTTTTTGTAAGTTTTTACTCGATTGGAAGTAATGGGACAGAAATATTATATTCTTTATCTTGTTCGCTTTGTGCACACATTTTGTAAAGTTAGGAAGGTAGATCATAGAAAAATAAGTCAAGAATTTAGATTACTGTGAGGTAGACATGAGTTTTATGAATATTTACTTGGTCGGAATGAACGTTGTCGTTTGGTTGTAGTTGTTGGTTAGTGACGTGTGGTTTAATAGATAGCGGTATTGTTGTTGGTATTTCTCAAATTGCAGGCAAATATAAATATTGATATTAATATTATCCGCGAGGGCGACTATACTATCGTGCTGCATAAAAGTGGTCATAATAGAACTCGTATCTGAAGAAACCGGACTGAATGTGAGTATTATATATTTTACGAATTGTAACTTAAAGTTTTATTAGAAATTAAAACGTAATTTATTATTGTTTAATTATTTGGTGACATATGGATTAATTACCTAATGGTTTTTTAATCCATCATTAACCATCAAAGATAAATAATAAGTGTTAATTATTTGATTTATAAATGCAGAGTGAATTATCACTTCAGTATTTAGTTCTAACTGCCTAACATATATTTTTTTTGTTTTAGAGGAATACTCACACCTACGAGACACTTTGCGGAATTAGTTGACACCTCATCGCAAACTGTTCGCCGTGCCCTCCACGCTGAAGGCTTGCATCACAAAAGACCAGCTAAGAAAGACATAAGAAGAACGATTACGTTTCGCACGGGATTATTTAGATTTTGACTGAAATACTACCATATTTTCAGATGAAGACTTTTAAATCAAGTCAAAAGGGTAGGCTTCAAAATGGCGCAAGCATAACACGCGCTGGTCTGATAAAAACATAATCCCTAATACAGACTCCGGTCGAATTACGGTTAATATGTGGGGATCATGTAGGGATGCATAAGTGCAGCAGTGCCAGGAGAACTGGCTTTTATTCCTCCACCCGCCAACAGTTCTACTTATGTAGAAGTATTAGAAGATGTCATGCTACAAAATATTACTCCCAAGATGTTTTTTTAAATTAGACGTGTAACAAAATATTTAGTGATATTAACTTATCCGTGATTATATAGTGATCTTAAATTGATGTTTAGTTTCAATCTTCTTTTCTTCGAGAAAATGAACACTTAAACTGTAACCTCAATACGAGTTACATTTATTGTGACGTCACATAAAAAATAATAAAGTCTCAATCATTATATTAGTTTTCAATAAACTCTGCTGAATACCGATACCTAAATTAAGTGGGCATCAACTATCAACAATAATTATTATATTTGTGTGATTACAATATCATTTCCTTGTTACTTAAGATATGTTATTATGAATTGACTTGAGAGACTTGAGAGTAAGTGGGTATACAATAATTAATCTTATGAACGGTTACAAGAGAACTTCTTTTATATCTAAGTAGGTAGGAATGTGACGTTACAATTCTCATGAAAGTTTGTTATGTAATTTTATAAATAAATAAAACGAATAAACATTTTTGTTATCATTCAGCACGACTTTTTTATTTCCACCTTCCAACACCGAAAAGATAATACACAATCACATAAATAGTAAAATAATAATACTATCGTTTTTTTACTAATCTTTAACTTCTTATAAAAAAATATATAATATTTATGAATCGATTTTTTTTATTAGCCTGTTTGAATGTCCCACTGCTGGGCAAAGGCCTCCCCTTTCTCTTTCCAAACCCCTCTGTCCTGTGCGATATCTGACCATGTTCGCCCCGCAAAAATCCATTATAAAAAAAAAAAAACAACTGACAAATTTTTATACTAAACTAGTATCAGCAAGAAAAAAACCCACTCAACGAACTCAAATTAAAAGCACTTATTTCAATTAGACCATTACGGCACTTTTGTCAAAAATACAAAAAAAAAACAAAGCTACAGTACACAAGACAAAATAACTTGAGAAAGTACTGTAGTTGCCCATTCCCTAGCGTAGATCTCTATGGAGAAGAACGGCCAAGAAACTCCATGGACACTCTTTTAAATCAAAATATTGTTACAAATCTATAATCGTAAACGGGATTCGAACTCTGATCTCTTTGATTGTAATCCCACTGCTTATCCCAAACAGTTACCAATACTTGGTAAATAAACGTAAATTTTAGCTATCCAATGGTAAGAAGTGGTCGTCACACAAATAAGATCATGCGTTTGCTGCGTGTGTCACAAAAGAGACGGAAATATATTTTTATGTTTCGTGGAGTGTGACGCTACGACATGCGATTGGGCGAACTCTGTGGCTGTGGTGTGCGGACTGTATAGAGACCACTTCCACATACAGACGCACGGACGCTCGACCGTGCGTTCACAGCAATACAATCCTTAGCGTGCCTCTGCCTATGCACTTATGAACGCTTACTGTACACAATACTAATACTGTACATAATTGTAAATAGGTTTAAGTCTTGAACAAATAAATATTGTTTGTTTATGAGTGGGGGTTTGTGACGTCACATTTAAGTAACAAATATGTGTCCAATATTTTTTGTAAATCTATCTGACGGACTAATTAGATTTTTTTGTCATCTACCCTATTTCTCTTGACGTAGGAAGAAGAGTTGCTGCGGTCCATCATACAGCCTCTGGAGATGGAAATCACAGCACTCAAAGGCAAGCTAAGAGAAACTGACGCACAGCTACAAGATGCTATGGCGGTAAGTTACTAAACATTCTTGTTTTATTACTTAATTTGCCAACTTCTGAATCGTCTAGCACGATTAAAAAACCTGTCTTTAAAATAAAAAGTATTTTATTCAAATTAGGCAGATAACTGGCACTTTTTACCCTATAACGGCGAAGCAAAGAAGAGGATTATAAAATGTCGAAATTACATAAGGTAGTCCCCTTTTCTGAGGAGACGTGTTATCGCTTTGCGGCGCAAAATCTTACATGGCTAGGTTTTAAGTTTCGGTTTTGTTACAGAAAGCGAAAGCATCCGCCGTCGCCACCTCAAGTGGAGACGCTAAACCAGAAACAGGTGCGTGTTTACTTGTAAACTTTATCATCCCTTGTCCAATGGGGTAGATGACACACCAATCAATTGAGATACTTTTTAAGAGCTGTCACAACATGGTTCTCTCATAGGCCTAGCACACACCGCTGGAGGCGCAGCGGAGCGCATTTGAAGACAACAATTTAATATAAACCTTAACTACCATGATATACGGTCAATATAAGAATAAACTCGCACGCGGTACTCGGAGCGCCCTCCGCGCTACTACAAGAGCATGCGCGCGGCCGTATATCAAGGTCATCATCATCAGCCTATTATTGTTCCCACTGCTGGGACACAGGCCTCCTCTCTATGAGAGGGAATGGGCTATAATCCACCACGCGGGCCCAGTGCGGATTGGTAGATGTCACATGTCTTCGAATTTATTTGGTTCTAGGACATGCCGGTTTCCTCACGATGTTTTCCTTCACCGTTTTGAGAGCAGTGGTGATGAAATAAATTACACAAAGTAATGCGCCTGTCTGGGTTCGAACCCACGACTTACTGTTCGTAAGTCATATCAAGGTAGTTAGGGTTTATATTAAATTGTTGTCTGCAAATGCGCTCCGCTGCGCCTCCAGCGGTGTGCGCTGGGCCATAGATTTTGTATGGCAATAGCCAACTGTGATGTCACTGATTTTTCAACTCAATGACTCGACTATTTATTGATTTCAAAGCAACTAAAAATCGAATTTGACAATTAATTGAAATTAATTCGGGTTTTCAGACCCAAAATAAAGTGTTTTTTTTAGAGATTTTGGTGTCTTGGAATTATGGTTTTATGGTTTCATCTACCCTATTCTACTTGGGGACGACGCAACACATTTCTTCTTCCATTCTGCCCTGTCTGACGTCACGGCATCATTTACTGCTTTCTCGTTCATATCATTCCTCACACAATACATCCATTTTTTGTTTGGCCTATTTATGCATCAATATTTATATGAATCACTCTTTGAGTCGTTTTACCTTCAAACTCTTCCTTTTGATTTTAGAGTCCTTGTTAATATTTTATATTTAGAGACATTAGAACAATGATATAAAAAATCTTGTAAAATTTGTAGAAACGAACAGACAATGCGACATGTGCGCTAACTACGAGAAGCAGTTGGTCCTCGAACAGGCGAAAGCGGAGCAGTCCAGAGACCGCGCCAATATGAAGGAGTTGGCGCTCAAACAGGTGGGTCACAACTACTCTATGTTTTGGTAAAGAGAGCCTTACTGTTATAGTATATAGTTCAGTTTTGATTGCAACTAAAACGGAATCCTATTATTTTAATTATCATCATCTAGCCTAGCCTTTTCCCAACTATGTTGGGGTCGGCATCCAGTCTAACCGGATGCAGCTGAATTCCAGTATTTTACATGGAGCGACGGTCTATCTGACCTCCACAACCCAGTTAGTACCGGGTAATACGATACCCCTTGGTAAGACTGGTTGTCAGACTTTTTGAGCCTCTGACTACCTAACGACTGTCAAAGATCTACAAATGACAGCCGAGACCAACGGCTTAACGTGCTTTTCGAGGCACGTAGGAAACTCGGTATGTAATGGGTGGCCACCCATCCACAGACCAACCTAGGCCAGCATGGCTTAACTTAACGATCTGCTCGTTCTGGCTGTTATTATTTAGCCACGAGCTCTCCTCTCCTCTATTTTAATCATTTATTTATAATTGGATTGCCGCAAAATAATTTTGTAAAATGTTCATGTTTTTGTTTTGTTTATTTTGCTAATATAACGTTGATGTTAAAATAAAACAACGTCTGCCGCGCTATGTATCGCGGGTTCTAGTCTCTAAATAAAATAAAATAAAAATATTAAAAATACCGATTCCAGTTTTTTTCACTCTCCCTATTTGTTTCAGGCTACAGAAGAACTCGAAGGCGTCCGATCACTCCACGACGAGACAGTCAGATCCTGGCACTCGGAGCGCCAGGCCTCCGCCCAGCAGCTAGAAGACCTGCAGGGCGCCGTGAAGGCGGCGCGCGAAGCCCTGGACGTGCAGGTGGCGCAGGCCGAGGCCGCCTCGCAGCGAGCGCTGCAGAATGTCACCGAGCTCACTGTGGACAGGGAGACGCTGCAGAAGAAACTCGACAGGTTTGTGAGAGTTGCTATAGACATCTATATTATGTGTTGTGTACAAGCTAGCGCGACTGCTGAGGAAGAGCTCCTGGGTTCGATTCCCAGGTCGGGTCAAGTGTTATTGGGTTTTTTTCTACCAGGAATTTCTCAATAGCAGCTACGAAGCTTGAATTTGCGCCCGGTTGATGGCAATAGGCTCGCCCCCTATTCATCATCGGCCTAGCCTTTACCCAACTATGTTGGGGTCGGTTTCCAGTTTTACCGGCAGCTGAATACCAGTATTTTACATGGCTGGCCCCCTATTACACGGGACTTAAACATAACTGGCAAAATGTGGATGTACTGTTAAGTACACCTCTGCCTAACCCGTCGGGGATTACAGGCGTGATGTTATGTTATGTATTTCCACCAACTGGACTGAACTGCAATTAATTACTTGCTCAGTTGCAAAAAGCACAACACTTTTCTGGATCTTTGAATTAAAAAATGTTTATTTTTGTTTACAGTTTAGAAAGAGACAACGCGATGTTAATCGGTCAGTACACGAAGAGAGCAGCTGAGATGCAGAACGAAATCATAGACTTACCCGACAGTGTAGAGGTGGGACTGCTTGTTCATTTAAATCTCGTATTTGTGGTAAACTAAACTTGCGGAACATGGTTTTATGTTGCGGGAAACATGTTTTACGATGCGAATCGTTGCAAAGTTACGGTTCTATATCGGAGTTATTTTTTGTGGAGCGTTTGCAAATGTTAGTAGGCAACAACGAATAACAAAAAGTGACAGATGTTGCAAAACATTGCTGTACAAGTAATTTTGGTGTGGTTGTACCATTACACGTTACTCGCAACACAAAAATATGTTACTGCAACAACTACGTGCAGTCTTCAAAAGTCTTGATTACTTTTGCCCGTCCTATTTTTATTTTAAACACATTTTCGTTTTCCTCTTAGGAGCTCCAAGAGCACACCCTACGACTACGCGAGCAGCTGATCTTCTGCCAGATAGGCAGAGAGGAGTCTGCGGACGCGGAGAGAGAGCTGAGAGCGCAGCTGCTGGAGCAGGGCAGTCTGTTCCACAGCCAGGAGGCCGAGCTCAACACCCTGCGCGCGCAGCTCAAGCAGGCCAGGTAATAGATCATGGCGACATTTTAATGGTCTGTTCCAAAAGTATCTGATGAATATGTTTACAAATTAATCGTTTTTTTTTTTTTAAGTTGCCACCATTTTCAAAAATGTTGTTTTTTCAACAGAGACGAAGTAGACAGACTACAGACAGAACACGAACAGATGAAGGAACTGGGCGACAAGCTCCGCCACTCTAACGACATGATAGAGAGCCTTCTGGAAGACAAGAAGCGGCTGCAGAACTCCCTGCACGAGGTGCGCTCGCGGGTCTCCGTGCTGCAGCAGGAGCTGGACAACAGCGAGAAGGTGCAGCAGGACTTTGTGCGACTGTCGCAGTCTCTGCAGGTATGGGGAGTCTTCTACGTATTACTTATAAGACCCGCTCGCACGAAACAAACACGGTGTTTCGGCCGCAAACGTAAGCGCGCCCGCTTGCACTTCGGACAACTTGAAACTTGGCAATTCAGTTCATTTATTTAGGAAAGTGTAAACATATTGGCGCTCGTGACTAAGTCCAGTGTTTGCCTTAATATCGAAAAGACGCTGCATAAATGCATACGATGCAACGTCTCGTATGCTTATG
Organism: Xestia sexstrigata; assembly: GCA_941918905.2. NCBI lineage: Eukaryota > Metazoa > Arthropoda > Insecta > Lepidoptera > Noctuidae > Xestia > Xestia sexstrigata. The sequence goes on from OW799214.2 coordinate 20,713,015, forward strand.
AATATCGTTGACGCGGCGTTAGCTTCGCTATTCTGCAATGTCCACTTCGCTTCGTACATGTTCAAAGAACGGCTTCGTTGCATCAACGACAAATACATTCTTCTATTATTTTTAGGACCCAGTGGAAACAGCTAGAAGCGACAGCTTAATGATATAAAAATCACCACGACACTGTCAACTAGTCTGAATCAGGAGCACCCGCCTTTACACTTATTCTCTTTAACAATATTTTTAACATAATATTTAAGCTAAAACAACTCCGATTTGATATTGTGTTCAGGTGCAATTACAACGAATCCGCGAGGCGGACACGGAAGTGCGGTGGCAGCACGAAGACGACGTGAACGATTGTCCCAGCTGCCACACGCATCTGCCCAACAATAAGAAGAAGGTAAGCAACATCCTTCATTCATGTACCGTCGCCAGCCTTTAAGAGGAAACACAAGGGCCGTTTTTCCATACAAACGTAGTTCCGTTTCCTCCCTGGATATAATACCAGTAGAGTAATATTTTTTTCATTTCTCATGCTCTGAAAGTGCTTGTTTGTGCAGGATATAGGCTGCACAAAATTTTGTGCACAAGGGCATTAACGTATCTACTCATAAATGTATCTATATTAAGGCAAAGAAAATGAGCCATACAGCCAAACGCAATAAGAAGTTCATAGAATAGAATTTGTTATTTTATAATATTTACTTTAATTTATTTGCCTTATGTATTTTTTAAGACATAAAAGATATAAAAATTTAAATTCAAGTACCTACGATAGGTTATTTAATTAATTTAAGAAAGATATTATTACAAAATTAATTTAATAGTAGGCTTTATAGGTCTGCAGCCCAAGCCTAATATCAATATCGTAAGATTTCAAAAAAAATAAAGCGCCGGGAAACAGCCATTGTTTTTTCGTGCGTTTCTTAATTTCTTCAATTTATACTACTGTTTTATTTCCTCGCAATCGAAGTGAAAAGCAGAGTTTATAACTCGTCCACAAAACCATTTTATGCACTTGTTGTAAAATCTACTATTTCCAATCTATGGCCACTACACGCATGTCCCTGTTTTCTTTTTTTCATAAATTAATTTTTAAAAGAGATATGAACCATCAAAAACCTAAAAAATTGGCCAGATTTTCCACTATGTTCAAAAATCCAGAAAAATAAATTGACTATAGTGCGCGCGGAACTAGTTGACCGCGCCTCAGGTATGTGAGCGGTGGGACGGAGAGGCGGGGCGCGTACTGTCGTTACTCAGTGCGGCGCCGTACTTCGCGACGCTAACACGCGTTGAAAGTTCCGGCTAATAGCAGCAATAGCAAGATGAGTCCGCCGATAAAAAGACAATCTAAGGAAATAATATTTAAAGTGCATTCGTTTTTTAAAAAACGGAAAGCCGATGTCAATAGTTTAGAATATAAAACTGATGCGAATATACATACATTAGTAGCAGAAGTAACAGGGATATCAGAACGAAGTGTAAGGAGAGTGATTGCTGAAAGTAAAACTTCCTTGCAAAATACAGGGGACGCAAAATTGATTTCTCCGCGGAGACCAAAAGAAATAAAAAAGAAAATACAAGTCGATGATTTTGATTTAGGAGTGATAAGAAAAAAAATAAATCAGTTTTATACGGTAGAGAAAATAAATCAAAGTCTACGAAAACTAAATGCCTTTTTAAATTACCTTTTTTAGAGAACTTTTGCACAAACTGGGATATTCATTTAAAAAATGAAAATCAAAGAGATCCCTTTTAATAGAGAGACCAAACATCGTTGAATGGCGAGTGAAATATTTGAGGGCCATAAGAAAATTCAGAGAATATACTCTTTTTGGACGAAAGTTACGTTAACCATAGTCACAATGTCCAAAAATGTTAGCAATCTTCGTCGGAGCCTGGAATTTATACAGATATAGGCAAAGGAAGGCGTTTAATAATAGTTCACGCTGGTAGCCGGAACGGGTTAGTTGACGATACTTTGCTAATTTTTAAATCAGATTCAAAAACGGGGGATTATCATGGAGACATGAACTCTACAAATTTTTACAACTGGGTTGATCGAAAATTAATACCTAAACTTCCACCTAACACGGTCATAATTATGGATAATGCTGCCTATCATTGTGTGCAAGTTGAGAAGAAACCGACTATGTCCAGTTTGAAAATTAATATGCCGAACTGTTTGCAAAATCATAACGTGCCATTTTCTTCCACGATGGTCAAAGCCGAACTCTTGAGGTTGATTAATACGACCCAATCAGAAAAAATATACACGATTGATGAACTTCTGAAAGCTTCAGGTCATACTGTTCTAAGACTACCTCCATATCATCCAGACCTCAACCCGATCGAGCTTGTGTGGGCAAATATTAAATATTGCCTGGCCAGAGATCACATTAATGCTACATTGGACGAGAAAATTACAATACTAACAAGGCTATTTTCCGAATTCACTGCCGAACAATGGCAAAAATGCGATGACCACGTACAAAAAAACTGGAATCATGATATGAGATTTGATACTATGATGGACGAACTCATTATAAACTTACAAGATGATTCTGAATCAAGTTCAGAGAGTTCAGAATCAAGTGATTCAGAGTAATTTCATATAAGTATATATTAATTAAATAATTTGATATATCATTACAATATGTCAGAATAATTTCATATACTTAATTTGTTTTTGGTTTATTTTACTATTAATTACAATATAATTAGATAGGTACAATATAAAATTCTAAAAGTTCAATTGTTTTTTATTTATTCTTTTCAATAATTGAACAATTATTGTTCACGATATGTCGAGATTGGTCATCACTGTCTAATCTCATGTGCGTTGCGAGCAGTAGTCAACCCTCACCCCTGTCGCACCTAAGGCGCGGCCAACTAGTTCCGCGCGCACTTTAGTACAAACCTAGTCCCTTTTACTGAACTTCTTATAAAGGCTATTGATGCAGGCTATCAAGCTGACGTTAATTATACGGATTTTAGCAAAGCGTTTGACAAAGTATCCCACAAAATATTAAGGACTAAGTTGCGCGCCTACAGCATCTCTGGATCCTTTTTGGATTGGCCAGGTTCATATTTAACTGAAAGATTTTTCTTTGTTGTCGTTAACGGTTATCAGTCAACTTTGCAATCCGTGTCTTCCGGTGTTCCTCAGGGCTCGCACTTAGGGCCAACTTTATTATTTATTTTATAAATGATATCCCACGGTGTTTTCTGCTCTCGGATTTTTTTTATGTACGCTGACGACTTGAAAGTTATTGAGAATTATTAAGTCTGAAGATGATTCATTACAACTTCAAAATGATCTCAATCGTCTCGTTCAATGGTGCAACAGTAATAAAATGGAACTGTATCCCAAAAAAAATTACCATGATAAATTCACTAGACAAACCATCCCAATACGCAGTAGGTACCACATATCCGGAGTTGAAAATAAGGAGGTTGAAACAATAAAGATCCTCGGTGTACTGTTCGACAAGAAGTTAACTTTCACACCACACTTCGATAGTATTATAAAAAGAGCTTTGAAAATGTTAGGGTTCGTCCTAAGAAATTGTAAAACCTCGTCACAACAGAACCAAAATGTTGCTGTATAACAGTCATCCTTGAATAAAGGGTGTAAAAACCCTCTTAACGAAGCCGAAAGGCACTTGAACTCCCCGTCACTGCGATCATTTTTTGTTCCACACCATACCTGGGAACCTTCTAGTTACGGAGATATTGGGGGTCAAAGTTCCAACTTTTTGACAAGTTTTTTTTTTTTAAATAGAAGTTTTTATGGTATGATTTTTACTTTAAACACCTCCACGACCCCCGCACTATTCATTCCATCCATCAGCACAATGTTTTGAGTGCGTTACATTGAGTTATACCATAAAACATGATTTTTCACCAAAAAAAAAAGTCGTTTCCCAGCAATAATTTTTGCGTTAAGTTACTTAGTTTGATGTACAGAATGCTTGGTTTCGTGATGAAGTTCTTTACACCCTGTATAACAGTGTGGTTGGCGTCCTCACTACGCCAAACGCTACGTGAATGTGTGGCGTAGTGAGGACGCCAGAAACGCTTCGCTTTTTACCTCGCATTTTCAAATGGAATCGCCAAAAAATACATTCTTACAATAAAAGATAAGCATTTTAACATGACCTCACTAGACAGACGTAGACACTTATGCATGCAATGTTTGCTTACAAATATTTTAAGCATAAAATAGACAGTCCCAGTTTACTTGCCCTTTTTAGTTTTCGTGCACCCTCTAAAATCCCGCGTAGTGCCATAACACCTCTTTGTACGCCATTTAGAAGAACAGTTTTGGGAACCAATTCGCCTGTTGCGAGAATGTGTAAGGTCGTAAACGGCTACAGTGATGCTATTGATCTCCACTTTGACACTCTTGCTAAACAAAAAGCCATCCTTAATCGTTTACCAAACAACCCCTAGTCATAATCAATTATTATTTCATTCTGTCAATTTTACCACTGTTATTATTATTATTTTTAATTCTTATCTCTTTAATGTTTAATAATTTACCAATCTATCAATTGTATTAAATATTATTCCATGTTTTCAATTTTATTCAATGAGTTTGAATTTTGTGTCGATCTTTATTTATAACTTATCAATTTTATCAATTCGCCTATTTAATTCAATTTTAATATATTTTTTACTAATGTTGTCATTTTGATAAATTATTAGATTTTGTCATAATTCTGTTTTTACTGTTGCAATTTTTATTTAATTTAATTGAATGTTGGCGCTTAGTAATTGCTAACAGCCACGCTCAGAATCGTTCATTAAATTAGTCCTAATGAATACTTAACTAATTATCATTAAATCCGTTAATCAACGGTACATACCAGAGACATAATTAAAGAGTTCATTAGTTATTGACAGATTTAAGTATACGTAGGGCGGGGCATCCTAAAATCATCTTATCGATAAACCCTTGGTGTAGCCACATTTTAAAAGTGTTGACATTAAATCACATTAAAGTTTATTTATAAACGTTGAAAACTATTATAATAATATCAATGATAATCAGTTCTTGTACTGTAAGTTTTTACTAAATTGCAAAGGGGAACAGTTATTTTCATTGAAATTAAATAAAGCGATTGCGATCTTTTTTCTATGGCATCACTGCTGTCAACTGTCAATGTTAAATTGTATAGGTGTTTCTGTTTTATTTAGGTACGTATTTTGCTTATGTTATTTAGGTACCGGACGGGAAAGTTTTGTGTTGTGAATTTTAATTTCATCTGTATTAATTTACGTGGAGTGAGGAGCTCGTGGCTAAATAATAACAGCCGCTCGGGTCGATCTTTAGGTTAATCTGTGCTTGCCTAGGTTGGTCCGTGGATGGGTGACCACCGAGTACCGAGTACGATACCGAGTTTCCTCCGTGCCTCGGAAAGCACGTTAAGCAGTTGGTCCCGGCTGTCATTTGTAATCTTTGAAAGTCGTTACAGGTAGTCAGTGACCCAAAAAGTCTAACAACCAGTCTTACCAAGGGGTATCGTATTACCCAGTACCAACTGGGTTGTGGAAGTCAGCTATGCAGTCGCTCCATGTAAAATACTGGTATTCAGCTGCATCCGGTTAGACTGGTAGCCGGCCCTAATAAAACTTGGGAAAAGGCTAGGCAGATGATGATTAATTTACGTTATGGTAAGTTTGGGGGTGATTGTATAAGTACTTTCAGTGAAAACGACTTTTTACAGATTCAGGTGTAAATGTATATCGTGCGTGAAATTCTTCAATAGAATATTTTGTAAAAGAATCAGAATAATCTCGTAAATACCGCCTCGGTCCCACTTCTCTATATCTTCTGGCATAATCTACAAACTTAATGAAGTCTGCCAAATCAGAAATTATTCCTTTTTAATTAATAAACGTTTATTAAGAAATCGAATTCGCGGGTAAAAACATAACCCCAAAAGTAGATGTCAAAATCAGCCATTAAATAGTTAAGTAAAGGTTTTGCTTTACTTAACTTTAATTGTCATTATGGGACTTTAACCGGTATGTCCTCAGCTGTTACCGAAAGGGAACATAACAATAGCTTTTTAATTGTGCCCGTATTTACGGCGTACGAGGGTGAACTTTTTTTAATTTATCTAAGGAGTCTCCTTAGCTGACTCTGAGTGTGGGTGTAAGTTAGTTTATCTTCCGAATTTATTGTTTTGTGCATGTGGTGTTTACCTTTAAGTTATTGTTGCGCTGTTATTTAATTTTAAGAATGTATTATGTTGCTGTATCCAGTGTGAACAATTTTTGGTAGACCTATATTAAATAAATAAAAATAACAAAAATACAAACATCTATCTATCCATTTTTTGCGTGAATGAGTAACAAACAACCATCTATCCTCACAAACTTTCGCATTTATAATATTAGTGAGATTTATTTCTACATTACCAAACGCGTTGTGGTCGAAAATCAAAAGAGCCGAGAGTGGCCGTTTTGAAGATGATCAACACGTTGTGGCCAATTTGTTCGTTTAAAAAGCGGTTTCGGTCTGTGCGCCTAATCTTTTGCGCATGAGATACATAGTCAAGCGACGATGACAGCGATAGCGAACACGACGGGAAAAAGTTGTTAACTTTTATGTCCGGTTGCCGCGCACCGCTTTGTATGTTCGGATTCGCTCGGAGTCTCGTGTTCTGTGTCAAAGAGCCGCGCTGCCACAGGTGTGCGCTGGGCCTAACGGTAACATGTTGTGTGCGCAGATCCACTGCCGGCACTGCGGGCGCATCTTCTGCGGCTTGTGCGTGTCGCACGTGGTGCCGGCGGGCCCGCGCGGGGCGCCGGCGCGCGTGTGCTCCGTGTGCCGCACGCTGCTGCAGCCGCACGCCGCGCCCTACTTCAGCACCGACCCGCCGCGCTCTCCCGACTAGCGCTAGGCGGACAGACACATCGCCAGTGCTACTCCTCGAGTGCATCAGTACCGCCACAGCTAGACAAACATCGAGTGCTAAGGCTTCCCAACTCAACAATTCCTAGGTTGAACAAACAATACCAGTACCAGTGGACACGCCATCAACAATGCCACTTTGTCACCTCACTAGCTTCACACTCAAAAGACAAGTAGTGATGGTCTACACTAAAAATGCTATTGCAATTTTTGATTAGGCGATCTCTAAAGGTCTCTGGTTTCTTCCTGATTCGCCCTAACTTCCTAAATAACCTTTAGCTAATTGACCAATGTATACACGTACCAAATGTCCAAGATTATAACCAAAATTATATATTATTATAAAACAAGAACAGAGCTGAAACATTTTATGGGTCATACTGAACTTGGCTATTAATTCCTCCACTAACCTCACATACAACATTTGTCTGATCTATGCTCAATACACGATCACAGTCCCGTCTTATGCCAGATATAGTATAGGATAGATGAGCGAGCTCAGTTCATCCACTTACTCACTGATTTCCGCAATATCATTGCATAAGGTTCAAAATGCAATAAAAAACGTGGCTTTTACGACCTTTATCCCTCCAAGGACGCGTACGCACCCTGTGCTAAAGTACCTTATATGTATATTAAACAAGGAATTCTATTCACCTCATAGGGTTAATGGCGTGATTATAAGTAGAACAAGCGTAGCTAGATGATAGTTTTGTGTTAAATTATTTTGTTGTTGTTGAGCTGCATGCTTGATAGGTCAAGGCTCAAAGTGGATAGGTACTCCCGAGTACACAGACGGTCTGCCACTTTTCACTCTTATGGCCTTAGGAATAAGGTTGAAAATGGTCGAACGTCAGTGAAGTCGGTAGTAGTCATTTCACAGATATATTACCTCTGATAGCGGCAACCCTACAGCCTTATTGAAATGAGAATAATGATCACGTGTGATTTGGACTGTGTCTGTACAAAATCAGAGGTGTGTACCTGTGAAAGTACTGTAAATATAGAAGTCCAGGCCATACAACGAGCGAATACAAGCGCAAGCCCACATTCGAGTGTGATAGTCAAGGTCTACCCGAAATAGTTTACCAGTTTTATGAACGTCAAGATGACGGGACCACGCCAGGTTTTGCGAATATCATGTGAATAGGATATAGTACAATATTTCTACTATTTCATACTTTCATAATAAAATTCTACACACTACATTTTAAAATATTCTACAAAGAAAGTGGTCCCGCTATTTTGTTATCAAAATGACGGGACCACTATACATTTGATGAAAAACACATGGCGTATTCTTAAACCGAACTCATAAAATTTAAGTACGAGATAGTACGATTCAAAATAATTTACAACAATAGCACAGCAAACATTAAACTTACCTTTCCCGGCCAAAATTTCAAAATAGACAAGGGCGTGAAACAGGGTGACCCGCTCTCTTCCAAGTTATTTACTAGCACCCTTGAGGAGGTATTTAAGAACCTAGCAGACCTATGGTCCAGTAAAGATGTCCTTATGCATGTCACAGAGGAAGACGGGCGTCGTCGCCGAGGAAGGCCTAGAAAACGCTGCAGTGACGACTTAAGAGGCGTTTGTTAAAGATTGGCCTGAGAAAGCCGCACGGAGAGAGGAGTGGAAGGCTATGGGGCAGGCCTTTGCCCAGCAGTGGGACAATATAAGCTAATAAAAAAAAAACGTACGTTTGAATCGTTATTATACTTTCAGAAAAGCGCCTAAAGAAAAGTATAATTTTAAGCCATGAAGTATCATTTTATGGCTTCAACTTTTCTTCTAAAAATAATAAACATTTACCTATTTATTGAAATAACAGTTTTTAAAGTATATAACTATTCAAACGTAGTACTATATCGTATAAAAATTTTGTGTGTTCAGTTTATGATCACGCCATGTGTTTTTCATCAAATGAATAGTGGTCCCGTCATTTTTTTAATATCAAATTAGCGGGACCACTTTATAGAATATTTTAAAATTTTATGGGTGTAGAATTTTACTATGTAAGTATGAAATTGTAGAAATATTGTATTATATCCTATTCACATGATATTCGCAAAACCTGGCGTGGTCCCGTCATCCTGACGTTCATCAGTTTTTACGAGTGTAATTGAAACTTTGTTAAGGTCGAAATTACCTGTAACATAGTCAAAAAGAGTTGTTTTACGATGTGTCAGTGACATTCAACGTTAGGTTAAGACTATACGGCTATCTAAATCTATCTCAAACAAATGACAGTCGGGTTATACAGACGGCAGTCAGGACATCAAGCTACTGCAATCTGTCAAATTTCTTTAGTTGATTTTCAACTCTATCGCTGAAGCATTAGGTTCAAGAATGATTGGGAAAATTAGACAGTTTCGGGTAGCTCGATGTGCGTCTGTACTTGCAGCTTGTCTGTGTGTGAGCGGTTTCTTGTATGGAGCCGACCTTCTATACCCATGGTAAAGATTCAAATGATGGTAAATCAACAGCCTTATGGAAAGTAATTTATGACAAATATATCCTGGATCAATGTAAAGATGGAACTTGAAATGTTAAGTAATGAATTGTCTTCGACATACAGTTGTTATGGATCTTGTGAGCTTAATTCTTGATAGCGTGTAGATTTTTCAAAGAATTACCTCACCCGTTTCGAGAATTAAGCTCATGCGCACTTATAAGCACGGCGCCGTGAGCGTGTTAACCTCGGACCACCGAGGCGATGCCGCTATAAGTGTGCGTAGCAGTATACGAGTTTTATAGAAAGTATCCCGAACGACTTCGTTATAACTGTGCTTTGGCCTTTAATGTGGAAGTTTTCCGTGCAATAATTAACCCATGCTTCCCGAATACGGATCAGGAATCTCGTGAAGTGTAAGCCGAACAAGACAATAAGACAACCTGGCTGAAGAAAGGCTCTCGTACACGACTGGCAGTTGTCTTATTAGTTTACAAGTGTTACATGGTTATTTTGGCGCTTAAATGTTTTTCTCAGAAGAGTTCTGAGGCCCTGGCACGAGCGCGCGGTGTAAGCGTAACGTAAATACGAATTTAAATAGTTATCAACAAGCTTAACCAGTATCATCCACAGTTATAAAAAAAATGAAAATAATAATATATGTGAAACGAGTATTTTTAATGTTAAAATCGACGTATTTACGTTACGTTTACATGCACGCTTGTGCAACGGCCTCGGTTAGTACTCATCTGTGACATTGACCATGGGAATAGTATTATTCGTTCCGACTAAGGCTACGCGTCAAAAGAAGCATGTAGCGCTTACACTTGCTCGGCTAGTGTGAGGCTGTTGGTTTCCGCAGGAAGTGGGCGGTGCCACTTGGTAAGTTATGACATCTATCTATATATTGCATAAGAGTTGTAATATAAAAATATTTTATTGTAAATAAAAGAGCTCCATATTGATTCGTTTTGTTTTATTTTATGTCACATACCTGACCCGATAGACTCTGTCCCAATGACCCGAGATGTCAACAATTGCGACACCTATCGGGGTAAACTATAGCTAACAAACCAGGTGACCCCCCATGAGTACAAAAGAAAAAATCATCCCAATCCCAGTATTATACAGCGTGAGTCTTCATAATGTGCGCATATCAATCAACAACAGCAACAATTGTTAAAGAAAAACAAATAAAAAAAAAAACAATCAATTGTCATAAAATTTATCTATTAACCACACCAGTGAAATGTTTAAAAAAAATATTATTAATTGTTAACCTTTTGAACGCCATTGTCACATTACGTGACAAGTAAGCGCGTGACCTGTACGCCAAACGACACAAATATGTGACAAAATGGTAGGTGAAATTGTTGTTTGGCGTGGAGCGCACGCGTGCGTTTTTGCTATACTCTACCGAAAAGAAAATCGTAGCACGTGGCGTTTTGTAGTTTCCACCGCCGGCCCCATAGGAAGAAGCGTGAGTTTGTGTGAGAAATGATGTTTTTTCTGTTTCGTGGATAGAAACATTACGAAGATCACACAGCAACAAAGTGTCGCGTTTCGGGTCGGTTATACTGCCAAGGCGAGAGCATATAGATGTTTCACATCAAAAACATTACTTATTACGAAACGCAACTAACGATACTTGTCTGAATTAATAAGAGATATCAAGCAAAGTGCAGTAAGCCTATACATGCCTACAGGTGGAACACAATCTCCTCTCTAAGACAGAGAGCGAGGTATTGCCTGGCTAGATTCGAACCCATGCCTTAGTTGGGCTGTTACCTCCAGGCCGCCATTACTCCAGCCAAGTGGAATATGCCTAATTGGAAAAGGTTCGCGAAACGAAACGGTTTGTAAAGAAAATTATCGTATATTCAAATGAAACACGAAGTATATGTAGTAAGACTTAAAACTAATAATTATAATAATCAATCCTTACTGCTATGCTACTCTTAGCGACGACAATTAAAATGAGGAATGAAGTAAAACATCAATATAAAAATATGTGACAGTGCTGTATGGTTTTCTTGGCGCGTCCTCATAGTCGGAACTAAGACCCGACACCTTTTTTTTGTTGGCCCGCGAATTTCAAATTTTATTACAATTTGCCGGTCAGTGTCAGGCTGTATGTTGAACAAAATATTATTCGCGGCCGTAATATGTATGTATTTACAGAATATCCCTCAAAGTTCCTTTAATACCATTTCATGAAATAGTCATTGAATTCGAAATTAGTAAAGTCACTTGTTACGGTCGCGAATCATACTTTAATCAACATACAACCTGACCTTCAAATAGAAAAAAAAAGTAATGAATTTAGTGGGCTGCTACCCCGGCGATTCCACCATAATACATTTTCCTCAGTCAATTTCATAAATGTTCACCAACAGGACCTTTTGACGAATGTCATGCAAGCGCCAAAAGAACCATGCAGCACTGTAATTGTTAAAATGTAGTGTTTATAACTAGTCGGGGTAGCTCTCCAGGCTGAGCGTCATCACGTCGCTCACCAGGCAGTCGGCCGGCTGGAACAAGGAACATGGTGTCACATTAATTGAGTGAATAGGGAGAGCTGTAGTGTTGTATCGGGACATAAATTGGGAAAGGATTTTAATATTAAGTAATATAGGATAGCTATGGTAAGCCCGCTGGTCTAGTGGTCGGTCGCTAGCACTTCTTCTGAGCATGAGGTCTTGTGCTCCACTCATGGAACTAGTCAGCAGCAGCGCGGAGTCCGGAGTCGAGTTATGTCAACAAGAACTCCTTGCACTGCTGGACGAAGCATCCAGCAGGGGCGGATTCCACTCATCCTCAGTATGTTGTCGGACTACTTTGTGGTTACTGGTACATGGATATATGTTTTGCTCCATTTTCAATAACTTACAAACAGGTAACGGAAAGTTGCTATCACTGTCTGTTTGACATTTAGCTTACGGATCGTTAGACACAAAACGCTTTTTTTGATTTTTCTATGAATCAAGTGACGCGGATAGGATATTTCAAGCTAACTTTGTTTATAGAACCACCGATAGATACGAGACGTAGGCATATTAACTAACAGTTATACGTAAGTAAGTTATAGAAAACGGACGTTATGGACCAGGGTATGTCGGCGTGTACGTTACCGCAGCAGGAAAGTGTCTCCTAGAGTTATATGAGTGGAACGTTTAATTAGTGCCTTATCTGCTGTGAATGTGCCCCCACATAAAAAATGTGTGCCCCCTGTCGTTTTGGAAAAAAAACGGAAAAAACGATTCCTGCTGGGGTAACGTTTTTCCAGCAGGAAAATTCTAAACGAACGATCGGAGAGAGAAACATTGTGCATGGTCTTGTAGCTTATGTTAGTGCCACAATGTGCCCCCAAAAACAAAATGTGTGCCCCTTCAGGTTTTCGAGATATTGCGTTTCCTGCTGGAGTAACGTTTTGCAGAATCGCATATCTCTGAAACCATTGCATGTGCCCCTGTAGAATAAACATACACGAGTAGCTCTTATTGTGTGCCCCTTAGTTCCCCAATTAGATTTAAGAAAATATTTATAATTTCCAAGTTATCGCGGTTTTATGAAAACTCGAAAAAACATCGCAGCGCCTAAACGAGATAAGGTATAAGCTCGCTGAAAACTGTATTTGGTCCGTCTTGACACTAATAATAACCATACAAAGTTTCAAAACTGTTCATGCATTCGTTTTTGAATTATCGTGTCATAAGTCAAAACGATGGTGACATAACTTTGACGGCAAAATACAAGGAACCAGCTCAATCCCAGATGTGTAGGTGTAAACCAATAATGTGTGCCTTTAGTCAAAAATATATGGTGAAAATATTCAGCTTGGAATGTTTCGCATTAAGTAAATATAAACAAAAAACAAAACATGTAAAAAACGGCTGGTTATCCGACCAAATTCGAATAACTACTAAAAAGCGACGGATTCATACCTATCGATGACCTTCTTTACTTTACTCACTAACCGGTTCACACGTGTTGTGCCTGAGTACACTGAAGTAGAAAAGTAATATGTAATAAAATAAAGTTGATATTGGATTATATTCTATTAGCTGTTTCTGTGACTTTGCACATGATTATTTACATTATAAATAGTAGCATGTGCTACTCCAAGGTAAGCTATCTTCTTCATTCAAAATTTCATTAAAATACATCCAGTAATATGTGTGAACGAAAGACATAGGTACATCCAAATATTTGCCAGGTCTTTGACCCAAAATTATAGGGGATGTTTTAAAATTCATGTTCATGAAATGTGTGATGAATACCTACTACGAAAAAGAGGTAGCTCTTTTTTGTATATAAATAAAAAACCAATTAACACAACAGTAATAAAAAAAGACAAATACGTATGTATTTGTCTTTTTGTTTAAATATTAATTGATAAGCCGTAGGTTAGATAAAGTAACATTCAAGTTTATCATCAAGAAGATTCCCTTTTTTCGCCTCCCCACCGCTGCATATCTCTGGCCGCGCTCCATCCGCTGACGTCGTGTCGCAAGGAGTCGCTTTGTCTAGCTTGGAGAAAGTGAGACAGCTAGTACGCACACGGTATTAGTGGGACAGAGACAGTTACCTACCTAAACGTCGCTCCATATGAATAATACGAATTGTTTTTGACTAGGAAGTGCGTTTTGATTATTACTTGGTATTGGTAAACAGTTGCAGTAGTTTACAGTTTTAGTATATAATAATGGCAGGTCGAAAAGGAACTTTCCTAAAGAATAAAGACAGTGATTAGTAAATATAAAGATAAATTCCAAGCTGCAATTCCTTCTAAAAGCAATAATGTTTATATTTACATACAACAGGAATTGCGTGAAAAAATTAATCACAATATGGCCATTATGGCCATGCAAATATCTATTATAAGAAATAAAACATATTTTTTTGATTTCGATGATTGTTTAGACCTATTTGAAGAAAACGAAGAAACTGACCCCTATATACATTTCAAATAAGCCTTGCAGAATATTCGAACATCGTACCCCAAAATTCAATTAACCGTCTCCTACCAAAAAAATTGTCTAACGAAATTCAAGACCAAATATTTTTTTAAAGTAATATAGTGTGTACATTTGCTTTCAGTAATAGCTATGTACCTGCTGATCTTAACTTTAATTAAATCAAATGTACTGGCAGGTGTACCCAGTGTGACGCGCTACTGTCATTGAATATCTCTCCCCAATCTAAACATTGCGTAAAGGTTACTTGTAAATTAAATAACTACAACAAAAATTATCCTCATGACTCATTAATTAAAAACAGACTTACTTCTGATAGAGTAAACCGAATCAAAGAAAAGTTAAAATACCAACCAAAAAAGCCAACAACTTTCCCTAAATTACCCAATTTAAGAAAATTGCGTCATGAAGCCAGAAGTGCGCTACAGTTTGACAAAAATACAATAGTGTATTTGTACGCTATGGCGCACTGCATTCCTTACGATAATTTTATTCGTAAAATCAGTCTTGTTCCCTTTTTCACATATTTTTGGACGAATGAACAAAACCAATATTACAATGAAACTTTAAAAATAGACCGAAAATACTTTCTGTTGATGCTACTGGCTCCCTATTTCAGCCAATTGAGCCACCACCTTCTAATGATTTATTAAAATATCGCACTCCTAAACATTTATTTTTATATGCAGTGGTTGCCTACGCTGTGGATACCAGTGTACCAATGTGCTACATGGCCTCCGAATCCCATACAATGGAGACGTCAGCTCGTCGACGTCAGAGCCACATGGATAAATACGTGGCAAATCGGAAAAGTTTTGCCTGATGAAATAATTAGTGACCACAGTTCTGCCCTCTTAGGAGCAATAACTAAAGTGTTTTTAAAAACCGAATTCAATTATTATTTAAAACAGTGTTTTGATGTGCTTGAAGGAAATACCGTAGCAATACCCTCTGTTATGTTCGCATGGAGAAATCCCATTTTATTAAAAATCTTTATAAACAATCCTGTTTTGATAAAACATCCGAAAAAGTAAAGTTCTTTTATATTCGCTGCTTGAAACATTCAACAGCTCCATTGCTATGAAGAACTTAAAACAGTTTTAAGAGACATAATCACGTTATCGCTCCATGAATTCAGGAGTGCGGACTTGAATGATTCACAGCCCAAATGTATTAAAGCTTTTGAAAACTTAAAGCTCCAAATTGTAAATCACACGAATCACGAAAATTTAGATGAGTCAAACAAACATCGAATTACTTCACAACGAAAATGATAAAGATGTTTCTTTACCTTTAATAAACTTTTATGATTTTAATTAGCCCCCAAAACTTTTGAACGCGACTGTACGGACAACAGCTTAGGTATAATACGTCCTAAAAAGATGGTCATCGATATGTATGAATCCGTCGCTTTTTAGTAGTTATTCGAATTTGGTCGGATAACCAGCCGTTATTTACATGTTTTGTTTTTTGTTTAGATTTACTTAATGCGAAACATTCCAAGCTGAATATTTTCACCATATATTTTTGACTAAAGGCACACATTATTGGTTTACACCTACACATCTGGGATTGAGCTGGTTCCTTGTATTTTGCCGTCAAAGTTATGTCACCATCGTTTTGACTTATAACAAGATAATTCAAAAACGAATGCATGAACAGTTTTGAAACTTTGTATCTTTATTATTAGTGTTAAGACGGACCAAATACAGTTTTCAGCGAGCTTATACCTTATCTCGTTTAGGCGCTGCGATGTTTTTTCGAATTTTCATAAAACCGCGATAACTTGGAAATTATAAATATTTTCTTAAATCTAATTGGGGCACTAAGGGGCACACAATACGAGCTACTCGTGTATGTTTATTCTACAGGAGCACATGCAATGGTTTCAGAGATATGCGATTCTGCAAAACGTTACTCCAGCAGGAAACGCAATATCTCGAAAACCTGAACTGGCACACATTTTGTTTTTGGGGGCACATTGTGGCACTAACATAAGCTACAAGACCATGCACAATGTTTCTCTCTCCGATGGTTCGTTTAGAATTTTCCTGCTGGAAAAACGTTACCCCAGCAGGAATCGTTTTTTCCGTTTTTTTCCAAAACGATAGGGGGCACACATTTTTTATGTGGGGGCACATTCACAGCAGATAAGGCACTAATTAAACGTTCCACTCATATAACTCTAGGAGACACTTTCCTGCTGGGGTAACGTACACTATGTCGGCGCACCGCCGCAAAATTGAACTCAAAGTAATATCTACGCTTTGGAATGGGTAACTGCAGTCCATTCAGTTATTTTACCTGTAGCTGGATTGTAGGTAGCTTGTTTTTGACTATTCAAATAGCCTGTAACGTGTCTATTTGCATTGAATGCTTTGTTGTTGAGTAGCCACTCATCTTACCTCTGAACAGATCCCGACGAGCGCGTCGGCGCATCCGTAGAACTCCTCCTTGAGCGAGATGACGATGGTCTGCAGGTTGCCCTTCTTGGAGCGGATGTAGGACGCCACCTTGCCGATGTTCGTGTTGTCCAGCGCCGCGTCGATCTCGTCCAGTAAGAAGAATGGGGCCGGCTGGAAGCTGAAAGAATAGATATTTAATTTAGATTAGCTTGAGAAAGCTATAACAGAGAAGAAAACTATGAAAAAAGTGTTTTATCACTTTTTTCCATCCGATTTTTATTCAACAAAGCGCATTCTAGCAGCGAAGCTTCCAGGAAACAACTCCATTGATAAATAATATAGAGTAAACTAACTATATTATATTGCAGGCAGTTTAAATATGCATACTGAAGCTGTATTCAAATTATGATTTACGGAGTAGCTATTTGAGTTTATAACATTTGTTATAATAGGTGTACCTATGTATCGCGAAGAGCAGCGCGAGCGCGGCGACGGTCTTCTCTCCGCCGGAGAGGTTGGACATCGGCTGGAAGCGCTTGCCGGGAGCCACGCAGTTGTAGTTGATGCCGTCCAGGTACGGCTCCTCCGGGTTCTCCGGGCCCAGGAACGCCTGCGCCGACTGGTTCATGGCTAGAGCCTGCAATATTAACATTTGTTGGGGTTACATACGGTGTCAAACGTTGCGTTTATTACGACGTCATCATCTGCCTAGCCTTTCCTAACTATGTTGAGGCCGGCTTCCAGTCTAACTGGATGCAGCTGAATACCAGTGTTTTACATAGAGCAACTGCCTATCTGACCTCCACAACCTAGTTAGTACTGGGTAATACTGCTGGTTGTCAGACTTTTTGGGCCACTGATTACCTTTAACGACTTTCAAAGATGACATGAATCACAGCCAACATGAATTGACAGCCGGGACCAACTGCTTAACGTGCTTTCCGAGGCACGGAGGAAACTCGGTATGTAATGGGTGGACACCCATCCATAGACCAACCTAGGCAAGCACGGCTTAACCTAAAGATCGACCCGAGCGACTGTTATTATTTAGCCACGAGTTCCTCCTGCGTTTATTACGAGGTGTAGACATTATATTCACCTTGTAGATAGCATCAATCTCATTAGCCACATGCTCGAAACATTCTATGAACTTGTCGTGACGCTCCTTTTTCACCTGAAACATTCAAATAATCATAATCGTTATTGGCATAATAAATCAAAAACAAAACCATTTCATTTAGGTCATTAAAAATACCTTTGAATGTCAACTTTTTCAAATAAATTAAATTGATTCTGGTTGTCCATTCGCAAAGGTTCTAATGAATAAGAATAGCCGAGAAACTGCATTGTAATATTATAAATGTTTAGTAGTGTGGGAGTTTTACCTTTTCGAATGCCAACTTAGCCTTGTGCGCTCGCTTCCTGGCGGCGACGAACGCTTCGTTCGTAGCGTTCACCTTCTCTCGCACCTCGTTTAACTTTTGCATCGCCTGGAAAACAAAATATAACAAATATACAAGTTGGTTAAAACAATTCATATCTAGTTCCCCAGACCCTACAAGCGTGTACAAATCTCATGTTATCACAATGGTAATTGTTATCAACATGAGTTTTAGGAGCATATTTACTGTTCAGAGAAAGGACTGTGGAAGTGACTCGATATATTTTGATAGAGTGGCTCTTGATTGGGCTTACAGGAATCGAGATAAAACATACTGTATTACAACTGATGATTTTATCTCACCCTCATGTTCGGAGCCTGTATCTTGTCCACAGTGTTCTGCAGCGAGTTGATCGCCTTCTGCAGCTTGTCGGCCTTGCGCTTGATCTCGTCGTGTTCCTCCAGCTCCTTCAGGTTTTCTGACAACGACCGGTAGTCCACGCGGATTCTGACATATATAAAAACTTTCATATTTTAGGGGTTCTACACACATAATGTCAAAAGTAACACAAGTAGTCCCCTGTAAGAGCACAATTGTCTTTTCTAGTAAAGATTTTTTTTTAAATCCATCCATCTGTTCGCTGGCACGACAGTAAAGTTTGTTTGCGTCTCTTCCACAGCGTTGTCGGCGGTAGAGGTCAGTTAGGCTGCATGTTTTGGGCAGAAAGACGAATAGGAAGTGGGTACACAGTTGTGGAGCCTAGAGAAGATGCCTCGATGGAACGGCGACAGGGTCCATCGAGGCATCTTCTCTTTTCCAGATTGGAGTTACATATTATGCCCATCTTACATCTAACAGCCTGCAACAGTGACATCATTACTTACCTGGAATCCTTCTTGTACTGCTGCGTGGTAGACATAGACGAGGGATCAGATTCGCCGTCCGCTGTATCTTCTAGATTACCCTCCAGTAGAGGGATTACTATGTCATCGATCTGTTTAGAAAAACATTCGGTGTGTTACGATGTAACTAATATTGATTAGTAAACACTTTGTCGTTTTTAGGGTTCCGTACCCAAAGGGTAAAAACGGGACCCTATTACTAAGACTCAACTGTCCGTCTGTCTGTCTGTCACCAGGCTGTATCTCATGAACCGTGATAGCTAGACAGCAGTGGCGAAGGGTGACAATTGAGTCAGGGGAAGCCGAGGAAAAAAATGTTTTTTTTTTTTCTATGTTTATTTTGACCTCATTTTCGTTATGCGCATGACAAAAAAACCGAGAATTCTCGGTTTTTTTCCCTTCATGCGCAAGTCCGACTCGCACTTGGCCGGTTTTTTTTTTAATTTCAATTAAACCATGTACAGATACTTTTGGGTTGTCAAGTAGGTCAGTTATACAGAAAGTTGAAGCTCCAAAACGTAGAACGTACGAAGAACGGGCAAGAATTTCCATGGACACTCATTTAAATTATGTTAGGCACAGGATAAATATTGAAAATTGAAATACACAAAACAGTGCGTTGTTTTCCGGTCGTTATCTATAGTCTTCTAGACAGCCCATTAAGTAATACTGTATATTTGTTAACTGGTTTTGTTTGCTTTGCTGGTGAATAGCGCAATAATAATTGTGTATTTCGTTTCATATTGAAAAATACAGTGTTTTTGTGATTCACTAGAAATCGCGAGGGTTTTTGACACAATACAGAGGTTTTTGATGGATTTCGTAATGTGCAATACGTTTATTACCGACTATGGCACAACATTTAGTCTGCATATTGGCTCACTCTTTCACTCAAGGAGGGCTGTGTCCCAGCAGTGGAAACATTACAGACTGTATTACAAAATTTAGGGTAATTTGGCACGGAAAGCCAGCCGGTAAGTGGTGAATACCTTGCACTGTCTCAGTATGTTGTGTCGGTCGCTGCGCTTGCTCTCGATGCGAGATTCGATGGTCGCGATCTGTTTCTGGATCGTCTGGATTTCCTTCTGGACGCTCGTCAAGTCTTTGCGGGCCTGTTGAAGATTAGTTTTAAGTATAAGTTGTGTGAGTGAAGTCTTTTAACTACGTGTGCAGGGTGTAAGGGGCAGCCCTCCGCAAATTGCCAGGGGGCATTCAGCTCCTTATTCTGAACCATATTTCACCGGAATTTTTCGTTGAGCTTAGCTCGGCGTCGATCTCCTGGCGCTGCTTGGTGCTGTTACCTTGTTGACGGCGTCGTCCGCGCTGTCCTGCCGGGAGCGCGCAGCAGCCCGCTCGGCCTTGAGCGCGTCAGCCCGGCGCAGCTCGGCGTCGATCTCCTGGCGCTGCTTGGTGCTGTTACCTTGTTGACGGCGTCGTCCGCGCTGTCCTGCCGGGAGCGCGCAGCAGCCCGCTCGGCCTTGAGCGCGTCAGCCCGGCGCAGCTCGGCGTCGATCTCCTGGCGCTGCTTGGCCTCAGCCTGGCGCCCGCCCTCCAGCTCGTCCTCCGCGTCCTGCACGGCGCGCTCCCAGCGGGTCACGTTCTCTGTGGGACCCAGAGTGGCACATTGAGTACTGTACTGTGCCGTGCGTGCATGTGGTGTGGTGCAACGTACTCTGCGTGTCCCGCGAGCGCTCGAACTCCAGGTTGGAGGTGACCCTGTCGATGTGCGCGTCGAACTCCATGCGCCGCTTGGCGCGCTCCTGCTGCGCGCGCAGCTCGCGCTCTTCGTACTGTCTGCGGATTCAGTAACATTATGTCTATCTGACCTGCACAGGGCCGGCGTGGTGGACTATAACTACTTCTTCTCAGATATTTCACGGGAATTAAACATAACTGGCGAAATGTGAATGCACTATGGTACCTACGCACAGCGATCGATCAAGCTATACCATACCAGTTTATACAATCTCTCGTTGTACGGGAAATCTATACACAGCGAGGCCATGTATACTGGAAATGTATGCTTGTTGTGTCGTGTGTACACCTCTGCCCACCCTTTGTGTAAATACAAGCGTGATGTTATTTTAGGAGCATGAAGAACAGGGTTTACAGTTGAATCCTCTAACCAGACGAGTGTTGTGTCAGGTGGACGTTATACAATCGGGTTTTCAGGATTTTGATGTTAGTTCTTCGTTTGCGTCATATAGAAGTCGCGAGCGTTCTTTTTATCAAGTTAGTTATGTCCGCTTCACTATGCTATGTAATGTTACCGTATGTTAGCGACGCCGATGTCGCGACAGAAGCCGCGGAACACGACGTCTTCCACGTTGTTCATGTTCTCCTTGATCTCCTGTATCTTCAGGTCGCGCGCGTGGATCGTGCGCTCGATGTCTTCTACTTGGGGCTGCAACAGACATGCATAGTTTGCAATGTCATGTCAGCATGACGCAGATAATTATCAATGGTTGTGTGCCTCTAAGCACAGCTAAGTGAGGAAGCATACTTACACCAAACATTTCAATTTTCCTTTCGAACTCGGCGAGTTCTGCGTCCAGCGCTTTGATTTGTTTTAACTGCAAATAAAATACCACATTCAACTTTCTTTACTTTACGCTGTAATGGAAATCAAATCAAATAGTTCCCTAGAGTTATAGAATGATCACTCAAGGCAAAATTTCTTCACCTCAACTCAAACACTTGGAGTTGGTGAAGTGTACGGTGTGGTGACGGTATTCTCTATTCTGTAATTTTGCACGTTCCCAAAGCGCTGATTCTCAGTTTAATTTGAATTAATCACTTTCGATTTTGGGTACGTAATATCTGGCCTTAATTTTGGTAAATATCTTAACCATACCGCAGTAAATCTTCTTTATCTGTTTTTGAGACTTGCTCATGGATATAGTTTATATACCGTGGTGTCCCTGTCCGTGATGGCGTACTTGAGCCGGGACTCCAGGCCTCGTATCTGCGAGTCCACGGTCGTCAGCTCCGACTCCTTGCGAGACTTCTTCATGGACTCGCGGAGCTCTTCCGTCAGTTTTTCCTGCAAGTTGAGGAGTTGTTAGTACCTTAATTATGTGTACTCGCTCTGCTCATTCTCATGGTTCGTTGATTTTAGTTTCGAACAGGCTTTACATAAGCCATAAGTTTTTTTTGTTAAGGAATAACCATACTATAGAGCAAATTTTGACCTTAACACCTAAACATTGTTATATTATATAAAGCTCGATTACCACTCACTCACTTTGTCATTTACATAACTATTCTCCCAGATGGTGGATGGGGAGGGGGGTATATTTTGACAGATTCGTAAACAAGTAACTCTCACGAGTAGGGAAAAGTGCCAAACCTCCCCTTTTCGCCCCCCTCCCTCCCCCTCCCTATCGTATATTCGTATCCCTTTTTGGCGCAGCCGTGGGGCACACAGCACATACTATGTTATCCTCCATAATTTGTATCTTTTTTTTATATATATATGTGTGTGTGTGCTTTAATAACTGATGTCGAAGAATTATTTTTTTTCTTTCTTTTGTATCTCGGAAATAAAGAGACTTGGAACATTTTTTTTCAGATTCGTATAGAGGCTCGGAAAAGTAAAAATCAGTTTTCAAAATTGCCCTTCTCCCCCCCTTTAGGCGGATCTCGGAAGTTGACAGACATGGAATTTTTTTTTCAAAACTCCCCCACTCTTCCCCCTTTTTTACTACTGAAGAAACTTTTGATATTTACCTAAAACTATTCAGGGGCATTGAAATTTGTATACCCTCCCCTCCACAAACTTCCCTGAAAATCGAAAGGGCTGTAACTTCATAACGGTTAGAAATAGCCATAAGGTGTTAGAACAAATATTATATAGGCGTCGAAATCTGTCCGGTGGTAGGTAGGTCCTGAGTGGAGCGAAGGTTGAGTGGGTGAAGCGTAACTCAGGGGCGGCGACAAGCAAACTTTAGGGTAATGTTTTTATTTTGTGGTTTAACGGATTTTCCAATTAATTTAAGGATTCCTATGGATTCTCAAAATTTTATAAGAGTAAGGAATACTTCTCAAAATACGAAGCCCGCGAGCTGCATGCAGCTCGCGCACCACGCAAATACTAGTTTTTATATAAAACTGAACGCCTAATGTTTTTAAGCTCACATCAAAAGAAAAAAAAGTGAACTAACGCAAAATCTAGCCGTTCAGTTACTTGATTGAACACTATTCAGTTACTGTAGTTGGTCGTTATGGATACACATACCTTCTTAGATTTGAGCTGTGAAAGGTGCTTCTCGTCCCAACGCTTGGCCTTTCGCGCCAAGTCGAGCGACCCTCCGGAGATGATACCCGACTTCTGGTAGAACGTGCCGTCTAACGCCAGGGCCTGGCAATGGAGGAACACATTAGTTAACACTTCACAGCAGTTTAAATTAACCTGAGACCTTGTGCAAGGACCCAGAACTTCTGGTTCCTACGGTAGGAGCTAATAATTTCACTTTTTGTAACGTAGAAGCATGACAAATAAGGTGCTAAGTACCTCATCCTCCATAGAAGAGGGAGGATCCTCCGACCAGAAGGTTGTTGTGTCTGGTCGGTTACGACGGTCGACGGTTGTTGTCGATCTTAACTCTGCTGTGCTGCTCGGCTGTGCGATGTAGGATTTTGCGTGACGTCAGATACTAGGGTATCGTTAGAGACTCACATCATATCTGCTGTTCTTGGAGCGGTCGAGGTCGTAGGCGACGCGCGAGGCGTCCTCGGGCGACTCGCACACGAGCGCGTTGTTGGTCACGAACAGCACGGCGCGGTGGATGGCGGGCGGCTCGTAGCGCAGGACGTCGAACAGCAGCTTCACGTTCTTCGGCTCTTTTATGTCCCTGCGAGATCAAAATAGCTATAAAAAGGTATTTCAGTCTCTTCTCAGTAAAAAAATAAGAACTGCTCCTAGACCTAATAAACCATCAACCGAGAAATCAAACTCGAAGGCACCCATGAAGTCGATTCCTGCCGGCTTTTTTTATATCAACAAAGCAACGGGTAGCGCACCGTACCGTTTTGTAGGGAACTTGGTAAGCCGAAGATTATTATGTTACGAAAGGGGCAAAAAAAATAATTATATGGAAGAACGAGATAGAATGGGTAATGGTCGATATCGTATTTGGTACGAAATAGATTTTTTATTTGGTTTACTTATTTACATAAAATGAATCACTTTTTTATGATTCCTCTGCATTTTAGTTTTTACTTTTTTTCAGTTTTTTCGTCATGGGTGTCATTTGACTTTTGGGTTCGCTTTTAACATAAATGAGGTCGTGGTCGCGGGAAACACTTGGTTCAGGGACGCACAGAACAGGGAAGTGTGGCGGAAGAAAGGGGAGGCCTATACCCAGCAGTGGGTGATTCCGGGCTGATATGATGGTGATGATGAGGTCAAAATGAAAATCCAAAGTGGCGCCGATGAAAATTTTCGATTTTTGCGCCAAGGGTGTAATTTTCGTTGTTTTCGGGGTCTTTTTTTTCATGCTTGTCGTTTTCGTGGTTGTCGGGGCCGCTGATAACGAAAATAGAAAAAAAAATACACTTGTAATGTTTTTCTTCGGCTTCCCCTGGCACAATTTTGACCCTTTGCCACTGCTTGAAACGTAATAAAGCCTTGTATGTAATTTGAATTATCTCTTTGTTAGTAAGACTTACCTCAATCGCTCCCGAAGTGGTTTAGCCTGGATGTAGTCCAGAGGTAGAAACGTTTCAGGCTCCAACATCCTTTCCTTGAGTACCTTAAAAACGAAACAGAATGAGTTAATCATCTATCTTTATGATTCGTCTAACTATTCTTGACGCAGACACTCATGCCACTCTTGGGACACTCACGCCACCCGACTCACTCATATCGCAGCCATGTGAGTGACATATGAGTGAGCAAGTATAAAGGTTCAATAATCCAAGGGATGTAACATTTTGTGTGTTGTCCAGGCTGACGTGGGCGAGTGCCGCGGGCGTCTAACTACCTCAATTGTAGGTCGAATGTTTTGTAACCGGCCGGTCGGTTTGTAGGGTGATCACTCAAATCAAGGTAATTCGTAATAGTGGTGCGAGGAAGAGTGTAGTTCGTCACCCTCCATTGAAAAGGGAGGATCGTCCGACTAGACACCTGCTGTGCCTAGACGGTAACCCGACGGTTGTTATGTTTAGCCGGGAGCTCGATGGTTATTGATGGACTGGTGGACGTCATCATCATCATCAGCCTATTAATGTTCCCACTGCTGGGACACGGCGTCCTCTCTATGAAAGGGAATGGGCAATAATCCACCACGCGGGCTCAGTGCGGACTGGTGGACGTATTTATCCTTATTTCGCGAGCTTGCGCGATGGCTGACATAACTTTAGGTGTGATGCTTAGTTTTGCCTGTAGTCTGGCTTTGTTTAGGAAGGTATAAATCAAAAAGATATTAATGATACCTGGATGCACCTTCTGGCCGTCTTCTCCGTGTCCACGACGATGGCCTCCATGTACTTGCCGAGCACCTTGGTGATGGCCACGTTGTAGCGCTTGTGCGTCGGCTGGCACATGTTGATCATGCGGTCGTACTATGGAACAAATATTGGTTCTAACGTATTTCTGATAAAAATGGTAACACCACTAGAGTAAAAAGAAAGAGAGCTAGAGCGGCTGCAACGCAACAAATGGTGCACAATGCGGCTGTAATATGCACTAACTGGTAGCGTGCCGGTGATTGGTCGATGTAAGTGTTAGTGGCATGGAGCCACAAGCCTCCAGTATGACTCACCACGCCGGGTATGTCCCGCTTGAAGCTCTCGACGATCTCCTGCTTCTTCCTGCGCCGTGCCTCCTCGTGCTTGTCCACTCGCGCGTCTCCCAGCGCGGCGGCCACCTCCTCCAGCTGTGACTGCAGCTCTGCTGCACGCCCGCGGCACTCGCCCACGTCAGCCTGGACAACACACAAAATGTCACATCCCGTGGATTATTGAACCTTTACACTTGCTCACTCATATGTCACTCACATGACTGCGATATGAGTGAGTCCAGTGTCGTGAGTGTCCCAAGAGTGGCATGAGTGTCTGAGCCAAGGTTCGCGAGAGTCTCGTTGCATTAAGGTTGCACATTCTTCCATACAAACGTAGTCTGGTGATTACTCGTCTGTTTGACGGTGTAGGTTCAAAATTAAAAATTGTATCTTCTGTTCTTGTCATTATCTAGCCCTGTATGGAAGCAGAATTGGAAAAAATATATTGGTTTGGAAGTTATGAGCGTCGAAACTTTCATATTTTAACACTAATTTTAACTCATCTTTGGCCGTAAATAAATGACCTAAGTAGTATGATACTGGAAAAAGTGAAACCATACCGGAATATATAATTTATTCAAAAGTTGAAATAATTTTAATTTGAACAGATACATCCAATTGATTTTTCATGACATCCATATTCCCAAAGGTCTCCATTAAAAATTTCGCGCGCCCGTTTTCGTTGTAAATCATATTGCTTTTCTTTACAAGTTGCCACCCCGGTCAGTGGGGAAGAGGGGAGGCGGTGTGTGTGGGTGCACACATGCTCACTTGGTTACCTGCGGCTTGAACTTTGGATTCCGATATTTCTATAGTGATAGTTTGTGTTTATTATTTTGAATTTGTCTCAAATTTTACTGAACCATGCATTGGACTTTGGATTCATAATTGATAGTGATTTACGGGCGGCGTTTGAATTTGAACTTCTCTTCAAAAATAGACGGAAATCTGTAGTCATTGTTGCAATCGCTTGGATGTTTATTGTTTATGACGTAACATGAAATGAAATGAAATTATTTATTTTGCAAATAGGATATAAAATCACTTTTACACGTCAATATCTTGTTTTAGGAGAACGTTGGCGCCGGAATTTTCTAACTGACTACCCCTGAGAAGAAACACCGAAACAAACTTAGGGATCGTGGTCTCTTTTAAAGTCCAGACAATATTATTTGAAACGATATCAATGTGAGTGTGATCATGTAGGCAATGTCTGGTATGGTCTTTTGAGGAAAGAGCCATAGCAGGTTTGAGTTGACCTGTCCCGACGGACGGCACGCATGCATCAGTCATCGTGTAGCTCAACTACATTTTAGGGAGCTCAACGACCTGTCACACGACACTACCAGATCTGCAGAATATTTGAGTAGGCCACTTACAAAATACTCAAACCCGTCAGACAGTCTGGTGTCACGAAACAGAAAGGAAGAAAACGTATTTATTTGGCTTTAGCCGCAAGTGCACACAACAAAATAATAATAAAATAAAAAATAAGAAACTTAAAACTAGGTACACAATAATAAAACTTAAATCTAAACGGAAAAAAAAGAATTGAAATAATATTGTGTGTCTCACGGCTACGCCTAATAGGCTCAGTTCTAGTTCAAGTGTAATAGACATTGAGTCGTTAGCATACATGATACTCACATTCACAATAAAGTTACATTTGACTGAATTAATATTATTATGTCAATGAGTTATGTCAATGAAATATTTCATCATCAAAAAAAATAATAATAATAATACAATATTTGAGCAATTAATTCAGTGTCAGACATAAAATTAATATAATATAGTTATCATAATATAATATTTATAACACGCCTGTATGCTCTAAGGGGGTAGGTACACAGATGTGTACAATACACTTAAGATTTCGATAGTTAGGTATGTTTGCGGATGGATGGACAAAGATTTTATTGGCATGTCAGAAGTATTGTGAGAGGAATTTATAAATGTGTGAGCCTTTACTTTGGTATTTTGTATATTTTAATTTTATGTTATCTCTTACTCTTTTAGTTCTAGTTTTAGTAACAGTAATTGGTTTAAATACAACCGTTAAATTGTAATTAAATAAATGTTAAGTTCCATTTGTTTGGGATAAGCCTATTACCATGACATGTACCTATTGTTAATAATGTATAATAAATTTATGGCAATTTGTTTGGGAACGACTAAAAATGGAAAAATAAATAAAAACCTTTTTTGCAAAAAATAAAACCGACTTAAAAAAAAAACGTAAAAAGCACTTTGATTGATTTGGTGTTTTTGTCACCAGCTTCTAAGCTAAAGTTATTTTTCACTTTTTTCTGTTTTTCTTTTTTTTTTAATTCTGTGATAACTTCTAAACTATTCATTCAAATGATATGCTGTTACAATTTTAATCTAAATTCAATTGTCCAGATAATGAACATACTTATTTGGATAAGGATTAATACTGCAAATAATGTAGGTACCTAAGTCATATTTTTAAATAAAATACTGCAAATAAGGTAGGTACCTAAGTCATATTTTTAAATAAATCTTCAAAGATAAAAATGGTTACCTACTTTAAGTTTACTCTTTGTCTGGATATAAGGTCTACCTATTCATACATGAAATATATTCAGAAAATCATCCTACGAAGCCATTGCAACGAATTTTTTTTACTGAGTAGGTATATTTAAAAAATCTTTACTTGACCCACAAAATAAATACTGGCTCCTTATTTTTGCAACATCTATTACGCTGGTTTACTACGTCGTATTTACCTACTGTAATAGGAGCGGTCAGCGCGGATCAAAAGTGCGTGGCTTTTAGCAAAGGCGCGCGCGGGCTAACCTAAACACGCGAGCCGGAGTCCCTACTATTTTGATAGATGTTTGTGCTAGTCCCTGTGGTGACACAATGCCTATTGTTGATAACTGTATAATAAGAGAATATTACAGACAGGTATTTTAAATAAACAGCCAATAAACAATTTACAAAATAACATATTTTTTTATTTTATGAACCAACAACAAGCCTCACAGACTCACAGTCACATCAAATTCACGCTGTCGAAAAAGCAATTATCCTGACTGGCTGTACTAACGAGGAGTCGCCTGTGGGTTAATTGTAGCTAACTAGCTAGGGTAAGTAAATACCTATTTAACATAAGTAGTACCTAACATACATAAATATAATATAAATAGTACATACTGCACCTAAAGTTGCACAACCTACAAAAACAAAGGTAAGTATAGAAATAAAAAGTCAAATCACTGAAATTATTTGTTGATAATAACAATATCTACCTTCATTACTACCTACATTGTTCTACTTATAATCACATTTTCGCAAGCGAACTCATTGCCACGTGGGCAAAGTCGCGGGTAAGTAATATGTAGGAGCTTGACCTTTCATAATAACAACTAAATTGGGTGCATAATAACTACGTTTCACAAAGTGAGTGTCCTATGTTCTAACACCTATTTGTTTGAGTTTATGTTGTCCTTCTAACATGAATCGCAATACGCGCCACCGATACCACACAATTACACGCCGGCGCAGCTACACTGTCGTCCACTCTTCAATGAAATCGCGCATGTATGCGTCACTCAGCGTTAGGAGTACGTGTACGCGAACTAGCTCCATAATGATCTTTACAGCGTCTATCCCTTTCGCTCGTGATGTCGGATGAGATAGCATGCATTTGAACCCCGCCCACCAACTAGTTTGTGCTGCTGACTTGTGTACTCTTAAGGTTGCTTTTGTGTTACTGTTAGACGTAAGATAACGACGAATCGACTCTGTCACTGACCTGCAGTTCAGCGCGCAGTCTCCTCTGTTCCTCTAGCGCTTGCTCCGAGCTCTTGATGTGCTCGTTCAGCTTGTCCACGCGCTTCATAGCTTCATTCCGTTCGTGACCCTGAGTGAAACACGTTGTGAGTTGTGACTAGAGTACATTCATACATTCAAGTGAAAGAGGAAAACCCTAGTAGTTGACTAAAGTAAATCTACATGACATAACATCATACCTGCCCGCTTAGCATGACCACCGAAGTAACGAAAGAGAATCGACAAATCTTTTGTTCATCTGTCATTTTGCTGTCATTGAATCGACAAAATGACAGATGTCGTTTCTTCGGTTGTCATGCTAAGCGGGCTGTAATCCCAAAACCATTATGGTATAAGTCGCATGAAATTTGCCATCAACCGGGCACAAATCCAGATATTGCGGCTACGACAAACTTAATAACACTTTGCCCGACGTGGGAATCGAACCACATGCTTAGACTGCTAAGCGTGCTTGCGATCACTAAACCGGTCGTCAAGTAAATCTATGCTTGCAAATTGCGTATCTGTATACAGGGTGTAAGTTTTAACACCGTTGTCACTCAAACCATATGTAGATCACATAAATAAAAAAATATAGGCCCGAGTTAAAAAAACAGAATCAGTAATTTACTTAAAGAAAAATTAAAATAAATTATCCGCTATCGTCCGCGAACTCATGGATAGTCCGAGTGACGTAATCGCTGCCTGTGCATCGTATGATCTACGAGTACCTACACCATTCTCGCAACATAACTTTTCCTGGCTTAGGAAAGGCAAAAATACCTACCTTAGGCGTTGCTTGACCAGTCGAAATGTAAATTTGATTTGACAACAAAGAAAATGAAAAATGTAATCCAAACCTAATTGAGTAGGTATTTTTGGCGTATTTAAAATGTTCATCACAATTTTATGTAGGTACAGTTAAATATCACTGATTAAATTTACACAGATTGAATATATACACTTACGAGTACCTATATTAATCTCAAAAAACTGTTCAAAATGGTATCCATTTACGGCCTTCGTACTTAGGTTGTTTGGCACTCGAGAATCTGAGCTTTGCATACACCCTACGAGCCTCGTTCAGGTGATAACCACGATGGCGTAAAGCCGTACCATTTCGGTCCACTGTTCATTTGTGTAAGACATAGTACACTCAATTTACGCGCGAGAAACGAGCGGCTCGGCGGCGTGTGGTCGAGTCACCGCTCGGCTCGTGCGACGTGAGGTCGAGCCGGCCGTCAGCTGTTGCCGCGCATTACGGTCAAATGATCTTGAGGAAAACAGTGGATTTTCTTCAAAAAAAGGTTTCTTTTTTCATTGGTTTTAGGTTCTATTAATGAAACCAAATCACTGGTTTCAAGGTTAACTAACACCCTGTATAGGGCCTTATGCTTCCTGTTTCTTGAGTCTTTCTGGAAGGCTCTAAGTACTGTGTTACCTTCTGGCGATGTTTATTCTCGAACTCGCCCTTCCTGCGCAGCTCGTTGTCCAGCCGGTCCTGGTCGGCCTTCTGCTCCCTGTTCACCGAGTCCAGCTCCTGCAAGTAGCGCGCCGCCTGCCGGGACGCCTCCATCTTCAGCTCCTCGTATTCACGGATCTGGATGTACAAGTTATAATTTTAGACTTACGTTTACTATATGAATACAGAAACCCAACAAACACCATCGGGCAGTAAAAACCACGACAAACGCCAAAAATGGCAGTAAATGAATAGGTAAGCTTTTTGGACTGAAGAACTCGAAGTTACAAAAGTAAGCACAACATACCTGTGCCTCCTCAAGATGTACATCAGCCCTGCCCGTGTGCGTGGAGCCCAGCGTGGTGGTCTCCCACAGCGCCTTCTCCTCCTCGATCTGGCGCAGTTCGTCCTCCAACTTCTTGATGTCGGCCTGGTGAGCCTCGTGGGCCTTGCGGGCCTGCTCCAGGGTCTTGAGGGCACTCTCCAGCTTCTTCTGAGTGTGAGTCACGCGCTCCTTCGCTTTTATGAACGTTGGACGCTTCTTTGAGATTTCGGCTTCCTGTTGGAGAAATACGTGTAGGAGCATTGGCTTGCACCAGGGCCGGACGCGACAGGACACGGCGGTGCTCTGCCCACGCGGGGCACACCTCCACAGTGTGGACTTTACACCCTTAAGTCTTAAAAAAACCGCCATGTTGAAAGTTCACAGGTAAAAATATTAACAGGTTAGTGCCCCACTCACCACTTCCCGTATCTCCTGCTCGATCTTCGCCGTCTCCCGCTGCACGGTGCCGGCTTCCTTCTTCCTCTCCTTGAGTGCTTCCTCCAGCTTCTGGCGCTTCTTCTCCACCTTGGTCAGCTCCGTCTGCTTGTGCTGCAGGTCTTCCTCCATGGACTGGATCTCTTTCTCGTTGTGGTACAGGTGGTAGAGCTGCAGCTCGATTTTTTGTTCTTGCTGTAAGAAAGTTAGGAGTAAACTCAATTTTAATGCGGAAAAATGCGAATACTTATTGTGGCACGATTATTTTGATTGATACGTTGAGACTATGCGTAACATCGGCAAAGAATGTTTGTGTACACAGAGCGTTAAAACTCTTTTAACTTTACACAAAGCCCCTTTTCAAGCAATATCCGCTGAGCTTAAGACAGCATCATAGGTTTCTTTTCAGAAAATTATTCCAATGTCATAGGACATTATGCCTATTATAAATTTCAATCTTTA
The DNA here is from genome assembly GCA_941918905.2 of Xestia sexstrigata. Classification (NCBI taxonomy): domain Eukaryota; kingdom Metazoa; phylum Arthropoda; class Insecta; order Lepidoptera; family Noctuidae; genus Xestia; species Xestia sexstrigata. Next base: position 20,745,318 of record OW799214.2, read on the forward strand.
AAATTACAATAACAGATACATTAAATCTAATGAGCCAGATTTTGTAAGCTCCAACAATCATACCAGTTCCTCCTTGAGCCGGGTGTACTTCTCGGCCTCCTCCTTCTCGAACTTGGCCTCTTTCCGCTCGGCGGCCACTCCCTTCTTCTTCTGGTAGGAGAACTGCGCCTCCTCGTCAGCTCGGTTCACTTCTGCGCGGCAGTGCTCGTACTGTTCCTTGAGGACTCCCGATCTGGAGGATACCTCATTAAATTAAAGTAAAAACACTCCAAATAACACATCAACAACATCGTCATCCACAGCTACGGTATAAGTTACGTGTACTAGGAAAATAACGCCGCACATCACAAGACGCGACGATCTCTTCTTCGCATAATATTGACAAAATTACCATTAGAGTTTAAACTAAAAACTTTGGCAACTACTAAGTTCATGCCAAACTCTCGACTGCACTTACCCATTTTATGGGTTACTTTAAAATCACTATCGTATTTCAAGTCATGGCAGCTGTGCCAATAATCCACCTACCCACTGATCTCTTCAAAGAGCGCAGTCCTCTCCTTGGGGTTTTTCATGGCGATGCTCTCGACGGCGCCCTGGAACACCAGGAAGTTCTTCGCCTTCACATTGATGCCCAGCTTCTCCAGCTCACTCAGGTAGTGGGATGTGTTCACGGACTGATGACAAAATGGTCGTATGTTAGGATGTATACCATCAAGTTAATTTTCTTGAATCTTTATTTGTGATCTTCGATCCTACAAATAAGAATTTAGCCCACAGAAACAGTCACCACATAAAATGTATTTCTGATTGAACAAACATACTATTAACTAACATTACATGTTATATTTTGATTGATAGCTTCTTCTTTTTTATATAATCAATTACTGCCTTGTCTTTGATATGTCTTACTAAATTCATTAGTCAAATACTTGATTAGAGATTGAATACGAAGCTGACAGTAAAAATAAAATTAAATAATTAATTCATTAAACTTCAATTTAAATAACAGCAGGTAGAACTGACCTGTCCATCAATCTTGTGCTCTGATGACTGTCCAATGACAGATCTCTGAAACTGCTTCTCTGTCAGGTCCTCAAGCACAAATGTGGCTGTCACTGATGCACTGCAACACAAAACAACATTTTATTATGCAATGGGAAACAATTATACTACCATCCATTCCTAATTTACTAAATATGATTTGGAAAAATAACTTTACTTAAGCATAAAGTTTATTTAGTACATAACATTTATAGAACCACTAGCGACCCGCACCTGCTTCGCACGGCGCCAAGGCTACCCTATCTTTGAAGCAACAAACCACCGTACACATTCACAAAAATTCATTAAAATCTGTTGCGGCTTTCGGAGATTAGCGTGTACGAACACAGTGGCACGTGATTTTTATACAGGTTGATATTTTCAAGTGGGCGTGGATGACCAAGTCCGAAACTATGAGGAATAGCAAATAATAGTCGAGGGCACGACTTTGATGAAAACTAAATCTGCAATCATTGCATTTTTAAAAAATCATTATTTCTAGCCAGGAATCGAAACCCGTTGCTTTTAGAGCAAAAACAAACACTGTATTATTACACTCTTCGCATCGCTATTAAGGATCAAATCCAAATTATTCGTGAACGTCAGATTCGCCGGTCAAGTCATATTTTGCTTTGAAATTGTGCCTAAAAATTACTTATCAATTCCTTTTTGCTTACCATGGTAAGAGAATTGCTTATTTCATAAGTAAAAAGAATTAAAACACTTAAAGGTTGACCAGCCATTCTGATATCGGAATGGCTGGTCAATCTCTGTAGAGTAGTAACTATGAGGAATTACTGAAATTTTCGTGGGCGAAAGATTGCTTATCAATTGCTTATTTCACAATTTATAAGCCTAGACCCTGTTCATTCTCTCTTTATGCTAGCCACGAGATTAAAAGCCCCTGCGCCTGTTAAAATATGGGAGCGAACTGACGTTTGCTGTTGCTTTATTTTCTGTAATAACCAAACGGTTTTTACATTCTCCCCTGTCAGTCGTCACGCTATCATTTACTCCTTCCTTCCTTCATATCATTCCTCACACAATACATCCATCGTTTCCTTGGTCTTCCTCTCCCTCTCCATCCATCAACATTTGTATATAGTATCAAGCTCTTAATGTTTTTGTATGGTGTCATTGACACTGGCTTGGCCACCATCAGGGATTTTAATAGTGATAACACAAAAAAATTGTCGCCAAATATAAGAATTTGTCAGGCACTGGTTCAAAAGATATAAGGGTTTATAGGTGGCCGATCTGTAGTCTCCCCAGCTTGACCACATTTATATCTCAAAAAACCGGCCAAGTGCGAGTTGAACTCGAGTGGAGAGGGTTCCGTACAATTGATACAATTCTATAATTTGTATTTTAACTATATTTTGTATTTTTTTTTTTTAATTTTTGGCTCAGTAGTTTCGGAGATCATGGGGGGAATGGTCAATTTTCGAATCAAAACTTTTTATTTTACAATAATAACAAAAATATATTTGAGATCCTCATAACGAGCCCTTTCATTTGATATATGACACAGTAAGATTTGCAAAACTTTTTTTTTATTTCCCTGTTTGTCCCCTGAAAATTAACCTTATTTAAATAGTTTCTTTGCACATCTGTGTTTGGATCATAGGATTACACCATCCTACCAAATTTCACCTGATTTGGTCCAGTAGATTCGGAGGAAATTAGCTGTGACAGACAGACGTACAGACATACGCACGAGTGATCCTGTAAGGGTTCCGTTTTTTCATTTTTTGTACGGAACCCTAAAAACTACCTACCTACCTACCTAGCGAAGATCTGTTTTCTCCCATATTTTGTCGCCAACTAGTCGAAATTTGTCGCCATGTCGGTGTGTAATTAAAAAGATATTAAAGAATTCAATTTCCCCATACAGTGGTACAAGCAAGTACAAAATACTTTAAGTAGTTTCTAGACAGTATCTATGACGTCTTATGGAGGAATGTTTATTTCGAAATACATAAATATATAAACTGTAACGAGGCTTTTAGGTTCGTTACATGTTTAGAGATTTTTTCGACATTAATTTAAATGCACCGTCGGCGTCGTGGTGTTGCCATCTAATTAAATTTCGTTGACTCGGATGTTAGGTTTGATAGAGCGGTAACACTGATTGGACTGTCAGATGACAATGATTGAGTTTGACGTTTGAATTTTCGATCTTTACCTCCGAATCGTCATGGCGTTATTTTGAACGCTCATTGAATCAAAATTTTATTTGCCTCTTCCCATTGCATCCAGACCCAAAAATAGTGGTCTTCTGTTCCTTGTTGGAACACTCATTTAATGGATCTTCAATTTTGATGGAGTTTTGACGTCCATATTTACGGGATCCAACCCTATAATGGACATATTTTGTTACCTTTGTAAGAACGCCAAATGGCGTTCTTTTCTTCTTTTTTTTAGTATTTTTAATCTTGAACTGTCGCCCCTATCCAAAATTGAACAAGAATTTAAATCTTCCCTGGTGGAGACATCGTGATGGACGCTGTAAGGTGATGGCGTTGATCTGAACGCGGGGCACGTCCCCGAACCTTTAGTCCGACCGGTGACCTATTTAAAATTAATATTAATAGTCGACTGAATTTTGGTATGTTTCTTAATTTCTAGACTTTTATTGACCAAAAGTGCAGTGATGACAGGTTCTCTTAATAATTGATAAAATTTCATTACTTAGTTTTAAAAGAGAGACTGCTTTATTAATATTAGAAAGGAATTATGATATGGTTGATGTGCCCTGACGCGTCCTACGGGAAATAAAATAGACCAATAAACTAAAATTGTTGATTTTTATTGATTCCCCCCGCTTGAAGATTAAAAGTACCGGTTCCTGCAAGTGAGTTTTCCATGGCATTATTTTCAGTGTGCTCCTGGCGCCCGAGATTTCTATTTTTACCCTTTTATTTGGAACACACTTTTTGTTAGATTCCCAATTTTGTATGGAAACAGTAACATGTCTCAGTTTTCACCAAAAACATATTAATTATTTAAATCAATTTACATTACAAAACTTATTTTATAATTTCAACCCACCAAAGGAAAGCAGTATTCATTACCTATAAACAGATCTACAATAAATTTATGTAATTATTTATCGAACACAATGTGCATTTAGTCGCTGGCAGATAGTTCGCTGCGCTCCGTTTCATTTACGGTTTATCTATGGGTCTTTGTTACCTGAAATAAATGGTTTACTTTATTTATTTATTTACGGTAAATAAGAAAGAGATATATGCGCGTGTACAGACAAGCTACTTAGAAGATCTAGGATGGAGCGAGCTTACCCAGAGTAAGTTTTAGGTAGAATATTATGTTATGTCTACGTATTCCGCAAATACAAAAACGGGCAAGAGCGAGATAGAACGAGGGTGTCACTTGCTGCACGTTACGGGCGCGTCGGCGTTCGCGCTGTTCAAAGTACTTTAAAGAAATGGTAAATAAACAAACTTTTGAATGTCAGCCATTATATTATCGCGACCACAAGTGAACCGAAGCAGTTACTTTTCGATTTATGGTCAAAGATGTGCAAAAATAATGCATTGAAGTGTAATCGCGAGGATATGCTCATTCAGGTACGATAATTTTAACGTATTTATTATTCTAACGTAAATGAGAGCTTGACATTGAAATTGGTAAAACCATAGACTTAGTAAATATAGCCCAACAAAGCGTGCGAGGGAGAAGAAAATCCCTTATGGAAATATAGCAAGATGAAAAAGGATCGCGAATCTAATATCACTGTGACCGGTTTTGAATGACAGGTCTGCACAAGTCGGCACGCGGGGAATCAACTCCTCAGTATTTTGGATTTTTAGCGTACATCGTGGTTTATTTTCAGTGAATACAGTAGTATTAAACAATGGTTACTTGTTCTGTGCGTGAATGTGGTGATAGTCATAGAAATAAACCTGAAAATTTCACATTTCATAAGTAAATACTCAGGACCACTCAGTGATAACTTGATAAGACGCGTTTACTTTGGGTTAGTAGTCGATTCGCACGAAAATTATTCGCACGATCGTGCGAATCGTCCCCTTTCAATAAAAATATTTTTTTAGTAGGCGATTCGCACGGAAGTATTTAAATTGCGTGCGAATCGACCTCTTCAAGAATTAGTAGTATGCGATTCGCACACTTAACAAAATGTGCGAATAATAAATCTAAGTACAGTCATGTACAATATTCTAGAATATTAATATTAAAATTCAATAATTCTCTATTCGCATCGCAGTCAGGCACAAAATACTAGTTAAGAGGTAAGATGAAAAGTTTTGTCAGTATTTAATATGAAAACTTATAATATGAACACCATAAATGAGAGATTTAATAAATTGCCGGTGTATTTTTATACAAATAATACTAACTGTTAAAGATAACAAAGAAACTAATAACAAGAAACGCCCTTAAGTACTCACAATAGCAGATCCCAAAAATAATGAAGAAATATTTTTTATTAGCTCCAGGGGATTAATTTTTATTGCGGCTTGCCGAGTAGCCCTTTGTTTTGTATTTTACTTACCACAAATATTGCCGGTACATGGCGCTTGAGCACTTGCACAAAGAAGTAGTTAAGCAATAAATCAGTAGTGGTAGGATTTGCCAAAAATATATTTTATCTTTCTGCGTATTTTAATCCTTTTAGAGTAGATAATAAATAAACCCAAGTCAAAACAATAGTACCTATATTTAATCCTACCCCGTAAAAAGCACCGGCATTTGCCTTATACCGAATCTACAGATAACCATAATACTTACGTACAGATGCCCCATCCCATACAAAGAAACGGGACCATCGTTTATTAATCAGGTATAATATAAACAGGGTATTCGCAATTATTTATTATTTAAATGTTCTATAGTTCAAATGTGTTACGATAACTTTGATACAGTGTATAAGATCTAGACGCCTTCATAAGCTGGAGCACAATAGAAAATCAGTTCTGACTCTGAGCCAACCGGGCAACCCTACCTCACTAAGTTGTTGTAGTTGTAAGGTTACGGTTGTACCTATGAACCATTCATTTCATGAGATTGTTTCCGTCGATTTCTTCCCTGTTTTGGTGACAGCGCCATCTATTGGTAGAACCTAGAGCCACAGATTTTGAGAGATCATAGAAATTGGAATTATGGACCCATTATTAGATTTTTCGTACAAGAGAGACTTTTTTAACAATTACATACAATATCCATATCATTTCTTTTACAATTGATATACGCACTATAAAATACAATCGATACAAGTAACGCCATCTATTAGAATTAATTAGAACAAAATATCGATTGTTCGCGTTGGGACCCCGTGCCGAAACTAAGATTATTATTCTGTTTTCGCATTTCACACTGTTCTGAAGTGCGGTCTGTGCTGTACCTACTGCATATTTTTACAGTTACAGTTTAGTGATTTGTTCAGTGATAGTGGATAGCACCATATCCACCGACGACATTGCACATGAGCTTCGCGATATCTTAGGAGATTCCGATGCGTAAGTAATTTAATTTACTATCTACTTATTAATTATGTATTAGTTATTTAGCACACTTAAGTAGACTTATTTAGGGTATTTTATTAGGTTTTCTATTTCAAAATGTATTCCAGCTATAAAATTTACAACGTTTAGCTGGTTCAGCTAACAGAATGAACAAATAGATTCAATGTCTTTAAATACCTTTATGTATAGGGATGAAGAGGTTTATAATACTTCATCTTCTTCTTCTTATAAATAGCATTACTATATGAAAAATTATTACTCACAATTCTGTTATTTTAAGAAACATAGCCTACTAAATAAAACTAAAAACAATATTATTTTTATCAAGAAGTTTTAGTGAAGACATTTATTTCTTCCAGATGACTTTGGCATCAACATCATTTGATTTTGAAAAAATATAATGGAAGGGCCATCAACGAGTCAAGGTGGAAAAGGCCAATTCGAATTTATTCAATCAGAGAGGGGCCAAGTAATCTTACTGAGGCACGGTTATAAGCATAACCAACATCGGAAAAATAAAAATGGCATTACAGTGTGGCGATGCGTTAATAGAAAACAATGTAAAGCATTTTTAACAACAAATAGTCAACATGAGATTGTCAAAGAAGATCATCATTTATGTAAACCTAATCATATAGATAATGAGGTCAAGCGTCATATAGACACATGCATTAAACGTGCACAGAATGAAACTACGAGCATGCCTCAGATTTATTCTGATGCGGTAATAAAACTTAAAGATGCTGGATACGATTTAGTCCAGAATATTCCTGACTACAAAAATTTGAAAAGAAGGCTATATCTACATAGAAACAAGGCACTGAAAGTTAGTAAAATAGTAGTTCGTAAAGCTAAAGATATGACTATCCCTCCGTGTTTCGAAGAATTGGTCTTTGCAGATTATAAATGTAAGCAAACCAGACTTATACTCTTCGCAAACAAGGAAGTTTTGCCATTTTTAAATAATGCTGAGACCGTTTTTTGTGATGGGACTTTCAAGAGCTGTGTACCACCATTTTTACAGCTGTATACTTTACACATCGATGTTGGCAGTACTTCAACACACACTAACATTTTACCCGCCATTTATGCATTACTTCCTAATAAAAAAGAAAAAACATATGAACTATTTTTTAGGCTCATAAAAAGTCGTATACCTCAATTTGCCCCTACTGTAATTACCATGGATTTTGAGAAAAGTGCAATGTTAGCAATTCAAACAGTATTTGGTCCTCACACCAGGATACAGGGCTGCTTATTTCACTTTAAAAGATGTATTTATAGAAAATTAAAACAGTTAGGGATGAATAAATTCTTGATTTATAAAATACACGCATTACGATGTATAGCTCTCGCATATCTTCCTCAAGAATACCGATCAGATGGTTGGCTGTACATTGAAGCAGAAAATGAAAATGAACCAAAATTAACACAATTCAACAATTATTTTGTTAATACATGGCTAAAAGAGAGTGCCTACTATTCCGACAAGTGGACATTTTTTGATGTCATTCACAAAACTAATAATGCAATAGAAGCTTGGAACGCCCGATTTAATAAAATGGTAAAACCTAAACCGAATATTGTGATGCTCTTGAAGGTTCTGCAAAAAGATTCTCAACATTATTTAACAATGTTTCATAGAAACCATTACATCTCAGTAAAGTCATGTGAACGAATAAGACTGCAGAAAAGAATTGAAGACATTGTTAATCAATTCCTTCATGGTCACATAGATCTCCAACTTTGTATGGAAAAATTAAGCCATTAGGTCATGACTAAAAAAAAGACTGAAACTGATTATTCTTTATAAGAACTTTAAAAAAAAAACAGTTTTAAAATGCTACATAAATAAATAATAATGTTACATTTTTAAGAACTTTGTACCTATTAATACTACAGATTACTCTGTTTAACAAACTGTGATTTTGTGATTGTTTTAACTTCCAGTGATGCCAATGCTCCTATCATCGTAAAATTTTTGTGTTAAGAAATATTTATAATATTGTTGATTAGTTAAGTGTTACATTTTTAAGAACTTTGTACCTATTAATACAACAGATGACTCTGTTTAACTGTGATTTTGTGATTGTTTTAACTTTCAGTGATGATAATGCTCCTATCATCGTAAAATTTTTGTGTTAAGAAATATTTATAATATTGTTGATTAGTTAAGTGTTACATTTTTAAGAACTTTGTACCTATTAATACAACAGATGACTCTGTTTAACTGTGATTTTGTGATTGTTTTAACTTTCAGTGATGATAATGCTCCTATCATCGTAAAATTTTTGTGTTAAGAAATATTTATATTATTATTGATTAGTTGATTGTTATTTTTTACCTATTAGAGCAAAATATTGTTGTTATAGTAACTGTGATTTTGTGACTGTTATTTTATTACATTTACTATAATACTCCAAAATTGTACTAGTTAATACTTAATAGAGAAAAAATATTTTGTTTTTGTTTATTTAATTGCCACATTTAAAACCATACCTTAGCTAATTAAAACGATTTTTATATTGTTATTACGAATATTTAAAAAGATTTATATATTTATAGTTTCGTTATATTTTTCGTTGTTTTTAAAATTAGCTTTTAGACCATTATAACGTTAATTATTTAATTTTGACTTACCTTTTTTAAACAACATTATTTTTAACAAGACTCAGGGGTTCATAAAAAGTTGATTTCGGTAAAAACTCTAATAAGTAGTAATTTGTGATGATTTAAGGTAAATGCAAGTGTACGGAAAAAGAGTACTTACTTGTAAAAATGCAAAACCAAATATTTGATTATAAATCGTACCTACTAACTGTGATTTTATTTGTAATCTTGGTTATAATTATGGTTTTAAGTTATTTAAACTGTGAATGATGTAAAATCACTTTCTGATAGATACAAAGTAAAATATAAAAACTTGATTTCCTTAAAAATCGTTTTATTTGTGTCCTGTATTAAAAGAAAGCATTTTGTACGTGATAGTACTTTTTTCTTGAAACTTTTCGATAAAGTATAGGTGTGTGCGAATCGCATACTACTAATTCTTGAAGGGGTCGATTCGCACGCAATTTAAATACTTCCGTGCGAATCGCCTACTAAAAAAATATTTTTATTGAAAGGGGACGATTCGCACGATCGTGCGAATAATTTTCGTGCGAATCGACTACTAACCCTTTACTTTTGGTTAAAATTTGCCTTTGTACCTGTTTAAAAAATAATACCAATGTTTTTGTTTACTTTTATATTTTGTATAGCTAAAAGTCCATTTGTTGATAATTTACATGATTTTGGTGAATAGATTGTTCATCAATCTATTTTTACATGTACGCTAGGGATTGACTTAAATTTATCGATACTATCGATATTTTATCTTGAATGTTAACTATGAAAATAAATGCTACCTTACGTTTACCGTCTGTTAACTGAACCATTTAATCAGGAAAAATTTAATTAACTTTTAACAAATACATAAACTAATTGTTTTGTATAATTTGTACAACAGATTCCCTTTACGTATATATACAACAACAACAAACAACATCAGCCCATAACGTCCACTGCTGGACATAAGCCTCTCCCATGATGGGAGGAATTTGCCGTAATCTCCACGCTTGGCAGGCGGATTGGAGATCGCAGTAATGAAAGACTAACAGATAACGCTGCTGCCCGTTCTCAGGTCTACGGAGGCGCAAGGTGTTCTGCCTCAGACATTAGTCGCCTTATACGACACCCGTGAGTGTAATGGGTTGGTTCTATTCTACTCTGCCGGATACCACACGGCTAACGTGTATTTACTATACGTATAATTCGAGGAAAATGGTTGAGATTCATTGGGTGAGTTGGTTCAGTTGGTTGGAATCCAAAGACGTGATACAACTTTGTTCACAGATTGAAAATTTTATTCGTGAAATTAATAAAATCAGTCAAGGTCAAAATCCACAAAACAAATCAACAAAAAAAAAACAACCACAAAATCGAAACGTTTCGTTGTTGAAATCTACAATTTGCCAAGCTGTACTTCTTATAATATATTAGAAGATAATTTCGGCTTATTTTTGAGTTTGGAGAGCCAAAATTTGGACCAAGATATTTTAAGTGGTCGTAGATATTTAATAATGGAACACATTATAGAAATTTACTTTGACATTCGACTTAAACATGAATGTAAACTTAATAATTTAGGAAAGAAAACTGTAAGGAACCAGTTAAGTAAGATTTTTCTGTTTAAAGGTCAGTATTGAGCGATTTTGAATAAAATATTGGCTGTTTTATTTTTTTAATGTATTTACATTTTTTTAACATAATGTAAAAATTATAATCTAGACAAAGGCAGCCTATGGAACATCTTCCTCCAAGGGTCGAACTTCAACCACTTATCGATAGTCCTCCAAAGTAAAAGGTACATCGCTAACTAACGCACACACTGACAAATCAAAATTGGTCACGCTTTATCGAGCTGTCAGTTCGTCTATACGGCAGTATATACTAAGTCTATGGGTAAAACAGTTGCATGCGACTGTGCATCTTGACACCAAATAGACCAAGAGCAAGGTTTAATGTTTTCAAAGAAGTTTAAGCTACTCTAATTATTTAATTAAGATGTTATCTCTCTCAAACATTTCTAAGGACTTTAGACCGATAAAACTAGAAGGGCATATTAATAGAAATATTTTTTCTTAGCAATTTTTCGTGAACTCTTCGATCTAGCTCTTGGACTATACCACACTAATATTGAACTCATAATATCTTTTGAATCAGTAACCGACAAATTGGCAATCACCGACAATCTGATATTTGGCGACAAATTTCGGCTAATTAGCGACAAATTTTTGTGTTATCAAAATTAAAATCCCTGATAGTGGTCAAACCAGAGTCAATGATACCATACAAAAACATTAGGAGCTTGATACTATACAGGGTGTAAACAAACTCATCACGAAGCCGTCAACCAAGCATTCTGAACATCAAACTGTAAGTTTACGCAAAAATTATTGCTGGGAAACGACTTTTTTTTGGGGTGAAAAATCATGTTTTGTGGTAAAACTCAATGTAACGCACTTAAAATATTGTGATGAATGGATTGAATAGTACGGGGGTCGTAGAGGTGTTTAAAGTAAAAATCATACATTAAAACTTTTTTTTTTTTTAAGTTGTTAAAATGTTGGAACTTTGACCCCCAATATCTCCGTAACTAGAAGGTTCCCAGGTATGGTGTGGAACAAAAAAATGATCGCAAGGGCAGGGAAAACAAGTGCCTTTCGGCTTCGTTAAGAGGTTTTTTACACCCTTTATATAAATGTTGATGGATGGAGAGGGAGAGGAAAACCAAGGAAACAATGGATGTATTGTGTGAGGAACGATATGAAGGAAGGAACGAGTAAATGATAGCGTGACGACTGACAGGGGAGAATGTAAAAACCGTTTGGTTATTACAGAAAATAAAGCAACAGCAAACGTCAGTTCGCTCCCATATTTTAACAGGTGCAGGGGCTTTTAATCTCGTGGCTAGCATAAAGAGAGAATGAACAGGGTCTAGGCTTATAAATTGTGAAATAAGCAATTGATAAGCATTCTTTCGCCCACGAAAATTTCAGTAATTCCTCATAGTTACTACTCTACAGAGATTGACCAGCCATTCTGATATCAGAATGGCTGGCCAACCTTAAATGTTTTAATTCTTTTTACTTATGAAATAAGCAATTCTCTCATCATGGTAAGGAAATATAAGCAATTGATAAGCAATCTTTCGCCTATGAAAATTTCAGTAATTCCTCATAGGTACTACTCTACAGAGACTGACCAGCCATTCTGATATCAGAATGGTTAACCTTAAATGTTTTAATTCTTTTTACTTATGAAACAAGCAATTCTCTTATCATGGTAAGCAAATATAGGTAATTGATAAGTAATTTTTAGGCACAATTTCAAAGCAATTTCAAATCTGGCCGGCGAATCTGACGTTCACAATAATTCGGTTGCAATAACGACGCATGCCAGAAACAAATGATTTGAAAAGAGTAACCATGGAGTATCTTGCCGGTTCTTCTCTATGGAAACGACCAACCCGAACCATGCACCTTTTCGACGTTTTATAAGTGCCCATGTAGGCCTATGTAAAATAAAAAAATAAATAAAACAAAAACGAATCTTGGATGTAGAGACTTGCTTGAGTTTCTCGCAAGCATTGTTATTGCAACCGAATTATTTCGTTATTAATTAGCGATCGAAAGTTTGCGACAACGTCGTTATCTATGTCGAGACTGCGTTGAATTGAAATGTCAATAATTCGTAGATTGGTGCCAATGGTCATGATTTTTTTGCTGCTACAAAGTGCATCTGTGAACTGTTGAGCAGTTGGGGGGTTATTGTGCGCTTCATTATATCTTGATTGTGACAATCAACACTTTGAGAAATTTGGACACAACGGGACGCCGCGCCAGTCTCGTAGCAACGGTTGCCAGGACTGCGTTGAAGTGACAGCATGGGCGGCGTGGCGCGTCACCTTTGAAATTTTCGTTTTGTTTATTTGTAAATGTGTTTTTTTGTGTCTTCTTTAGTTTATGTTAGTGTTCATACGTTGGTAAATTTAGGGAGTACCTACCCAATTTTTGGATTTTATGTTCGTCGCCGGCTGTAGCGACGCCGGAATAATTAGTGCCAGTCAATATGTCACATCACTGGATGTGTACAACTGCTAAGATCATTACGCCCAGGCTCGTTTTTTAAGGCGAAAGGGGACTTTAGATACTTTACGGAAAGGTCCACCAATCTCATAGTGTACCTTTGTGACCCTCAGCCACAGACCTTTAGAACCACTCAGTCCGGTCCTAAAAAGAGTTCCCCGGGGCGCAAGACACTCTGTTGCACTGAGTTTAGCGCAATGTGTCCGGCTCGCGAACCAGGAGAACTCATTACGTGTCTGAGAGCAGTTAATCAGCTTCTACAGGATTTTGCATGTGCCATTTAGATTCTAAATTACACTTTTTTACAGAAAGTAATAATTAAGTACTGTAACATAATGATATATTTTAATGGAGTTTTTATTTTTAAAGCACATCAATTGTTGGAAACCAAGATCAGAATCATGGTGTAGCAAGAAAGGACATGCAAGTTTTATCATGTAAATGTAAGAAGATTAAGCCTAATAAATAAGTGTCTAGTGTCTAGGTAAAATATTGGGGTTGCTGGGGAGATGCTCTACAACAAGCCATAATTCAGTTGCCTGTACCTGTTACCCTGTTTAGGTACTTTTTAGGGTTCCGTACCTCAAAAGGTAAAAAAAGAAACCCTTATAAGATCACTTTCTTGTCCGTCTGTCCGTCTGTTTTTTTAAGTATGTACTAATTCCGTAAACTTTGCGTCTGGCAAGCACGACATCAAACTGCACTAATTCTTACTAAATTTTTTTTGGTGAGTTTTCCGAGTGAGCGGACATTGGGAACAGTTATACAAAAATCTTGATCCTGAACATGTTCGATTTTAACAAATAAATACTACCTGACAAGTGGGTGTGGGACACTAGATAGACCTATTTGTTACTAAGTAGTAACAAGTATTGGTAAATGATTTTCTTCATACTGGTCTATTGCTCGTACATATTTGTCTTTGTACAGTATACTTTTCTGCACAACAAGCGCCTGATCCGCGCACACTTTCTGGGTGATTTGGTCTTTACAAGTCAGTATTAACTAAATCTAAAACAATAAAGATTGTTAAGGAGTATGTTATACTAGAACCTTATTATTTTTGATAACCTTTTAAACTTAAGTCAGATGTATTGACTAGGAACCGCTGTTATTAATGAAATTATATTTTTACATGTTACAACCACGAGTCTTATTTTATAATGCGCTCTATCTCTTTGAAAAATGAAGGTCCTGCAGAAGCTCTAGCCTTACAGAATTCTACTAAAGCAAAGAAAAAATGTGAATATTGTGGAAAAGTCGGTCACAAAGTCAGGCAATGTCATAAATGGAAAGCTGACGGTAAACCAGCAAAGCCTGAAAGTAAACAGACCCCAACCAATATGAACTTAATGCTCATGCAAGTCAATACAGATGTAAATTCAGTGCATACACACTATGATACTCGTACATCGAGATGGTTCGTCGACAATGGTGCAACTAATCATGTCACCTGAACCGAACCGACTATTTTTCTAGTTTTCAGCATTTTGAAGATAATCGTATAGTGACTACTGCTAATGGAGCTACTGTCAAAGCAATTGGCAAAGGTACTGTTGACTTGAAAATATTTATCAATGGCAAGGAATCCAGAGTAACACTCTGTGATGTTTCGCATAATATCAGGTACATACCATAGTATGTACCTGATATTATGCGAAACCTATTCTCTGTACTGGCCACTCAAAACAGACTAAATAAAAGTGATTTCATGTCTGAAAGGGAACACTGCTCGCTGAGAGTTGATGGACAAGTTAAACTGACTGGCAAAAGGATTAAGAATGGTGGCTTATACAAGCTCAATGTAGCGACTATTTTAAAGTCAACACCTAATGTAAGCATTTTGTCAACAGAAAACATACTACAACTGTATCACGAAAGGTTAGCCAATCAGAATAAAAAACACGTTAAAGGTTAACACCTTTGACGTGTTTTTATTCTGGACGAGACTTAGGAACTAATGAGGATTAGGAACGAGAACGAGGAACGAGAATTAGGAATTAAAGTTCGACTAGATTCAGAATTGTGTACTGGCTGTATTTATGGTCACACAGACAGTCTTTCGGAACAAGAGTACGAGCTAAATTACCTGCAAAGATTTTACACGCTGATGTATACGGTCCATTCCCTCCTTCTTTTAACAAATTTCGCTACTTCGTTTTATTCAAAGACGACAGCAAGTACAGACACATTTATTTTGTTCGACAAAAATCGGAAGTTTACCTGAAACTCCGACAAATGTTACAAGAATGTAGCTGAAGATGATGAAGCTGGATACTCTGTTAAAGAATTTCTTAGCGATAACGGAGGTGAATTAGATAATCAGAACGTCAGGTGCATTCTACAAGAAGCTGGAATTAGACAAGGGCTCACGATGCCCTATACACCACAAAATGGTCTTAGTGAACGTGAGAATAGAACCTTAGTTGAAGCCGCTCGTACAATGATGCATGCTCACGAAGACTTTCCGTTTGCTACATGGGCAGTATTGATAAATACCGCTGCGTACGTGTTAAACAGAACAACATAGCTATTCACAACGCTTCGATTCTATTTCCGATTCGGAAAGTCGTATGTCTATCTCGCTCGATTTCGTAATGTCAAAAAAAGGTAGGCATACGACATTCCGAATCGAAAATCGAATCGAAGCGGGTCCAACTTCAGAAAATGGAAAATCACCATTTGAATTGTGGTTTAAGAAGAAACCAGCAATCAGTCACCTAAAAATAATTGGATGTGAATGTTATGCTCATATTCCTCAACAAAAAAGGAAAAAGCTATCTAAAAAGGCCGAGAAATGCATTCTAATTTGATGAGGGAGATGAAGGCTATCGCTTACTGAATAAATGCTTTACGATTAAAGCTTATTTAATGAATCAGTATTCACTACTCCATTTGGTCAAAGTGATTTGGAAGAACAGCCTTCAGTCGAAACACACTTTCCACTTTCAGTACCACCGATGTGTGATGCAAGGTAGGATGATTGTGTCGAAAATAGCTTGGATCGCGCTGCAAGTAGCTCTGATGAGCTTAGTTCGATTTTGCCCCCATCCCCGGATTTGGTTGTAAGTCAGGAAATAGAAAGCCAAGATGACTCTACTGAACCATTACAAACGTCTTCAGAAGCATCAATGTCAGAATCACCTCATTATGAAGACGCCTTGGATGATGGTGATGATACTGAACGACCAAGAATCTCAGATGATATAGCTGAGATAGCCACTAGAATGACTCTACGAGATAGAAGTCAAATACGACCACCTATTAGATTCGGAGATTACGTCATGATGTCAGATGAAATTTTTAATCAGATCAGAACCTAAAACCTACAAATAAGCAATTACTAGTACGCATAAAGATCAGTGGGTCAAAGCAATGGAAAGTGAGGTGAAGTCTAGAAAGGAAAAAAATAAACCTGGATAATGGTGGACCTTCCAAAGGACAGGAAGCTTATATCCTGTAAATAGATTTATAAGATCAAAACCAATGCTGATGGCTCTCTAGATAAATTCAAAGCAAGACTAGTTGCTAGAGGATATACACAGAAAAAGGGCATCGACTATGATGAGACTTTCAGCCCAGTTGCTAAGATGTCAAGAATAAGATTAGCCTTAAGCGTTGCTGCAAATGAAGGCCTAAAACTCACACAGTTTGATGTTTCAACTGCTTTTCTCTATGGTTCACTGAGTGAACAAATATATATGAATCAACCTGATGGCTACTCTGATGGATCTAACAAGGTTTGTAAACTCAAAAAAAGTTTGTATGGTCTCAAGCAAGCGCCTCGGTGTTGGAATAAATATATGGTGGATTATTTAAAAACCATTGAATTCAAACAATGCAATATCAACCCCTGCTTGTTTATAAGAACTGTGCAAGTTACAAAATTATACTTGCTCTCTATGTAGATGACGGTTTGGTCGCTGCAACAAATCAGGCAGATTCTGAAAACTATGGAATAGTTTTTAAGAAGAGCTGCAATGCTGGAATTCTAGAATGCTACAGTGATTCTGACCACGGTGGAGACCAAAGTACTGGACTTCCGACATCGGGCATATTATGCTTATACTCTGGAGGAGCAACTTCTAGGACAAATCGAGGACAAACATGTGTTGCAATATCAAGCACCGAAGCCGAATTGGTTGCTGCCAGTGAAGCGTCTAGAGACATAGACGTAGAGTAGTATACGTTCCCAGCGAGTTACAACTAGCGGATTTACTGACCAAGCCACGGATTGTATCAATTGCAAAACAAATTGGCTTGATATAGTAATAGGGTTGTCAAAAAGGGAGGATGATAAGGAGTATTTTATACTAGAACCTTATTATTTTTGATAACCTTTTAAACTTAAGTCAGATGTATTGCCTACGAACCGCTGTTATTAATGAAATTATATTTTTACATGTCACAACCACGAGTCGTAATATAATGATAGAATAGTTTTATGAAAGATAATACAATTCCAAGCACAGTTACCTTCTAGACACAGGTTTGTTGATGGAGGCCCCATGGATCAGATCACTGAGACGTTTTACACGAAGTAGTGATGTTTTCTCACCCATCACGAAACTCACTGCGTCCATGAAGTTGGACTTCCCTGTGGAGTAATATAGCTATGTTAATCTTTAACGCCTGGCACCCTGGGTAATAACTGATAAGTATTTTGGAGGCAACAACTACCTTATTAACATCAATAAGCAGTAAGCTATGAAAATTAAGCACATTACGCATAGTTTTGTTCCTGACAAAATTGTACGGAGATTTTATATGTATACAATAAGGTTAAATACACAAGAAATGTTGGCTTTTTAATTCACTTTCATTCACTTCTTACCTGATCCGTTGGGGCCTACCACCGCTGTGAACGACTCCATGGGGCCTATGCGGTGGTGTCCCCGATAGGACTTGAAGTTTTCCATATCAATATACTTGAGAAACGCCGGCATTTTGGCTGCTGTTGAATAATTTTGAACCACCATGCGAAGCCAAATTATAACAAAAATAAAATATTAGCGCCAAACATTGTTCATCTATCAACAATGTTTGATCATGTCAAACCCTCAGTCGCTCAGTCAGTGCTGATCAGGCTGTCAGCCTATGCTGTCAGTAAAACTAGAGTCTGGCATGTCTGCAAAACAAAAAAAAACCGTAAACTTTTTAGTCGAATAGGTAGTTTTATGTGTCTGATGTCATGACGAGTAGTAGAGAAGTATAGAAGAAGGAGATTTGCTGCGTCGGGCAAGAGAATGATGATGAAGTAGTTTTTACAAACGGTTTCAAAACACGTTCCATCGCCTCGTGTGCTACTAGATTTATTGTTAAAGATTAGTTGAAGTACAGAAGCTTAACCTGGAACGCACTAGTAATTCTCTGTGCTGGTATCGCGAATGAAACGTCAAAACGTCAAGCAGGTAATATTTATTTATTGACTTTAGCCTTCATTTTATTTGAAATAAATTTCAATTGATTACGGGATTTATGGGTGAATCTACTGTTTGAAATTAAATATTTCTAAAACTATGTCAGGTGACCAGAGCCCCGGTAGTACTTTCGAGTTATCAGATCCTGACGAAGTTGTGTTAATGGATCCTATAGACCACGATCGCTCTCGTTACCCTTTCTGTATTGTTTGGACGCCTATCCCTGTGCTAACGTGAGTATTCATAATATCGCTACTAATTGTAATTACGACGCAATAGCCGATTATCAATTCCCAGTACTTTGTGTCTGCTAAATTATGCGCAAAATAATAGTAGACCCGGTTCTACTCAGGCCAAATACCGAGGAGAACATGTTTCTTTCATTTTTCTCATTATTTGAAACTGAGTGTCTGTTTTTTATGATATTGAATAAATAAATAGATGTTTGCCATTCCTTTCTACAAAGTATCAGTTAGCTTGACATTCAATTAAGTTCAAACATAACTCTAATTAGAGGAAGCTTTGTTTGAAAAGTAAAAATCGTCTCATTTAATATTGTGTCCTTAGACTGCTAGATTATTGTAGGTAGGTTAGGGAATTTATCCATGTGGTCAGAAAATTCAGTGAAGTGCATGTAATTATAATTGATAAAGTTCTAAAATTAATAATTACGTTCTAAATAATGTTATTCAAACAAATGGCATCATAGTGACTAACTAATAAATAGACCTGGCTTATCAATTTTAAAACCACTTTTCCTTTTACTAATAGGTGTACCTGTACAATAACAACTTTAAGGAAAATTTATATTTTCAGATGGATATTTCCATTCCTGGGTCACATGGGCATCTGTATGTCATCAGGAGTTATCAGGGACTTTGCTGGTCCATACTTTGTTTCTGAAGACTTGATGGCTTTTGGAAATCCCACAAAGTACTGGCAGTTGTGTCCTCAAAAGGCTGTAAATGGACAAGCAGGCTGGGACGCTGCAGTTTACGAGGCTTCTGAAATTTATAAAAAGAGAATGGTAATTGAATAAAAAGATTTTAGTTTAATACTAACAGCCAAAGAATGGAAATAGGCAACAATAGAACCCAAATTTAAGTAAATCATTTTGTCATTAATTATTCAGTATGAATAAAATATAAGAATGTTTAATGTAAAATACTAACAAAACTATGGACTTTAGTCTAAAATAAAGGTTAATTTAATTTCCAGCACATTTTGTTCTATGACAACTGCCACTCACACGTGGCTACTGCTCTCAACCTCATGAGTTATGATGGCTGCAAGAACTGGAACATGGTGAAACTGGCTTTCTACATGCTAATATATTCCAAATATGTCAGGTAATCTTATTAATGTAGGTAGATAATTTAGAAATATAGGTACCATAAAGTGGACCCCATTTTTTTTAATAAAATAATGCTCATTTTTTTATTTTTCAGTTTTTGGGCTTTCCTGAAGACTTGGATACCGTTCATGATAATAGTTGCATTTATTGTTGGCCTGGCAGCATTGATATAAATGATGGTACAAATACTACAGGTGTCACAGACTAACGGATAAGTAAAGAAGAATCCATGATTTCTGTTTTGGACTCCTGAATGAAGACTTTGTGGTAGAAATGATGGTGCTGGTTGAGTGATGGTGGATGTTAGGGATAGAAGACTAATGTGATGTGCAGGGAAGGATATTCCGCAATGTATTACCAGATTTATTAGTATTATTATGTTGAATGTAATGTGAGTGGTACTTTGATGGTAATCATGTATTGTTGTTAACATTCAAATTTTATGCTAAATATTGCAACATGTCTCTTTTCAATTGATAATGAGTTTTGGTATGTGTAAAGGTACCTATCCAGCCCCTGTTGAAGAGAAAGGAACTAGCTATTGATTATTTTTTCGCTCAAGAAACGTACAGCAGATGTATAGATAGATACATCAGATTATTAATAATTGATCGGTAACTGTTCTCACCGCCGCGGCCGCCAGCGAGAAGTCTGTCAAACAAACAACTTCATTGTAGGTGCTCTACTTGCTTATCGTCGCCGGTGGTGACATGCAGTACTTTGGTCATGAGATTTTAGACGCTATACTGTATCTAAATTTACTCTTATTGTTTTTATGTATTGAATATGATTTTTTTTTCAAGTGTGCAACAGGGACATTAGTGTGCAATTTTAAAATCAAGGTTTGAGTGTATTACAATAAAATATTTTATTTAGATTTTAACATTTTTATTTACATCTTAATCTTTATACATATTTATAGATATTATTATAAATTTCAGGTATAATTATTAAGGCCTTTTATGGAATCCTTTATTACTAAAAATTTAATATTACATTCTCTTGTACAACAATAATCTTGCTAGTGCTTTAACTGGAAGATATAAAATATCGTCGGGGATAGAGCAAATCCGCGTAACTAGCATTGGATAATTCCGCGTATCTGACAAATGTAGCCAATTTTCAATTTCGCGGGCATTTCACGCAAGATCCCGATTGGCAGTCTTCTCGCTGACGTGACTTTCGTTCGACCAATAGAAAGCAAGAATCGGCCATGTTATGTAGTTACGCGGTTTTGCTGTTCATTAAAGTGATTTTACTTTAATGAACAGTGAAACCGCGTAACTGACGTGTTATACTGATGCATTTGATTAAATGTTTATTTTTTTATTTTTTTAGCATTAAAATGGCGAATGAGTCATGTTGCAAAGACGAAACACTTCACGTCACAAACTTAATCGATTTAAAAAAAAAGGCGCGAAAAATTGTTGGAGCTTAAAAAAAATATTTTGCGTAGGCAATCGGCACCTGATGAAAATACCAAAGAATTCCCCAAAAACTTACCTAATACCAGTCTTGTTAATTCGGAGAATCAAGAAGAGCTAAAGAAACTGAAGCTTTAGCTTATTGTGACACAACCACTTTTAGTGCTTCCTGCTTAGAAAATCTGCTGGAAATTAATGATCACGACAATGTTCTGGTCTGACTGTGACTTCGACTAATAATTTGGTATCTAATCTTTCTAAAGAGGATGTTATGCACTGAAATCAATAATATTAATCTAAGTGAATTAGGTTTTTGTCATCAGATGATTCTGTTGCCGACCCAAATTACTGTGCACTCTCTGAAATAACTAATGTTGCACCGATAGCTAGACTGACCCGACACTATACCTAAGACATACCGGACGTCAGCCTGTACGAGATTAGGATGGCTCCGAATACAGCTTAAAAACAACAAGGCACCAGGTGATGACGGAATTACGGCCGAACTTCTGAAGGCGGGTGGAAAACCGGTACATAAGGCCCTTCAAAAGCTGTTTAATTCCATCATACTCGAGGGGAAAACGCCACAAGCATGGTGTGCATGGTGTGGTGGTACTCTTCTTCAAGAAGGTCGACAATTCCCGGATGAAGAATTATAGGCCCTCTCACTCTGGAGTGGCCACCGCGAACCGGAAGATGTTGCGTTGGAAGACCTCCAACTAAGTAAACCGATGACCTGGTGAAAGTTGCAGGAATCCGTTGGATGCGAGTCGCACGCACGGGACCGGTCAATGTAGCGACACTTGGGGGAGACCTATGTCCAGCAGTAGACGTCTTTCGGCTGAAATGATGATGATGATGATGTTGATTTTACAGTATTTTCAAGTTTTTATTTAAGAGAGATTGTATAGAAAAATACTTTGATTAATAAATAGAAGAACAACGCTCAAAAGCTTGTAAAGATCAGATACTGTAAGTCGCTTTTTTCTTTGATTACTTATTAAATATTATTTGTAACATTAATTACCTGTTTGGTTTCAAAACCGCGCAACTGACAACAGTTAGGTGCCATTTTGATAAGATTGTGGTCAAATCATATCCGCGTAAGTAGCGTAGCGGTTAAATTAATAATTGTAACAGATAATTTATGGTAAAAATACATAGAAAACATCAATTATTACTCTCTATGTAAAAATGAGCCCAATTGCCCTTAAAATAAAGATATTAAAGAGTTTTAAATTTCCCGTGTAAAACTAGATCAAATGCAGATACGCGGCCTTTACCTATGGTAGATTCGCGGTTTTGCACTATCCCCGACGAATTATATAAAGTTTATATCTCCGAGTTTCCTCATAAAAACACATCAAGAGTTTTTTGCCTTGATCTTAGGAATACAATGATTTGACTGAAGTGTCACCATTTTTACATTCCATTATAACATAAGTTTAAGAAACATTTCCATGTCTGGTAATAAAAAGATAATTTTCAAACATACATAACTGATCTCCTAACTTAATATAGTACCATGACCAGCATCTTTACTATGTAAAACTTAACATGTAAGTATCACGTCATGAGATATACAATTATTCAAACCATCACTTACTTTCTAGGCCTACTGGAACTTATTTTACACTGCTTTATATTTTTGTTGTGCTTTAATTTAAATGACAAACTATACATATTAAATACAACATTATTTCTGATAGCAGATTCTCTCTAAAACTATATATTTTTAATTAAACAATAGGTAAAATACCACATTAGAAAAATAGAAAAAGTAATGCCATTTTTATAATCATATCAATAGAATGTTTCCTGTAATGTGAAATTATACCAACTTACTTAGTATTATATATATGTATTTACTAGCAAATTTAGATTGCCTTGTTTTTTAAATGACTACACCTTTTCAATATTGTTATTATTTCGTCAACTCAACCTGTATCATGCATGACTAACACTCCAGAGAGGTAAGCTGCTCGTTGGATATTTGATTTTATTATAACAAATTGTTTTACTTATAAAAAAAACTTGCACATACTAAACTCGAAACACTAGGTAAATAGATTCTACATGTTTATCATAATTATCTCATACAATTTTGTATAAAACACAAATGAATAAAAATCCTGGACAATAAAACATCATACAAATAGTTGATTCATGCTGTTCATTTCTTTAGATAAGATCTTATCAGGTAACATCAACATTCCTTCAAAACACTCTTTTCTACTGAGAAGTCATAATCATAACTGCTCACATTGACTTTGTTAGTCAAGAATGCAAGCAAATCTGCCAATTCCGAAGCGAACGAATCTTTGTTTGAAGCCATCTGCAGTGCTTTAGACATGGTGAACGGGACTCCCTGTAGGTAGTGGAATGTCGGATCTATTAACGCAGCTCTTTGTGTCGGTGCGGGCGGCGCTGGTCTCTGCGCGTAGGGCGCCGCGATACCTCCGCCACTCACGTTTGGGTACAGGTTGCTCCTGGGCGAACTGGGATCCACCACAACAAACCCATCGTCCGACCGTGCTCCGGGAATCGGGGGAATCTCGCCTTCCACTTCTACCTCCACTGGCGAAGATCTCCGCTTGCCAAATATTGATGAAAACATTTTATAGTTTTATCGCTGCGTCACAGGGAATTATATGTTTTTAGAAAATCGAGTTGATTTATATATGACTAATAATTAATCAAAATCAATGAGTCGACAACAATGAATGATATTTTTTTGACAATTAATTGAAATGGCATGACAATATGACATTGACACTTGACACTGACATAGTCGGTCTTTACCACACTGCGCCTTGTTTCATCTGCAAAAGCTGATTTGTAAACGCAACGGTCACAAACGGTCCAGTATTGCGTTCCAGCGCTTCAATCCAGTAACATTGGACTTTTCATTTATCGTGAGGTTCAATGATCGATTGAACCTCACGATTGAACAATGAAAATTGAATAATAGGAAAAATATAATAAATCATATATTAATAAATAGTGCAATGAAGGTGTAGTCACTATTCGGGATAAATATTAATTATGTACGGTCGAACAAGCTAATTGGTTTACATTTTACAGTGTGATTTGTGGTTAAACTGTAAACCAAATAGCTTGTTCGACCGTACTTAAGGCTTAGGGTCATCACAGTTATATTTTGTTCAAAAGCAAGTTTTTCATTGTGTTTCTTGAAAAACGAAATATTTACAGACAGACATTCAGTTACTTATGTAGTAACAAGTATTTGGATTAAGATTTTCTTTGTCTTGTCCCGTCTATCGCTCGCTAATATTTGAACGTCTTTGAGTTACACACAATTTAGTTGATTTTAGCATAATCATAATTGTGTGAGGTCAGACGATACAATCGATTTTAGAAACCGGACTTTATGATATACCGGTTTTACCACAAGATATGAAACTAAAATGTTGTCACTACTAAACGTTTGTCTGATTGGTGGTAAATTATCAAGATTTCCCATAAGATTCAACTTGGCCAATAAAAAAATAGAAAAATTACTAATAAGTGACAAGAAGAAAATGCGAACGAACTGATCATTCGACGTAAGTATTACGTCAAAATCTGGTCAAAACATAGATTTTTGGCTTGTTTTGAAGCGATTTAAGTGAACTTTATTATTTTGAAATTATGTCTCTATTAAAATGTTGTTATTTGTGTCCATTGTGACGTTAAAATGGTACAAAATAGTGTGTAAAATTGTAACATTGTGAGTTTTGTGGACATTTACAACATCGAGTGTTTGGGACCCCAGCTGGTGTAAGCAAGGTACTAACAGTTGTGAGTTTGTTTCTCGTATTTATATACCCTAATATGTTGTTTCTATACCGTGGAGGTCATTTTTTCTGTAACTATATGATGTAGTGTTTGTTATTGAAAGCATCACCTTGTTGTTATTGTAAGTCCCACATCGCATTAAAACTAAGTCTTAAACTCGTTTAAATGTTAATTAATATACAATACTACAGAGATAAGAAGTTATACGAGTTGTTTTCACTGTGCTTGTTTTACTTTCCAACTAGAATCTGTATTAAAATAGATGATAATGTTCCATTGATCAATGATATGGTCTTGAACAGGTACCTTGTTTTTGTTAAGTACCATTTCTTTGGGTATATCTAAGTCAAAAGAAAGCTTATCAACAGATTTTGTTTGAATATATTGACATAAGTATAATATAAAACAGACATAATATACTATCTAAGCTCAATAATCTAAGCTAATATAATTTTTTAAGATCAAAGACTAATCCTGAACATACAGTGATTGTAACTTAATGATTTGATTTGCTTGCTAGTAAATGATTATTGCCTTTGATAGTTACTTAATTTAGGTATTGTCTTATTAGTATGGTTGCTTGCAGGATACGGGAGAAATGGCTGATGATCCTGGCCGCTCTTCAAATAACTCAGGTATGTACTGTATTTTATTAAATACACAATTGTTACTGGACGTCTCTGGCAATTATATGCTTAGCATCCTGTCCTGCCTGTGATGTTTAGCGGTCGGTGTATATTATGCTTAAAACTACTTTCTCAGCCCTTTTACGGTTCTATTCTACGATAATTTCCAGAAATTTAATATCAAGTAGTAACATACATAACATCACACCTGTAAACTCCATAGGGTTAGGCAGAGGTGTACCTTAAGAGTACAGCAACATTTCTCAACAGGTAGTATTTTGATTAAAGTATTATTTGTGACATAATTAGTTTCATCAATACAGTTCTCTTAGAGAAGTGGTATTGATGATTGTAATGATCATTATTATTTTGACTTTTTATGAAGGAACACTGTTTCCTAACTCACAGGTCAAAACCTAGTATAGGACTAGTCTACCTTTTGTTTTTTTTAGTTAGCCTATTCTGTCCCACTGCTGGGCAAAGGCCTCCCCCATTCCTTTCCAACTCTCTCGGTGTTTTGCTTCCTCTGGCCAATCAGTCAGGAACAAGTCCAAATACTAGACTAGTCTACCTATTTTATATTATTTAAATATATATTTTTTTTAAATTGGTTTTTGCTTAATGTATATTTTGTTAAAGATTTAATATTTCGTAGGTAATTAGCTGTTTTATCAGTAGTTTTTATATTCTTAAAAACTTCAACCTGCAGTCCTGTACTACTTAATGTGTAAACATTATTTGTACCCCTTGAAGCATACAATAAATATAACTTTATTGATAACACCATGCACCTGTGTGTCACAAATAAACATATTTGAATTTGAAAAGTTTACCTGTTAACCCCCTTGACTTCGTCAACACTAGTCTAGGTGGAATGTAACCAAATACATATTCATTTCATTTTTGTTGAGAATGTGCTGCATCAAATTGAAAGGCATTGGCATTGTGTGTTACACTGTAAGGTTGCTGCTTTAATTAGTTAACAATTTTTTCAAATTAAAATGTCTCCCAAAAACAAATACTGAATGATGCAGCTGTGTAAGTATTTATACTTTTAGTTCTTGTTCCATTAATTTAAATAATTAAGTACCTTGAATCTAATGACGTAGTATGAAATTATCAGGGTATACCGGCAATTGGAATACGAAAATAGTGGATATAGAAAAATAAATAAACATTCAAAAGGATCTTACGAAAACTTACTTATTTATTCGAAAAATATTTTATTAATCAAGTTTAGTGTAGATAAGACTTAGGTATTATTTTAAAGCGAATTTTAATGTGATTCCTTTTTATTTAACTATAATATCTGATAAATATGTAGACATCGTATTATCTATTGTCTAAAGTGATTTTCTATCTAAATCATGAGGTAATTATTAATAATGTTTAATTAATCACGTTTACCGTAACTTAAGTACTTATATAATATATAAAAGGCGCGGCGGCGCGGGCGGCGGGCGCCGGCCAAAACCTGCCTGAAGAGTTTTCTACAAAAATGGTGCCACATCAATATTGAGTTTAATAAATCATAAAACATCGCAAGTTTACTCTAGAAAATCTAGGAAAATATTTAATGGTGTAATATCACAAGAATTACAACTGAATATTGTAAAAATTCACTTAAATTCATATAATAAATAGCATTTTGGTAGTACATATTTTGTGCACGTTTCGCCATTTTTTTGTGCATACTTGTATTTTGGCATTTTGATAGTGCATACGAGTATAATCCGATGTCTAGTAACGTGTATCGTAGTCACATCTAGCGTTGTTAACAACATGTCGGCTTCCCAATTCGAATTCCCCGCGCTACAGCACGTTTCCGAGAACGCTGGCATGGTGCATTCATGTACTTGAAAATCTGTAGGGGTTTGTCATTCGGCCGCCTCAGCCAATCACAGCGCGGGCAGAGTGGGTGGTGTAGGGAACAGGGTGAACCGGGCTCCGCAGATATAATGCCATGGTGTGAGTAATAATTTGATAAAATAATCTAAGTTGTTGCTAGGGTCCGCCTTTTATCTTCAACATTTACATTTTTTAAACACAAAAGTTATATTTATCAGTATTAATAAAATGTTTTAATATGATAGGTCTCGCTGAGCATCCGTATTTTAATTTGTATGGTGGATTTTTACCATTATTTCGCCTTCCCATTTCTTTATACCAGTCCTCATATCGAAATGAAAGATTAAAGACTCTTTTATCATAAAATCAAAGCATTTTTGAGGCACATTTCCTTGGCGGAAAATTTTCCACGCTCCGTAGTACGTTGTAGCTCGGGGGCTCGTCACACACACCCATCTGTCGCGCGATCGATGGCGCCAAGGCCACGGGCGGCCTATCGATTTTATATAAATAGCAGCAGCCCCTCGCATCCCCGCACCCCCGCACCCCGTATGCGCTCTGTCACTCGCCCGGGATCCGGGAGGAGCAGGTTCGATGCCCGTCCTTGTGTTCCACGTGGATTGTTGGGCTTTGTTTTAATTGCTTTTAAGGGTAGGTCGAAAAGTTTTTTCATGATTGTAATGGAGTAAAATTTTATTTACGGTGTTTTGTATGATAATAATTAGGTATATTGGTACAAATTTTATCTCCCTACACGCGCTTATTGTTGCAGAACAACTTAAACAACAATACTTAACACATAAAAAAAACTTCGTTTGTCGAATCGTATTTGACTGGAAATCAGTGAGAAAATCCCTATACATAGATGTAAGTACTTGTCTGAAGTAAGACCTATTCTTTTCTGTACTCTTACAGTATAATAGAATCAATAACAATATAGCCCATCGACGTTCTATTGCTCCTTGAAATTCTTGGAAAGTGAATCATTACCTATTGTATAGAGAGTATTGGATAGGTTGGTTGCTAGGACACGCTTCCAGAGCGCCAGACGAGCGCGACGCGGCGCTAAGTAAGAATATTGAAACATCGCCCCCGCTGTTGTTATCACTATCGACAGAGAAGTAAGGGTAGTCTTTAGACAGTCCTACAGACCTTTAATTAATTTAAAGCGTAATTGTGTCACCTCCTTTTTGTCCAACCACTGACTGAAAATAATCTTTTTTTTTTTTTACAAATACCGATTCGATCGTTATCCGATTGAAAGTGTATTTGACACGAGTAATTTTAACATCGTCAATCGACGTGGCTAACACTGGACTTCCTTAGCTACTTCAAATGATGGTGTAATAATTATAAGTACCTATGCTTTTAAAGAATAGGAGGTCTGTGCAGCTACTTTTTATCTGGAGTCAATAATCATGCTGAAAGTGCACTTTTCGACTTCAGGACCACACCCTCAATTTCTACCCAAATATATCTTTATTGATTAGACATGCCCATAATTATTCAACGTTATATTCGATGACGCCCGTCTCGTTTGGGTAATTCCTCACTGGGTATCTTGCTAACATAGATTTGAATTTAATGTAAAACGATTGACACTTTGTGACCAAAACCCAGAATACTTCTTACTAATAGACTATTATGAGCAGGACATGCCGTCGTGTTAGAATGGAGTGGGCGTCGCCCGATGGATCCCATGCCGGTCCCATTTGACCTTAGCTCCGACATATTATATTATTTGGGTTGCCCGGCTGCCGGGGTCAGATGACACAACGTCAGCCCGTCCAGTCTGTCTATTGCTGGAAATGGGCTTCCCTGAACGACGATCGATATGGTAATTGTACGAATCATCAATAGTTCATCGCAGTTTCATGAAATCAGTAGACAGGAGGACGCTTTTAATGTAATATACAATCTATAGGTATTCATGAAAGGGAGTTATTTTTATCGGGGTATTCTTATCGGAGTTTAAAGATATATTCTCTTTCGCTCTATATTATTGTAATACATATATCTTCAAATCTTTCCAACCAATAAGATATCTATAGGTCCGCTTGTCGGCTCTTTCGGAATTTTGAGAAAGCCCCATTAAGGGACTACTCACACTTATTCAGCTCTATTCAGTTTATGTCCATAAGTAGAAAACAACGATTTTGTACGAGACGCGTACGCATCCGTTCAGCGCGCGCGACGCGTACGCGTCTCATACAAAATCGTTGTTTTCAATGGGCATAAGCTGAATAAGTGCAGTGAGTAGTCCCTAATTTACTTATAAATTCCACGTAACTTCAGCGAAGGGGGAATTATCTTCTATCTGAAAATTCCGTAAAGCCTGGCTCTGGGCGTTCTTCCTTCATTTTGAACGGAAACTTAAGATTTGGAAGACCAGCGTCAGACAACATCACCTGTCTGGCATGAATGCTGAAATGGACCTTTTTGGCGCAGCCGTGAGGCACACAGCTCATATTATGTTTTCCTCCTTAATTTGTACCTTTTTTTTTATATATGTGTGTGTTTATTTTTTTTCTTTCTTTCTTTCTATCTATTTTTTGGCAAGCCGCTTTAAGGTCGTGGTATATAGCTTCTAAGAAACCATTCGCCTTACAACATGTTTTAGCCTGTACATAGTAACATGGGCTGTAAAAAAGGAAGACCGAGGCGGCAAAATACTGACATCGAAATTGCATGCCCTTCTTAAGCACAAATAAACCAATTATGTTTTGTTTTGAGCACTCCTTTCAAACCTTATATTATTTCCTTTCTTATCCTTTCATACCTATTTCGTGAAGGGTGCACCGTTGTTTGCGCGCGAAACCACTAAAAGCTTGTCGCTCGCACCGCGCCGCGCTTCTCCACCCAAGACTAGCGCCCTCCGCCACACAAGGGGGGGGGGGGGTCTCGGAGGCAAGGGGAGAAACACTTAGTTTTTGATCTTTTTCGTGGGTGGTTGGTTTGTAACTGAAAGTAAATAAGTCGTAGCTCACAACCATTACAACGTTGAAGTATGTTTACGTGATTTTTTGGGTTCCGTTGGCAAATGGCAAAAACGGAACCCTTATAGATTCATCCTGTCCGTCCGTATCTTACAGCCCTTTTACTCCGAGACTATTGGAAGCATACAGTTTTTATTTGGAGAGTAGGTGCCTTATATGAATCGCTACACAAATATGTTGTGAAATTATACTGAGGGTTAGAAAAAATATATCTACGGATATACGTATGTGTCTATAGATAGCTCTTGAAAAAATATGTCGAGGTTTCTGTAGTATTTTTGTTAATGAGATATTTGCTTCTAAAAATAGGCTAGTTTCCACCATCAATAAATTGCAAATCTATTTAGTCCGTCAGTTAGAGTATTGGGAAATAAGCGACACGTATTTTTCGTTTTTGTAAATCAATGAATATTGACAAAGTTGAAACGCATAAAAATCGGGAGTGGGGGCTCGTGACGTCAGAACGCACTAAAAATTATATCACGGCGTGACGTATTGAGAATTTTAAAAGCGTCGTATCTTCGTCAATTTTGGTTTACGTAACAAAAGAAAAAATACGGGTCAAATATTTTTTGATAGGTAATCTAACTGACGGACTAATTTGATTTTTTCAGTTGACAATCCTATTGTGACCCCCCCCCTCCACTAATTTCTAAAGTAAGAGGAGGAAAATTCTGAAAAAAGAGTTTGTAGACCGCAAAAAGAACTTTCAATTAAATTTGGTTTGAACTTGATTTTAAACCTATTTTTTTTGAGATATGGGCTTTTTTCGTATAAAACTATAAAAAACTAATTAAGTTTTGCTGTTGAGTGTAAATTGGCATATGAATGAGCGTTAAAAATATTGTTTTGGTGCTATGGAACGCTTTGTGCGCTAGGCCAACTTGCACTTGACCGGTTTTTCTTTTTCAAAGCCGATTGCGAAAGTACCTGGTCGAGTTATCACAATTAATTTGCAGACTACTACATAAGCTCCGCTTGTCAGAGTTGCATAATCGTAGCTTTTATGCTAGAGCTCCCAGATGAAGTTCGGTACAACCACCAAGCTACCTCTGACTTCTTGACCTGAATACTTTGTTTTGCAGTGGAAAATCTACGGTTGATTTATCGTCAATGTAATATGGATCACTTTGTGTAGATTTTCACGGCAAAAAATCGTGCGGCTCGTGGGCACCGGAGTAGTTACAGAAACATACGACATTTCAACCTTATTTGTGGTCTCTAGTATTCTGGAATGTTAGCGAATGAGTTTTAAACGTGTGCCACTCAGGAGCATTACCTGATAAATCTCCAACACAACTTTGCATCCAATTGAAAGCATTATGTAGTTTACTTGACCGCATTACTTGGCACCCCGCCAAAATATGTCAATATTGGACTAGCATTTACATACAATGTACAATTTATCAGTATAATCACTTGGAGTCCTAATATGGTTGGTAAAATAAGTTCTTGGAAACCTAACTTTTATAGTTAAGGCGTAGGCGTAGGGTGAGTTAACAAAGTGGGCGTTTAATACTAAATTCTTGAAAAACTAGAAAATAATAAAATCAATCCTGTCTAAATTTTTTTCAATATTAATCAATACTATTTACGCCATCATTATAAATTACGTACCTACGAGAAATAAAATACAATTCCACATTCCCTACACCAAAAGACATATAAATAAACCAAAAATAGACGCGACAAAGCGAACAACATTGTCATCTACTTTGAATAACCAACTTGTACCGACTTGTCTTTATAAGTGTAACATATGAAATTTGGCGATAATGGCATTTTGCTAGATAGGGTTACTGACACTGGCATTTTTTTTCTGATAGCTTCTTCCCGACAGGATGTATTAGAACGGTGTGCAGTACAGACCATCAGACTAAATAAATTTCTCCACGAGGCCAACATCGTAATCGCGAAAGTTGATCAATTTGATGATTGTACTGTACCACACCCTGAATTATGACCAGATCTTTCGGATACACGCTGTATACAATCATAAATGTCTTTGCCTATCTCTGTAAAAAAAAAAACAGTTGCATGATCTCATTAGCTTGTAGGTTCATCAGCACATTGGCCCGACTCCAACACCTCGTTACTCGCTTGTCCCCACATCGGCTGCGCGTACGCCCGATCAGATCAATCGCGTTCACTTATTGACAAACCCCCAGGTATATTGACGTTATCATCACGTAGGCTGCTTACGTCACCAAGTTATCAGCGATGACCTGCTTATTTGGCTTGCTGATTGATGCTGATGATTATATTAATTATTTTGTTGGGCATTATCGTTAGTAAACAACCACTGCTAAAATGTTGATAATTTTTGACTGTGACTGCTGCAATGCAAGTGGTTTTCAGCTGCTGTTTTCTGTCTACATAGACAAGTGAACACTGACGCTGCCTCGTTGGTTGAATGATCGCAAACGCTACTGACCTTAAAGTACTACTACTACACTACAACAGCCCATAACGTCCACTGCTGGACATAAGCCTCTCCCATGATGGGAGGGATTTTCCGTAATCTCCACGCTTGGCAGGCGGATTGGAGATCGCAGTGATGAAAGACTAACAGAAAACGCTGCTGCCCATTCTCTGGTGTACGGAGGCGCAAGGTGTTCTGCCTCAGACATTAGTCGCCTTATACGACACCCGTGAGTGTAATGGGTTGGTTCTATTCTACTCTGCCGGATACCACACGGCTAAAGTAAGACCTTAAAGTATTTTGTTTCAATTCCCAACTCTGACAGTGTTGTTTGTTGAAGTACCGCCGTGATGTAATGTTATCTAAGTAGACAAGCAGCGCTTTGCCGACGCGACGGTCTGGACATAGACATAAACCTGCATAACAATTTCAAGTCAACATTATTGTTCGTTCTAGTAAATCCCCAAGTTGTTTGCCTACTCGCACTTGTTTGCTTCGAAATATTGGTCAATATAAAATACAATTGCGTATCAACCGCTATGAAAGAAATAAACACTGATTTATTTGTTGTCTGGGAGTAAACATTTGATTCAAGCAAAATATGCAAAACAGGTCATTAATCATTCGATTACGTCAGTATGGGTGTAAACGAATATATCTTAATTCACAAATCTTTAATCAATAAGTCACGATTTGGCTCGTGTCGCCGATGGCAGTATCAATTTAATGCTAGAGATGGGTAACAAAATACCTCAAATAAATTCTGTTTTGACGATACACTGCAAAAATAGCCACAGGCTAATTTTCTCTTTTATAAAACTTAGTCGTGCGGATCATAACGTTATCTTAGTAGACCCATCTTTATCCAGTTTTGGGCCCTTAATCTCAGTAACCAGAATATTTATAACAAAAAAGGTCACATCAAAGCCGTGAAGAAGACGCGAATAAACTTTCGTAGGCCGCTACGGCGTAGCGCGTAGCCAACGCCTACGAGCCCACTGTCCCGTATATTATGAACATGGCGCGATCACTAAAAGCTGAGGACCTATTCAAGTAAATCAGTGTTATTTTCAGTAAATTCTACATTAGACCGTAACCATCACGCCCTTATTCAAAGAGACTAAGCAGAAGTGTATAGTACTCACACTCCGATTTCGTAAATTATGTTTAAATCCCATGTAATAGATGGCAAGGGGGTGGTTCTCTTTTTTGCGGGCTGTCCTGATATACTGAACTTTCAGTAGGTACTTGTGTCGAGAACTTCTATCACGTATGTTCCGAAACCCGTCCGTTTCTTCACGGCTATCGCTGTCGCCTTTCTGTAGCTAAATATAATTAACTTAACTCAATCAGTTATAGGGGATGCTAAAT
Source organism: Xestia sexstrigata (assembly GCA_941918905.2). Classification (NCBI taxonomy): domain Eukaryota; kingdom Metazoa; phylum Arthropoda; class Insecta; order Lepidoptera; family Noctuidae; genus Xestia; species Xestia sexstrigata. The sequence continues at coordinate 20,779,817 of OW799214.2, forward strand.
CCAAGTCCAAGTTCCAAGAATCGAGTGAAACATTATAAGTTATCGAGGTAAATATTAGACGGTAATTAGGCTAGAAATCGTCAAAGCTAAAAACTTTTTAAAAGAGGAAGAGTGTCGTAGATTATCACAAGAAAACGACCAGTGGCGCCATCTATCTTCAAACTGAAGTACTTGGTACTTAATAAAACCTTCCTATATAACCCAAGACAGGTTCGCTAGCTTTCTTTGCGTATTACAAAAAAAAGCTTATTACTCAAAACATTTTTCAAATTGGTTATCCAAATGAGCTTTATTCAAAATCCGCAACTCGTCCGGAGTTGAGTAACATTGTAATAATTGAGCGTATGTTACTAAGCCGCAACCCAAACCTGTGTCCCTGCCTGTCGCCAGGGACCGGCACCGGCCTACAGACCCTACAGTCACGGAGCCATCCCCTGAACTCAAAACAAATCTGTATCAGAAAAACAAATTATCATCCATCCCTTGTTGTGACTGCGGTTGTTTGGTTACCAAGGTCAAGGGCACATTTAGGCAGAGGCCCGGCAGGGGCGCGCGGTGCGGGGCGGGTGTGGGGGGGGGCGAGAGAAGATGGGCGTGGCTGAGCTTGGGACAAAAATAGACACAGCAACGTTTGTCAACACACGCCTACGCAGCGTGGCTCTGGCCGGGGGGAGCCCCGGGAGCGAAGGGCCGAAAGGGGGTGAACCCCCACTCTTCTCGGAACTTAAGGGGAAATTTTGCTAATACGTTCCTGGAAGCCGGAGTGTTTTAGTTGATGATGGATCGCTGCTATAGCGCCGCCTTCGTGCCCCGCCGTAATGTGAGCCGTTATTTAAATGATGTGACATGTACGTTGTGTACTGAACAGCATCAGGGAATGAGGGATGATGTTTTTGAGAGAATTGGGCTTACAAATGATCAAACAACCTCTGGTTCAAATTTTCATAGTTTGCCGTAGACTAATCGCCAATAGCTACATACTTTAAAATGTTCATCTTGCGTAAATAATTTTTTATATCAACGATTTCCGCCCCCTTTTGTGGTCTTTAGTAATGTAACCGCGGCCATATTTAATTATTTTGGTACTTCAATTAGATTGAAATACGGACACAATAGAGTATTGTGGATCAATCACAATAGTACCTGAGTTCAGAGAAATTGTTATTTGTATTATTGAGGTTACGTGGAGCTTACGGTATTCGATAAAGTTTTTGTTTCTGCTCCTAGTCCTACTTTTCCTTTTTCGTGTCGCTGGCACGACATACTTCGAATTCCATTTGCTCAAAACTTCGCCACTACCATGGCGTCGTCGGTGATGGCGCAGACATCAATATGACTGCTTGTTTTTGGGTACAGCGGAGAGGACTTCAGCATTTCCACTGTTGTAGTAAGATGCAAAATCTAATGCATCTCTTGTTTCATTCTAGGAGACTGAACAAGAGTGCTTTCAGGCTCTTGGGCTTCATCCTCCTTGAGTCGTTAGTTCACTGCTGAGCGTCGCGCGGTACGGCGGTACGGGTACTATAGTTGGCCTCACGTCAGTGTTTACAAAACCAGTACAAGTTGACCTCTTATTCTATTGAAACTCCGTACTATAGCGTGGCCAGCTCAAGATAAAAGTGTTACTACCACTGCCGTGAGGGACTGTAATCGACAGAAACCGATGACGATTTCCCTCCACTTATGACGATTTTGGCTTGTTGCAATGCGTCAGAGATCTTGGTGTCAACGTCAAGGTATTGTTTCACATGGTTAGACGTCAGACCATCTAATAGTGTATATGGTATTTTTCCTTCTCTCCCGCTTAGACTTGTTAATAATAAAGTAGGTAGTATTGCATCATTCTTCTCAAGTTATTTGACGTTGCTTCCTCCTTTCTCGGCTGATTTCGCGGAACTTTGTGACGCACCTTAAGTTTGATTAGGGGCAACTGATTCATAATAGCTGTATAGGAATTAATACACATTACGTCTGCTATTACAAGAATATAACAACGCCGTCGCCGTCATGCTATTAAAGAAACTTGAATTATTTTTTGTGTAAGTTTGTCTAAACCTGTCCGATACTCAGGCTTGCTTGCCACTTGAGAGTATGGCTATAAGTATGACTTGCTAAAAACGAATGCAGCAGTTATTGTTGGTTGCGTTTTGGCTGGCCGGATTGCTAATATTTATACAGGTAAAATGTTTACTTGTTATCATCGTCACATTTCCAACCGTGTTGGGGTAGGCTTCCAGTCTCTCAAACCTGTTGTTTTGAGTTTGTCTACCATCTAGATTCTAGTGTCTAGTCTAGTGTTTCTGATTGACCTGTCATTTCAATGAATAGTTGGACAACTTATGAACCAGCTCAGACACTGAATTGTTCTCACATGATCTGACCAACACGATATTTGGACTTTATAAAGAGACTGACTCCCTATTTCTATGGAATCAATCATGAAGTTAAAAATGACTGAAACCATCGAATCCGTCTCTCCCTTTACACCATTCTACTAAAGCCTTTCCACAGCCTTACCACATAACTATTTCATGACGCACCAGGTTCACCACAGCGCCCCCTGATCGCATCACTCACAGCCATGACGCGCCGTTGACATCAATCATAACTACGAAATTGATTCACGCCCTCCCCCACAATAACGCAAATACATTTCAATTAGCAACCGGTCATGAAATACAATCTGCTTAGGACGGACCAGAACCACATAACAGTTATGAATACGTTTAGAGCTGTAACCGAAGTTAAAAATAAACAACAATAGGGTGAACTGAATTATATTAACAGTATTTGATAAGAGTAGGTGTATAATAAAATGGCATTGTTATCGGCACTGAAATAGAAAGTGAACAGAAAATTTGTGAACACGTAACTTGATTGGCAGCCCGACTGTTGCCGAAAGGGTACGAAGTGCTGCCCTTTGAGGAGCTAAATATATCCAGATTGATTGTTTATTCCTAAGTTGTTGTTGTTGTGTACCTTCGATTAAGTTATTCTGTCTTCGCTAACGAAATTATAAGGAAAGGTAAGCGAGAATAGAAAAGTTTAGATGTCAAAGCTAAGTAGACAAAACTCAGTGTATACTTATACGGAATTATGATAAATGATATCGACAACACTACAAATCTATGTTAAATAGTATTACAAATGCCGATAAACAGTCGTGTATATAATGCGATAAACCCTCATAAATGTCCTCCGCCCTGGGGCAGGCTGATGGGTCTGTCAGACTCTAACTGACTAAAAACCACCCCGGTGTTCAAACTCAAACTCAAAGCATTAATTCAATTAGACCATTACTGCACTTTAAATGTCAAAAAAACAACCTAAAAAAGCTAAGCTACAGTCACAGTTCCAATGCATAATAACTTGAGAAAGTACTGTAGTTGCACATTCCAAAGCGTAGATCTCTATGGAGGAGAACGGGCAAGAAACTCCATGGACACTCTTTTCATTCAAAATATTGTTACAAAATCTTGGTTAAATCATTCATGTTGAGATTATATAATATATTATACAATATTTGTCAGAACGATGTAGAAAGACGTGCACATTAAGAGCGTCCAGATTAAATCAGCAATTTAAAAATAATAAAGTAATTAAAAGTAACCGTGGCAGCTAAGAGATGACCAGTCCTAACTGACAGTGCCCTTCCCACACTTGCCCCGGAGATGCAGAATGTGACCTAGCTCAACACAATACCTGATCAATGCTGCGGGACTGTTCGAAAGCTGCGGGACTGTTCAAAAGAGATACCGTGGCCCCGGGACACAAAGGGCGATGAAGCAACATGGATGGGTTTTAGTCAGTAAAAGCCTGACACTCCCTCCTGCTCCGCCCAGAGCGGGAGGAGTCATTTGATGATTTCCCATCTCATCTCATCATCCCATCAAAAAAAAAGGACCTGCTCAATACATGCTGACGTGAAAACATTTACCTATTAGCATATGTGGAACCGGATCCGACTGTTCAGATAATGCTAAACGTAGTATTTCCACTCTTTGGGGCTCTTTATCGAAGCATGCCTCAAAATGGAGCAGGCCTATATATTCAGCACCGGGTGGAACCAGGCTGATAATGACGGTGAAGATCTTTTAGTGCACACTTGGCAACAATTTGAGTAGTCAAGTGAAAATACGGTACAATACTTGTTGCGCATAGTCACCCCGTCACTTTGAGTAACACGCACGAAAATGACGACAGGAATTAAATGTATTACATATTATTATTTTATTATCGTTACGTAGAGATATCTTTACATGAAAAATGATTTTGAAATCAGTAGTTTACATTATAATATGGGAAAATACGTAGCAATGCGTATCAATCAAGGTATAGTTTGTATTTGTATGAGTAATCGGCCCAATAGCGTTTCCAATGCTGGGAGTTGGGACAAAGGCATCGTCTCTTTTAGAGGGAGTGGGCTGGCATAATCCACCACGTGGCCCTAGAGCGAGTTATGGTAGGTCACATTTTTTCGAATTAGGTATGGATTAAAATACTGGTAGATTAAAATAATATTTAAATAAGATAGACATGGCTGTCTTGTTGCTGTAGTGGTCGCGAGGGGTGGGCTCGATCACCGGCTCAATCATTCTCTGTGAGAAACTTTAACAATCGTTTTCGTTTACGGGCTGATCATATGCATAGATCTTATGTATGCTAAGTAGGGATTCCTCGAGGATTTCTGCTTCTTCTTGTTCGTCGTGTCGATAGTTTCAGCTCACCATACCACCATACTTAGATTTTCCAATGCCATAAGTATGAAAAATATGACCAGATAACAAAATATTACCTGCATACAATTTAGTATCAAAATATTACATTTTAATAAAGTAATACTTGTGTTTACACATCCTTAGAGAGCCAACGACAGTTTTGCGGTGTTCAACGATATCAAATAAATGCAAATAAATTACCAAAAAAAAAAAAAAAAACGTATTTTCCTAGTTACCAATTAATGTGCTTGGATGTATGTAGGCAATGTTGATGCTAATTTATGTTATCATTACTCACTCAAAGTAAGTTCGTTGACTTTATATCCTTTAGTGTATTTTAATTTGAAGTTTGTCGTGGAATGGTTTTTCATTGAATTGATAGGAAAACCAGTATTGTACATTGGTCACACACAACAACAAAATTGTATTTATTTATTTATTACAAAATCCACAGCTCTTTACAAATTTAACCTAAACTATTTAACTAATCCTACAGCCAATTAAGGATTTACAATTTAATATTATGTTGTTTTTATATTTGTATACATAATAGTATATTTCAAGAATAAGCACATACCTAATATTTTGCTATTGGGGTTGCCATTTGACGGCCGGCTTTTTTAATCTTGTCTGAACTTGTCATTTATCCGGACTTTTCAATGGTGCTTTTTACGAAACCAAAATAAAGTAAAATGTCCTTTTTCAAATGCTATTTTTCGGGACTTTTAAATTTCGAAATGCTGACCCTAATTGGTATAGGCGGAACCTGTCATGCAACTTGCCCAGTTTTGTTTTCCTTTTATAGAGCGTGCTACTTAAAGTGTAGCACATTGTAGTACAGTGTACATTTATTTTCAACAGTTCGACAGTTATTTATTATGAGCACTGTACTAAAACAACAAACAGCACTTCCATACAGCACTGAATTTACTAAAAAAAGACGGAGAGATATAGTTTGCCCTCAAAAGGTAAAAAACATGCTTTGACAGCCAAGTTTTATATGTACCTCGGACCGCGACTATATAGCAGGCTAAATAAATAGGGAAACATCTACTCCTTAAATCACAATCCAACTGCAAGAAAATCCTTAAGGAAGCTCTTCAAACTATATCCTATAAAGATACAGAGAAGATATTACTTGTGCTAAAGTAAATATTGTTCATATTATTGTAAATTGTTATTTTTAATATTTTTTTAAAATAGTTAGCTAAGTTAAGATAGTATAATTTTAATATACGTTTTTACATTGGTACCAATAATATTTATATGTATGTGATTATTTAATCAATGAATTTTACCTCAAATCGCCTGAAACACATGATGACCTAGTTCAGGCTCACAGCTTGGGTGTACTTGACAGATTTAAGAAAAACTGTAAACGTTTACCTTATATATTTTTGGATAAATTTATTATTATTATTTATTATTTTCGCAACCCCATAGAGACAGGACTTAGCAAACGGATTTCGCAATGCGACGCTATCAGCGATCGGTTGGACGTCGCTGTCCATCTACTTGATATAATCCCTCCACTTGGGCACCCCTGGGATGAGAGGGGGGAATTGAGGTGAGGTGAAGGGGGGAGGGTACACTTAGTTACCGCCCGGTAACAGTTTAACTGGGAATCTTTATCAATACCAAACCATTAACTTGGGTATTGGAATTGATATAACAAAAAAGTTGAAGGATTGATCTGTCTTAGTACATCCAAAAACGATTCATAAAATATCTTTATTTTCACCAAAAGATTCCATATCATTCAGCCGATCTTGATCTCTGTAGGAAGCATCATCTCCTGCCACTGGTAGATCGACGTAGAATTGCCGACTGTTTATTTTTGCTAAAAATCCTCAATAACAATATTGATAACCCTGAGTTATTGTCAAAATTTTATTTCAATGTACCAAGTAAGACATTTCGTTTTAATCCACCCATACGTGATAAATGATAAATAATGTTTATTTTGCAAGTAGGTTTTTACAAACACTTTTCATTTTTTTCTTTTGACACACGTCATTTTTTTTTAAACTATTTGGGGCCGGTGTTTCGTACCTGACTACTCTGAGAAGAAACAGCCGAAACAAACTCAGAGGTCATAGTCTCTTTTGAAGTCCAGACATAATTTTGCTCAATTCACATGAGGACTATGCAGATTAGTGTCTGAGATGGTCTTTTGAAGAAAGAACCACACAGATTTGAGTGGACCGGTCCAGTCTGTGCAAGCATTTGTCAGTTATCGTGTAGCTCGACTTATAACTCAAGGAGCTCAACGAAACGACGAACAATACCAAAGAAAGGACATTTGGGTAGGTCGCTTATAGTACTCAAACTGCCAGACAGTTGTGGGAAAAAAAAGAAATCAAACAAAAATAAATAAAAATGAAACCCACATGGTCCCCACATTCACAATAATCAAATAAAATTAATAATAATTTACAAAATCAATGTCAATAAAAATCACAAAAATCATATGTCAATAATAATAAAAAGTAAGATACGTACCTCGAATTATAGGCTGAACAGTTATATTGTGCGGGCAAGCAGAGATTTCAATGGCATATGCAAGGAATATGACTTCACAATAGGCATGACGACAGTATCAAAAAATTCCAAATCTATTTAGTCCGTCAGTTAGAGTATTGGAAATTAATAGACACATATTTTTTGTTTTTATAAATCAATGAATATTGACAAAGATAAAACGCACCAAAACTCGGTAGTGGGTGCTCGTGACGTCAGAACTAGGTAAAATTATACCTAGACGTGACGTATTGAGAATTTTAAAAGCGTCATATCTTCGTCAATTTTGGTTTACGTAACAAAAGAAAAAACACGGGTCAAATATTTTTTGATAATCTAACTGACGGATTAATTTGTTTTTTTTTGTCGTCTCGCCTATTAGTGTGAATTCGGCCAAAAGGTGCTTAAGCCTCAAATTTTTCAAGTAGCGTTAGTTACAGTGTTTGTTTTAGTTTTAGTATTATTTTCTCTATTATTTCAGCTATATAAATTGCAAACTAGTTTTATATAGCTTCATACTTATATTAAAGCTGTACACCATAGATTACTATTATAAGTCTATACGTGTGGACTTGTAATTGGCTTTCTGGTGACTATAGTTTCCTTTTTTTCTGTTTTTATTAGCTGTAAGTCCACCATGTACTAAATAAATAAATAAATAGTAGTATACACGTTTGTGATGACGAGGATAAAATGCATGTAACTCAAGGAGTGATGAGTATCTAGGTGTTGATGGATGGAGAGGAAGAGGGAGACCATAGAAAAGATAGATGGATTGTGTGAGGGATAATATGAAACATAAAGGAGTAAATAATATCTTATTATACTGACTGCTGAGAGTGTGGAAGAAAAAACGTGTTGCGCCGACCCCAAGTAACAAGGTCGCTGGGGCCGAAAGTTGATAAAAAGCTGTCTTATTGGTATAACCATGGCATTACTGCCGTGCCTGAAATTTTATAAAGGTTTGAAAAGTTGGCACTATGCGCACCATAACAATATTTCGGCATGGAAAGATCTATGGTAATCATGAATTAAGTATAAACAAGATTATTATGAAATGATTTACAGTATACTTACACCCCTGCCTAACCCTTCACGTACTACAGACGTGATGTTATACGTGGTTAACAAATCAGGTTGTAACTGAGAGTTTCCTGGAAAATGTAACATCCTGTCGGTGGAAGCCATTGCCAACTTCCACTTCCATAATAAACGTGCTGATCTGGCGGTAGTAAACAACATAAATAACATAGTAGCCTCGGAAGTGTGTCAGTGTTACGTAAGGGGTGGGGCACTCCGCGCGGATGCCGCTGCAGGGGTGCAGCGGGTGTCATGGGGGTAAGGGGGGGAGGCAGGAGCGCTGCAGTCATGTTAGTGAAGTAATTATATGATGGATCACTTAGTTTAACTTAGTTAGGAACTTTTAATAATAAAGTTGTTAATTGAAGCACATGGGTGTTTTAAGATACACAACACTGACAGTTTTTGATAACCAGGCAGCCGAGAAATTGAGAACCATCTATCTTCGTCACATAAAACCATTATTCAACCTGAAAACAAATACCCTTCAGCAACGTTCTCTAAAAGCTTTCTGAACTTTAATTACTTGGATGGATACAAGAAAACCGCCAAGTGCTACCTAACTGCGATCTAGTTCAAACAACCTGCCATAACTACGTACAAACGGGCACATTAAACTTGCTACTTGCGAAACTAGAGAAACAGCATTAAGAGTTCCACAAATAGAAACGTTGCGAACATAACGCCTACTGCACTGCACACCAGTTATTTATACTAAGCCGATAGCAATAGCATAATATACTATGCCATACAAACTGGTTACGTATGCGCCTTGCTTCTAAAAATAGCAACAACCCTTACTTACATAATTATTATTGGTCGGAGGCTGTGCTTCCTAGGCGCATCCCCACCCCGCGGCCTCCCACCCTGCGTGAGGCGGGCCGCTTGCCTCCAGTCGAAGTCGGCTGTCCGCGGCGAGCGCTCGTCTGTGACCCGACGCTCTCATCTCACCTGGAATGTATTACGAACATTTTTGCCTCATCATTAAATAATCCATGGATGATTTATCGGGCCCATATACCGGTAATATCTACTGATTATGCGATAATTTAAAATCAATTAGTGTCCCGCATTTTGCAGTGGCGCCTATAACCACGAACTATGAAACTTTATTTCATGTAAATAATTATTTACTATATTATTAATGTTGTGCTGTTATCGGTGATAGCCATGTAGGGAATATACAATAGAAGTGAAATAAACGTGTTAAATAATAGTGTGCTTGAACATTGAAGTGTTTTCGAAGGACAACTATTAAACATGTCGGAAAATCCTACCGCTGTTGCTAAAGGTAAAGTTTTAAAAGATAAGAGTAGTAGTCGTTTCAATGTTTTCCATTTTCACTCGAGACAGCCTGAATTGTGACAGCAATTACTTCCAAAGTTGATAATACAACTTGCGGAGATAAACCCGCTTGCTCTTGAACTTATAGATGAAGTGAACAGTTTCTCCCGACTGTGGAAATGAAGTGTATGTTTTTAAAAATATGTTTATCAACTATTATTTTGTGCCTTGCGTTAACAACAATAATCTCCGTGTCTAATCTAAAAACATTGAATACTCGAAATTTGTCAAGGTTGTTTGACGTTGCAGATAATGCATGAATATTGTATTTTGGTTGGATCCACCGCCCGCAGGGACTGTGCGGGCCAGCTACCTTATTTACTGACCTCCTTTTGTGGCATTTTAATACGTGATGGAAACCCAATTAATACGACTGACCCTTTTATAGACCAGAAACCTGTAATAATGGAAGTAGCCCCGGATATGGTCGCTTAGCATGAAGTGTTATGAATGCGACACGGTCATTTGCCTCGACTATGTTTTCTTTTTTCAGTCGATTACCTTCAGTTTGTCTTTCGGTTCACTTCCTGCGGACTTGACCTAGAGCCAGGGTTGACTACCGAAGGGCGGGTCGCTTCAGAGTTCAAAGCGTCCATTATCATTATTTACAATCGTACCGATCAATACTGTTTGTGTGTGGACGCCTGTTTACATCGTCGTATCGATTTTACTAAATTGAGGCGCCTACGGATGATACGTTCCAAAATGTAAGTATTTTTGGAGTAGGCGCACGCTATTCATTTCCATATCGAAACTCGTACTTGACAACTGTGCAGACATGTTTTATTTCAGGCCAGTTATTTATTCTGTTCATATCAGGTGTGTCTTCAGAAACATGTGGAGCTCCATGATACGGCACATTTTAACCCATATTTGTTTTGTATCTAAAACATTCATAATCATTATTTTTATATCCTACCTACAGTTTATATCTCTTCAACAAAAACGTGTGCAAATAAAAATTAAAATGTCTATAGTTAGGTACAAGAAATGTGGTTTATGCAATTTTTACTGCAAATAAAAGGAATTTGATTAATGCTGTACATTTTAAACGGTGGTGCGATAAGTAACCGCATGAAAATAACATAGCAGAAAATCTTAATATATTGCTTCACTAATCGGATTAATGCTAAAAATATTGTTCTATCCGTAGTTTACCAGTCGAGTTCTTGAGGACTCGGGGCCAATAACGACACCATGTATGCGCTTTTTCATCACTCTCAAATTATAATTTTGTGTTTTCGTAGCGTGTATTAAAGATGTAGTGCCAGTTCCTGAAATTATTATCATTCTGATAGTGACATTCAATATGGGTCAATTACAACATGTCAACGTGGCTCTGCTACACCGACGGTCCCCTTAAGAATAATGATGCGGTTCTGTTCTACAACATTCTGTTTGAAAGCATTAGTTTTGTCGAAACCGCGACAAGAATTTACAACTGCACCACATTGTACATCATTATATTCAGCAAGTGCAGCTACAGTGTTCGAGCTCCGTGCGTTAACAAATGTTTTCGTTATAGCAAGGTTGACACTCTTCTTGTGCCACAAACGAGTTCATTGCCACTGCTTGACTAACACACAGTAAAAGAAGCAGCCCTATTTATACAGGTATAAATAGGGCTGCTTCTTTTACTGTGTGTTAGTCTTCATGTTCGTGCTTTAGACCAGAAGGTTTCTCTTTTATCGTTTGTATTTGTTTCTAGTTATCTGAGTTAAGTGGGGTATCGGGTTCAGCGAACAGATGGCGCTACTTGTTATTGATTTTGACTTAAACGGGTTTAAATTGACTGAGAATGAATATGCTCAGTTGTAAATGCTTTGTAATTTACAAAATATATTTAATATAAAAAAGGAAATCATCCTTATAAAAAATAATAATTAAAAAACCCGACTGCGTAAAAATAACTAATAACTTTAAATAAACACTGCAAAGGACCAAAAAAAAAAGTTCAGGAAACAGGACATATTGACTGCAACAGTCGGGACCCATATTGGATGTAATGATTTTAGTCTAGATTATTTAATTAAAGATTATTTATTAAAAAAAAAAAATTGTATGCTTAGATGACTTGCTGAAACTTTATTTAGCAAGTCTGTTCATTCACCTTCCTTGAATTCTGGTCTGCGTCCATATGAAGAAACATTTATAATATGACACGCATTTTACCTTAACCTTAGGGAGTCTAAGTTTGTTTGAAGATCATTCAAAGCACAAGTCTTTTTATTTGTTTATTCGTAGTCATAATCACAACACATTAACGACGACATTGACTTTCAAACTGCAACCTGTTGCCGAGTCAACATCAACACATTGGTTGGTTGGTTATCTTATGTCTGTCTCAATTCGTAATACGGCAAAGGCAAAGGATTGAACTAATGTAATCGGAACAATTACACTAATTGTTATACTTTAGAGAAATTTTCCACGTCTCATTTCAAAAAGTGAAATTGGCTTCTTTATCATATCTGTAATGGCAGATTGGCATTGACATGTAGACCAGTACGAACAGTAACTAATAATCACTTATCATCGAATCGGAAGCTTTTGATGTAAATAATCGAGAATTTTCCAGATTTTGGCTGTTTGTGAGATAAGTTGATGGGAGCTGTGAATAGTATTATTGCCTAGTTCGTTATCTTCTTCGTTGGAGTCAGTCTCACTATCATGAGATCTCTTCAAATGATTCCGTTGCGTCTACATCAAGACGCTAATGTCTCGGCCTGAAAACAGATAAACTAACGCAAACAAATTATGCAGCATTGTTATTTCCAAGTTTCATTACTGTCAAAAAAAAATCCGTTCAGTATTACAGCTACTGCTTTGTAACGCTAACAGTTAATTGGAATGTTCTTGTTTTTCAGGTTCTCGTCCAGACGAAAATATTTAATATGCACGAGTATGTGTGATATGTGTCACATAACAAAAGGTAGAATTATGTATATTTTTTATAACTCTGACGTCTTTATTGTGAGAAGACTAGATAAAAGCTAGACATGTAAATGCGCTATCAATTAGCATTTCCACTAGATGATCATGTTTATGTTTGATGATTATGTTTTGTTTTGAGGACCCGAATGGCGCAGCGGTAGTGAGGCTGCCTTACGTTCGTTGGGTCCCGGGTTCGAATCCTGGTAGGAGCAAATGTTTGTGTGATGAGCATGGACATTTGTTTCAGAGTCATGGATGTTTATATGTATAATAAGTATGTATTTACAAACAAAAAGTATCTATGTAGTATATCAACTATCTGGTGTCCACGACACAAGCCTCGTTGCTTAATGTGGTGCTAGATGGCGCTGCGTGTAATGTCCGATATAGACCGATAGAGCGATATTTATTTATTATTATCACTATCCTGTTCCCAGTTGCCTATTAACTAAGTAACTCCTCATACACAGTAACTAAAGAGAATATGCCTTATCATTATTGTTTAATTAATTATCATAATCGTTCTATTTGCCTATCCGAATTTATCTGGAGTCACCGCAGCATGTCTTCTTCATCTATACTTCACTACTACATCATCTCAGTACTCGGTAATGTCTTAACATTTTTGCCTAACACTGAAAAGTGGCTCATCCTATCTTTTCAGTTTGCCTATTCAATTGCAATTAATTTTGTTTCCACGCAATTTATGATTAAGAATAATCCCGTAGTCATTACTTACTTAAACTGTTTACTTCTTTATAACGCTTTATCTCTGTTGATTGACTTGGAGCGTTTGAATGAATTTGCTGTTATTTAACTGATTACGTAAAATCAAGAGATATTGGTTGATATGGTAGTGCATTGGCGGTGCGTCACCATATCAAGGTTGGTGCTGTTGACAGCGTGGAAAACACCAAGTGCTTTTATTAGGAACTCGTGTGTGAGAGAGAGAGAGAGTCACTCATTTGGTAATGTAGTATATTCTAGAGTGTGTACCTGAAACTACAATTATGTATATATATACAATTTTGTATACTACATTCAATGCGAATAAACTTTTTCTACTATATTCATACAAAACGTTGAAGTAAAATGTCGTGAGAAACGGTATGTTCTAGAACCAAAAAATCGAAGCCATGACATCTACCAACCCGCACTTGGCACTCGTGGTAGTTGAAACACCAGTCTTACACATAGAGGAGGCCTGTGTCCCAGCAGTGGGAACGTTGTAAGTTGATTGTGATAAATTACGCTATTCTAACGAGCTAGCTTTCTTAAAAGTGCTCATTTCGACAACTAATGAAGAAGACAAGCTTAGCAATCCAGAATTTGGTATACCAGTTGCATGGAATTAGTCTGAAAATATATAATTCAGAGTACTCTGTGTGGAGAAATATTTGAGACAGATTTTTCATGGATTTATTTTCCTTAAAGAAACACCTCAAATGTTCTGAAAAAGAGGGGTGAAAATAGTCCACAAACAAAGTATCATTTTGCCCCCCTTTCTAAAATTTACAATTCGCTATTATTCAATTCTAGCGTAATATTTGTTCCGGCTTCCTTTATAAAAACGTTGCCCTTGCTGTTAGGGAAGCTATAGAAAAAAAAGTCGCTCTTTTATTAAAAGTGAATTGCTTGAACTGTTTAAAAATATACACCGGTTCTTCAGTTTCTATTAAGACAAATAAAAAAAAATGGTTTGATCCGTCTCGAGGGATCTTTATTAAAATTATGAAGCTACTATTAATATAAATTTCTCATAAAACTACATGATAAAAAGTATCCAATTGCGATTGAAAACAGTAGTATCCCTCATTAAACGGTTGCTCTTCGCTTACGTATGAATACCTGTGAATAATTACTAGCTTTGTTTCAAATGTCAGGATCACCTATAAACTGGAAAATACGAAAATGAGCGTGACTGAAATATTAATGACAACATTTTACCTCCCTACACCTACACGGTAACACGTATTTTGATCGTTGACGTCAGCCACAGTGACGGGGCCGATACGTCACTCTCATTAATACAGTTCGTGCTTACTGACCTAAATGTTGGATATTGTTGTGATAAGCTTGAAACATAGAACCGGAAAAAGTTAAATAATATGTCCCAAATATTGGTTCAAATGCATTAAATTGTAAAACGATGTGGTAGATCTAAATTCGCCAACTTTGTTCAACGCATATTGGCTGAAATCCTAGACAACAGCAATAAAAATCGATTATGAAATCCATTGTGATTATGATGTCAGAATTCAAGACATCAAAGGTATGGTATATGTTAGGTAAGAGAAAAGTGAACATAGCGGGTCAATTCCCATGATTTTCTTTGTCATCATCTCCGTCCTATGACACAGAAAGGACCATTTTAAGTTTCCAGAAAGGACCATTAACGAAACAAACTAAAAAAAACTGAATCACCTGTGTAACTAAATCACCTAATTTCTCATTGCTAACATAGTTCTTAGCGAAACTCTGTCCTAAGGTCGAAGTCCTTTCGTAGAGCGGAATCAACTATACTATGTTAACAATGGTCACTGGCCGTAGTGGTGCCTTCTGACGTCAATGACGTATGCGGTGCGTGACCATGCTCGCGTGCCACCTACCATAGAGTAGAGAGTCACGCCGCCATATTGTTTCAATGAACGGATGACACGTTACTGATGAAATGCGAATTTATTTGTTGTTGTGACGAGGATAACATAGATAAACATTTGGAAATCAAAGTCTAATCGGTTGCTATGTGTGTTGGTATAGGTTGGGTTGCGATAATTTTTATATTCGACCCTTGGGAATTCAGTGTCTTCCGATTTATTCAAATTAGGAGCTAGCTTAGAACCGTTAATAGATTTTTGTAAAACTCCAAAATATCAAGTTTAAGGTCGTCCCAAGGAAGCAGGTACTCCACATTTATTAGCTGGCCTTCGCGCACTTGTTTAGCATAAGTAATATGAATATCTAAACCGAAAGACCAAGCAGAGACAATAATTGAATAGTAGTAAAAACCCATTTTTTCCATTTTTAGAGCCGGGAAGCTCCGAGTATTTGCGGTTTGTCAAGCACAATGACCCTCCACAATGAGCCACAGTTTTGAATGCTTATTCACTGCAGTCTACTTATTAGAATGGAACAGTTGATTAATAAGAAAGCCCGTATATAAGACACGGAAGCGTGTCTCCTAGTTAACCGCCAACTGATCGTGTATTTAGGACATTGACGCACGAAGTGATGACTGTCTGATGCCTCAGGGATGCCAACTTCGTAATATGTTGTGGTAAACAGAGAAAATTGTATATTAAATTCTTCTGATTTCGTCCTTCGTCATCATCATTATTCAGCTTTAAGCCGTCCACTGCTGGACTGACTGCCTCCACCAAACATCGCCATAACGAGCAGTCTGCTTTTCGTATATATAGCGGAATGACAATCTGTCCTGCAAAAATGACACAATAATTATATCTTTTTACCCGTCTATTTGTAGTTTACATTTTTCAATGGAGATAATCTATTGTAATTAAAAAAGTCCCCGAGTTGCAGCGAGATTGTCAGAAGTTAGTGTTAAACTTAAGAGTAGTCAGAAGGTGATGGTTCATAACTTACGGTAAAGCGACGCTTGTTAACCGCGATGTTTTTGGTTTATTTAGAACATTGACGCACAATGCGCGCGCAATTACCGTCTGCCGACAGCAGGGTTGTCACATTTACTATTTACATGTCACTTTAAATAAGCATTCATTTTGAAATGGTATTTTCAGTAGTTTGCTCAAGTTTATGCCAATAGTGCATTTCTGCATGTTGTTTTGTTGCAAAAGTGCTGCGAACAATTCAAATGATTGACTGTATCGCAACTTTAGTGCCTGATTAACTGTTAGTTAAAATGTATACTTAACGTTGTTCCGCAAAACTATTACTCAGGTTGCAGTACCGCCTTCAAGGTATTCCAAATCTTTCAGATATGCGTCTGCAACGTTCTCAAATTCCCAATGCTACTCCCATTTCCTTCGCGCGAGGTACTCAATCTTCAATGTAAAAGCTATTAGCGTGTAAATGAGTTTGACTGTAGGTTACATAACCGGCAGCCCTGTTTACTACCGGGATTTCCCAGAGGATGACTCACAGCCGTAATGTCAACTGCCAAAATAGTAACTTCAATATCTAGGTACCCAGTGGCGTGCAGTAGTATTCCACGAAGGGTAGGCCACGAAATAATGATAGCAAAAAAAAATTTTTATCGGCGCCATCTTGGATTTTCATTTTGACCTCATTTTCATTATCACCAACCCCAATAACCTCGAAAACGACACCCATGAAGAAAAAACTGAAAATTTTCATCGGCGCCATCTTGGATTTTCATTTTGACCTCATTTTCATTATCACCAACCCCAATAACCTCGAAAACGACACCCATGAAGAAAAAACCGAAAATTTTCATCGGCGCCATCTTGGATTTTCATTTTGACTTCATTTTCATTATCACCAACCCCAATAACCTCGAAAACGACACCCATGAAGAAAAAACTGAAAATTTTCATCGGCGCCATCTTGGATTTTCATTTTGACGTCATTTTCATTATCACCAACCCCAATAACCTCGAAAACGACACCCATGTAGAAAAAACCGGAAATTTTCATCGGCGCCATCTTGAATTTTCATTTTGACCTCATTTTCATTATCACCAACGCCAATAACCTCGAAAACGACACCCATGAAGAAAAATCCGAAAATTTTCATCGGCGCCATCTTGGATTTTCATTTTGACCTCATTTTCATTATCACCAACCCCAATAACCTCGAAAACGACACCCATGAAGAAAAAACTGAATATTTTCATCGGCGCCATCTTGGATTTTCATTTTGACGTCATTTTCATTATCACCAACCCCAATAACCTCGAAAACGACACCCATGAAGAAAAAACTGAAAATTTTCATCGGCGCCATCTTGGATTTTCATTTTGACCTCATTTTCATTATCACCAACCCTAATAACCTCGAAAACGACACCCATGAAGAAAAAACTGAAAATTTTCATCGGCGCCATCTTGGATTTTCATTTTGACGTCATTTTCATTATCACCAACCCCAATAACCTCGAAAACGTCACCCATGAAGAAAAAACTGAAAATTTTCATCGGCGCCATCTTGGATTTTCATTTTGACCTCATTTTCATTATCACCAACCCCAATAACCTCGAAAACGACACCCATGAAGAAAAAACTGAAAATTTTCATCGGCGCCATCTTGGATTTTCATTTTGACCTCATTTTCATTATCACCAACCCCAATAACCTCGAAAACGACACCCATGAAGAAAAAACTGAAAATTTTCATCGGCGCCATCTTGGATTTTCATTTTGACCTCATTTTCATTATCACCAACCCCAATAACCTCGAAAACGACACCCATGAAGAAAAAACTGAAAATTTTCATCGGCGCCATCTTGGATTTTCATTTTGACCTCATTTTCATTATCACCAACCCCAATAACCTCGAAAACGACACCCATGAAGAAAAAACTGAAAATTTTCATCGGCGCCATCTTGGATTTTCATTTTGACCTCATTTTCATTATCACCAACCCCAATAACCTCGAAAACGACACCCATGAAGAAAAAACTGAAAATTTTCATCGGCGCCATCTTGGATTTTCATTTTGACCTCATTTTCATTATCACCAACCCCAATAACCACGAAAGCAACACCCATGTAGAAAAAACCGGAAATTTTCATCGGCGCCATCTTGGATTTTTATTTTGACCTCATTTTCATTATCACCAATCCCAAAAACCACAAAAACGACACCCATGAAGTAAAATATAATAACAATAATATTATTGATTATTATAATAATAATACGCGCCAATAACCCCCAGGAATCATTATTTTAATCAACATTGAACATACACCCTAGCACTGGCCTGCAAATTGCAAAAAACGTAAGGAAATTTGAATTTCGCGGGCTAAAGAACATCCACCTTGAATCCTGGCCTTGTGTTGTAGCAGCCAATCACAGCCCAGCTACACTCGCAGGAGTTACCGCCCTAACATTACTGCAATCTATACATGTGTGCAGTTCATACACACGAAAATATGCACCAATGTGCCAATGTGTGCGTAAAATTATCAATGGGTTTAAGGCAAGTCCAGTGCTTGCCTGTCCGGCGGAGCTCCAACCGTTGTAGTAACTTCCAGTAAAGTGTTAGTTGCGTGACACGGGAGCGACAAATTGCTATAAGTATTCTAACAGGAGTTTGAACTTTTTTTTTTATATTTTGTACATAATGTGATATTTTATTACATAGTTGGTTCGTTATAATGAATGCCCAGTTGGTAGGGTAGGCTTTGCCTAATTGCCTCTTAGGGGCGCACGCCCATGTAGGTACCCTACTTCGAGACGCTTCGCTGGCTTGTGTTTATATTCATTGTTAGTCTGGCTCAAAACTGGGACTGGCACGGTTTGACAATTTGAACTACTCCGCTAGGAACAAATTGATTTGGCTTAAAAAACTACAAAAAATCCGTTAAATCTTAGAGTGTAAAATTACAAAAAGAAATAGCTTTGTTTCTTTTTTTTACAGTTCGATCGAGCTGTCACCCCTATTAAATTGTTGGGATTTCCCAAAGGAATGAATCACAACTAATGTCACCTGCCGAAATAGTATCGTAATGCTGCGCGCACGCATGTCGGCCGTGTTGTTGGATGTTGTGTGGATCAGCTGTTCCGATCCGTTTTGGAAGTTTATTCAATGAAGACACAACATCCGCTTGGAAAGTTTGGCTCGGATTGTGAAAACTTGGCGTCTATTGCAGATTTATATCTATTGTGCGTCATTTTGTTATTAATAAAAATACTTACGTCATTGGTTTAGTTAAATAGTTTATGGATTATTTATGATGTCGTCATGGTTAGGTTAGGATAATCAGCCTGATATAGGTACCCCCATCCCCACTGCTAGGACAAAGGCCTCTACCACGCGGGCCCAGTGCGAGTCTGTCGTTGTTACATGCCTTCGAATCTTCCGGTTCCAGAACATGCTGAATTCCTCACAATGTTTTCCTTCACAGTCGTCGTCGTGTTAATATTCTTTAGCCACACAAACATTGATGACAGTAATTATGTTGTAATTGTAGACCCACTTACGTATTTTATGAAATATTGTTTTTTTGGCAGTGATCCAATTGCAATACAATTTAATCGCTCAATTAGTATCGCGAAGACATATCCGTTTCTTGGTATGACTACTACTATGAGAACATTTTAATAGCAAACAAAATATTAATTTTATTTTGTGATAACGTCATTTCTTCAACAGGTGGTGAAGGGTGCCTGCTGCCCTAATGAATCACTATAAGAAACTTTCACCGTCACTGTTCCCTCAACTATCAATTGAACTTACTGTGTATGTACGTGTAAAGACTTCTTTTCCAGTATGTTTATCCGCTGTTACGTCCCCATCTCCACCCAAATAGTTACAGGCCATCGTTCCACCTGTCCGGGACAGAGCCACACTCTCCCACCCTTATCAGAATTTATTTGGGGTTGGGCGTTGCAAGTCTACTTCTATACTTGTCTATTACTCCTCATCTCAGCACCACTCCCTTTTTAGCTATATCACCGTTCACACAGTCCATCCATCGTTTCTTTGGTATTTCCCTACTCCTATAGCCATCCACATTCAAGTTTATCTTTCGAGTCAACGGTACGTCTTATCAAATTACTTGTGACCAGTAGGGAGCCACGTCACTAGCGGTTTTCAAGTCCGCTGAAATGCAAATGTAGTCACATTTTGGACACTCCAGAACATGGGCCAAAGCCATGAAAGAACCACACTCCGTTTATTACTTTAGCTTCAGTTTCCACCATACTGGTTATTCCGGTATTCTCTTGTTAAGTTTGAGTAAAATATTGCTACCTGCACATGCTAATATGATCAGTGTCGTTTGTAGGAGAACCACTTGTCTCGCTATTTATAACATTCATTATGTAGGTATGCTGTGTTTGCATGAATTTTATGAACTAATAAAATCTTGCACTTATGTGTGGGTTTTAATTTATTTATTTACTGACTCTTAAACGGTATGATGCTATTTTAAACATTAATTGGTGGTCATCGAGAATCTAAGGTAGTGCCGTAATTCCGCATTGCATGCAATTTAATAATGTTAATGGATTCTAAAATCTATTATTAGTGGCCAAAGAGCTGATTGTCCTATGAAATATGAAAAAATATTGTCATCATTTATATCCCTGACTAGAACCCCTGGTTTAATATATCTACTTCTAACATAGCTGTTGTAGACAAGCAATGGGCGGGCAGCCTGCGCCATTTATGTCGTCTAGTTCAAACTGTTCAAACAACATTATTTTGTTCTCTAATAAATTGCTGTACAGCGGTCGAGACCTGCTTTGCTTATTACCTTGATGGATGACTGACTAATATTTCTCCAGGGCTTGAGCTATTCTCATATAAATACATAGTTGGTAACAATACGAAAGACGATGACGATGTGATCAAAATTGATCATGATGTAACATCCTGTTGTAACAAATCAAAGTGTTGTTGTAAAAAGTACAATACAATTTCCTCACTCGAGTACCTATTCCCGCTAACCGAAAACGATTTAGTTTCAAGTGGGCTCCCAGAAATAGTTTAACCTTGTATCAACGTTTCGCGAGTTCCCGGAAGAAAGGGGCGATGATTCACCTACAGCCGTACTTCTATACACGACAGATGGTGGAACATACATCGTCTACCTGCAACATTGCAGAATGTTGATAGGAGATGCGATGGAAATTGTTCACGCAATTCTGAGATACAGGACTCGATGCGGTGCTCCAATTTCTTGGAGGATTAAAGTCGCAGATACAATTTCCACTTCCGTAAACACCTTGTTGCGACACAAATATCTGTGGCCTATACAAATGTTTGTTCCGTACGGGAAATGAACACCTCATCCTTAGCACAGAAACCGTCGCCTTCATCCTCATTAACAGTTGTATCATCGTTTTCTTCGCACAATTCCCCTGTGTTCGCAATATCTGTCGCCTAGTGAATGCGTAACTCAGCTATTACTGCTATTAGATCGACTATGACATAAATACTGACACTTATCACCGTGACAGTATATTTTGACATGGCGCCGGCTATAACCGTATATTACTAACCGTGAGTCGGCCGGTGGTGACGGTCCGGCGACCGGCGGCCGGCGGACGGCAACGTTAAATATAAACTGATGAGTTGCTGATGCTGGAGATGATGTGGTTTGTTGAGTAATGCCTAGTTTGAGAGCAGATTACGATTTGGCTAGATGTTGTAGTTTGGAAGTTATCGTTGACAGGTGTAGCTGTGATGTGATATTTTTATAAGTTCTGTTAGTTTCTTTAGTGTTTTCGCAGAAACGATTAAAATAATAAATGCGTTGTTATTTTTCCGAAGAGGTCATTGTACCATGAAGAAGTATAATTTCTTAAATAGTCTAATTTCGGAAAGAATCAATATTGAGACATTGTGAACTAATATTTATCGGTCACGAACTCTCGATTTCCATTGAAAGCTACTAACAAAGTAAATGACTTAATTTATTATATAATTGCATCATTCATTATACTTCTTTAACAAAACTCAAAGATTTTTAATGTAGATGTCAACAGTTTAAAACCATAAAGCGTGCTCCAGACGTGCGAAGGAAATGAGTCGCGAGTCAAGGTTGGAAGACACGAATGACATAAATAAAAAATATATTATGCGTAACACGGTGACGCCACATCTAGTATAATCTGCTACATCTAACATGCAGTGTGTTTGGCTACCGGTTACCGATACCTTAAGGGCATATTATATACTCATTTCTATCGATAAATGCACGTTTATAAATATCTCTAAACACACACCCTGCGAATGGCAGCCATTTTGTTTTTCTAATCGGCTGATCTAGGGTATGTTCAATGAAATGCTAATATCTTTGAATTTAGGAGACCTAGACACGTGCAAATTATCTTATTGCAAGGGAAAAAGACGAGGCTATCAAATTATTACATACATTTTCCTGAAAAATAAGCAAAAAAAAACAAAAAAATAAGAAATTACAAAATTTTACTCAAAAACTACTATTTTTTTAACATTTTCTAATCTAAAAATTTTAAAAATTTAGCCCCGAAATGTTGCATATGTTTTTATGTTAAATGAAAAGTATTTGAGTCAACCTACAAAATGATATCAAAATAATGAATCAACACCATTTATTTTAAGAGTTAATTATATGCATTTGAACATAGGCCTGTCCCAGCGCATAGAACCCACAATGTTGTACATATTTCTATTGACAAATACACTGTCGATAGAAATATATACATTATATGCCCTTAAAGTATCAGTAACCGGTAGCCAAACAGACTGTATACGGATGCAAAGAATTTCAGCCGCAGAAGAGGAAACTATCTTAAAAGTCAAACATGTAGTCAAAAACCCAACGTATTTTGGATGCTGCGTGTGGTTTTAGAAAGTCCAGTTTATTAGGCAATGCTATAATGGTGGTATTACAACCATAGCTTGTCATGGGCCATGGCTAAGAAGGCCGTTAAGAATGACCATGATAGCTATAATGTGTGGCACCTTTCCCCATAACGTAGTTTTAATAATATCTGTCGGTGAACCAGCTCTTATCTTGTCACTGGCAAACCGATTAATCTTAGAAAACTTTACGAAAATAATGGTTTTCCTCGTTTTCTTGGCATATTCCTGCAATTCAGGCTACTTCAGAGTCCTCTGCGAGAATTTATTTCTTTGTAGAACTTTATACAGATTTGTTCTAAACCCTAGTTTTCCATTATTTATTTATTTTCACGGCTTGCTGTAATTTCTTGTTATGATCGGTTCCTCAGTACTGAGTATCATGAGTTCATGGAGGGCAAACGAACCGGTTTTTCCCGGTTCTTATAAACCCGGGAATTCCCGGTTTTTATTTTTTGTAAAAAACCGGTTCTGTCGTATAAAATATATTATATAAAAACCCGGGTTTTCGATTCTTCGATCATTTTATTGATCTGTGAACTCCGCAGATCTGATGCACAACACGCGTGCACAATCTTACTGTAACAATGACAGTTAAACTTATTTGCATTTAAGACCTCCGTAAAAGAAATTCCGCATGGTATACTGCGCAGGAGTTTGATTAACGGCTCCATCTTTTTCTCTGTTCTTTCTTAAAACCTGTGTTGTGTGCTGAAAACTCTAAAGTATGAGTAATAATGAAGTAGTTACGTAAATATGGGTTAGTCAAGTTCGGTCTAGACAAGGTTGATCACCCACGTCGCGCCCGGCGCCTGCGCACCCGACCGTCGTACTTTATTAGTTGGCTGAAATTATAAGTTATTAATAGTGGATTATCCTGGTGTTTGTAATCCTTCAGATTAGTATGAGAACAATCGTTTTCAAAATACAATGAATTCGGTCAAAAGAAAATATGAAGTTGCTTGTGACGCTTCTGCAAGCGACTTAACAATTACTGTAACTATTGAAACTTCGAGATGGGCACGCCTCCAAAGTTTGGAATTAATATGTTCTCTAGATGCTAGTTTTCTGTGTGTGCACTATGCCTCGGGGTAAAAAGTTCTGTTAAAGCCTATTAATTGCATCATTTCATACCCAGAGATTGTGATATTTGACTGAAGAGGGTTAAGTTTGAAAGGTTTTTTGTGTTTTTCTTTTCTGTCAGATGTTTCTCTGTTTTAGTTAATTAATCAATATTCTTAAATGTAACTCTGTGTTGTACTAAAATAATGATGAATTGCAAGAATACAATTCTTACGTTATGCTATTTATTCTGTAAATTACTCTGTAAATGATATCATTATAATCTTTACGATTACAACAGACATTTAATTTGATATTCTTTCTTCATCACACCCAGACAAAACATGTCATCTTAATCATGAAAACGTAGACAAAGTGAGTTACAGAATGAACTGTATTTTGGCAAGTGAGGACACAAGGTTGTGTGTGTCACCCAGTGACGCGGGCGCAAAGTTAAATCAACAAGTTAGTGATTCAACGGGGTTGCTAGATCGAGTTTCTGCATTTTCCCCATATTTGATCTTTATACATTATTTTCGATAACGATACGTATTACAGCTTCTTCCCCATTTCATTTTTGAAACAGGAAATGAAACCATCGGAGAGATACTATTTTCATTTGCATAAGGTACCACTTACATTTACGGATCCTGTGCACGTAGGACACTATGCGGTCGGCGTATACTCAAATAATTATTACAAATTATTAATTCGGCTGGAATTTGTGTCTTAATTAAAATGAAAACTTGACTTATTTTGACTAAACATTACCAACATTTTTGTGTTGTTCTGTCTCTGGGGTCCCCTAAAATTTAAGGACTTCAATTCCCCTAATTTTCCGCTGAAACGATTTTTTCCCCTAGAAAAGGGACATCTCCAACCTACCAACACTGTGATTCAAACTGGTCTGTCTCTCTTTTTCTCCCTGTCTGTTGTGTCATTTGATACTGCGAAGTGGTGATATAATGTCTATTGTATTTTTAGTTGGCTCCTACGTGTCATGGCCGGTGTATCAGTTAAGTTGGGTGGCAATGTCAGGGTTACTCTGTTACGGCTTGGGCAATGTGTCAGCGTTGTCGGTTCGGCTTTTCATCGACGTATACCGTGGGTGAACTCGAGGACTATGTATGTAGTTAGTTAGTTTTTGTTTTTTTTATTAGATTACGTAGCATCTGTGGGTACGTTTGTATTCTGTAGAATTCGTTATCTTGTTATTTATATTTACAGCATTATTTATGTTTCCTCAGGGTGGAAATGTCCCGTCACCTCCTTCTGCGAAGCAGTAATGCTAGAGAAGGAGGTGGCGGAACGTGAGAGGGAGAGAACCTCACAGTGTCCCGGCCGCCGCGGGAGACGCCCTGGGCGTCGGGGGCCACCACGTGGTCCCCGGCCACCGTAGGCGCGGGCCTGTGGACGGTGGGCTATGGGCTAGCTCGCCGTCCGTTCGTCTCATGACGACAGGCCGTGTCAACGGCGCGTTCGTGTTCCACGCGCGCCTCAAAGAGAGTCAGCAAAAGGAAGGGGTCAAGGACCGATGCCTGCCGGGGTTGCGGGACTGTTCGAAAGAGATACCGTGGCCCCGGAACACAAAGGGCGATGAAGGAACATGGATGGGTTTTAGTCAGTAAAAGTCTGACACTCCCTCCTGCTTCGCCCAGAGCGGGAGAAGTCATTTGATGATTTCCCATCCGAAAAAAATAAAAAAAAAAGGTTGGAAATGTCTGAGTCTTGAACTATGTACTAAAATCATGGTAAAAGTTTGCGCTTCAAAATGACACGCATTTTTTTTTTTTCGTGTTCTAAATAAATCAAATGATTCCTCCCGCTCTGGGCGGAGCAGGAGTGTCAGACTTTTACTGACTAAAACCCATCCATGTTCCTTCATCGCCCTTTGTGTTACGGGGCCACGGTATCTCTTTCGAACAGTCCCGCAACCCCGGACATCCTGTAGATCTCAATCCTAGTGTGTCTCAGGTATATTTTGAGGAAATACTTTCCGCAATACAGTAAAAATATAAGTATTTGCATGGAATTCATCATGATTTGCTCACATATTTAAGACACATAAGTATCTTTATCTATTACTTCATTTTCGTTAGTTCCTAAACCGAAATAAATTGTTAGTCACACGATGACTGGTAGAATTTGTCGACTATTACGAAATGTTAGTAACTGGTTTGGTTATATCTAACATGTATATTTTGATAGTTAAATCAGAGGTCACAAGCTGCGAACGCAAGGTTATGTCTAGTATATTGTAATTTGGATACATATTAATAATGGACAATGACGCTGCCTCTCGCAATGATGATCATCAACCTTAAATTGTCTGGCGTGTCATCACGAAGTAGATGAAGGTACGGGAGTCGGTAAAGAACGTTCTAAAACCTATTATAAAGACCAAAAGTATGTAAGGAATCGTATAAGATGGTATTCTGAAGTTTCTGCCTACTCCAATGGGAAAACGAATGGGTCTCAATACTACGTGATTGCTCAATCATGGCCAGTGCGAGCGAACTTAAATCGTACAAACATGCGCTCAGACACACTGATCTTTAATAATGAAACCAGTTCTTGATTTATTTTATACCAGTTTTGGATGTATTAAAATTAACTTTAGTAGTGTAGAAGTATATTCTAATACAGACTAAAATTAATTCTGTATTATTTATAAGACTAAATATGAATTTTCCAATTGCCTTTCACATGCTAGTATTGGAGATATGACTTTTTCGTGAAACTGCAGCAGTAACTTTGTTTTTCATTAACATACTATGAAAATCTAATTAAGTTTTGCAGGGTATTATAACTTTTGATGCTACGGAACCCTTTGTGTGCTAGTCCTGCTCACCATTTTTTCTTTTTTTTTTCTGTAAGGAAATCATCAAATGACTCCTCCCGCCCTGAGCGGAGCGGAAGGAAGTGACAGACTTTTACTGACTAAAACCCAACCATGTTCCTTCTTAGCCCTTTGTGTTCCGGGGCCGCGGTAACTCACACAACGAACAGTCCCACAGCCCGTCCTCACCCTAGACCGTTTTTTTTGCTGAGAAACATCATTAGGTCCCTTTTATCAGTTGCTAATCTTGTAGCAGGTCTAGAAGGAGAGAATGGCAATTTAATAAAGGTATAACCTTTATTAAATTGCCATTCTCTCCTAGATCATCCGGTATTTGAGTATCTGTGTTTTATACATATTTTCTATATTTATTAAACACCTACCCCCCTCTATTATAGGTAAGTACAATCTTTCTACTTCTGCTTTTTGCTTTTGTGCTTTTTTAATTGCTAAAAATTTCCTGGTTATTTTATCTATTGCTTTCAAATCACTATTCTTTTAATTAATAATTCCAAATGAGTACAATAGGACTGGTATGGCATAGGTATTAATCCCTTTTATGATATTTCGCGCGCTTAAATGTGTGTTAAGTAGCTTTTTAGTTCTCTTAAAATATTCTTTTGTAACCTGTTCCCTAATCTGACTATGTTCTATCTTCCCTGATTCGTGTATTCCTAAATATTTATATGTCCTATCTATTCCTAGCTGTTCAAATGCATCTCTGCTTAGAAGTATATGTCGTTCACCTATATACTTCTAAACGGAGATGCATTATTTGTTATTATTATTTTGACATTTATTTAATTTAATAATACAATTTTAATGGGATAATCTGCTTAATGGCCAAGGCATTTCTTCCAAATTATTAGAAATTGAATTGTTTTTAGAAAATAAGTTTGACATTATTTGTTTTACTGAACATTGGCTAAAGGATCACCAAATGCTTATCAATTATGAGCACTATATGGTGGGTAGCTGATTTAACCGTAAGACTATGCTTCGTGAAGGTTCCCTAATATTAATAAAAAATAGTTTTAAATATAAACAACGTAATGACATTGTAGGTCTCTCGGTTTAACATTGCGTCGAACTGTCCTGTGTTGAGCTAGAAAAGCATGTAATTGTGTGTGTGTACAGACCCCCAAACTATCAAAACTTTTCTTGAGACTTCAACAAACACAAAAAGAAACATGTCATTAACTTGTGTTTTGTCGAATTTGTGTTCTACTTTATGGATATTTTTATGTCTGACTAAATAAATGAATGGAATATATAAGCTCCTCCTTTTTTGAAGTCGGTTAAAAATACTTTATTCAGTACTTTTAGGACCTGGGGTCTTCTAGTATCCCGTCTCCTAAAAGCAAACATTAAAAGATTTGTGACATCCACCAGCCCGCACTCGGACTGCGGTGGATTATGGTCCTTTCACGGAAAGGAGACAAAGGAAACAAAGTAAGCAAGGGTCTAACACAGGTAAGACCCTTGAATACTTTGTTTTGGCTATAAGGCTGAGCTACCTAATGGTCTAGTCGTTTATAACTGAATCTGGGAGTTTTACCTCACACATCAACCCATGATTTTCAGTTCAGTTCACACAAGAACAACTTATCTTTAATACTAACTTATCTTCGAACAACTTATCTTTATTTATTAACTTATCTTTCTGCGCATTCATGGACAAAGCCACGTAATTTTTAATAGATTTTCCAATTAATATATTTAAAAAATATTGCGCAGTTCAGTATCATCACCATCATCTGCCTAGCCTTTTCCTAACTATGTTGGGGTCAGCTTCCAGATTAACCGGATGCAGCTGCATACAGTATAATATTGCGCAGTTGTCCTACATAAACCGAGGGCTTCATAAGGAAAATTAAAGGGAAAAGAAATTCGGAAATTAGTTTGTGCTTTCTACGTCATCTTGTTTCCCCGGGGTTATTACTTTGACTTCGCCATTTTGTTTTAGAAGGTTTACACTACTAAGGACCCCTCTGCCTTTTCTCTTCTCTTGTGTATTTATGAAAGATACTCTTTACCCAAACAAGTTATATTCTGTAACAGTCTCGTCAGATAATGCGCGCGGACGATATTCTCATAAAGTATTAACGAGGACGCGCGGGTAATCAGCGCTGCAATCAGTCGACGTCACGGCAACGTCACGGAGCGCCCTAAATATTCAACGGTTGACCTATAGCCGGCCACTCGTGCACCGGTGCGAGCCGCCTCGCTGACAGCCGCCCGAACAGCTATTGATCATTGCGTTGTTTATAAACCCGCGTACTTTATCTACGAGCTGTACATCATCAGCTTCCATTTTGGTGAAATCTGAATTGGGAGATTCAGTTGCTTTTTGACACCCTAAGTTTTTTCATGTGCACGTCACAAAGCTCTGCTAAACATTTTCCAATCCTCAAAGACTTGCCATATTGTCACATTTCGTCTTAAAAGTCTTGGCAATCAAGTATCAATTACACATTGTCTGAAAACTGAAAATACAATTTTACATTCGTCGGGTGAAATAATGGAACATCGGACTACAATTACTACTCTCAAAGAGGTAGCAAATACAATTTATTTGCCTGGAAGTCACATTAAATGCTTTTACTTTCACGTCTCGTTGAATCGAATTTCTTGTAGCCTTGCGTACAGAAGTGCTTTGACATATTCTACTCTAGTTTTCTATTTCTTCATTTTATTCCACGTATAGCTTCGTAAAAATAAATGGATTTCCAAGCCCGCTCCAGGTCGCCGTGCATGTTTCGATAAACATTTTCCTGTATTGTACGCGTAATGTGTGCTCTTACACAATATACGCACCGCCACAGTTGTCAAGCCGACCGATTTGCCAGATTGTGTTCAAACATCGTTTTGTTTGTCAACAGGTGAAAGTTTGTTTGTTTCCAGAATTTACTCGTGTTTACCCACATCTCACTCACCTTTGATCTTTTGCTTTTTGTCTTTTTTGGCCTTCTCAAGATCAGAATCGTCTGTTATTGTATTTTGTTATGGTTCATCAAGTCTATAATTAAATTGAATTATTTTTCTTGTTAAGTATTTAGCAACTTGTTTGTTCACTTTTGGTGTTTGTAAATTCGTCTGTAACCTTTGTAAATATTAGTTAGCACATATTGCGTCATTGCCCGTTTAAAACTTTGAACTCACGTGTCGGTCATTTGGGCAGATTTGCGCTCCAGCATCCTTGTCTGATAACTTCGTAGATACTCTCGTTAATAACCACTGCTTTAATTGCATGCCAAGTATCATGATGTCCAATGTCCAATGTTAGCCGCAAAAATATGTAAATAATAACATCCATCCATCATGCCAGCGCTTTACATTTCTCTGGAAAAATTCTCAGTAATCTGGTGAGAATTGATTCTTAGAAACTGCAGCCTACAGTCTACCGAGTTTTTTGTGTAGAAATTATTGCCAAGATTTAAGTCGTTTTAGCGAAAATGTTGATGCGTCAGTTATCAGCGGTCGTATGTAGCGCTGCAGGGCGCAGGACGTGCAGCGCTGCGGGAGCTAGAGCGCTGCGCGCGCGCTGCTGCGTCATCGCGCCGCCGCCGCCCCGCGCTGCCAGCCGCTCAGTCAGTGTTCGACCGCGATCCGAGCTCACCTGTCGCTCCATCGAGTGTCGCGCGAACCGTTCCGTGCCGTTCGACGGCAAGTGCTAGTGCCACCATAAGATGCTTGCGTTTGACGCAGTGGTTTCTGTTTGTGTTGAAGTTTTTTAGTGCCTCAAAGTGGATTCCGGCGGACTGTATCAGGCCGTGGAGCATGCGCGGAGGCTCGAGCGCTCCCAGGCCATGTATGTCATCAATTTAGGTGAGTCCGCTTCGACATACGGCGACGTCGCAGATCCACATTCCTCGATATGTTGCATGACATAGAATTGCGGTGCGTTCCTATAATTGGAACTAGACTAGACCGGTACTTGGTGGTAAAGAGGTCCCATTTATTGTCGTTTGAGCCTAGTTTTTATCGCGGTATGCAAATAAATTCGAGGTCGGTTCTCGAAATTGGCTTTCACTCTAATCATGTTTTTCGATCCCCGCCTGGTGAGCGGGTGTGGTGCGCTGTGGTGCGGCGGGTTCCTGAAGGAGGTCGTGTTTGCTGGAGTCGGTCACAATCAGCTCGCTCGTATGATTCCATTTCAATTTGTGTCTTATTCATAGCGCACTGTGCCTGTCTATGTATGTTTTTATTACAGTTCACGTACAACGTGTGGGCGTGTGTTGGTGTGTTTGCGCTATCGGCGATGCTATTTTCGTCTGGTGCGCGTGTGTGCGTGCGTGTGTGTGTCGATTGTGCGAGTGCGCGTGTGGACGTCGTATCCGCGTTCGGCCTGTTATCATTCTCCTCGCTTGATATTGTTGCGAATTACGTGATGTCTTCGTTTTCATTTTAAATTTAACTTAAATTGGTTGTTTGCTACTTGTGTAATTCATGTGACGCAGGTTTAGTATTGATGAACGACTCATTTAAAGTATATTTAAATGCACAAGTGCATATTCTTCCGGATGAAAAAACAAGTACATTTTAGGAAAACGAAGCAAATATCCTTAACATACATAATTGTTATATAATTCTGTGATGTTTACTTAAACAGTAGTACTTGGACTTTCCTCTACTACTGCAGGTGCAACATAGCAACAAACAAAGTCATCGCTAAACAAATACCTTATTTGCTTTATTTAGTTATCACTATGGCTGGAACTATTTGTGTAAACAATAGTGACTCTGTTTTTTCTTCAAAATCTATGAAAATAGATACTATTAGATACTTTTTTTTTTACTAAGTATTCTAGAATCAAAGTTGTTCGCAAAAAACAACTATGTATAACAATTATATATTCACGAAATCGCGACTGTATTTTAATAGAACTGTTGTCATGTAAATTAGTTGATTAATAATGAAGTTTATAATATTAATTTATTTTTATTGAAAGATTATAATTAAACTGGTTTTAGTCAAATCAAATGATGGTAATAATATTGTAAAACAAAGCAAATTTTGTCTTTATCACACGACTCCAGAAAATAATGTACTAGGCACATCAAAAGTAAAGTACTTACCTACCTATGTGAAATGTGTATAATGTTAGACGATAGGAAGGCCTAACTAATAAGTTAGGCCTTCCTATCGTCTAACATTATACAAAAGGTAATGTAATGTTTAAATTTAAATACATTATGAATGCTCTACCTAAATCCTATATACCTACCTATAAAATAGTAGGAACAGTAATATTTATTATTTTTGGATACGATCCCGCTGCTGTCTATGATAAATATTTTAATAAGAATGATACAGTATTTAGATTTTGCAACAACTCTAAAGCAATAGCTTATGGTAGATGACCAGGCAAAAGCTAAAGACCTACAAAGTGGGTCGGCATAAAAGCGACAGAAAGAATCTAAAAAGTAGCACTGCAAAAACAAACTCAAAGTTGATGAGAACAAAGCTGCTAATAAAACTAACAAGTTTGATTTTATTACTGAATCTAATTTAACTCCAACTATCTGATCTGAGTAAGATATTGCATAACACAATAGTGCACTAGTGGAGCAACGTGACGCTGCCTGTTTATCTCCCATAGCGCATGTAGAACTTTATCGGATGACACAAAAATATACAAAGACAGACAAAAAAAGATACTTATTTTCGTGAGTATGGTTAACACTGTCAGTTATAAACCTGCCGCTAGGCCTCTGTTAAACCCATTATTTTGCATTTCAAATTACTCGGCGTCATAAATGTCATGAAAAGGTCACCACAGACAATTTTGTTCACAATATTTTCACAAGTTTTGACCGCTTTAACCAGCCGGAATAAAATTAGCCTAAATTCTGCCTTTTCATTGTATCCGCTTTCGTAGTCAACTATTAGTGATATTTCTCCTTGACTCCTAAAAATATCTAAATCGTTCAGTCGTTATCTATAGCCTCTAGCCTATCTTCCCTCCATTTTCCATCTCCATGTGACCACTAAAGTCGGTCAAACTGTCCATTTGGTTTATCCACATGTAATAAAATCATTAATGCCATAACTCATTTGCTGATTAACTCTTCAAATCCTCATACTTGTTATTGAACGCGAGGCTAGTTGAATGGTGTATTATGAAGTCGATTATTAATTGTCTCCAGTGTCTGCTTAAGCGTCGTTTTAAAGAATAAACAGTAGTGTCTCGCCTTCCACTTCTGTTAGCGCTTAGCGTCTTCAGAGAAAGCACCGCGTCTTTTAATGTAATAATTATATAATTGCACAATAAAACAATCTCACTGATTTCACGGTTGTCGGTAGGCTTGGCAGTCTGTGTCGATGAATATCTTCATAACCATAAGTGTCGATAATTGCTCAGTTATCACCTGTCATCAGTTGGTATTCAAGTAGAAAGCACGTTAGTACCTAGGCAAAGGGTTTGGATCCCGTTGGCTTATGTGAGAGAAATGGGTACCTGAAAAAGCGATGGCTTACTCAGTCTAAAGCCTTTCTCTGTTCTATTACGATTATGTTTGTTGTAAATCTCTACTAGTTCTTCTTTCACAGTATTTAATACTGATTTTGGTAACTCCTTAACATTATTTACAGTTCTTGTAGCAATTTAGCGGGTAATTTGCATTGAATCAATTTTGTAGTACGTGTTATTGTATCGGAAATAGGCATTCAAAATATTCAGTCAATATCAAATCCATGCTTATATTTTGATAGGGGCACAATTTCAGTATGTTCAAAAACATTTCAATACGACACATCAAATGTTGTGGCAACAAAATGCGGTTTTCATAAAAGTGCAATCACACGATACAAATGGTACACGCCACTCCCCGCCAGTATGAAGTATTCGAGATCTCTCGATGGTGAGGGCTAAATACTTGTCGTGATTGACACGGTCCCGGCTCCCGTTACGCGGAACCTGTCTAAGGGCCGGCGCAGACGCACAGGCGCGCGCGCTGGCCACTGACCCCCAGCCGGATACTACCACATATTACAGCTTATGTAAAAAATATGCAGCAAGGAGCTACCTTCACTTAGTATATTAAAATTGCAGTTATTTCTAGAATACGAATTAATCATTCAAGAATATCTCAAGTACTCTTAGATTACTGCTACAAATGTTTTGACGCAACGAAACATCAAGTACTATTGTTGATTTTCATATCGACCTCCATTATGAGTGACAACTCGTCGTTTGGAGTACCATTAGGTTCGCGTAAAAACCTTATCAGTTCTATAAATAACCTTAATTGCCTGCGCTGATAACAGGGGCTATCTTTGGACAAGCGTCATCATGTAAGCATTAAATGATGAATCTTTGTAACGTAGATAGATTTAAATTAATCTGTCTACTTTTTCAAACTCGTGTAGGTATCTAATTTCTTTTGCAAAACCTTGACATTTCTTGATATTCAAAGGTAGGTTTCCAGTTCTAAGAATTATTTGCATACGTTTCAGTTATTATTTTAATTAGGTTGTTAAGTGTCTACTTCTAAATGCGGAGTAATATTTGTTTAATTCTCATTGTTTGTGAATACGATTTCTCTTACTAACCCATAGGTTTCCGCTAAGTGACTGATTAAATCATTGTTCATTTGTTGATAATATAAATTATGGATATTGTTTTGTTGGTTGTACCGGTGCATTTTGTGTGGCGACAATCGATGCGTTTTTTTCGGTTCATTGCGTCAAAGCGAATGACGCACGCGTCTTGGATTCGCGACAGAAATAATTACGGAACTCCTGTCTAGACGAACTGCGAGCGATGGAGCACACTGAAAATCATACTTTTAGTTTTCAAACATTTGGTGATACACAATTTTCTATTGCATTAATTTTTCTATTGCAATTGAGTGGACAAGTTTAGAATACAATGAAGGAAAATATTTTGCATACAATTTACAACTAACCACACTGCGCTCCAAAACACAAATTATTGACGTTGCTCAAAAATCCGCTAAGCTGAAGTGGGACTAGACTGGCCACGTCTGCCGCGTGCCCAACGAGCATGTGGGCCAAAATAGCCACTTTGTGGAGCCCTGACACAGCCAGAAGGCGTCGCGGCAGACCTCGTACAAGATGGCGGGACGAGCTGGTTAAAACTAATCACACTGGTCCACATTAGCCCTGGATAGTAACAACTAGAAGTCATGGGGAGAGGCCTTTGCCCAGCAGTGGGATGACGCAGGCTAACAATAATTAACAGTATCAGTATCAGTACAAGTTGACTTGTATGCAAAATTTCACCATATAAAAAGCCGCTGGGTGTTTTTAGCGCAATAATTCGACAGTATTTCCTGATTCATAGCAGTATTCCCATTTGTTTGCTTTCGATATTATTCATTTATTATCCTGTTGTGTGTAGCTTGTGGTTAATCGTCAATGGAGTCTCGCTCTCGTCATTGCTTTTTAATACTGTAAATGAAATATGAGTATAAGAGCGGCCAACCCGCCATAATTTTTGCGAGAATTTTGACAAACGCTCGTGCGTGATTATGCCGTTGTTACACATATATCTTTAATTTTTTTGCACTGGTAGGTATCTTGTGCACTATATCTAGGCTTCTATCGAAACAAATTCAGTATAAGCCCCCAAAAATTGCTGTTTTGGACAAATGTTACCTCAACTTTGGCCGTTCATTGCGTACTCATAAATTGTAAAAGTAAAGAAAATACCCTGATAGAACCCTTGCAAATGTAGTGAAGATTCTAAATGACAAATATTTATTTCACAAACTTTGAAGACTTATTCAAAAACACGTATTTCCTGGAACAAGTTTTATATATTTTCGAACACAAATTTTCGTTCAATGTCCTTGCGTTATGCGGTATGAGGTGCGCGGGTGACGAGTAGTGCGGGGTCGGGGCTAGTTAAGGCAGGAGAGTTGAAAGAATACCGCCGCTGTGGGTCTGGATGAAACAACAAGCTTTTCGACCATGCTCGCGTTGACGATAGACGGGCCGGGAAGGGCCCTCTTAATAGTATAGTGCCATGTCGTTGTGATTAATGCTTTATGTAAGCATAAAACACAAGTTAAACCAATTTTCAACTGTGCACAAGAGCAGCGAGCAACTCAGCAAAGTTTGTAAGGCCGAGTAGAATGAGTAACATATTATATTGCCGTGCCTCCATGTCGCACTGTTGCACGTGCTAAGTCACCAATTCCTCGCACCCTGGCCGCGTTTAATGATCTCTTAGAATCGAATCCAACAGACGATCTATTTGCGGATAAATGGACAAAGATTTTATTGGCATGTCAGAAGTATTGTGAGAGGAATTTATGAGTGTGAACCCTTACTTTGTTATTTTGTATATTTTAATTTTATGTTATCTCTTGCTCTTTTAGTTCTAGTTTTTTTACAATAATTGGTTTGAATACAACCGTTGTAATTAAAGTAAATAAATTACACGGAAACATCCTAATTCCTTATTATTCCCAAGTATCCACAAAGCCTAAAGTGTATGTGTGTAGGCCACGGCTTCCAACCGCATTGACGTCAATTGCTGGTAGGTAAACAAAAATGTATTGAGCAAACACTCAGTTTACTAATTCACTAAGAATTTCCGGCTTTGTAGTTATTAGATGTCATCATTACCGGCTATTGCTAAGTTCGTGTGGACAGATCAAACTGCTTGCAAACGAACTTCACTGGCCTAATTACTATTGTTGTGGTTCAAAGAGGTCATTTCTGGGTTATTGAATGGGCTAAATCACCAGTGTGGTCGGGTAACAGGAAAATACTGGCGAACATCGTTGTAAAGTTTTTGTTTATCTTGATGATTCACTTACAGGCCAAGGAGATATTTATTGGAAATATAAACCGTTAGGGCAGCCTTTAATGAGTTAAGGCTGGTAAGTATGAATTATAGGCTTCACGCACATAAGTTGTAAAGCTTCATTGTGCAAGACAGTTTTATATTTATTTTATGAAACATCTTTGTGTATTTCGATGATTGTAGCATCTGTGAATTATTTTATCGTGTATCGCAAAATTACCTTTAAAGGTTAAAGTGTCTTCTAAGAAAACGACCTTTGTGAAACATTGAGTTTACCCTTTTCTTTAATAATCTGTTCCATGAATTCGTCCCACTTTTAGGAAAGCTTATAAAGCGTCGTGAATAAACTATTAACTGTAGAAATCACCCAGTTTCTTGGTGTATTGTTTGCTTCCTTATTTGTTTACTGTTAATCGATGTTTATTGGTGTTAGCACTTACAGTGCGTTCGTCAATGCATGGCTGCGTCTATTTCCGTGGTTCTTCCTGCATCATGTCGATGGACCGTGACACTGGTACAAAAACCTCGAGCCTTGAAAACTTTTGTGTTAGTTACTTGTAAAACTTCAGGTTTCCGTGTTTTCGGTTTCCGCATGTACAGTTACGACCAAGCAACAAGTTTGTTCTCTTTCACTGAATGTTTGCAGTTTACTTTTCTTTTGCTAAATGTATTCTAGCTAAGGGTAAGCAACTTACGTCAGAGGAATGAGGATAGAGGATACCTGGAACAAAAGAGTTGCTTATTGTCGATGACGTCTTCTTCTGTAAGAACTCTTATATGTATTTCAACTAGTAGCTCTCTCATATTATATTCTTTGATTTTGCGTCGTCAACATTTATTCGTATTTTGATTCTTATTGTTTAGAACTAAAAATCTTGACAGCATTTGTTTTTTTTTGTATACAAATGGAGTAACCAAACGGGCATTAAATTTGTAAAGAAGATAAATAATTAAATATCATTGAAGAGTATTATGTTGTTATTGTCCAAACAGAGGACAAGACAAAACGTTATTATATACTGATTGTTTGCCAAGAACTCTTCCGAGGAAGTCGACTGGGATTAAATGGAAGTCAATTTCGATCCAGTCAACTGTAAAATCGAATCAATAGTTTTTTTCCGTCAAATATTGGCTTCCGTAAGAAAACCATCAGAGTAAGAAGTTGGACAGTGATTTATATTATATTTAGTAGGATTTGACCATGATTGTGATTTGAGCCGGGGCTATAAAAAAATAATCGATTAACCGGTCCAGGCATTACCTCAGGGTACCGCCTAACGGCATAATAATATTTTAGTACATTTTACACTGCTTCTTTTTACATTCCTTGATAATTACAATTTACAAACTAGTTCAACCAACTGACTGCTAAAAAATTGGGTGATTTGTTTTCATTTTTTTAGGAGTATTATCAAATATCACCACCCACTGCTGCGTGGGCTTTAAGATAATGAAATCCACAGAGAATATCGTTGATTTGATTCGGAACTGTGTGTAGGTGCTGACATTACTCCTTGACCTTTGGCGTAGAGCGTGGGAGTGGGCGGCTTGTTTATCTCACAACTCACTTTACGAAAAAACGTACTGAGTTTTGTATCTTTATGGGAAAACGAGTTTGTTTATTTATGAGCGCAAACTTGGAAATCGCTTCCGCTCGATTAGCTTCTAGGACTTTGTCGCTACTCGCTATGAATGCACTTCTATAACATCAGTGATCGACTTCGCTTATGAAAGAACTTCGCTTCAAGGTTCTTTGTTGTTTACGCCAACGTTATCAAAAGAAAGAAACAGACTTATCTATTTGTTTCGAATTTATTATTTAAATGTTTTCTGTTGATTCTGACACGTGTGACCGCCGCGAACATAAAACGATAATTATAGCTTAATCTGTATCGTGTGGTAGCTTATTAACATGTATTCTGCTTAATTATTAACGAAATAAATCTGTCGGAAAACGTTCTTGCCACGTGTGTTTACGTGGTCGAAACGTTTGACGGAGCTGCAATTAAGATTAATGTGCTCTTTGGCCGTATTGCAATAAGGTACCTACCTATAGACTTTATGTCACCTACCTCCGAAAGGTTTAAAACATGACATCATAATCTGAGTTCAGTGGGTGTGTTATTTTTAGATAATTATGCTAAACACAAGATTAATATGTCTAGACTTGAGATAATAATATATGCTTAAACTTGAATTTCACAGGTTTAATTCACATGAGCAACATGGGCCTTAGTTATTACTGTCTCTTCAAAAGTGATTTATTTTCTCTTGTGTCGTCTTCTTGTGTGTTCACTGTTCACGATGTTCAGTTTTTCAAATAACATCTCATGGAGTGCAACCTTATGTTTATCGGTGAATGAAATGTGGACTGGATTAATGTTTAACAAATTAACATTTTTATTTATCTTTATTGTTGTCATTAACAAATTATCTGTCTTTGGGTTGTCTGCTGTTTTCACAATTTCTGCTGTAAATTGATATCGTTTCTGTAACTATTTTGTTAAACTAGTCAGTTATTTCAGTTTTGTCTACATATTAGACAATGGACTAGGTTTTAAATATGACTTTCACGGTAGTATGTAACGGCATGTTATAATTATCAGAGCACACGTCTTCACTCTCCCTCACCCCGTAAAATACACCCTATTCATAGTGAAGTAGCTACCGCCTCCGACCGGCGACCACTACCACCACTACTCGACACACCTGCCAGCCTTGGCAAGTTCCCACCGAACTTTGTGTCATCAAATATAAATGTCAAGTAAATAGTGGGATATTACAAATATGAAGAAAATTTTAATGGATAGCTCGTGTATGCTGCATTCCTCATAAGTGTCAGCTGTGCGGGAAATTGTTCAGTAGTGAGGGTCTTAATTATTAAAATGGGACATCTTTTAGATAAACAATCTTATACGTCTGTAAACAGTGAGTTCAAAACAAAAATAATTATTACGAATGTTGTTGATAAGTTCGAGAAATATCAGTCGCATGTATACGTGGCCCTAAAAACAAAACATCTCTATAAGCCTATTTTAAAAATAACGCTACTAAATATCATGTAGGTACTTATACCTTATAACAGCAAGGCAGAGATTGGTGTCGATTCTGTTGTGCACAAACTAAACTTAATTTAAGCTATTGCTATCTTTTTCTCTCTAATAAAACAAGAAAGAGACGAACGTAATTTAGAGCTGTCAAATTTAGTTGGAACTAATATTTCTATACAAATGAAGGGTGCACGTAAAAACATGTCGACTAAAAACACGATGAAGCGCAAGGCATAAACTAGTTTGACATCTCTAACTTAGTTCATAGCTATAGCCGTCCTTATCTCGCATTGCATTTTAGTAAAAGATAGCAATAGCCTAAAATAAGTTAAGTTTGTGCACAACAGAATCGACACCAATGCCTTTCAATTTTGAAAAGTAAAAACATGCGTAACCATTTTTTGTTTCCTCATGTTACAAAGTGAAAGTATGAAGGCATGTAGACCTCTTTTGAAAAATTGACGCAACACTCAAAATGTTTTGGTGCCTCGACTCCAACATTTTATTTCGCAATATTTTAAATGCGTGGTTATTTGATTGTTGTTTCTAAACTTGGGCATGGTATTAATTTTTGATTGAATATAAAGTTTCATCATTTTCATCAAGTCTGTTGACGCTTTAATTTTATTACAATCACTGCAATACCTTTTTGCGCAAGCTGACACATCAAAGTTGCAGTTAATGTCAGTTCAACCTCCATGTCGACTATTAATATTTTCACACAACTGTAAGATCAAAACACCAGTATTACGAACACTATGCGACTCGATTCTTTCAATTAACTCTTACGAACGAAATAAGCGCATGACTCACTCGGAGAAACATACATAATGATACGTACTAATGGCGAAGAACTTTAATTAGGACTTTGTAAGTGCCGAGGATATTACCTATCATGTTCAGTGATGTCCACATTCAAATTAATCGTTACCTTTATCATTACTGAAAACTTCCTTTTTATTTGTCTATTTTAATCGATCGTCTACTACTCTTGTCGCCCAATTTAACCCTTTTCATTTTTCTTCGTCTATAGCCCCATCGCCTGGTGTTTTGTTTTCAGGCATCGTAAAGTTGTAAAGGTTAAGTTTTAATTAGTTTCCAAGTTAGTTAAACGTTTGTTGAAGGACTTTTGGTTTCACGTGTTTTTTGCCAAGATTTTCCTTGGTCATGAATTCTGCATTTATTAGGAAAGGTACCCTATTAGCTATTGTTATGTGTAGTTTATTATGCAAAAACGATGTTCTTACTATTAATATTAGTGTTCTGTGCTGTGATAATGGTCCTTTTATTATGTTCTTAGTTCTTACATCATATCATCTTGAATAGTATTTGCATTCTAGAGCACAAGGAATTAAGTGGTTACATTTATAGACACAAAGGTTCACGACAATTGGCCTCATTGCAGTCGTGGGCAGGAAACGGTAATAACCCGGTGTCAGCGGATCAAACTCCCAAATTGACTGGAGTAGACCACCACCTGCCGGTTAGCGCAAACGTTGGCTCAAATGTTTCCTCGTTAAGTCGCTACCACGTTGGCGCATTGGTGTATGACCAGATACCAGAGAGTATACTAGAGGCGACTAGTAATCTTCATTGGATAATGCTCGCGTAACACGTGGCTTCGAGTTCGCGCCATTAAATAAAATTGTTGACATGACTTTGTGTAGGTTTTCATTCATTTTTTTTTTTTGCTTTCGATAAACGTCACAGAAGTTGAACTAATACTCGTAGGTACCAAGGATATTTCTAGATTTATTTTAATTTTATTGTTAATGTTACCTTCTAGTCTCCTTCATGCTTCTGGTCCAACACATTTGTCCGAGATGACCTCATGGACATTCAGTTGAGAAGGCTTGATACTCTACACCAAGCACAGTTCAACGAACTTGTTCTCCAAATTAACAAGCATGTTCCAAGACTCTGATGGTTAGTTAGCTATCAAAGCTTCATTTTTTCTATTTTCTCATATCGTTAAACTTTTTTTGTTAAAACGTTTTATAGTGAGTAGGCTTCCGTTACATGATTGATGCCTATCTCAACTCCCAAACGTTAGTTATAGTATGTTACTGGAAAAATCTTCGTTCATAAATTCACTTTACAACTTCTAAACATGTATATGTCACCGGAAATGTATGAAATCCGTCATTTTATACAATTCCTAGGAAATGTACACAATTCCTAAAATAGATAGGAAATGTATGATATATTTTATATTATGCATTTTTCCTAGTATATCTATATATTTCCTAAAGAGCGATCGGTAATGTGTTACATTCTTGATTCACAATTAAAAATTATTATATTTTAAGCTAAACAGCTTAAAAAAAAAATACTGACTTGGGGCACCCCGACAGCTTATACGTTAGACCCACTATACCCTTTCGTGGTTATTTTATTTTTAAACATTCAGAAAACCTATCAATCAACCTCAAACAAACAAAAAACCAACCCAAATTCAAATTTCGAAACAGTTACAGTGCAAACCATCTTGATAAAAATTCTGATTTCAGTTCTCAAACGTGTTTTATTTATTTAATTCACAGAGAGCATTCGTTTTTATACATTTCCTAGTATCATTTCGGAATTACATACAATTCCTAGGAAATGCATACATTTCCCAGGAAATGCATACATTTCCCAGGAAATGTGTATGTCTTCTCCATAGAGATCTACGCTAGGGAATGGGCAACTACAGTACTTTCTCATGTTATAATGTCTTGTGTCTGGGACTGTAGCTTTGTTTTTTTTTTTTGACATTCAAAAGTGCCGTAATGGTCTAATTGAAATAAATGCTTTGAGTTTGAGTTTGAATTAAAGAATCTTTGAAACATTATTTTACACATTTCCTAAGTAGGCTCGGAATAATAATAATAATAAAATTTTATTCAAAAAGAATTGAAGAATTGTATACATTTCCTAGGAATTGTACATACAATTCCTAGATTTCATACATTTCCGGTAACATATACACTACACACAGAGGACATCACATCCATCCATAAAAATCTTCGTTGTTACGTGGTTTGATTCACAAATACATCATCCTCTTGTATGATAGCCGCAGTCCGCAGTACATATACTTTGCGCATCAAATGCACAAATGTAGGAAGTTTCCGCATGCACCCCTGCCAAATTGTCGATATCCATTTATCTTTACAGTTCAAGATTAGACGAAATTGCTGGTCAAAATAGATGTTCGTGTTCTTTGATTTTATATTCATCGTCAGTAGTTTGGTTTTGATCAATAGTAGAAATTTCGGATTGCGTTTTATTCGAAAATCAATAGGATTCCCTTGAATAGTAACCGTTGTGATTATATTTCATTCGTGGTCCCAAAGTTCCTATCCATCGGAAATTCCGAGTATTGCCTATTCATGGTCAACGTTTTGTCAATATTCAATTCAGGAATCCACACACATTTTGTAGCAGTAAAATATTCCTAACACGGAACTATGACAACGCCAATCACCAAGCCTGGGTAGTAGGTACTTAGTAAGCTGTCAGCTTCCGCTGGGTCGCCGCGACCTACCGCACCCGACGCTGGGTCGTCTCGCAGGGTCTCGACTGCGGCTGTAAACTCGACAACAGGTGGTGATGTTACTTTACCTTTACCGTTCGGCTTTATCTTACAACTTGTAATTTAGAAGATTTCTACTATAATTTTGTTTGTTGCTATGTCTTACATAGCAGCACTAAGTGTTTCGTCAATAAATCCAAATGTTGATGACATTGTTGGAACTCGTAATTTTCCAATGGCTTATCTGCCAATAAATCAGAGACATACAAATTAGGTGTGCCATCCAATAGGTCAGTGTATTCATCGATGATATAATTCGTGTTACTGAATTTCAATTTTACCTAAATTGTTAAACAAAGTAAATCGTGAATGAAGATTCAGGGTCTTCCGTCAAAAAGTCTGCCAAATAATTTACATACGATTGTGAAAGAAATATTTATGTATACAGTGACATAACAAATAACAGATATTAGTACACGTGTAATCGAGTGGGTTCATCGGTCAAGGATAAGTTCGTAATTTTGTGTATTTGTTTTTTATGTGACAAATTATACCTAGGATTGTTACACGTGTAGGATATATATTTTAAAACGTTTGTTTTATTTAGTTTTTGAACAATACTCTTCTTTATTTGCAACCAAAATATGTTCTGTTTAAAAACGGCAGTGACATCGGCCTGCTCAACAATGTCTATTGGCTAGGCGATATCAATTAGTGTTGACCAGAAACTTGGGCTTATGCGGTAACGTCTATATTTATCTTCACGATCACCGCGCGACTGTCTCGCGCACATGTCGGTAATTAATGATGGGAACTTTTTCGCTTACAACGATGGAGAAGCAAGTATAGACAAAACAAGAAGTTGCAGAAGATTCTGACATTCTATAGAAGATCACAAATGATATACAGAAATATGTCATGTTAGATTTATAGTATCCTTCGATGAAATACAGGGTGTAAAAGACCTCATCACGAAGCCGTTAACTAAGCATTCTGTACATTAAACTAAGTAACTTTACGCAAAAATGATTGCTGTGAAACAACTTTTTTTTTGTGGTAGAACTCAATGTAACGCACTCAAAACATTGTGCTGATGGGTGTGATTGAATAGTACCGGGGTCGTGGAGGTGTTTAAAGTAAAAATCTAACATAAAAAACTTGTGAAAATGTTGGAACTTTGACCCCCAATATCTCCGTAACTAGAAAGTTCTCAGGTATCGTGCAGAACAAAAAAATGATCGCAATGACGGGGAGAACAAGTGCCTTTCGGCTTCGTTAAGAGGTGTTTTACACCCTTTAGATTCGGAACCTAAATCTAATTTTAGTATCAACTCTACACAATATGTAGAGTTGATACTAAAATTTGTTGTTGTTAGTTGGGGTTCGGACTCTAAATAATGTACCACCGGAAATGACGCGCGACCAG
Organism: Xestia sexstrigata; assembly: GCA_941918905.2. Lineage (NCBI taxonomy): Eukaryota > Metazoa > Arthropoda > Insecta > Lepidoptera > Noctuidae > Xestia > Xestia sexstrigata. Next base: position 20,824,602 of record OW799214.2, read on the forward strand.
CGTTGCCAGAGTTGGCTGCCAGTGATTTTGGCTCGTTAGCGCTTTCGTACTTACTCGGTTGAATGGCGCTCCCACTGAAAACTTTATAGTTTCAGATGTGCCAGAAACCGTATTTCATGCAGAATCTTAGAGCGATTTTATGGAACACTTCAAGATATCATTCGAAGAATGTTTTTGGACAGTATTGCGCCACATTTAAGAAAATCTTACGTCTGATTTTATTTGTTAGGCTTACGTTACGATCATTTTAAAGTCCTCATTGGTAATTGACAAACAATCATCGATTTCTTCTTAACAAATAAGGAATGCGATTGGTACGGTTGGTAATATTGGAAACTAAACCGCCTGAACTGCCGAGTCATCCGCTCTTACAACACTGATGCCTTTCGCTTCGGTCTTCAATCCTTATTGAAGCACCGATTAACTTCGACTGAACGCCGTTTCTATTATAGTATTCCGTAAATGGCGTTCCCATCGCCATCTAAATCTGTCTCGACATCGGACATATCTATCGCTGCGTCTATATGTTTGGCCGGCTATTCTGGTTAGGCTATAAATGGCGTCGCTTCGACTGGGTATTATTAGCATGGCCGCGCGACTCCCGAACATAACGCTTCGCACCTGATTGGATGGTGGCCAGATATAGACCTCGTTATGTTCGCTCAGGACTCGAGTGTCAACTATGACTATAATGGTACTGGTCAAGTGCGAGTGACTAGCGATGTTGGGCTACTTGGGATTTTTGCATGCGTGGCAGTATATATTGGCTCATTGATTGATTTCTTCCGTGAGGAAGAACGACAATCGTATAGCTGCATTAGTTCAAATATACAAGAGAATTCTATCTACGAATCTACTTTTGCTGTGGTAGAATTTTTAGTACGGTGTATAATCAGGTTAGTCTGCGCCTGTAGCAAGAACTTGGTTACGGTCTCAGGCTGAAGTTGCCACAGAAATAGCATCACGAGAAATTTCCCTCCTTGCCGAACCCCGATCGCCAGTTAATGCGATTTATTCCTATTCAATTTCTAGTAATATTTTCTTCAGTCGCTGCACATAAAAATATAATCAAACGAAGTTTATTGATGTTGGTTTCTTAATCTTGTTGATTTTTTAAAAGGCGCGGTATGAAGGTGTATAAAGCTGAGCTTTGTTTTGATGACATCTACTAACCGGTGCTGTAATCGAAACTTTCAAAAGGATTATCTTATCCATACATCCTTTCACTGGCAGAAGGTATCTTTTAGCCTTTTCCGTGTTATCTTTTTGACTTGCACGCTGTTATTTTCGTTTCTTTTTGTCATTCTGGTTGATCCAGTCCACCGGTTACTTCAATAAAATTTCGGTCTCGTCGATCTTTAAAGTTCCAGTGACATGTTAATGCCAAACCAGGTCAGTAGGAAACCTTCAAGATTTCGCCACATAACGTATGTGCTGCTTACTGCTCCTACTACACGTTTTATTTATGTGGGGGAGGCGTGTCGTGTCATCGGATTTTGTTTTAGTTGGCGTCCACAAGCACGCTCGAGGTCACCGCTCCGGATGCCAATGGATCTCGGCGGATCCCGGCTGCCGGGTCGGGGAAACTGCATGTTACACGCAAACTGGGTTATGAGGCGTTTCGTCATCTGTGATGTGGCTTTGTTTTGAAACGAGTTTGGTACATGAAGCGTAGCGTAGTAGACGGTCTTCTCAGCCTCTTGATTTGTTCTAATTTCGAATGACATAGTTCGGTTTTTTAACTCAATCACGCACGGGTCAAAAGAGCGTGACCAAAATACATGACTATTTACAAACAGTATGTGAATTGACTGAAAACATTACTGAATCATTGTCCAATCTAAAACAATTATATCATAATGAAGAGCGGCCGGACCAGCACGTTTGGCATGGCCGTGCGACCGTGATTTATCCTCTCAGAGGTGTGGACTACACGAGCCGCTTGGCACTACATATAAATATCTCTTAATTCTGTGGTAATTGGACTTACTATTCTTGGAAGCTCTTCACAATAGAATGTTTTGCTTTCGAAGGGACAGTCGTCCCTTCGAAAGTAAAACATTACTCACGTGGACAAACTATCTTGTCATCATTGATATATGTTTGGCACTCAATGTATCACCGCTGAGCTCCCGTTTGATGTGCGACATGACAGGCGAGCCGTCGTACACATAATGTATCTGCGAAAAACTTGTTAGATATCTTTTGGTTTCGGGACCAATAATAATATATAAATGGTATCTTCGGATTTTTAGGCATCTTCAATCTAATCAATGGATTCTGCCAGCTGTCAACAAGAAAAGAATAAATAACTCAAAGCATAGAGTTATTTCAGTATCCACAGTCACATGCTTGTTCAAACATTTGAAAAGTGAGATGTTAAACCGAGCTTAAATATACAAAGAAATATTTCACAAGTTTGTTTAAAACATTTGCTTTGGATTCAGCGGTCGGTTGCACGGTAAAACGTAGTTAACACCTAATTCTATAAGTAATTAGGTGGCTAAGCGTGACGCTGCGAGTAAATTTAAAATAATTATAATTAAGTACGCGCGGTGGGCATGTTAATCGGCCGTTAACTGCGACTAACCTTTGTGATTTATGGCGTATGGTATGCGTGGGCGCAGCCGAGAGTGTTAAACGTTTTTGTTAAAGTTTCGTTTCGTTATGTTTGATTTTTGCATTGACTTTTCGTCACGAACTTTCACTGTTCAGAGAGCTGATGATGAACATTTGAATCATTAACTAAATGTCTTTTGATTTTCTCATGATATCTCTCCCAAACCACCTTATCCTTAAAGCAGGGCAACAACTTATTCAACGTTTTCCCATTCCCAGTGGCTGTGCTTTAACACGCAGGACAGGTCCAAAGTATAACGAGTGCATCTATGTGGCGGTGCAGCGCCTTGACCGCGATGCGGCAGACTGTGGGTCGCCGCAAGCATGCGCCGCCCCACCGCCCCTGTGCGCGCGCACTCCTCCGCGCACTTATCGCCCCCAGATTACTACAATACCAACTATGCAGTAATTACTGTGGAAAATTATTCAACGATGAACTATTACGAATTAGAACAAATAGTTACTTAACTTTGTAACTAAAATTGGTAATATTGATAAACCTGTGTCCATTTTCCTGTCCGTGGATATTTGTGTTAGTGCGATAATTAAGTCCGTATTTAGACCGCTATTATTAAAGTACGATATAATTCCACAGTTCTATTTGTGGTCGGACTTATTGCGGTTCTTGACTATTAATTGTGAGTATAAATAGACTCAACATCCTGGTGTTATTTACCTGTTTTGTGATATTGGGCACACAGAACTACGTGCTGGATTCTTAATTAATTGGTATGAGCTGTTTTTAAGCGGTTCAAAAACGTGACAGAATTTATACTGATAAGAGTAGGGGAAGACCAAAGAAACGGTGGATGATATTGGACTGTGTGAAAGATTAAATGGCTAGAAAACAGGTGACTGCTGAGATGACAAGTAGAAAAGTGAGAAAAAAAATGAAGTCACGACATCAAATAAATTGGATTATTCCAGGAATTACCGACAAATTCCTACCAGTGGGGATTGTTATTTTTTTTTCCAGAAATCCCCACTAGTTAATTAAGTTCAGCTTTGTAGGGATTTTGGAAAAATAACTAACAATCTCCACTAGAGGGCTAAGAGCAGGATAATAATGACTGATTGTTACATTAACTGAATTGCAATTTTTTTTTTTAATTCGCCAATTTTGCCAGTCATACTGCGTTTAGCTTGTAAAACACGTGCAGTCCATATAAAGCGATCCCCTGATCCCGTATCCCTGCCTGCAATGTTGTAACTGTAAGACGGGCAAGGTGATGCATCAGAATAGTTCGTTGTGCAACGCACCCCGCCGGGCCAAGGTCCCACCGAATTAACAGCTGGTCACTAGTCAGCGGCCGCTGTGACCCACTTCGGGTACTATTACATGTACCGAGGATTTGTGGGGTTGTATTTTTGATGGTAGTGATACTGAAAACATTAGATTAAAGAATAAGAAGATGGCGGAATGCACTGGTTCTTTGGTTGGTTGCGTTGCGTCCAAATTGGAGAGAGGACGTCTGGTCTTTCAAAAGATGGAAAAGTGGAGGAAGGACTGCCCAGGTATACGATAGTATTCTAGGGGAAAATAATGTAACTTTAAAATATGGGAACTCAAATTATTAATCGTCATACGTTTGAAGTTATGCTAAGTGTGTTAGTTATCTATACCTACTTCTACATGAAAACAACGACTAATCGCAAAGTCATATTCCAAACATGTAAGGAATCTGACTCCAAGCCAAAAAAGTGCGATAATTACATTCTCACATACTCCTTCCGTTTTCCGCAAACTATTTGCCAATCCCATCAGCAGTCTTATCACATCACATCACAGTCGGTGTGATAAGTGGCACGCTTGCCAATCACGCTGCGTGATGGATGGGAGGGTGCGGGCGCCAACTGGCCTGGCAACTAATAGGGAAGCGGGACTCGGACCGGACCGAGGACGCTGCCACAGAATTTGGGACAGATCAAAGAACATGTATGAGAATTTCACACTCTTGTTAGTGAGAGTGCAACAGATCTACATTGTATTGTTGTTTTTTGGTTCTTGTTTTTCGTGTCGCTGCCGGACAGTAATTTAAATTTTTTGTTCGCCATAAAACTTCGACACTTCTACTGCGTCCTCTGTGAATGCGCAGAAATCACTTTGACTGCAGGTGGAAAGGAGGTGGAATATTGCAAACTTGCTAGTTAGGTATTGATATTATGTCCAGCCAAGCTAATGCGAATGAATAAGAGAACAGTCTGAATGGAAAAGAAATTAAGTATATACCTATTACCTACAATATTATTTTGTAGGTAGAAATGGGTACAGTCATGTGGGAAATACAGTAGGTACCTATAATTATGAGAGAATAAGATGATCTAATTCGTTCATGAACTTTAGACTACGACTCTCACGTAGAACTCGTCGCATTTACTTTCCGTGTCGACAAATAATATTAATTAATTAATGAAGAACAAAATCATATCATAATTGCACAAGTTATTTATGTAGGCGATCTACAATAGAACATCAACGAATAGTTGTGATTAATTCATTGGAATTAATTTACACAGTACTTACTTACTTAGTGTAATTTATTTCAGCACTGCTCTCTATACGATGACGGAAAACATCGTGAGGAAACCGGCAACTCCGGGTACCTACCAAAAATTCAAATAGGAGACATGTGAAATCCAACAATCCACACTGGGCCCGCGTGGTGTCGGTGGTGGACAGTTATTTCGCTCTCACAGAGAGGAGGACGGTGTCCCGACTTTGAGAGCGTTACAAAAATAGACAAAACAGTTTGACATAAACAACGACTGTTTGAGCAAGATAAACAAACACGGTGATAAGGGAGGTAGGTAATAGTGGTCGCGTCGTCACAGGTCAGGGTGTCGGTGTTACGAGCGTTAGATCTCTGCAAAAGTAAACAGCCATAATCACTTGAGAGGAAAGAAGAAAAATTTATACCTAGTAGTATTAAAAATTGACCTGTTTAGCCCACCATTGTGATCAACCAACAATCCGTGTCCAAACATTGTTAAAACAAACACATAAAACGTAACATCAACCCTGTGATCCCGGAGAGGTTACGCAGCACATTTCGCTTGAATAAATGGGTTGATAAACTGCATTCAAATGAGTACTTAGGTCACTTAAATTATAATGAGATCCATATGGACCCTGTTGGGTATAGTAATGAAATAGACTGTTTGAGAAGACACATGATTTCAATGGTAATTCTGTGCTAATTATCACCAATAAACAAAATCATGAAGAAAATTCAGTCCAAAACAATACAATAATACACAATATACAATAAGTAGGCATACAGGATGTAAATGACATTGACGCGCGAACTGGTTCCATAAATTAAGCACATAATCGTATATATACCCATAGATCTACTGACCCTGTTTATGATAGCATCACACATCATCTTCATCATCATCAGCCTATTAATGTTCCCACTGCTGGGACACAGGCCTCCTCTCTATGAGAGGGTATGGGCTATAATGCCTATAATCAACCACGCGGGCCCAGTGCGGGTTGGTAGATGTCACATGCCTTCGAATTTTTTGGTTCTAGGACATGCCGGTTTCCTCACGATGTTTTCCTTTACCGTTTAGAGAGCAGTGGTGATGAAAAAAATAACGCAAAGTGACGCGCCTGCCCGGGTTCGAACCCACGACTTACTATTCATAAGTCGGGGCCGCCACCACTGAGCCACCGCTGCTCTCATCACACATGCTTCATATCAATGAATGGAATGTATCGTCGAGGCCGTGACGCTACCGACGCTGGTTGCTCACAAGTGTGTCAAAGGAAACTCCCGTGCTATCGTATCGGTGAGTGCGTTAATTGTAGGAAAATCACCGGCGCGCGCGCAGCCGTACTATAGCCGGTGAAGTTTCCATTGTTGGCGGTAGTTGAAAATAGATTGGAGGACTAATGGCATGTGATGATGTGTGGTTTTGACCTCTGACTCACGTGAGCCTAGCCTTTTTCCTAACTATGTTATGGTCAGCTTTCAGTATAAACGGGTGCAGCTGAATTTGAACTTTGACTGGGGATGAACATAGTTAGTATTGCTTTGAAGGTTGTAGGTACCTTTTTGTTTTGCCTTTTGTACAATGATTAGTATTATAATTTCAAGAAAGTCATCTAAGTATAACATGAAGGACGCTATCGTCCTTTGATTCATATAAGCTATAAAATGCATCTTAGTACAATTTTCCATCAAGTATAATTCTGATGATTAGTATTGAATAGCGGTAACAGAGTTCCTAGAATAACTATATTCTCTGAAGTCAAATCATAATAATAATCATAGACTGATTTGCCACCCACATTATCTTATTCAATAGAGTTATATGAAATCAAGGAAATACCATCTAATGAAATTGGATACCTCCCACATTAAAGTAATGGATATTGCATTGCAATCAATTGCAATTCAATATTTTTACTTAAAATATAGTAGGTATTATTGAAGGTGCATTTATGAAAAAATATACCAACCTTCTTTTCAATATCTTGAATAGGGATAAAACCATTCATCCAGAATATCTTATTCTATTCTATATATCTATTATTTATTGAAGACTCGAAAACCGTCCAATTGGCTCGTTTTGCCTTTATTCTGCGTCAAGCACTGCGTGTATGTGAGCTGGCTCTGCCCCGCGGAACACTTTTTTCGGTGGTTTTGTAGGGTATAACATATCTGTTTATTAGAATATCATTGGATAAAACATGAATCGCAAGCATTTTTGCTGGTAAGTTTGTTCAGTCACTTCTTGGCGGGCATTTAGGGAGAGTGTCTTATTCGACTTGGCCTAATTTGAACAATGATGACATTTGATTTAGCCACATTGACAATTTCTTAAGTTGCTGTATATTAGTGAGAAAGTGTACCCGCAATGTCAGTTGGAGCTCCCAGCTGACCGTTATCGGCGGAAGGGCGACGACCTCGCCGGAAGCCTTATCAGCTGGAAACACCACGCTACTCATCCCACACCCACTTCTCGGTACCAGCACTTATCAAGGACTAGCTGTGCCTGTGTGCTGTGTCCCACGACGACCATGTTTATCATTTTTGTCTCGATCACTTTCCCTACCTAAAATTACAGTCAAATTAAATGTGTTATGCATGTAATTGACTGCTTTGACCCGGTATTCTTCTTCATGTCTATGATACTTTTTTATTTTATTGAGCCAACTCTTCGTCATTTCAACTGTATTGTTTGACTGCAGCTTTTCCACGGCACAGCTGGCAAGAAAGCAGGTGTGGCTTTTAATGGGAGCTATCGTTTTTGAGCTCACCAGATGGCGCCACTGTCGAGTAAGGTCTTGTTAGTAATTCTATTTTATACTTTAAAGTACTAATAACGTCATAAAAAAAACGTATAACAACATAGTGTAAATTTCTGCAGATACATACATATATAATTACAATATTCTCCCTAAAATTAGCAAGCATAAAACATTTAAAAACCATTCTACCTCCAAGTACTAACAAATAAGATCCTAAGTTGCTACTTAAAATCTTCAAGTCATAATTAATCAGGAATGGCTCAGTCTAGAAAACAATCGTGAGTATTAGTATAAATACGTGATAAAAAAGCACGCAACGCGCGAACACTGTATAAAATCTGACATTTCGGAAGACCTTAGTCTACACAAACGCCTCTAGCGGCGAATTCATGCGCGATAGCCCCCCATTAAGTCTGCAATATAGTTCCTGAGTTGACCCGCTTGGTCGAGCATGGTTTCGGACTGTTGCCTTGCCTCTCGTATACAACTTTCGATTTTAACGATGGGTTGTCTTGTGGTTTTCCTTGTTCCAGAACGTGACTTTGTCCTGCCTTAGGCTATACGGCGATTTCGGTTACTTTTTTATTTTGTTCCGCCAGTTTGGTGTCAGTCTAGTAACTATTCAGAAATACAATGACACATCGATATTCGATATCGATAAGGGTTGTTTTCGAGTTCTCCGAACGTAGTTGCCGAGCTCGTAACTACATTCTGCCCACGTGCGGGTTCTTAGTAAAACACGAGTTATTGTGTAGTGTCGTGGTCTGTCTATGTGCAAGAGATTTAAGGCACTATAGAGAGGTTATCACAAAAAAATATAGGGTTTAACCGCTTATGATGATCGTTCCAAATGATACGCTGTTGATATGTTTTAGTGGGCATAGTAGTCCGTGTCATGTTTCTTTCCGTGCCTGGGGGTCTACTCTCTAAGTCAACGAAGATACGGGCCTTGTCCGAAAGTAGCTTATACTTTAAAATTTACCCAACTCAATAATATTTTTGGTTTCATGAGTTTTGAAAACACATTGGGACTAAGGACAGATGACCAATCGTGTTGACATTCGTTTTTAGTTCGGCTTCCTAATGAATTTGATGTCCGTAAGTTATCCAGAGTAGGAATCAGCCGTAACTTCGATCGAAACTACGGGTTTAGAGAGTAGACCTCCAGATACGTTTATAGCACGTTGTCATGGTACCGTGTAGTGGGCAGACTTGTCTCGTGTACCAACAGGTGGCACCCGGTGGCTAAGCGCAGTAAATTTGTTTTTTTATCGTGTTGTTCCGTCTCTCGTAATTATATTTATATGTATTTGTTTGACAGTGACTTTAAGGAAATGGGTAACTTCGCGAATATTCAAAATTGCATTTTAGTAAGTGAAACCATCGATATACATTAATTATTAAATTACTTACTGAATAATTCACATTATATTAGAATAACTAAACAAATAGTTTCATCATCATCATCATCATTATCAGCCTATTAATGTTCCCACTGCTGGGACACAGGCCTTCTCTCTATGAGAGGGAATGGGCTATAAACCACCACGCGGGCCCAGTGCGGATTGATACTAGTTTAAAAAATTCAATTAAATAGTGCAAATTTTCTAAAATTACAATGCGATTCTCAACCAAAAATGTTAATAAGCACATACTTACGTAGTTTTGAAAACACTATTTAAATTAATGCTGTTAGTACCTATTAAACCGTGCATTTTTGAACGATTGTGTAATTATATGCTTTATTCATTCACGAAACACTCAAAAATAATGAACAGCATTTATGTACTTAGGTACTTAGTTTCTTCCTTTAGAAATGAAATATACTAGGTAAATTATATTTTTTAAAGGGAGATATTTTTTATGTACTTAAGTATATTTATTTTTAAAAGGAAAGTACTTATCTGCATAAATCATCCTTATCAATTATCATTGCATTCTGTCTCTCAAATTGATGCATCTTTGAAACATGCGATTGCTATTTGTAAAATTATCAGAGGCAATCCGTCTTTCCGATAAACCCTTTAGACCGTTATAAATATTTAAATGGCAATTGAAGTCCACTTTACAGCTCATATTCCATTCAAATCGTTGCCTCGTGGCCGCGACCTATACCTCCGAGCTTATGACATCGCTGGCTCGTGTTGAATGGGATCGATCGACCGTAGTGGGTGATGATGGCCCAAGTTCACGGCCAGGCGTGCCTGGCGCCCCCGCACGGACACGACACGAGTACGACACGTCGCGCTCCCACGTGTCACAGAAGATATTGTAACGTTTATTTTAGAAGAGCCGTAGGGTTGACAAAAAGTGAAATGTTTATGGTATCGCTTCGTTTCATGTTTTATAACGAGAGGCGTGTCAATCATTGAATATTTTTAACTGACTTCTTACAAATCTATTCCGTGTGGTGAACTTGTGACGCGTATGCAGACATCATTCACAAATACAATGATTGATTACAACATGTTTACTTGCCAAGAAAAGAACGTTTGTGTTTAAAACGTTAACGTTTGGCGTCTAGACGCTGTATTTCAGTTTTATAATTTTCACAATCAGCATGACCCTGGAAATGAACTCAAATTTCAGCGATGTGACTACCTAACAAATTCGTAGCGAGATCATAATAAAAGCGGAATAATGGTTTCAAATTTAAAAATAAAATGAAAAGTTGTAGCTTTGCAATATTGTAGCAAACACATTATCAGTTAATTTTAGAACGATAGGCATCGTAAAATGTTCGCAATCAACCCTAGCGACAACGTAGGTGTGAAGCAACACGGCAGTTACAAATAGAATGTAAGTATGTAAAATAAAAACTCGCTCGCGGAAATCCTATATGTACGAAGCGGACGCGAAAATATAAATGCGACAACGGCCGCTCGGAACGTGAACGGTTTTAGCGCGGCAGTCGGCGGGTAACACTTGCACTATCGGAATAGGCTTCCTTTATAGACATATTGAGCAGGTAGTCCTGAACTGAACGGCTGTATAAATCGTCTAATGGAGATTCCTAATTTGGTTCTCGGACTCGTGGTTCGACATTATAAATCTCGTATCTTACATACATACTTTACGTACGTACGTAAACTATGCACACCTTTTTTCTACGGGGTTAGGCAGAAATTACAAAAGCCACCTACAAACCTTAAGGTGGAAGCTCCAGGGTAGCCCGCGAAATTCAAATTTTCTTACGTTTTTTGCAATTTGCAGGCCAGTGCTAGGTTGTATGTCTACCCTGGAGCATCCACCTTAAATATTAATTTGCTATGGTATTAGTTGTTGCATGTCGCATTTAATCTTTTACTGTAGCTAGGGTTGCCACCCGTACTCTAAAATAGAGTATTGTTCTCTTTTTCATGTAGACGTAGCTGCCCTAAATTTAATAAAAACGACTTAATTAGGTATACATTTTAATTTTGATTGCAAAGAGGCTGTAAATATCTTCAAGAATGCCAAATATTTGTTAAATGTCGCAAAGAGCAACAAAAATTGCGTTTTTAAGGACAAATAATGACAAATAATAGTTAATACTCTTTTTTTATGTTGTGTACTTAATTTTTGTTCCACCAAAATGAAAAAAAAACTTTATTCGTCCTAAAAAAAGGTGGGTACCCCCATAAACAATTAGATAATCCAATGAAGGGATACGTCGATGTTTTTGCAGCAGTTTCATATCTCAACAAATACCTTTGTCTTTTCACAATGTAATTTTCCGAATTCGCTAACACTTTTCTGAACCTAACCTAACTAATCTTTGTTTTACAGGTAAGCCTGAGTCCGTCGAACAAACTGAAGTGTTCGCTGCTACATCGATAGGTATCGTACCACGGTACCGTACCCACATATTCCATCTATATTTAGAAAGAGATAAGCTTGCACATAACGTGATTCATATTATTGACTTGATTAAGTGCGGGTAGGTAGTTAGTAGCTGTCAGAGGGCAACAAAGTGCGTCTTTATCGTGCCTGTGAGCAGAAATGTGGGGAAACTGAAGCAATAGTATTACATACTTTGCACATTGAGGGACCTGTCCGAAGCGTTTGTGGTAACAAATAGCAGAGTTCTGGTCGACCTTAATTATAATTTTGGAAAAGAAGGAGAAGTCATCTTTGAAAAGGCACTGATGTTCAAGCTCAACACTATTCCTAACTAAATCGAAAAACTCTGATGAATCATTTGTATGCTAATTTTGAAAACTAGATAAAACAAATCCACCGGAAATTATCCATTTTGATAATCAGATAAAACGAATGACACCCTCATAGCATTCGTTCAGATATTACTTAGGTACTAATATAATAATGATGCGAAAAATCGGTCCGCAATCTCTGTTATAATTAGCTGCGATGACTGCAGTTATCGCATTGTCTATTACCGTGCGGTTATCCGTTCATTAAGTCACTAATTAGCCCGTGTGTAATGTGGCTATTTTCAGACATCCCGCGTAGATGCGGGACCATAACTTTTGGAGGTAATAATGTGGGTATAGTGGAAATATTTGCCGGTCTCTGTACCTACGTGTAGATCTCAAGGTTGTGTTCTCAAGTATACATTTTTAGATTGGCTTTTATTAAGTTTATTTATAACTAATCAAGTTCCACTCAATTGAATTAAATACTAATAAAGTACATAAAATCTACTGAGTAACCAGGTTTTCATTTACATGTATACATTAAGTATCAATAATGTAAATATAGTCAAATATACGTATTAATAAAGAACTGTCTTGCATTTATGCATTTAGCATCTTCATAGAACAGTGTGCTTTTTAAAGTACCTTACGTCCTTCACGCACAAGGTTAGAGCTACTTATACCAAATTTTTACCATAAAACAAATATTTGTAACATATTGAATCCTTCACCGTTGCAGGACTGCAAGTGAAATTATAACGATTCAGGACGGATAAACAAAATTGGTAAAGGTACATAACATCCAAAATACCATCACGTGTCCCATAAAAATCACACTCATACATAATGTATGGAAACAGCCATTCAATCACGATAATCCATATAAATTCCCCTACAATACAACCCACACAAAATAAGCCAAAATACAGTTGTCTCATAAAATCGGCATAACAGCTCATGATTTCGACACATTACCATTTTCAATGTGCTATTTTTAGACCCGTTTACCATTCGCGCAGTAGGTATGCAGCGATCAACATGGCCGGCGTTACGCTGATTACAAGTACATTGTTTTAGTGTTCTATATTTAAAACAGTGACGTAACAAAATGGCGGTGCTATAGTGCCCCGTTTGGGTTCGGTTATGGAAATGTTCCGTGATTCTTGTATGGAGGTCATGGGAGTTTAAATTAGATGTTTTTAACATATGTTGGTGTGAGATTATGTCAGAAGGATGTGTAGTGTGTAGATGTTTTGTAATAAATTCATTATCCATTATTGTTTTGGTTGAAAATTTCCGCCTGTATGTCCCATGTAATAGGGGCGAGCCTATTGACATGATAGTGGCATTCAAAATAATCAACGATTGAAAAAGAACACTCACAATTATGATGAAATTCATGTATTCGTTAATAATTGAGTAAGCTATTTCCGCCTATAACAATAAACAACTTGAACAAACAACAGTCAACTAGGTACTTATTTTGTCGTAAACACGTCGTCAAGTAACCAGTAAACATTTTAACTTGTAGTTAGAATTACATTGAAATGGTAAACAAGAAGGGTCAATTAAAAACAATATTATTGATGTTTATAAGTTGAGGAAAACATGGTACGTACCTGACGGTGACTCTTTGTGCCGGGGGAAATACATGGATACTTTTATTTTTAAACTTCCTTATCTAGCTTGAACAACACCTGTATATCTTAGGTTAAGGAAACTTATAAGTTACGTACTCTTCAACAGTCATAAAATCAATCTCATAAAAATTTTCATCATCAGCCTAGCCCAATAGAATAGGCTGCAGCTGAATGATCTCCACATCCCAGTCACTGGATTAATACACCCCTTGCTTGTCTGATTTCTGATTAAAGCTTCTCATCGTCCAAATGTAACTAACCACTATAACGTAATATTTAGGTCCAACGCAATCAATTTGATGCAAAAACCTAAACTGTTGGACAAACAAAGCACGCTAGCAACGCACCAATTAACATATAGGTACTTACATATAAGTCACGCCGAAACTTTGTAAAAACTGTCCACCATTATCTTTGAAACGACCCCTGACTTAACCAAGATAACACTAATGATCTCTCTAATAATAGAACTTGATTATTCACTAACCAAGTTTTTTTTTGTCCTAGTAGAAGAACTTAGCCGCGTGATGTGACATTCAGTCTGTGCTATTTTTAGTCTATGGTCTGTTTGCCTGCATACATTAACATGTTTTATGTTAGTCTGTGTGATGGTTTAGCTATTAGACTGGTTGTTAGTGCTCCTAAGCCTAGTTTATTGTTGTATGTGTGGGTGTGCATCTTGTTTGACCGCCAGACTAAAATCCTGTTGAATATGTATGTGGTGTTGCTAAGAATGGTACGATACTCACCATGATTGTGTTTGGTTATTCCCACTGGTTTATGATCGAGACGGCACGGCACTCGGTCTGCATAAAATAGGTTTAGGTACCTATTTCATCCTAATTTGAAATTTCTGAGTATTTGTTATCAATACAGCAGAACTGTAAATTGGCTGTGATACGAAGAAATGCTTGCAAACAGATTCGTAAGCCGAATGCGCATAACATGTTTACATATTCATGAGATAATTTAATATGCACATATCATTATATTATAATAATTGACTATTATTGTCGCGAGCGCCCCCTGCACGAGCTGCAAGCTGCTATATTTAAATATGTACTCACATTAGTTGTAGATGTAGTGTATAGTACACTGTACTTTATAAGTTATGCCTATTATCATTTGAACATCTTTTTCGACCTCTACCTATTGTTAGAGTATAGACTTTCTCTAGTCTTTAATTTAGCAGCACTATTACAAACATAATAATCAATTGCTACCACAATTTTGAGCTACTTTATCTTACTAAACGACTACAATATTTTGTAACAATACAAATAAGCATGTTTAGCTGAAGAAGGAGTGGTTATACAGGAATGTTTGTAGCAGTTATAAACATTCCTGACATAGCAAACAAGCCATGTTTGCGACGACAAACAAGTGAAGATCGTCAGCTGCTTGTCATTCCGCCTTGTAAAACTGAATGGAGGAAAATAAATAGTTTTAATGTAATTGTACTGACATTACTGTTGCACAATAAGGAGTAATTTGTCCTGCGCTTAGATACCTTTATAGACCGTAATGTAGGCTTATAGAAATTCTTTTTCTAGGGTAGGGTTTAGGTTTAGACAAACAAGGCAGGTAAATAATTAATAAAACATAATGTGGAAATTCAGTCAAAGTGATAGACTTTTCAGTAGAGCTTTGAAAACTACTTGGTAATGAATACAAACACAACCTTTCACCAAGCCATAAGTAGGTACCTACATAAACATAACGTCAACATTGTTTCTCGAAGGGTAGGTAGGCAGAGACATAACAAGAGCAGTCTACTAAAACGTAAACTTAATTATGTGAATTAGTAATTGAGTAAAAACAACGAATAAGTACCTACTTGAATGAAATGTATGTAGCTACGTATGTCGTGCCTTAAAGTTGTCTCACTCTTTAAGGAAAACGTGGACAAATAACCAGGTGAGTTTCGTTTGTTGCTTTATAATTAAAATTGTACAGTTGTGAAATTTTCCTCATTTTACTTGTAAATAGTGACACGTTATGCCGTTATTTGACCATGTATAAATAGCTCCGGATGGCCTTATCGCAGTTATCGCCCTCACTGATTACACCATGGTTTTACTAAGCTATTTTTGTATACGGAAGTTATTGTGGTGCGGTTTTGATAGTGAGTTAGCAGGACTGCACACTATTTACCCAATAATAGTTGTACTGTAGGTATCGAAGAACGAAGAGTCTTAATAATAATCACTTAATTAAGTTGAACTTTGATTGAGCTAAGTCATTAGGTACCTAGTTTATATGTCCACCAGATACTCCAAACAAAAAAGGTTGGTTATGTATTCTACTATACTTTGCTGCCACATAACCTAAAGATCCTTTTACGCGTTTACCTGTAAGACACCTTTTATGGTCATTCGTAGAGCTTGAAATGACACATCAGCTATGACCAATACAGTACTTACCTAAGTTTTCCGCCATTTGTTATTGACTTCCCGATTGGCCAATCACAACATTCACAACAACAGCACAATCAATATCACCCTATAACGTTCCCACTGCTGGGTCACAGGCCCTCTATGTGAGAGGCATTGGGCAATCATCGGCCACGCGGGTTGTTGGTTTGCCATGTTAGTCTTCGATTTTTTTGGTTTTGGGACATGCCGGTTTCTTCACTATGTTTTCCTTCCCCCTTTCGATAAATAACTTGATTGGTAAAATGCCCTTCGGGCCTGTGGACGGTGGCCTATGGGCTAGCTCGCCGTCCGTCCGTCTCATGACGACAGGCCGTGTCGACGGCGCGTTCGTTTTCCACGCGCGCCTCAAACAGAGTCAGCAAAAGGAAGGGGTCCGCAAGGGCCGATGCCTGCCGGGGTTACGGGTCTTTTCGAAAGAGATACCGTAGCCCCGGAACATAAAGGGCGATGAAGGAACATGGATGGGTTTTAGTCAGTAAAAGTCTGACACTTCCTCCTGCTCCGCCCAGTGCGGGAGGACTCATTGGATGATTTCCCATCCGAAAAAAAAAGCCCTTATCATTCGGGACCGTTACCTGATACCTCTGTGCTGCATTGCAGAAAGCACCTATTTCAGTAGAATCCCAAACAACCTAAAAATGTAAATTGTTGACATTCATATAAAAGAGTTGTTGCTCGGTGATAAAAACAGAATTAGCAACAGTGCGGCCGCTATAAATACGACACATTGACAGGAAAAGTGTTGGTAATATATTGAGTAAAAATAGCAGCCATTGTTTGGATTATGTTCGCGATATAAATAACTTTAGTGGCGAGTTTTATGTGCTAGTTGGCGACAATCGCTTTGTTGAGCTGATACATAAGGCAGCTCGTATATAACGTGTTTATGTACGTAGACGAATTCGTACTGACAGAGGTATAGGACCTGGTATAGTTATTAGATTTATATTTGATACGGCTATGTTGCTTCTGGCTATTGGTACCGAATAAAACCAGGCCAGAGTGTGCTCACATCTGGGACACAGTTCTCCTGCTTGTGGGAGGGCAGGGCCGTGATCTTCCATGCTGCATGGCTAGTGCAAAAGTATGGACCATTTATTGCGTCGGGAATAAACTACTCGATATGTATGTGTCTCGAATTTGGAGAGTAAACTCCTGAGTAAACACAGTTAAGTATCTTAGCACGAATTTAGCAACGATATCTTTTTATTTATACAGGAACAGAAACTTGAATTAATATGGCCTGATTTTATTTTGATAGCATTTTTATTATTTTAAAATACATTTTATGAGACCAATAAAATACTGTAGCGCTTAGAAAGGAAGTATAAAGTATATAAAAATGTTTAACCAAAAAAAATGGTTTTCAAAAACGCAGTTTATATACAACTAGCACTTCGTCCGCGACTTCGTCCGAGAAAATTGTGATAGCTTAGCTAATTAGCATGATATCAATATAATTTAGCCTATGTGACTCGGAAAAGATGTAGCTTTCTAATGGTGATAGAATTTTTAAAATTGGTTAGGAGTTCTTGAGTTAAAACGTACAAACATCGTACAACATACAAAAAATCAAATCTTTCGTCTTTATAATATTAGTTTGTATATATAAATAGGTAGATAGATAGACATGTTTCCCGAACGCTGATACAGCACATTTTTATTAGTTGAAGTAAACAACGTCTATTTTTGTAAGTCTATTCTTGTTCTGCGACGTAGTTATGATTGAGCACGTTTTCTGTGTTACTTCCTACTACAGCACATACAAAAATAAATATAAGTAACAAAATGTCTGAAATATGCGAACTTTGCTCGCTGATTTGTTGCTGCTGAACCAGTTCCGAACAAGAGGCTTTAATATTATAGTAGTTGTTAATTATATTGCATTATGTTGGCATACTATTTGTATGTTTTGCACACATTAGCACAAATGTATAAAATAACTATAAGTGGAATAAGTAGGTATAAAAAATCATATACCTATCATAATTTTAATAAAATAAAATATTACCCAATCTTTCGTTAAACAATATTTGAAACTACAAGTCACGTTCGATAGATTACAGATACACATAATTATGAATCTTCACAAGCCCAAAATATTTCCACAGACACGCACATTGAGGATTTGAACACAGCATCGTTAGCCGCGAAAAATGAACGCTAGCCGCTTATACAGTTATACGCGCAACAGTTAACAGTGAATAGTATGAAACTGCTTCAAATACATTTAACCGGTACAGATTGCGGACCGGACAGACTGGTGTCCAGAGCCAGGTCCGCAATATGTTCGTAACAGACTGAACCTTTAATCATGGAATCAGAAAACTTTATGCCATATAGTTTACCCACCTAAAATGAGCCAAGCGGATATTTAGTGCGTCGCGCGTCGGTCGCCTCAGTCAATGGCCGTCGCCATAAAATGCACGTGGCGCACTAAAATCTTAACAATTGAATATAAATAGTGCATCGTCTACCACTGCCATTATAACTCAAAATTATACACAGTCATAACTTGTGGGAAATGACAAGCGACAGTGCGTTTTACCGCTCTGTTTACTTCTCAATCAATTTAGGAAACAACATAAACGCTTTTCCAAATTTATTCCACTAAGGAAAGAGCGTGTTGATTTAGTTAATAAGTTAAATAATTACCAAATAATATTAGAGGACATTATAAAAATTTATGAAATTGATACTCAGCATTTGCAGGCTGAGATACAGGTACTTCAGGACTCACTTTCTAGTAGGTATAAGATTTCTCAGAACCAAATTAGGGAACATATTTATGCAGCAAATGAGTTGGGAATGGGTCAATGTAGTTGCCAGACAGTTACCAACCATGATACTATCAGCCTGAGGTAATGGAGGACCCATACCAGGTTGAGAATTTCTCTCAGGATAGCATATCGAACCAACAAACAACTAATATTACACTAGATTATTCACACGTGGTACATCCTGAGTTGTATGATAGTCTGCCTGAGATTGGTAATTTTGTTTCTCCTAAACAATTGTATGCCAGGGTCAACCTACAAACAGATAATGGCACCAGTGACAAAGACTTTGTGATCCCACTACCACCATTACTATATGTGTTGGTAATAGTTCAAAGATTAAAAAGGAAGACATCACTGACTGTGTTTCAGAATTGTTGAAGTTAAATTGTAATAAAATAATATTGTGTGCTTTTCCATTTTTTGAAAATTTATGTAACAGATAAAACAATTATATTTACATTTTAAATAAACATTTACATTTTTTAGCAGGTCATTATAGTGACAAACTTATATATCTTGATATCGACACTTTTGTTGTTAAACTGATCGACTCGGGGTAAAGTGTATCTACCTATTAGTTGTAGACACAAAATAGCTCGGCTATTAGCTTATAATATTCACACAGACATAAGTAGTATGTCTAAGTTTAGTTCTATTATTAACACTGCGACTATTAGTAGTAATACTAATGAACAGGTGGTGACCTTAAATGAATATAGCATTAGTGCTATCCACATTATACTGAGGCGGATCCATATGTCACCGTGGAAAACTCTCAATTAGCGTATATTAATGATAGGATCTTGTTGTCTGGCGATGACACGGGAGTCTCGGGGCTCTCTCCAGATACATCAGAAGGTACCAACAACAGGAAAGAAGGAAAGTAACAATATTGTTAAACCTACCAACAGCAAAGTATCTTGCACTGAATTAGCTAGTAAAAAAGGGGCTCAGCAGAACACCTTAAAATTATTCCACCAAAACATCCAAGGCATTTCTTCCAAATTATTAGAAATTGAATTGTTTTTAGAAAATAGTAAGTTTATATTATTTGTTTTACTGAACATTGGCTTAAGGATTACCAAATGCTTATTAATTATGAGAACTATATGGTGGGTAGCTGCTTTAACCGTAAAACTATGCTTCGTGGAGGTTCTTTAATTTTTGTAAAAAATTGTTTAAAATATAAGCAACGTAACGACATAGTAGGTCTCTCGGCTGAACATTGCGTCCAACTGTCCTGTGTTGAGCTAGATGAGCATGTTATTGTGTGTGTGTACAGACCCCCAAATTATCAAAACTTTTCCTTATTTGAGTCAATAATGGAAGATGTCCTGGCAAAACTTGCAGCCAGTAATAAATCTACAATTATTTTTGGTGATTTTGCTATCAATATTTTAGAAGAAAATTCAAATAGCAGTCGGTTATTAAATCTTTTTAAGTCATTTGACTTGACCAATACTTTTATAGAACCTACTAGAGTCACTCCATATTCTGCAACTTGATATAGATAATGTTTTCTGCGACTGTGATTACATAGATAAAGCCATAGTTAATTGTCTGCCGTCTGACCGAAGATCTATGGGGAATGTCTATCAAAGTTTGTACATCCAGACTTGAGACTATAACTCCATACTTAGCTTTAATTTTTTATTTGTGCGTAGACCAAAAAGTTTTCCCTGATTTAATGAAAAGTGGTATGACTTTACTGAAGTCATACCACTTTTCAAATCCGGGGATAGTAAAGATACTATAATCATAGGCCTGCTTCCGCGTTGCCAGTTTTTAGCAAGGTGTTCGAAAAGGTAATGCTTAATCAAAAGCTCAATCATTTTAACACCAACAGAATCTTACACGACCAACAGAGGGGACGTTGTACAACTGACGCCGGTGTGACCTTATTTACGGCGTGGGAAGAGTCCCAAGAAGCTGTAGGAATATTTTGTGACCTCTCCAAAGCATTTGATTGTGTAAATCACGACACATTGCTTTTGAAACTTGAGCATTACGGACTAGGTAAACTTGCACTTAGTTTGTTAAAATCTTATTTGAGTTGACGATAGACAACAATATGTTGAAATAAATGGTGTTAATTCACAGGGTTTAAAAGCTAAATGGGGGTTCCGCAAGGCTCAATATTGGGTCCTTTCCTCTTTTTAGTATATATAAATGATCTACCCTATTTACTGAAAAACCAACCTCAAAATATGGTGTTATTTGCCGATGACACTTCCCTAATTTTTAAGATCAATAGACGAGCCTAAAATTTAGATGACGTAAATAATGCCCTACTTCAAGTCCATAATTGGTTCACAGCAAACAATTTAGTTCTAAATGAAAAAAAAAAATTAAATGCATAAGATTTGCTTTACCGAATGTTAAAAGTAGCGATTGTGATATAGTATTGAATAAAGAGAAACTTGAATTCGTAGATAAAACGGTTTTCCTGGGGATTACGCTTGATTCAAGGCTACAATGGGGTTCTCATTTAACATCACTGGCGGGGCGGCTAAGTTCAGCAGCATATGCTATTAGAAAAATCCGTCAATTTACTGATGTAGACACTGCTAGATTGGTCTATTTTAGTTACTTTCATAGTATAATGTCTTATGGCATTTTGTTATGAGGACGGGCTGCAGGCATTGAGTATATTTATTCTGCAAAAAAGAGCCATCAGAGCCATATACAATCTTCCTAGACGCGATTCTCTAAGGGAACTGTTTAAGGAAATTAACGTCATGACTGTACATTGTCAATACATCTACGAAAACATAATGTACGTCAGAAAAAATCTACATATTTTTGGTAAAAGAGGTGACAGACACAATTACAGTACTAGAAATAGGGACCAATTAGTTCAGCCAGGCTTCAGACTCGCTAAAGTAGACTCATCTTTCATGGGGTACTGTTTGAGATGCTATAATAAAATTCCACAAAGCATTCTTGAACTGAATGAAACAAAATTTAAAACATGCATTAAACGCACACTATGTAAGCAAGCATATTACAAATTTGACGATTATATCGCTGATAAAAATGCTTGGCTCAATGACTGGTCAGCTCTTGGTTGCCACGCCTTTGAATTAATAATTTTATTTTTGAATTGTTTTTTTTTTTAATGTTTTTACTATGGACACTTTTAACGTGCACATCTTGCTACATTGTTCTCACATAATGTTCCATCTCAACATGAATGATGTAACCAAGGTTTTGTAATAATATTCTGATTTAAAAGAGTGTCCATGGAGTTTCTTGCCCGTTCTTCTCCATAGAGATCTACGCTAGGGAATGGGCAACTACAGTACTTTCACAGTTTTTATGTCGTAGCTGTAGCTACATTTAATTTTCATTTTTGTTTCGACAATTCAAAAGTGCTTGTAACTGGCCTACTTGAAGTAAATTCTTTTTTTTTTATTTTGATTTTTGATTTCTTCTTAGCGTGTCGATGGCAACCTAAATTGAATCTACCCAAAATTTTGCGACGACTTTTGCACTTTCAGTAGCGTCCATCAGTTTCTGTAATGGACAAGCAATAGGACATTACTGAAACTAACCATGTATGTTTGCCACCGGGTTTCCTTCTTCTTTCTCAACTTTCATCGTACCTAAATAGTGTGAGCATCCTTTGCTCGTAGTTTTCTGCCTGAGAATCTATGCTCCATATCTTCTCACTTAGAATCAGTGCAATGAAGGCACCAACCTCACATATTCTCTGGTTAATTGAAATGCATCTTGATACAATATTTTTTAGCTAATCATTTGTCTCGATTTGTCTACTCCACATCGATGGTTGGCTGCAGTAATAATACACACATCAACACGGTCTAGGGATATTTTTAAAAAAGCGAATTACTATCAATGTGTTAATTATTTATATGACATGTATATATTTAAAAGATACGTTATTTAATATTCTACCATTTTTTAATAATGGTTAAGGTATAGATTAAAATTTCAGGATTTTATGGAAAAAAATGAAGCATAGACGGAAACCGTATATGAATGAACTTTTAATTTGTGAGTAAAAACTGAAAAAAATAGAAAAATCATTTAATTTGTGTTTATAAACTTGAAGTTAGTAGTCTGAGAAAGCGCCCATGATGTTCATAACACATCGGCAACGATTCGGCATGCTCAGAACAAGGTTGTCAATGTCTTGCTGCGGAATATTGTCCCATGTCCTTCTGAGGTGCGCAAAAAGTTGATCTTCTGTAGCCAGATTTTCAGGAACTTTCTTCAGAGCTCTTCTTTGCAGCATATCCCACGCATGCTCAATGGGATTTAGATCTGGCGATTGAGCAGGCCAGTCTAAGGCCCTAACATTATGTGTATGTAACCAAGCTGCTACCGTTCTTGCCGTGTGTGCCCGGGCATTGTCGTGCATGAGCAGGAAATCTTGCCCCATTTGTGTTCTGTGGGGCAAGATTACGGGCCCCAGCACCTGTTGGACGTATCGTTCTGCCGTCATATTGCCCCGCACCCAAACGAGATCCGTCCGTCCTCCAAGACGAATTCCTGCCCAAACCATAATTGTTCCTCCTTGGTATGGGTGAACTTCCTGAGGGTTCTGGAGACGGCTCCATCGTCCAGGAACTCGCCAAACACGCGTCCTTCGTGAATCTGGATGGAAGCCGAACCTGTATTCATCCGTGAACAGCACATTGGACCATTGGTCACGGCCCCAGTCCACGTGGTTCCGAACCCATTCTAATCGTCGTCCACGATTGCCTCTCCGTAAAGGTGGGACCCGGAGTGGTCTACGAGAGCGTAGATTGCTTTCATGCAGTCGCCTTCTTACAGTTTGGTCACTCACAAGCACTTGGTGTTCCACTCGCAGCCTTTGGACCAATTGAGTCGCCGTTGCATTTGGTTGTGCTCGCGCAGTAATTTGCAAAAATCGGTCTTGTCTGGGGGTAGTGATGCGACTTGGCCCCCGGTGCCTCTCCGCTACTTCACCTGTGGCACGATAGCGTGTCCACAATCTTGAAATTACATTTTGATGGGTCCCCAACATTACGCTGAACAGATCCAGCTTCCAGCATTCCCACAGCTCGTAACATCTCCGCCCTCGTCAAATGTCGGCGTTGCATGGCTACAATACCTCAATTTTAACTTTATCTTTCGTTTAAAAATGAAAAAAAACTGTAACTAAACGTAATTCGTATTGTTTTCTAAATTTCGCACAAATGAAAATTCCCTCTCTTATACATCAAGACATTTTTATGCCACCGAAACAAAAGAATTTTCAAAAATTTGAATTTGGAATTAGTCTGAGATAAATTACAAACAAATCGGTGTATAAAAGATTCCAATGCGGCCAGTACTTTTCGAGTTATTTAATTGAGTATGAAATATCCCTAGACCGTGTTGATGTGTGTATTCCAGCCATACTATTCCATGACTCATGATAATGATTTATACTATAACTTCTTACTATGCTGATAAACGAAGTCGAGTGCGCATAAAAACTCGACTTCCTTTCAACATGCTGTTGACATCCATTGTCATCTATTATTAAACGGTTATTTTCCTATTATTTCTTTCAATGAAGCTCTTTTTTATTCAGTTATGCAGCATTGTGTGTGCAGGGATTTTACGGAAATAGCCGTTATACAGTCATTGATTAGCATCGGATCACAATAATCTTATTTACACAAAAACTAGCTAATGAGGTTAGCACACAAGAGAGTAGTTGTCTTTGTCACAAAAACAATGCAGCTATGAATACTGTTAGACTTATCAACTTTATGAGAGAGAAGAGTAACCCATGGCATTTATTTTCCATAGGACTTTAAATCGTGGTTGATTCAGAAGTTAGGGATAAAAAAGCGACGCCAAAACAAAACTTCGTTTCCTTTCAACCCTTCATAAAAGAAACCTTGTTAGCATCGCTTTTTCAATCAAAATCATTTGATTGTTTGTTTGGCTCGCCCTCGTACTCGTCGATACGTCGGCTATAACTCGTCGGCTATTTATAGACCCCGGCTTCAATCACGCGCCGAAGTCGTGCAACTGTGTGTATAGACGGGCTACTTTTTGTTTTATTTCATATTTCAATCGCGATAACCCTTTGGGGTTGCTATTGGGGACGGGATCGGCAGGGCTCCACGTGATAGAGAAGAATTAGAAGTGACGAATTGCCTTGTAACTATCGCTGAACTATCTGGCAAGCATCGCGTTGAATTTGTAGAGTGAACTGATGTTGATATACATGATTGTGTTGTGACAAAAGGTATTTCGTCTATGTATGTGTTAGATAGTATTATTTCTTGACTGTGTCCTTATTGCTCTTACCAGTGTAAGAGCAATAAGGTCACAGATATAATGCTTTAATATGTCAGTACATATTAAAGCATTCTATCTGTGAGACCTTCAAATCATTGACAGTAACAGAACGATGGTTTAAATAATTTTACTGCTAAACGTATTAATTTACGGATTTGCGGTGTACGCGGGTCTCAAAGCTCGTATTTTTATAACCTTTTCTCCAATAAACTTACATAAGTACATTCAATTTCTCAGAAAACTTTTCTTGAACCAACTTGATTTACGGCTTACTTTAACTTAACAGTTACGTGATCACGCCCAATTTAACTAGATAACTCAACATTAAGTTAACTGGAAAAGTTCAAAATTGTATGACGAGCGTGCGTTAAGACAATGAACTTAATTATAGGTTTTGGTTAACGAACCCATTATTTGCGTATACTCCAACAAATATAACAGGTAAAAATAAAACTGTACCAGGTAAACACATGCTTGAATATATGCAATATGTTGATGGTTGAGCAAATAATATTAATAAGGGTGCGTGTGTGAGTGGTAACAAAGTGGTCTGTGTTTTTTGAACAAGTTTTTATTAGTTTTATTTAAGTTTAGGTTAAGGTCACCTTTTACTGGTTGAATACGAATAACATAGTAAGGCGACTATGGTATAAATTGGCTCCATTATAGGATTTGCAGGCACATGGATTATCATCATTAAAAAAATATAAATGTCATCATCATCCTAGGAACCTTTGTTCCAGCCACTGCTAAGTACAGGCCACCTCCCTTCTGAGGCATGGTTCCCTGGTCTGTACGAGTCTTAGCCAGGTCTACACCCCTCCTTCTGCCATCTCCGCAATATATAGAAGGTTTATGGTAAAACAGATTAATTACTTGCTAACTACACAGCACAGGAGACCGTAACCCACTTCCCACGGTCAAATGTTAATGGGAAATGGGTCGCCATGGTGTGCAAGCTAATAGTCTGTTACCACGTGCACATGACCTGCTTGCGTTATGGGCTTTTTATTATAAACATCATATGGTTGAAAATGGGATTAATAAGATACTTCCTGCTAGGGACTAATTAACTAAAAACAAACCGAGGCGAGTGAGTAGCTTCAGTTTTAAATTGTCAGTATCGGCATACGTCTGAAATTACTGCTGTCTTGCAACTTAAGTATAAACAGTCCATGCAGTTTATCCACAACGTGTCTACTTAAAACGTGACTTGAAAAGTCAACACCTCAACAATTTTACAAAAATGTTAACAAATGCATCCAAGGTTACGTCGACTTAACATTTAGTAATAACAGCAATTTATTCCGACATTAACGTCACAATTGTCTGAAGCAAAGAAACACAAAAACTTGGTATTTGTTGCTCCATCTAACTCGAACAATACGGGTCCCGAAATAGCTCCTTGTACAACCAAGCCTGGGAATAAACGTAGTGGGAAAGTATCGACTGGGTTATTATTAGTGCCTGCGAGCCAACTTGTTCCACTCTTTGTTGGTTTAAAATAACCATGCTACCTCTCCCCCCCTGCCCGTCATGGCTGGAGAGTCACTCTGGACTTATTTTTGGTAGCAGTCCGGTTTCGATGTACCAACTTTAGTAAGGCATTTGACTGTCTGCATCACTGATAAGGCGTAACTTAATGTTGTTTGAGAATGATTCATGAGCTAAAATTATCTTTTATATTACCTTTATGCGTAGCTGTGTAGGATTCTTTAAAAATGTATCCTACTGAAATAAAACGATAAAGTATGCAGACGACGTATGGTTATTGAAATAAATTATGATAATCATGTAGAGAACATCGATCTAATGAATAGAAGTACGTATATGGTGTATGTTTAACATGTTTTCGGTTAAAGAATGAATAGAATTTGTATAATCCAAGGTTCATCGTTCCTCAGCTATTTTTGTTTACGAACTACAAACAACTTCGAACCTTTTATTTAGATTAGAGCATCCATTGCCAATTCATGCGCTGAATCCAAACAAATTAAAACCAACACTAACAGAAAACTATTTTCCTCCAACCCAAATGGAACTCAATCATAACCGCTTCGTCAATAAAAACTTGATGTTTAAAAAAACTCGCCAAGAGTCGGTGATTCCCGAATTAGTACAACTAAAAATAACCTAGGATGGAATGCGCCCATCTGTTTATAGAGCAAGCGGGGGAGATATACTAGTCTATTTGTGTGCATGGGGGACAGACAGGTCCCGACACGACAGGTTGACAAAAAATTGAACTTGTTCAGTGACAAGTGAATGAGAGGGTTGAAACAAGTGAAGCGTGTCAGGGGTGTTTAGTGAGGGGTGACGTTTTCGGAACGAGCTGTAATAGACAAGTAATAAAATCTTAGAGAAGGCACAGCATGCATCTCAATGGTGAATGTTTGACATTTTGATATTTCGCATAGACTTACGCATAGACTTGTTAAGTCACATGACAAATGGTTTTATCGTTCCTATTACAAATAGATGGTGTCCTCTCACTTTTCGCCTTATTTTGGCTTTGATTGCAAAAACGAGACCCGTTGAATTTATTATAAAAAACATAAGTATCACCGTAGTCTATGCTCATAACTTATCTTATAAGGAGTTATTGCCTCACCTTTAAAATTCCGTTTCTCTTGCAAGTTTCGTAACATAAAAAAAAGTCCCATACGTTGATCCCAAACAAAGAGTATTCACACATGACTCAATCAGATCCTTAATATGACTAGTCTTTGTATGGCGCACTAATTATAAACCGCTAAATATAGACGTGATTCACTCCTGCCCACTACGTCTGCGTTATTAGGCGTGAATTATTGCCTGCATGTGCCTACATGGCCTATTTTTTCCACATGTGTCAAATGAGTTTAGGTCTGTTTTGCCCGTAAATAGATAGGACATTTGGTGGTGCTCGTATTTAGGGAAACTTAATGTTGATACTGGATATGATATAGCTTTGTTTATTATTTTGTTGTTTTCAGAATTATTTTCCAATTCATTATTTACGTTCTTATCATCAACGCTTACATTGCACATTAATTGGATAATCTCGTGATTATTACCACAGTTTTTCACGGTGCTTAAGATTATAACTATTATTCATCCGCTTCACCAATATTATCGATAACGTTTGGTCAAGAAAGCTTGTTTCGAAACCCCATTATGTATGTCGCTGCTCATTGCCAAACTAGTTTCAAAACATTATTTCTCGTTTTATTTAGCTCAACCTAACGTGAAGGTAATGTTAACTACTTAAGCCTAGAATAAAAATAAGAGAGTAGCTTCTGTAATGTAATATTCAAACTGGTTTATTTTGCGGAATATTAATGTAAAACACTTATTTCATGTTCAAGAACGAGAGGCAATATTTCTTTGAAAGTTTTTCTATTGGCATCAATAGTCGAAGCTACTTGTATATCGTCTAAAACGAGATGTAAACACGCCGATTCGTTTCGTGTTATTCTATAAGTGATGCTGCCTACGTTACAGGACCAGATGAGCGTTTGTTAGGAACACTCGCGAGTGGGCGTACTGTAGTACTTTTGATAATGATAATGCAATTTGTAGGCCGAATTCTCTGCAATGTTGTGTTCAACAGAGAAATAGAAACAATACAATTTCTCATTCTTTGCAATACGTACAGTTGGAATTGTGAATGACGATTCATGAAAATTGGTAAAACCTTTTTTTATTTAACATAATTGATTCTAGTTCATCAACTAGAACTTGTTTGTAATTATCTAGTTGAATTACATTTTCTGTAGAAAAGATGCCGTAGATTTAGAATAGGTAAGGTAAAAAAATGCAGACCAATTTTGTATTAGACATTCGATACACAAATAAAGCTAATGTTTTGCTAATCAATCTGTGTTGGATTCGGTTCAGTATTAGCATTGCGCCACGCGGCACGCGCCTACCGCGTGCTGTGCATTTGTATCTATACTGTATGTAATACACAAGTATTCTAGTTATGTGTTTAATATATTTGTACATCGAGGTGTTATTATATAAAAGTCGGACCAGACGCTCGCTCAGTGCGCGTTCACAGAAATGAGAGTAACTACAGCAGCGAAATACACATGAACTCGTTTTGAGAGTAAACGCGGACTGGTGAGGAAATGAAGTAGAATGTATTCGGGATGGCCACCAGTTACGAATAAGGCCTCTTTCTGCTAGAGACTGAAAGATGACGATGAGGATGGTCTTCATCGTCAATACCATTGAATCATCATAGCAAGTAATTGCCGAAAGGCAAGGCTGGCGCACACCTCTACTATACTCACATTTCGCCACATATGTTTTAGTCCCATGTTTTAAGGGACAAGCCTATTGCACTAACTGAGCATACCCCAAGAGGGCAAGACTGCTACTGAGAAACCCAAATCGTCTTGTCTGCTTATTTAGCATTTTGCTCATGGAAAATAGAAGATACTACTAGACCGTTAATATCAGTTCAATCTAATGGATTTTTTACCAATTTGGCGTAAAATGTTTCCATTTCGAAGCGACCGATCGATCGATCTTGTTGTGATCGTAAATTCCAAATATTAGTACATACGATACATTTTTCCTGTTGTAAATGTTTGTCTATGTTATTTGGTACTTTTGGTATCTTATACGATATAGGAAAAATCTAGTATTGTTGTAGTGTTTATTTACTATGTTTATGAGGATGTGGAATCGACATGACGCTGTTTTAAGATTTTTAACCGACTTCAAAAAGGAGGACGTTCTCAATTCGATTGGATTTTTTTTTATTTTACGAATTGATGACAAATTCTGGAAATCTTGTAAGCACTAGGAAGAACCAACCTTATAGAAATCCACAAAGTGAGTTTGTAGGTCCCTGAAACATAAAAATAATAAAACTAGGCACTGAGGGTATCATCAAGTGAAATGGCCAGCTACACTTCTGAGAAACTCGATTAATTCAAGTTTCCAATGAAACGATCGACGGTAGTTTTCTATTTTTACCTCAAGGTTTAGTTCAGCGGTAAGCGCTAGTCCTCAGGTCGCCGCAGTTAAGACTTGCATATTTTATACTTAATTGTTACTTGGTGGGCTTTATTTCACTTTTTATAGATTTTTAGCTCTAGACGATGTGGTATTACAATCGAACTCTTTGATGAAGCAATGTCTAACTATTGGCTGTGGCTGTTTGGTTTCTGCGGAATGTGGAATGGGTTTTTCTATATATTTATTTTTTTATGTTTTTTTATATCGCTGGACATTACACATCCATCTAGCGCCACACTAAGCAACGACGCTTGTGTCGTCGACACCAGATAGTTGATATACTACATAGATACTTTTTGTTTGTAAATACATACTTATTATACATATAAACATCCATGACTCGGAAACAAATGTCCATGCTCATCACACAAAGATTTGCTTTCGAACCCGGGACCCTAAGAACGTAAGGCAGCCTCAGTACCGCTGCGCCATTCGGGTCGTCAGTCAATGGGTGTGTCGTGTAATAAGTTTGTAAACAAGAGATTCATAAACTCACGCCTATTTCTGGACTACATAACGCCGCGTGCCACGCACCATACACTCCTTTAGCTTCTTCCACGTTCATATTATAGCATACCTCTATTTGATTCGGAGTCTACTTATAAATGGAGAATCACGTTGCTTACAATAGTTCCCTTGTATGAATGGTTGGCTATTTGCCCTCCGCCGGAACCATTACACTAATGAGCGAAACATCAACAAAACAAAAACATTTCAGCACATCATGAAACACATTACCTCCGCCATAACGTCTCCTCTCCGCGATCAATGGATCGCACGCGCACGCCATACGTTCCCGTGCCGTGAGCACTCGCGCGCGACGCAAACGATGCTGTCAAGTTATTTTTACAGCAACGTTATATTTTTAGGCTGTGTGTTTTGGGCACAAACACCTTTTTTGAATAAGTTAGGTTATTTATGCAAATTGTTTTAAATAAATTATGTAATGATATGCTTATTTAATGCTAATTTTGTGTCATTATATTATGTATGTAGAAAGATAAGCAGTTATTTAAAAGTTGATAAAAATGTTTACAAAATAGACTTTACCATACCTTTTAGTATATTTATTTTCAAAATGAACTGTTAAATGTAGACCAGTTTCTTAGCTGTTAACATTGTTCAAATAATTCATTCTAAAGTACACAATGTTTATTATAAGCCACAGTAAATCATTTTAATATCACCCGCAAGTGTTTTAGTGGTGCTTACATTTTAGCAATGGGTGGTAAAGTTATTACTTATCGTCTGCTAACAAACTAAATTATAGCCATAAAACACTGGATACCTAAGATATCCATGTTTACTACTTACTACATTTTCATCTCGTCTTTTAGATTTCCTAATCGGAAGACCTGCTGTCAAAATGAGTCTTCGGTGATTGATTAAATAAAATTATGGCCTTTAAAACGTGGTCGCAACTCCACACACAACAACAACCTACCTATATATTTTCTTCGTATACGAACAACTGTATTCCCTGTTCGAATACGCCATAACCCCTAATTCTTGGCACAATATAACTATAAAACCGAAACTGTACATCAATAAAGACACCATACCAAAATCCATTTGTAATCTTTCCGGTGGCTGCTGCATATAGCCGTTTGAAAATAGCAACGGACGGAGCGGCTCGCACACGAATACTTGTAACAAACTGTTTACACTGACCGAAATAGACCTGTTCGCTTCTGGATGTGGAACGGGTGAACACTTGGCTTTTATGGACAGCTATTTTTGGTGGAGCCGTCTGTTCAGGAGTAAGGAATTGTGGGGAGATGGGATGTGGTATTCCGCGTGGTGCAAAGTTGGTGGAGGGATCGCGTTGTCACTCACTGATGGGATGATTGCAAATGTGCCCCCGTACTCCAGAAAGAGCTGACGAGGAGGAACTGCGTGTGGTTTTAATCAGTAAAAGTCTGTCAGATCCCTCCGCCGACACCAAAGCAGGTCTAGGACATTAATGAGGATTAAAAAAGGGATCGCATTCTTCTACTATATACGCGGTCTCTCCACCAATCTGTTAGTTGGTTTTACTAGGACTTGAAAGTTGTGACAGAAGATCTAGTTAAAAGTGTAGTAGAAAGATAAATACGAAATTGCCTAATTAAACATGCACAACACGCGCGTACTAATTTGAGTATTCAATGCGTGCGATGATTATGTAGTCGATTTTCGGTTACACGTTTTAATACAGCATTCTTGATGTAGGTATAGTATTTTTGTCCTTGCCCAATATTGCCTAGTGTATAATATGTGTTATGGTGAAAGATAGCAGCTTATGTAACAAGTAAACTCGATCAGAATACATCAAAAATCAACTTTTTAATTTGATTTGTTTAACAACCGGATGGTTTGCGTAATTCAATTACATATTTTTTTGTAATCAAAAGTAAATATTTCAACCTGTAGGTACTAGGTCAATATCATTTTACCGTCTACGGTAGAGTCCCGTTTCGCAACTTTAAATAGAACTCCATTATATCCTAGAAAGTGCTCAAAAACTGTGTATAATTGATTGTGGTTTGCATGTTTTTTGGCTTTACCAAAAACGAAGGAGAAAACGACGTTTTTGAAATGAAATATACATACATACTATACGTTGAGGTAGCTTGGTATAATAAAGGGCGATGTTTATTAAGAAATCATTTAGGGTTGAAGAATTAAATCGAATCTTAGGCATCATAGCGAGGAGGCCTGCGCCCAAGCTGTGGGAACAAGCTTAGCCATTTGACTTTCAAATGGATGTTACTTCTCGTACTGAATAATATTTATTTTCCAATTCGAAGGCGTATTAATGGGAACTCGGTCTGTAATTTGTCACTACCTCATCATTTGATTACACAGACGCGCATAACATATTTTTATATAAAAATATGAATTTAAAAATTATTCATAAGTATGTATAATTAAATAATTGCATGAATGTTGCTACATGTTTCTTTTTAATATATCAATGTGTATCACTCCTATTATTAAGTAATGATTTGCGAAGCTGCAAAAATACAATAGTAAACTAGGTGTGACAATTAACAAGAAACTATTTTTTGTGTTTAGAAACAGCAGTTACATGAGGTGGCGAGGGCGACAACACAACAACAGTAACGTGTTGTGATGCATTGCAGACGCAGTCGCTTGTCGCGCTACTACACCAAGCGATTTCTGTGTTTAGAAACAGCAGTTACATGAGGTGGCGAGGGCGACAACACAACAACAGTAACGTGTTGTGATGCATTGCAGACGCAGTCGCTTGTCGCGCTACTACACCAAGCGATTTCTGTGTTTAGAAACAGCAGTTACATGAGGTGGCGAGGGCGACAACACAACAACAGTAACGTGTTGTGATGCATTGCAGACGCAGTCGCTTGTCGCGCTACTATACCAAGCGATTTCTGTGTTTAGAAACAGCAGTTACATGAGGTGGCGAGGGCGACAACACAACAACAGTAACGTGTTGTGATGCATTGCAGACGCAGTCGCTTGTCGCGCTACTACACCAAGCGATTTCTGTGTTTAGAAACAGCAGTTACATGAGGTGGCGAGGGCGACAACACAACAACAGTAACGTGTTGTGATGCATTGCAGACGCAGTCGCTTGTCGCGCTACTACACCAAGCGATTTCTGTGTTTAGAAACAGCAGTTACATGAGGTGGCGAGGGCGACAACACAACAACAGTAACGTGTTGTGATGCATTGCAGACGCAGTCGCTTGTCGCGCTACTACACCAAGCGATTTCCGCGAATTTATCAAATAATTCGACTGTGTCACGTTTCGTAGCTCGCGTGTATGTTCTATTTTTAAAACTCAATAATTTCGCTCTGTATTGTGCTGCTTCTCGTTTTCTCAAGCATTGTGCTGAGTGTGTGCGAGCGGGAGGGAGAGAGAGAGGCGCGGGCGGGGCACGTCCTTCACTTGTCGCGCGCCGCGTTGCCAGGTGTTCTAAATATAAAAACAGGGGAGGGAGGGGTGCGCGGGCGGTAACCGGCTTTGTTGATCTAGCTTTGTTGTACTTCTACCATTGCTACCATTATAATACTCTGTTTTTTTAATGACTTATGAGGCCTGGCCAAAGCCCGGTCAAAGTTGCGATCTACCTTCGAGCCGGATACAAGATACTCGTAAAGTCATAACATCTAATGACGATTAAAGTAATAAAACATCATTCAAACTAACCTTTATTGAAATGAGTAAAAAAACTCAACAAAAAATACATCTTCAAATGTATTGAGAATTAAAATACAAAAGCGTGCGTTCAGTTGAACAACCTCAAAGTAAGTGTATTTCTGGAGGACACACGTTACCTATTTTATTTTTCAGTGACAAGCGAAACATATTTCTATGTAACAGTATCATTGTGAATTTGAATAATTTCTTTGTCGTAAATAATCCTAGTGGAGCTAACATACATGTATTTATATTGTACTAATCGGGGACCAAAGAGTATATAATTCAATTATACCTAGTAAAGAATCCTTACGGTTGACTGGCTATAAGCGACTGTTGCTATTTTAGTATTGATACTTGTGGATAAGAATAGATCACATACTTAAGTGCACGTGCTTCGGACCTGATCTGAGTTTCAAACGGATTTATGTGTTTATAAAAATGAAAGCATTAGCTCCTATTTATATATTTTTTATGCATTGCTTAAAGTTGCAAGAATAAAATAGGTACGTTTTATTTATTCACATAAAGTAAGTCCATATCATATGGTCATAAATTAAATCAATTTTCTAACATGGTCACTAATAAAACACCCTTTACATCGAGGGTTTAAAAGTGACGTTACGCTAGGTAGGCGCGTAGCTGGACGTAGCGTAGAAAGTGCTACGTCGTAGCGCGTCCCGCTCGTAGCAAGCTACCATCTCCCGTAGATCTATTCGTAGCATGCTACGAATTCTTTTGGTCGGTTTCATTTTTGCTTAATAGTATTTTAAGAATCGTCGGATAATGAAAATCTATCATCAGGAGCTAAAATAGTTCAAAAATATTCTCGTTCAACAATGAGTTCATTATTTATTCAGCAATCATTCCACAAAACTTCCCACGGAACTATTTTCAAATCCATTTAATGTCAGCCTCCAACCAAAATAGAACTATCACCGATGCCTAATTCTGTGTACTTAATCCAGTAGTATGTGTCCATGTCTTCGGATCTCCTCTGGAAATGGGTCGAAGCTGAATAATTAAAGGGGAGCCTATATTAGGTCACCGTACAGGAGACCTAATTTATGTTGAATTAGGTCTCATAATTAGAACTAGGGTGACAGGTGAGAATGGAAAATATCGAGACTGGGATCTTGATGGAGATATTTTAGTTTGGGACAGTTTCATTTATTCAGACAGTTACTATGATAATGTAATAATTGACGTATAAGTTAAGAGAAGTTACACTATCCATTACGTATACAAAACCAATAATCTAAAGTAGTTTGACTAAGGTCATGTACCGCGCTCATCCCACGCTCTGTCTAAATGTTTAGTAACGTTTCGTTTGCTTAGTTTTTTTGCAATCCTAAATGTTTGAAAGATGAGCAATCCGGTTTGTTGCACGATCCAGTAAATCCCATAAAACCGGGTTTGTGAATAAATATGTAGTGACTATAATAGAAAAAACAAGGTCTATAAGGTTACACATTTTGAATCGATAATGAATTACATCATAATCTTACGTATATTATAATGTCACAACAAATGCGTGTATTTCTCAAGATATTGCGTTGCCCCTCTCAAAATAGTTCTGACCTTAACCCAAGCACCTCTTACGATCCCGGAAATAACAGACCAGACACACAAAAAACACATCATAATAAAAATAACGTAATCATCAAAAATGCTTAAAATATTGTTCACCAAAACCCCCAAAACACGTGTATCCTCAAATTTGTTCTCAAGGCAGTCTAAAAATAAGAATTAACCTTTCACGCCCATCTTCACTGAGCTATTAGTTAGGGCTCCGTGACCTCCAGCTCGGACCCCAAGTCCTTGGTCCCGGGCGGCCAGCTCTTCTAAATATATCCAGAGCCAAAAATAACTGTCTCCCTTGTACCCCAACCCCGCCCCCTTGGGGTGCGGGGAGCCGCCCGCAGGCTTTGCCGCAATCCCCCAATGACCTACATTGGAAGGGGCGAAGCAGGTCGCATCGGGACTCAAACATCGCTTATGCAGTATGCAGTCCTGAAAGTGCAGGTCAATGCGATTAGCGTGAGTGCTCGCTGCAGGTGTTTGACACTCGAGCATAGGGTTTACTGTTTACTTCTAGTTGTAACACTAGAATTGTAATTTGCTCATTCGAATTCAAAAGACGATGACTTATATTATAAATACATCTTACCGCAATTCAATAACAAAATAAAAACGTAAAACCCCAAAAAGCCTTTCGATAACACTTCAGAAAATCAGTAACAGCAAACACGAGGAGGAAAACAATAAAGGTTACGAGAACAAACCTTTATTGCCCACCCCCCCTCCCCCCACTCTCCAACCATCCCCTAAAAGCAGCCCTTACCAGTACACAAAACGTAAACACTCGCGGTTTTGGAGGACATCGCTTAAAAGTCTCAAACAAGCAGCAAAGAGGATTCAAACATTTTGCAACTGTACACTTCAATAAAAGCAACAATTTTTCAAGCAGTAACTTAGGTACCGTTAGCGGTAACGTTAGGTACCCCGTTCCACCTAGGCTAGGCTATTTAGGTCACAGGCATAAGGTCGCGTACACACAGCGGCGCGCGGCGTACTGACTGTAGTGTCGATGTCGGTAATGTCGTTCCGGACTTGTGTGCTTTTATGCTAGTCGATGGAGTTTGGTGTTTTTCATTGTGACCATTTTTGTTAGCGGTACCAGAGTGACTTATAGCAGTTCACACAGCTGTTTAGGTAGCAGACAGAAAGGACAGATATA
Organism: Xestia sexstrigata; assembly: GCA_941918905.2. Lineage (NCBI taxonomy): Eukaryota > Metazoa > Arthropoda > Insecta > Lepidoptera > Noctuidae > Xestia > Xestia sexstrigata. Next base: position 20,861,673 of record OW799214.2, read on the forward strand.
TCTTTTTCTAACAATTTGTGAAAGGATGAAACAACAAAGCTTTTCTAAGATAAGATTAATTCTCCAAATCTATCCGACAAGGATGGATGATCCACTTCCAACAACAACAAAATTTGTTGCAACGGAAATGTTTCCGGATATGAGTTTCTCACGGCTAACCGCCCCGCGTTTCATTGCAAAACATTCGAGTTATCCTCATGTGTATTAAACTGGTTGTTAATCATAGTAGCTATAATTAATCGTTTGTTTATACGGTATTTTGTGTGCAGCTTTATGACTGGATTTATGAATTGGACAGCTATTATCTTATCAGTGTAGCCTTTTCCCATTGTACGAGTTAAGTTCTAGTCTGACTTCTTGATTCATAGCTGAACATGTTTAGTTTGTAGAATATCTGAACTCTAAGCACACGCTACGGTACACACTACTTACTTTGATCACTGTAAGTCACATATATCGGCGTTAATTCTTCAATGGTAGTTGTGTTCTAGTCAGTCTCGTCAATTTGCAGAAACTATTGGAAAATAAGAACGAGTCATTCGTCTTCGAGTACATTCTCTGAACTGCGTTATTTGGTTACTTAGTCGTTTTCATCACCATCTCCATTTTCATTCTCTACAGTATCTTCCATACTAACAGTAGTTTCTCTCTTTTGCAGCAGAGATGGCGCATGAGAGCGGTGGGGGCGCGGATGGGTCGCCACAGCACACACCCTCCCCCCCGCACGCGCCACGGTTGCCCCTCGCTGACACCAGCTTCCATCAGCAGATCATGCAGGTTAGCATCAATACTTGTACAGACCTTTTAAAGTTACTCTCTGTTATGACTTCTCTCTGTTTTAATCTTGATTTATCTTTGTCTTTGCATTATTCTTGGAAACTTCTATATTATTGTTATTTTTATCCTTTTTCAATATCTTTGTATTATATTTTGTCCTAGGTTCCTCTATTTCTGTAGTAGCCTTTTATGTTTTTCTCAGTTTCTCCTTTTTCTAGTGATTCCTGTCCTTCGAGGTTTTCAGCTGTTCAAAAGCTGCCCTCTACATATTATTTTGTTGCCGTTCGTCGTCTCAAACCTCACCATAAGTTTCAGTCACATAATAATGACTCACAGATACAAAAAAGGTCCCCCAGCTATTACAAAGCTTACTCTTTTATTAGATAATGTAGTGTTTGTAAACACAGCATTGATGCGAGTGGGCGGTAGGCCCGATTACATCTCATACGTACTACAAATCTTTACTACTTTGTCAATAAAAATAGCTCTATGTAACATTATTGGTATTCTTGACTATCTAGGCAGACCTAATTTAGATAACGATTTATATCTCTTTGATTACGACAGCTATTTATAGCCAGCCGATTTAATGATTGTTCAAAATAGCCTTTTTTCTTATAAAGTGATATCTATAGATGATATCACTTATGATTATGACGACGTGTGTTGATAAACGTGGCCGGCGAGCAGTTGATGAAATTGTACAATCTGGTAATAGCATCGCAGACAAAGCAAACAATATTCATGAATAGATTAAAAATATAATTTGAGACAGCGGCAGTTTTATATTTAGCTGACAAAAATAACAGATTTGCTGACAGATTTGTAGTTGATGTATTTATTCATGTCAGGTCTAATAATAGCTTGTTTATTTCTTGGAGCGCCCTATCTTCTGTCGATATAACGAGATATAAAAATACTTATTCTGCGAAAGATAAAGATAGAAAGTGAAGACCGCCAAAAGTTTTGAATAAATGTAACATTTTCCTATATCAATTCCAACAGACTATTTGACTTGAAAAGCCTGTGCCTTGAAAGCTTGTATTTTCTGAAATAAACGTATTGGTGACTTTAATAAAATCTACCCGTTATTGGTTAATAGTCAATTAGCTCTATCATTCCTTTGTTCTTTTTTCAGTTCCCTTGTATGCTTAACATTTATTTACTCTTTAATCTTGCCCTCAGCTGTAGAACTCCTTCAAACATTCAGACTTCTATTTAACCCGAAACTTGACTTGCATCCGTCAGTGTTTAAATAAGAATGTAAGAAGAAGAAGTCTCCACCAAGATAACAGAATGCAGGTGAAGGAGCGAAGCCCGCAGATTACCGTGACCTTTTCCCGAAATATAGCGAACGCTCGCCGTATACATATTATTTTTACGCGATATTTATACCGACCGGCGCGCGCGCACTATTAATACCACGTATACGTTCGTGTGTATGTATGTGTGTAGCGTCTGCATATGTTATGATTATATGCGTATTATACGGATTAAATTTAGATATGAAATTATTTGCGGCCCCTTTCTGCGTGCTTGCAGAATATTGAGCCTGTAGTTCTGCTGTTATTTAATTGAATAGAAAATTGTTTTTACATGTTAGTTACTGCAAGACGAGTGGTATTGCAACCATCCGTTGATAATGTGTTAGTATGCAAAAAGGTTACTTATTTTAGAGTTACAAACAAGTTACCGAAGACGAGAGACGAGACGAGATTGACGTCAAACTATTAAACAGGTAACCTGCAACGAATGTTTCTACTTCTAAATGTTTTAACTCGTAGTCAATGTTAAAAATTATGTTGTTAAGAAGGGTTAGACGGCTAGAAAATGAAGAATGAAGAATGGTATAAGCGGTTCAATGAAAGTAAAATGCAATCATTTCATCATCAGTCATAGGGTGTAATCAACCGAAATGTCCTGCTCGTTTAGATAAAAGTAACGATCGAATCACAAGTCATTCATAATTGCGGAATCTGTCATAACTTCCTGACCACGTCTTCACAAATAAATATCGCTGGACATTAACACACAGTGCCATCTAATGCCACACTAAGCAACGAGGCTTGTGTCGTGGACACCAGACAGTTGATATACTACATAGGATACTTTTGTTTGTAAATACGAGTACATACTTATTATACATATAAACATCCATGACTCGGAAACAAATGTCCATGCTCATCACACAAACATTTGCTCCTACCGGGATTCGAACCCGGGACCCTAAGAACGTAAGGCAGCCTAACTACTGCTGCGCCATTCGGGTCGTCACACGTGAGACGGGAAGTTACATGGTCTGTGGCGGAGCCCCGGGCTCCCCGAACCATGACAATATTTGCCCCGCCCACGCGCCCGCGCAAAACATCCGTTCGCGCAATCTATTCGCGGCGCATTCCGACCACCCGCCATTTTTCCCCATCGAACAAAAATAATGCGCGCGTCGCCAGAAATACGCGCACGCGCACCTCGGTTTGCCTTTGATGTATTTTTTTTGTAAATGGAACGCTTCCGGCCCGCGGTGCAAGGTTGCATTGTCTGGTCAATAGATATTATACATAAATGCTTTGGCTGTAGGTAATACCTGCTGTGAAGGGAATGTTAGGTAACATTCCCTTCACAGCAGGCAACGTTGTTCACATGTATGTCACATAGAAGTTTAGAGAGAAGTTTCGCCAACCAAGGAGCGCTAATACGTCTAATTTTTATTCATTAAGAAGAAGATGAGAAGAAGTTGCATGTATTTATTTTTAAATAATTTGTTTATTTCAACTATTAAATGACGGTAAATCTCACAGGTGAAGTATTGGTGCTCCTTGTTTGGTCCGTCCCCTAGAACTAACAGGCCCCACGGTCGTGGTCGACTGGTGTCCTACATGTATTTCATCTCTCGTTGTCAGAATCAGAACCCAAGAAAGAACCATATTGCTGAGCGGGCGAAACAGACATTAGAGAGTAGTTTCCTGCTGCAAGTGAGTTCAAATTACAATAATAATGTACAGTCAACCGTGTTCAATGTGTCGTATTCAATGAACATGTCCAAATGTTGTCCAAAACATATTTGAGTACACGCCAAACTTTCATGCCATAAATTGTGGATCATTCAGCCTGAGTCCGCTGCCTCATTAAATTATAAGATAACATTTTTGAAATATTCCTTCAGCCTTAATTATGAATTCAGTGGAACCATCCGCCTGTCATCTCCTAACACGCATTTTTAAAATATTTCAAATTTCAAAAATAATATTATAAGGGAAACAAACATTTGGACATGATGATCAACGTGGTGTTATATTTATTAATATGCTTGTGAACAGTGAATCAAACATCAATGATGAAGTAATTGAATATGACACAGAGTTTTTGCCTAATTCAACAATAACATTAACTGGTAATGGTGAAAAGTTAATATTACAAACGATGATCACGTAACATTTTTGTAAATTTTACTGTAAAATACTTTATATTTTTCTAGCAGTTTCAATTTCTAAACAGTTAATAAAATATCTAAAAATAAGGGAAGCGGTCGCTATTGTGAGAGGACATTGGCTTTCTAATCAAATTCTATTCCTTTTACTATTTTATTGTCAATTAATTTATCTCTTAACTGTTACTGATGATGGAGAAAATAAACAATCAAATCCATTCCATTAAAAAAATCAAACAGAAATGGTCAAATCTCCACTAACAATATCGCCGATTGTCAAACAATAAAATCATCAAGTGTGTGAAATGCCTTACCCAGTACTAAAACAAAGATCGATCCCTGGGGGACGCCAAAACTAATTGTTCGGGAAACTTTCGCAGTTGAAGAAACAGCAACAGCTGCAGCAAGAGATCCTCCTGCAGCACTTCCAGCAGCAACGGCAGCAGCTTGCGCAAGAGCATGAGCAGCAGCTGATGCACCATTTGAAGGTAAATATGCTGCAGGTAAATACAAATCGAACACTTTATTTATTAGATCATAGTTAATTTTAGTTTGTTTTTATTTGTTTTGTGACACTTTTCTTTTCGTGAGCAGTATTTGAGTAGGGATAAGTGGCTGATACACTTTTTCTGTCTAAAAATTGAAACTTATGATCTTACTATAAAATACGCAGTTTTGTCCACCTTCAATCAAACAACCAAACATCATGTTTATAAATAGTTATCAACAAAACAAGTAATAAAGTTTTTTCAAGCTCACCTTAAGAACCCGTCACACGAGTCATGTGACGGGTCGGACCGGTCGGCGAAACGTGAACGAGTGTAATTACTTTATTTCGCACAAGCTGATGAACGACCGTGATTGATGCCATATCACGCGCTTGGGGCACCTCGTCATCTTGAACTTATTGATAGATCTAGACAGGTCAATTCAATTAGGGAAATAAAAAGCTAGGAGTATTATTACCACTTCAGGGTAAAGGCATCTGTCAATGCTCTTTCAATTATGATCATCAGTCCCTCGCAATTGCTGAATTGTGAGCATTTAAGGATGGACCTCCCCTTTGGATCACAAACACACAGTATTTACTTGCAAAAACATATTATCTTCTTTAAAAATAATATTTTATTTTTAAAGAGTAGGGAAACATTCATTCCTCACTGGGAAAACACTATGCTGGGTTTATGGGACAGCCTCCAGTTGTAGCGTTGATCTCCTAGAATCGCGTACTGAATTTATAGGCAGAGAATATCGACGCACAACTCAACGGTGTAAAGTTTATACCGTGTACACTTGGCAAATGCATTCACAACTGAAATAACCACAATTTCGAGTACCATTCCTCAAGATTCGCCATAAATCTATAGAAACAAACGCTCGAACATTACTCCTGGCTGGAATGTGGCATACAGCTCGACACCGCCGTATTAATAGTTATGAATGGACTGCACAACTGCTAGTAATTACATCATTCAAACTTGCTAGTACTTTGTGTGGTAGTGTACACCTCCGGCTTAGTTCTGCCACTCCCTTGCTTGGGTAGCACGGTACAGGTGACGAGGCGACTATAGTTTGTCACTAGTCTTTGTGCTTACTACATATAGATATGCAGGTGCAGTGTGGATATCTATTTGTAATGCATTAGTAGTTGTTCTGTAGAGTTGCCAGTGGAATGTGTTGCAGGATTTTATAACATGGCGATGTTAATTACCTTTCAACAATGATTCTGACAATACTATTGATGGAAAGGTTTGTTTTATAGTGTCGTATAGAAATAAGATTCAACTATGGTGTACTAACAATCAATCTATTCACACTATAATACGAGTACTCGTAATTGATGCCACAACAAAAATCGGTCACCTTCAACGACAGACTTTCACACAAATATTAAAACTTACCCACGATTTTAACAATTAATTTTTCCATTCATCAATGATAATATAGTAAACCCGCTAAACACGCGTTTGGTTTTACATCACAGATACAAATAGCTGCGATAAGCTATCAAGTCGTGAAAGTGCGCCAATGACTGGATAAGCTGTGATTAGTCGGAATCGATTCATATAAGTATGCAGTAAAAATAACAGTCAACGTTATAAATAGAACTAGCCGTGTGCTCGAAGGGATATCCTATCAGCTACCTAACTACCTACTTCCATACAACCTTTCATTCTCTATTGGCATTTGCATGTGGTTGAGCTAAGAATGCTAAGGGGGATGTGTGGTGTTAAGAGAATGGATAATATAAGGAATGAGTACATAAGAGGAAGTCTGAAATCGGCGGCGATGACAGAAACATTGGTTATCGTGGTATGGAGGAAAATTTTGAGTATTGGGATAAGAATAAGAGCAGGAGAATGGCGATGAACCCTTTATTTCATGTTTAATTATTTTAAGGGGTAAAATCCTACGAATTTTCAAAAACACCCATTGGATCCAGTGTTTTAGCTAGTTCATCTCATCAGTGAGTGAATTGAGGATCTGTATTCATTAGATATTACCTTAACCACTCATTGAGCCACTTTAACACATTGATAAAGATAAAAAATAAGTTTAAAACTTATCTGAACATGGTTCTACTTAAAGGCTTATTCAAACTTTTTTGTTGTTTAAAGAATTTGATTCAAAAGAGAAATTCTTTCAACAAAAAACAAGCTTCCAAAATTCTTTCAAAATAAAAATTACAGTAAATAAGTATGATGACATTGTAACATTGGCAAGCGATGTAAACAGTGTTTATTTCGAAAGTATGCGCAGGCGCCCAATGATCTGATGATTCCCTGTTTAACGGGAATGGCATCCGTGACGCAGCTCTTACTCAGTCCCGAACCATTCGCTCAATGTTTGTGCTAGTATCATTAACTAGTTTGACAGCCCGAGGTCCTCTGACTCAGTGCGAAACTGTTCGGAACATGGACTGAAGTAAATTATGTGCATTCCTGTGAAGCTGCTCTTTTGATTATTTTTGTTTATGTTATCATCGTTAGATGATTGCGTATCTATAGTTTTCTACTTCACTATATATGGCGGAGACATGTCTTCCGTTCATCCCATATTTAACCCCTTTAGGGGATGGTTTTACAAACATCATTTAAATTGAATGAATAAATTAGATGTACCGTAAATCGTTATTTAAATGTGAGAACATTAGTTTATTTTTATATTTTCGGTCCAATGCGGAAAACTGCAGAAGTTATAAAGGCCACACCCTCCCGACAGTTAATTGACGCTATCGTTTACGATATGAAATTTAATTATGATGCAAGCTAATCAGCTGTTCATTATCGAACGTCATGACAGCTGTAGCCCAATAGTAGGCCGACACTTAATATTTAATACGAACAAGAATGTGACACCACGGAATCTATATCGTAAATAACGAAAAACAAAAATGCGCACAAGCATTTACAAAAAGCCGAATTAAAAAACCAGTGTCACTCAGAAACTCAATTATCAGCCACTTATTTCAATTCTGATTGAAAATTAACTTTGTTTTCACCATTGTAGATTCGCAGAAATTCAACTTGCAATTAAAATCTTTAATTTTGATTCATTAGTATTGTTCACTGTGAAGTAACGTGCATTTAATACGAGAATCCAACTCAATTCAACGCCCCATTGGATTCTAGACCACACCAATGAAATCCAAAGGCAGTACACAGTCAATTCAGATAGCAATCCAGATTTTAGCATGATGGTCAGATAATACAGAATCCGAATTCAGAAACAGAGATGTGTCTTCCCGTAGCTTAAACCCTATTAAGTGAGGAAAAGCAGACGAAAAATATGTGTTGACCTCAACAATCACCAAATTAGTAACATTGCTCAAAAATCATGAATCTCTATCTGAATTGACTGCATAACCGCCTGATATATTATTTTGGACCCTCCTTCAGAGGGGTCTGTTAGCAACAATAACGGCATGACTAACGTTCCAGTTGTGGGAACAGCAGAAGGCCATGGAGGAGGCCGCGAGGCGGGAGGCGCGCGAGGCGCTGGAGGCTCGAGAGGCTCGCGAGAGGCACGAGCGAGACCGCGTGGAACTCCTGCGCAAGAAGGACAAGCATGAGCACAGCGCCAACGCGTCTACGGAGGTCAAGCAGAAGCTGCAGGTGAGAACCATAATACACATAGATCATTATGATTGTTATACCGACTTGACTCTCGGATAAAAAACAAAAAAAAAAAACTTTCTCCATTTACTTGAAAAATTTGTTGTATTGTATGATGTTACTGACTATAATACAAATTCTTTGGCTATAATTTTAACGTAACATTTTTTTGTTTTCAGCAATTCTTAAAAAAGAAACAACAAAGCATAAATGGAACAGGACCTGGTTCATCCTATAGAAATTGGTAAGCTTTCCTTCAAACATCACCATAACTTCGATTTCCTTTTCCACCAGTGTTCAATGTGCCATATCTTCCACAGGGGTATAGTAAAGTCGTCGTCCGGCGAGTCGATAACGTCGACGTCGACGGCGACGCACCCGTACCGGCTGCCGCTGGCGCTGAACGCCGCGCCGCCGCCGCAGTCCTCGCCCGACTACCCGCTGCGCAAGACCGGTACGTATCCCTCGCTAGCCGTGTGCTGCATCCGTGTTGTGTGGACGTAGCCTAACGGGACGCCGCCGTTAACGAACAAAGGATCAAGCGAAAAAACTTTATGGAATTTTAACGGAGGTTGCATAACTTTAAACCTCATTTTCATGAAACTGTCGCTTGATTTGTTGTTTGATAACGCTGTCCAACTGTGCATTTGCACTGGAGAAACGTTCATGTAAATAAATGTTGATAGAGATAAAAGATTTCAACTAAGATAGAGATTTTAACATGTTCATTGTGAATGTTTCGCTAGAGCGAAGTCACGGTAAGAGTGCAATGATGTGCAGTGAGTTTGAGAATGACTATATAACAATTTACGTCGACTTGTATACGACTGTTGTACATTAGACCGATGAAACGCGTTACAATGTTCGATCTAAATACCAATATATTCAGCGGAAATGCTATGATACTTGATAGCATTTCCCCTGAATATAAAGCTACTTTCGTTCTGTTGTGAAAAAGACGGTGCTAATTTGTCTTGTATAGCTCCATCTCTCTCATACCCTGGAACAGTGGCTGCTATATTTCATACCATACACCCTGAAGTTTAACTTGTCTTGAAAATCATAAACCTAAATTAAATAACAGTACTGCATGGTTCTTTTGGCATTGACAAGAGAGCGCTATTCGTAAACATTGTTGTAACATTCTTGTTGCACTGCAGAGATTGTGTTGGAAATTCAAAATGGCGTAGTTAGTTCCGCGCCTAAAGTTCCATGTAGTAGTAAAGGATAACATAAGTGTCGTGAGGTGTGTCCTAACCCGCTAACGTGAGCATGGCGTGCTGCCGCAGCGTCCGAGCCCAACATGCTGAAGGTGCGCCTGAAGGCGCGCGTCATCGAGCGCCGCGCCTCGCCACTCGCGCGCAGACCCTTCAAGACGCGCGTCAAGCTTCGCAGTGAGTACACGCCGCGACCTCCTATACATGGTATACATGTTGGTTTTATGTTGTGGTTGTTGCATTTGAATGAATTGTTTTGCGCAAACTTTATTTCAACTTTAGCAAGTGATGTTTCATATTAATATTTTGATGACATTAAAAGATGTACTATCACCGCCTGAGTAAATCTATCACTCCTTGAGTTTTAATATTTTTTCTCAACGTAGAATTCTTACAGACTTAAAAAGCACTCAATCTTTCTGTTATAAATCACTTCACCTGTCAGTAAAAAAATTGAACCGTATTATTTTACAAATACTCAGATTCAAGGGAAAAAGTCTTGACTACTATGGCTACACTAGAGGAATTGTCGTCGCTAAGAACAGAGACTGACGTAAGCCGTCACAGAACTTGATTATAGCTCTTGTGGTTTGGGATCGCCTGACGGTTGTCGTTCCTCCCGCAGACTGCGAGGGCAGCTCCCCGCGCGGCTCCCCGCCCGGCACCTCCGCGCCCATCCGCGAGGAGGAGGAGGGCTGCGGCCGCGCGCCCGAGCTGCTGTTCTCGTCGCCCTCCATGCCCAACATCAGCCTGGGCCGCCCGCACCAGCCGCACCAGCCCCACCAGCCCCACCAGCCCCACCAGCCGCCGCCGCATCCCCCGGTATGTTACAACCAAACAACGCTACAGGAACTTCTAATCATTTACCAACAAAAACTAGATGGAACTACGTCGCAAACTTTGTTCCACTTCCTATACTGTATTCTGCGTCCTAGAACATCCAGTCAAAATGACTACATGTCGCCAGCGACGTCAAGAAGAAGAACAGCTATAGTCTTCTGACAATACTGTTAAAGAAGCCATCCCTAGTTTCTAGCATTTTTCATTATATTGAAAGCAGTCGATAAGTCGATATGTGTGGTGCAGGTGGTGCCCCCCCCCCTGCCGCCAGTGTCGGAGTCAGCGGGCTGGGCGGGCCGGCTGGGCCCGTGCAAGCGGCCCCTGGGCCGCACGCACTCCGCGCCGCTGCCACTCGGGGACCCCGCGCTCACGCCGCCCACCGCGCACCACTACCTCCGGGACCAGATACGGAAAACTGTGAGTACCTACATCACTGCAACTAAATCAAACCATTCGGCCCGGTTTCCACCAACACGTAGACGAGCGGGGCGGAGACGAAATTTGCTGGAATCGATCAAATCGTATTGGTTGAAATCTACATTGCGTCCTTCCTTTATAGTTTTCATTCATTTTGCAACAGGGAACATCATTCATATAAGTATCTACCGCGATCTTTACCAAATCATCAAACACTTTCCGTCTTTTAGAATCACAACTAACCGTCTCACCCCCAGGTGCTAACCCGCGCGCACGACGCCGCCGCGGCGCAGCTGCGCGAGGAGGAGGGCGAGGTCATCGACCTCACAGCCCGGCGGGCCCCCGCCGACCCGGGCCCCTGCAGCCCTGCGGGCCCTACCGGCCCGGCGGCCCCGGCGGGCCCCACGCCGCCCTGCGAGCCGGCCCCTCTGGCGCGCGCACTAAGCTCGCCGCTGGTGGGTGCGCGAACGCCTGCTACAGGACTAGCGTACGACGCGCTTATGCTTAAACATGGGTAAGTCACTCGACCATCATGATACTGTGACTTGTTCATCTCTTTTATCTATTAACAATAAATCGTATTCCCACTGATACCGTGCATTTCTAATGTAGGGGATCCTAACATTCTGATCCTAAAAGACAGCCTTTTTGATCGAGTAGTCGCAAGCACTACTGCTGAGCAAGAGGTCCGGAGTTGGAATCTCGCCTCCAAGCAAGAAGTTAGGTTTTTTCTCAGTAGCAGTTCTTAGTCTGGATTTGTGTCCCGTTGATAATATGGGTTCGCTCCCTGTAGCATGGGATATCATAGAGTGATATAACTGTGAGTGAACTTTTGGGTTACCTCGGCCTAACCCTTCGGGGAAAACAGGCGTGAAGATGTTATTAAGTAAATATATGATTGATTTGTTTAGATGTTAAACCGTATGATGTACGTATGTGTGGTGTGCAGGTGTGCGTGCGGAGCGCACGCGCCCACGCACCCGGAGCACGGCGGGCGCCTGCAGTCCGTGTGGGCGCGCCTGTGCGAGACCGGGCTCGTGGCGCGCGCGGAGCGGACCAGGCCCAGGAAGGCCACCTTCGAGGAGCTACAGGTATGCATTGTTATCTGAGATGAAAGCATTTTCAGAGCAATGTTAATATATTTATAATACAATTTCTTGAATTCTGAAGGTATTCAAATAAAATAAACTTGCGTTGTTCTGTAAACAAAGAAACGACATTTAAAGTCTATTATTCTGTCCTTCACAATTCTTTATCTCTTTTAGATATTAATTCATTTTTGAAAACACATTTTTACATAATCAATGTCAAATGTCTCCTTTATAATAACCATAAACTAAACATAAAAATAGCATACAAACTCAAAATGAAAGCAATACAAAGTATTGTCTTTACATCTCCCCCCTTGGAAAAGAAAATTTTCACAAGCAAATTTTCTTTCGAAACAGCTCTCCCCTTTCTTCTTCACCAATCTTTTCTTCTTCTTGCTATGGGTATTGGGATGAGTTTTGTGATATGAAAAAGATTTGACTCTGTTTTCTTGTATCCTGTGTCAATTCTGTATATTAATTTTGAAATGCGTTTACTGCAGTAAATACCATATTGATCTGTCTGTCTTTTAAGAATTTTTTGAATTCTTTTGAATTTATACCAGGATATTGATCGGTGAGCAGCATATTAATGTCTTCAGTTTCTGATACATTTGTGACTAGTTTAATAAAATCATTTGCACTCTGAGTTTTTGAAGTTAAGATAAATGCGTATCTAGTGAAGTGATCTACTAACAAGTGCAAATATTTTTTCGTAGATCTTGACCCTCCAAAACCTCCTATTGTGTCTATAGAGATTATTTCAAATGGCTTTGTCGCTGGACCCAGATGAGACAAAAATCCAAATTTGTACTGCCCTCTTGATTTATTTCTTATACAAATCTCACACTTTCTACATACTTTTTTAATATTTTTTGTTAAATTTCTTGCTATGTACAGTGGACTAATTGTCTTCTCCATTTGTTTTATTCCAATGTGACAAAAATTCTTATGTATATTTCTTAAAAGTTGGATACTGAATTCTTCTGATAAAATTATTTTTTCTTTGTTTCTAACTTTTTTATAGTATATGTTTTGTTTATTCATTATTTTTTCTTTATTCTTTTGTATTTCTTCATTTTTATTCTGATCTATTAAAATATTGTTACGTCGTACCCGTACTTACCTACAGTTACGGTAGTAGGTACCCAATAGTAAGTAGGTAATAGTAGGTAGGTAGGTAAAACGAGTCCCGAATGATGTAGGTACAAATTCGCAAACTACCTACAAAAGAACATCATTGTAATTTCGACCGTACGCCGAGGGCATAAAGTACCTACTCGAAGGACAATGACCCACTATGGAATTGTCTAGAAGATTCTAGGAAGTCGTGGATATTTCTCGAACGTTCGATCGCCATATAAATAGTCGACGTGTTTGCGGGAGCAGTCAGTCTTATTTTGGCTACAGTACGAAGCGAATCGAAGTGAACTAGTAAGTGCGATATCTAAGTGAATAGTGATCAGTAGTGTACTTGTGATTAAGTTTTAAGTGTTTTGTGATTATTAAAGTTATTTATTGTTTCTTCGGTAGTAATTAATTTATCCCATACCCCCCAGCTCGTAACAATTTGGTGTCAGAAGTGAGGGATAAATTATGCCAATTCTACCAAAGGACGACACGGACGGTATCCGTACCAGGAGTCAGCGACAGCAGAACATGGACCAAAGGCGGTTTGGAGATTCTCCGACACAGACACCGAGTGGTGTCCAGCCTACGTCAGTGCCAGTCGCTGGCCCATCCGGAGTTTCTCCAGCATCAGTGGCGCCAGACTTGTCAGCTTTAATGGCGCTGCTGCAGGAGCAGGCTCGCCGTCAAGAGGAGCAGGCTCGCCGGTTGGAAGAGCAGTTGCAGCAAGATAAAGAGGAGCAGGCCCGCCGCCAGCATGAACAGATGCTCCTCATAAAGGATCTTCATGCAACTTTTGGGAAAGATCTGAAAGTGATGAAGGATCAGGTTCACCAGCACGAGAACCGTATCTCAGAGGCCGAAGTTCAGATCGCTGGGGTGAAAAAGGCTTTGGGAGAACTGAAGACTGGAGACGTGACTGTGGCTTCAGTAGTTGCTGCACCTTCAGCGCGGGGCTTTAAGGTGCCTCCATTCGATGGAACATCTTCGTGGTCGGCTTATAAAATTCAATTTGAGGCCGTTATGAAGGCGAATGGATGGACTAAACCGCAAGCCATGACCGCGCTCACCTTGGGCCTTCGAGACCAGGCCTTAAACATTCTTGAGGCGCTCGGCAAGGATGTAACCTATGAGCAGCTGCTGGAGGCGTTAGAGTCCAGATACGGCGACGCGCACCTGGAGCACGTATTTCGTGCTAAGTTGAAGGATCGTGTTCAACGTAGTGCCGAGAACCTGCAGCAGTGGGCCCTGGAAGTTGAAAAGCTGGTTCGAAAAGCATACCAGTCTGCCCCTGCACTTATCGATGGGAATCTGGTACAAGCGTTCGTTGATGGAATACGTGACTTGGAAGTTAGAGCTGCTGTGAGACTTGGGCACCATGAGACGCTGAAAGACGCCTTGGCCCATGCCTTAGAAGTAGAGGCAGTGAGGCAGGACCACCGAACGCACCGCGTCAGGGAGGTTGTAGCATCACCTGTTCGCGGGCGGTCGCGAACGCAAGGGTACAGTCCTAGGTGCTACACTTGTGGAGAAAGGGGTCATCTTCGGTCAAGCTGTCCTAAGCGCAGCACTCCGAGAGAAGATCAGCAGGTAAGGGTGGCTGAAGTGACTGCCCAGCCACAGCAGGGAAACGAGTAAATGCCAGGACTGGGGGGCGGGTGCTGGCTGGTATTGAAAAAGCCCCGAGAATCTTGATCTCGCAAGCACATGACGGGAACAGCCTGACCATCAAAGGCGAAGTCAACGGAACACCTTGCAAACTGACGTTGGATACTGGAGCTTCTCACACGGTCGTCAATTCTCACCTAGCAAGTCGGTTTCTTGGGGACTACTTTGATAACCACGACCGTATACGATTACTAACAGCTACCGGTCAGCACATAATCGTCCGAGGCAAGAAGGAGGTGGAGTTAAAATTGGGTGACAGATTTTACAAGCACAATGTCATCGTGGCCGACGTGGAGGACTGGTGTCGCAAATGTACCGGTTGTGCGGCCGTAAAAGGACCCCACACACGCAGTAGAGGTGCATTAAAAGTGTACAACGTTGGAGCCCCTTGGGAACGGATAGCACTAGACGTTGCAGGACCATTTCCAGAAAGTGAGAGCGGAAACAAGTACTTCCTGGTGGTCATGGATTACTTCACAAAGTGGCCAGAAGTCTTTGCCATTCCTAACCAAGAAGCTACAACTGTCGCAGATAAATTAGTTCACGAAGTCTTCTGTCGTTTTGGAGTACCCTTAGAAATTCATAGCGATCAAGGAAGGAATTTTGAATCGCAAGTATTTCAGGAGACTTGTCGATTGATGGGTACCCACAAAACCAGAACCACCTCTTACTACCCACAATCTGATGGAATGGTGGAACGATTCAACCAAACGTTAGAGAGATATCTGGCAAAAGTCGTGGAAAGCAGACAAAGGGATTGGGACAAGCACATACAGCCGTTTCTTCTGTCCTACCGCAGCGCAGTCCACGAAAGTACGACTGTGACGCCAGCCTTCGCGAACTTTGGAAGGGAATTACGGTTACCTGCTGATTTAATCACTGGAACTCCCCCTGATGCTCCACGTAGTGTAACAGATTATGAGATTGACTTGCGTAACAAGTTGAATGATGTTTATGAGCATATCAGACAATCCGGCCAACAGATGTCTGAGAAGATGAAGACCCGTTATGACCGGAAGGCAAATACTAGGGGTTTCGACGAAAGTTCACTGGTGTGGTTGCATAACCCAGTACGAAGCAAGGGGAAGTCTCCGAAATTGCAAGCAAAATGGGATGGACCATACCGAGTTGTGACTAGGATCAACGATGTCACCTACCGAATACAGAAGGGTCCACGAGGTGCGCCTAAGATTGTCCATCTAGACAGATTGACGCGATACTACGGGGCTAATGATGCTCGGGACGAGCATGTCTAAGGAGGGGGCAGTGTTACGTCGTACCCGTACTTACCTACAGTTACGATAGTAGGTACCCAATAGTAAGTAGGTAGGTAATAGTAGGTAGGTAGGTAAAACGAGTCCCGAATAATGTAGGTACAAATTCGCAAACTACCTACAAAAGAACATCATTGTAATTTCGACCGTACGCCGAGGGCATAAAGTACCTACTCGAAGGACAATGACCCACTATGGAATTGTCTAGAAGATTCTAGGAAGTCGTGGATATTTCTCGAATGTTCGATCGCCATATAAATAGTCGACGTGTTTGCGGGAGCAGTCAGTCTTATTTTGGCTACAGTACGAAGCGAATCGAAGTGAACTAGTAAGTGCGATATCTAAGTGAATAGTGATCAGTAGTGTACTTGTGATTAAGTTTTAAGTGTTTTGTGATTATTAAAGTTATTTATTGTTTCTTCGGTAGTAATTAATTTATCCCATACCCCCCAGCTCGTAACAATATCTTCTAGGTTGACCAAGTTTACAATTTTCAATTGTTCATCTGTATTTTCATTTGACTCCAATACAGGATTCCTATTATCCTATCCGCTTCCAAATTTTCTTTTCCCGGAGTATATTTTATTTTAAAATCATATTGTGATAAGTAGTATGTCAAATCGCCCAGTTCTTCATCGGTTCTAGATTTTAGATTCATATTTTCTAGTGGTTTATGATCTGAATAAACTGTAAATCATTTTCCTATCAGCCAGTACTGCCAGTATCGCACTGCTCTTTAATGGCTAAGCACTCCAAGTATATCGCTTTTTTCTTTTGCGTTCCATTTAGTTTTTTAGAAAAGTAAGCTACTGGTTTTTCTTTTCCATCTGGCTGCGTCTGTTTTAAAATGGCTCCAACACCCTCTATAGAAGCATCCGTGTAAATATTGATCGGTAAATCTTTATCAAAAATTTCTAAAACAGGCTGAGAGCATAGGAGATTTTTTATTTTCTCAAATGCTTTTTGACATTGGTCAGACCAAATAAATGGTTGATTTTTTCTCAGTAAGTTATGTAACAGATCTAATATTATCGCACTCCTTGATATATATTTATTATAAAAAATATTTTTTCCTAGAAACTGTCTCACATTCTTCTGTGTTTTAGGAGTAGGGAAATTTCTTATTGAAATCAGATTATCTTTCAGAGGTTTAATAGAATTATGTTGTATTATATGACCCAGGTATTTTACAGAGCCTGATGCAAATGTGTAAATTTTAATCTGAATCCTTCTATTTTAATTGCTTCTAACAGCTGTGATAGGTGATTAATATGTTGATCAAATGATTTTGAGAATATTAGGATGTCGTCTATATAATGTACAGCAAAATCTGTAAGTTTGTACTTTCTTAGTATATTACTCAATATCCTCTGAAAGATTGCTGGTACGGTTTTCAATCCAAATGGTAGACAAGTCCATTGGTAATGTCCTTCCTGTGTTACAAATCCTGTCTTTTTCCTGTCTTCTACTCGTAAAGGGATAGACCAAAAGGCAGAATTTATGTCTAAAGTTGAATAAAAATTGCAATTCCTTGTCTTAGTCATTAAGTCTTCTATTAACGGAAATGGCTGAGCTTGCGGTACTACTATTTTATTTAAATCTCTGAAGTCTGTACATAATCTGGATTTTTTGTTTTCTTCTTTTTTATATGCCAATGTGATAGGTGCAGCAAATGGGCTGTAGGATTCTTCTATAAGTTTATTATCTAATAATTTTCCTATTTGTTCTTCTATTTATTTTTTATCTTCCATAGTACATCTGTACGGTCTTTTACTGCAATATTTGTCTACTAACAAGTCTATTCTGGCTTCATATTCGTTAACAGTTCCAACGTCATATTTATTCTTTGCGAAAACTGAATTGTATTTATTAATTAATTTAACTATATCTGATTCCTGATACTCATTAAAATGGTTTATATTTATTTCGAAATCTTCTTCTCTTACATGTTCATTAAAATTAATCGTGTATTCTTTCTTTATTTTTTTTATTCTTTCTTCTTTAGCATTAGCTTTTGTATTTGTAGAAACTTCTTCCACTTTCTTTATTTTTTCTTCTTCGGTATTCGTTTTTATATCTGTAGCGATTACTTCTACTTTTTCTTTTATAAAGTTTTGTTTCTGTGTAATTTTTAAGTCTTCGTTTTGTATTAATTTAAACTTCGTTATCAGGTCTAATCCATTAAAAAAATCATATTTGAAATTTTGTTCATCTATAATGTACACTTTGGCATTTTCTTCAATTTCAAAGATTTTTATTTTTATGTTTGTCAAACCACTTGTCTTTTTGACACCATTAATTGTCACTAAACTTGCTTCATTCAATTTCCTTTGCCTTTTAGTTTTAATAACTTCTAGTTAATTAGAGAAACATTGGAACCGGAATCATAAACTCCATAAATTTCTAATGTATAGAATAGAATAGAATAGAATAGAATAGCATTTATTTGCTATATATATTTGTATCATTTAATAGTAGTTTGACATTTATTAATGGTGTCACTATTAGTATTTTTGTTCGGTTTCATGTAACTCGGCTTCTATCACAGAGTTATTCACATGCTTAATGTTTTTCTCTTTTTTTGTATCATCTTCTCTTGTTTTAAACCAACAAGTAGATTCGGGGTGGTAACGAATTCCTTTATTTAACTTTTCACAAGTTTTACATGGGCTCTTATCTTCGTTTCTGTTGTTGCCTCTTAGGTTTGCATATATCCTGTGGTTCAAATTATTCTTTTTATTCACCAAATGTTCAAACCTTCTCAGTTCATTAAAAAGATCCACTGAATCTTTTAATGTTTCTCTATCAATCCTGTTGAGTACGTGTTCCGGCAAACCAGCTGCAATAAGATCTATTATCTTTATTAGATTAGATTATTGATCTAGCCTGTATCTATTGTATTTCTCATATCTAGTAACAGTTTTTCCTTCTTTATTGCATAATCCACCAACAATCCGTCTTTATATTTGAATAATAAAGCATAGGTTATTTGGTTCCATCCTTTGTTCGCAAATGATTCACAGAGTTTCTTTTTCCATATTTTCCATTTCGAGTCCATGTTCAATTTTATATAATCATGGAACCATACCAATCTACACAACTTTTATCCATGAACAATCTGAGTATTTCAATTTTTTTCTCGTCTTCTGTCACATCAAAGCGTAAGCATTCTTTTTCAAAAGTGTCAATCCATTGGTTTGCATTTGAATTTTTGCTGGTAAATTTTTGAATCACAAACTTCTCTGCAATGTGTTTAAAGTTTTTCTGCTTAGACTCTTGTGAATCTACATTGTGCAGCCGCACTTTGAACTTGTTCTATTTCCTCTAAGTACAGATTTTCAAATTGTAAATTATCATCCTCATATATGTAGATTTTCTTAAGTTCTGCTGTTATTGTTATCCAGACTCTTCGCGTCTGGTATCTTTTCTTTAGGCTATTTTTTACCTTGATGAATGTTGCTGTTTTAACTAGTTCTTTGTCATGAGTAACATGTTGTAATTTTTCTGGAATAGTGTATATTTTATTCTCAGTCGTAGCTATTGAAGTTATTGCACAGATATTTGATTTTCCGTCACATCCCGGAAGTATGGTAAATTCGAAACGAAGTTTTTCCATCTTTAATTCTCTGCTATGGTGTTTAAACAAAAATGTCGTTTTATAATACTATTTCTTGAATTCTGAAGGTATTCAAATAAAGTAAACTTGCGTTGCTCTGTAAACAAAGAAACGACATTTAAAGTCTATTTTTCTGTCCTTCACAATTCTTTATCTCTTTTAGATATTAATTCATTTTTGAAAACACATTTTTACATAATCAATGTCAAATGTCTCCCTTTATATCTCCCTAATAACCATAAACTAAACATAAAAATAGCATACAAACTCAAAATGAAAGCAATACAAAGTATTCTCCTTACATATTTTTTCTTTCCAGAGGTCTATTTCTAACCCACGTGTTTTTGACGTCTTAATATTTGGAATTGTACTTACTTTTATTTAATTACTGATGAAATTGAATTAAATTTTTGTTTCTATACAATGTTTATTCTACGTACTTTTATGTCAGTTCAGTCAATTCTATAATGCTAAAAGTAAATATTGAAAAAAAAACCTAAAATATTGAGAATCAATTAAATTAAATGTATAGCCCAAATTTTTTATGAAAATATGTATGAGCGAACTGAAGTAATAAGGTGTATCTCCCGTGCAGTCGGTGCACTCGGAGTCGCACGTGGCGGTGTTCGGCGGGCGGGGCGGCGGGCGCGGGCAGCTGGTGCGCCTGGCGTGCGGCGGGCTGGGCGTGGACTCCGACACGGCCTGGTCCGACGCGCACACGCCGCCCGCCGCGCGCGCCGCCGCCGGCGCCGTGCTGGACCTGGCGCAGCGCACCGCCAAGGGAGACCTCCGGAACGGGTGAGCCGCATTCACATTGCCACGATCCTATCCCGGCGGGCTGGGCGTGGACTCCGACACGGCCTGGCCCGACGCGCACACGCCGTGCTGGACCTGGCGCAGCGCACCACCAAGGGAGACCTCCGTTGACGAATCTTGAACTTCGTATAAACTACCTATTTATCAAAATGTATAAAATGGCTGACTTTTTTCTCAATAACCAGCAAAAAATTCAACCGTTCATCAATCTAGATTTCTAGAATATTCTACTGACAACAAAAAAAAACAATTTATATGTTAATAAAAACAGAAATAATAATTTTGTATAATTTACACATCAATCTCCCATGTGTCAAACAAAAAGCCAGCTAGTAACCAGCGCCCCCCCCCCCAGGTTCGCAGTAGTCCGGCCGCCCGGCCACCACGCCGAGCCCAACCAGGCGATGGGCTTCTGCTTCTTCAACTCCGTGGCCGTGGCCGCGCGCATCCTGCACACAAGACACCGCCTGCAGAGGATACTTATTGTGGACTGGGTACCTACTACTATTACTTGTACTCCACTATGTATAGTTGGGTTTACATCAGGAACTTCTTAGTAGCAGTCTGGAGGCTGGATCATCAACTGAGCACAACCCAGTTAACGGCAATAGAGTCACAACTAAAAACTACTAACTGACGAACTGTGAGCGAACTTCATAGCTCTACTTCTCTTCTAGAGTCCGTGCACAGAATCAACACATTTTGAACATTTTTGATCACTACTTGTGGGAAAGGCAAGAAGAATTTGATCCTTCTTTAAAGAGTCTGGTTCTTATTCTTGTCGACTGCGGAAACAATTTTTTTTAATAATGTGTATATTAATAGCAATCACCCATATTCAAAACCCCTTTTCCGCAAAAGTAACGAGCAAGTGATGTTTGGAGTTCGCTGAACAAAGAACTACAAAATATTCTGAACATTAAAAATATGAATAGCATCATTATATTTTCTACTCGTAAAGTAGCAAAAAACATTATGGATTTTATACGAAATAAAGCAGAAGTAGAATGTTGAAAAAACGTAATTTAAGGAAAACGTCGGGACAAATAAGATTTTTTTTCTATACCTTAGAAACACTATAAAGAAAATTTAAAAATTACTTATTAATCTCAAGGTAACCCTATAATAGAATCTGAATTTTAATTTATAAATACAATATTGTATTGTATTTATAAATCAAATACAATAAATAAACAATAACTTCATTTCGTAAATTAAAGGCAAAGTGAACTATATTATCGACCGCGCAAACCCGATCCCGTCAGTTGAGCCTGTAGTCCAAAATCAGTCCCTAATTAATGACACCACTCAAATCCAGCCTGTCCCCTTGCTGTCCTCTCTCAGCGACGCCCTAAGCCGAGGCCCGTACCCCGCAGGGGGTGCCCTTAGCGTGTAGTCGTTTAGTTGTAAGTTTTATGCCCTGGCTGGAGACCTTACACTTAAGGCACCCACAGGAATGTCCGGTTAAACAGACGACAACCTCTCTAGGTTGAACTGCGAGATGCCATTCCTAAAAAAAATAAAAACCGTTCCCGTCAGTAACGACCGGGCTCTCCCAGCGTGAGCACGTATCACTTTGCTTCGCAAGCGCTCGCGAGTTTATACGTAAATATATTTCCGAGATATACGCAGACTACCACATTTTGATC
Organism: Xestia sexstrigata; assembly: GCA_941918905.2. NCBI lineage: Eukaryota > Metazoa > Arthropoda > Insecta > Lepidoptera > Noctuidae > Xestia > Xestia sexstrigata. Next base: position 20,883,705 of record OW799214.2, read on the forward strand.
CAGTAAGATAAGAGTATTTTTTGACGTTGGTTGTTTATTAAGATTGTTAAGATTTATTTCGTCTTCAATATTAATATTATACCGAAACTTACCTCTAAGTAAGTTTCTTTGTTTGTACATAATAATATTATTATGTAAGGGTAATCTGCGGAACTACTGATCCGATTCCGAAAATTCTTTCACTGAAGTACATAAGTACCAACAATTCATTCCTCATGGGTGTCGTTTTCATGGTTTTTGGGGTTAGTGATAATGAAAATGAGGTTAAAATGAAAATCCAAGATGGCGCCGAAGAAAATTTTCGGTGTTTCTTAATGGATGTCGTTTTCGTGATTTTTGGGGTCACTGATAATGAAAATGAAGTCAAAATGAAAATACAAGATGGCGCTAAAAAAGGAAAACAAACAAAATGAATTGGAGCAATTCCATCCCAAGCAGTTTTGGCTACACTAATTATTATAAAATTTGTAATTTTATAATATTTGTGTTCATTCAACACACTAGCAACAACCAAGAACAACCAAAAACTACACAGGAAGATACAACATAGCAACCAAGAATAGACCCTCATCATCTCTATCTCCCAGTACGGCCGGTCACCGCGGGAGAGTTCGACCAAAGAAAGACAAACTTAAGAATAAAGCGATATATATCTGCTCTTACAATGTTAGAACATTATCTTCAACGGAAAAACTTATTGAAATAAAAACAGCACTAAAACAAATCAAATGTGACGTGCTCGGACTATGCAAAGTTCGTCGGTATGGAGAAGAAATAATAGAAGACGACGATTATATTATGTACTAAATAGGACAAATAAAAGGTCTCCATGGTGTGGGATTTCTGGTCAAAAAAGAACTCAAAGAAAATATTATAAACTTTACAGGCATCCCAGAAAGAGTTTGCTTATTGGAAATAGAATTTGAAAAGAAACCCTTTGCAATCGTACAATCATATTTTTCAACCGAGAGCTCTACGCAAGCAGAAATGGACAATTTCTACAAAGACCTTACGACAGCAAACCAAATGATATCCTCCAAATATATAATTTCAATGGGCGATTACAACGCTCAGATTGGAAAACCAAACACTTATGAAAACAAGGTTGCAGGGAAATTTGGCTGCGGAAAAAGAAGCAAGCACGGAGAGAGTCTGATCCAATATGCTCACGAACACAACTTCAAAAAAATAATAATTTAAAAAATTAAAAAGCCCGACTGCGTAAAAGAATAAAACAAGTTTAATAAAACACCAGGAAAAATTTAAATAAAACAACAGGACATATAGACTGCAACTGTCGGGACCCATTAAATAATCTAGACTAAAATCATTACATCCAATATGGGTCCCGACTGTTGCAGTCAATATGCCCTGTCTCCTAAACTTGTTTTATTCTTTTACGCAGTCGGGCTTTTTTATTTTTTAAATTATTTTTTTTATTTTACACTTTTTAGTTACTTAGATATACCATTTTAAAAATCTCCATTATCGAGCCAAAAATCCCCAATTTTGTTTTTTTTTTTATTATTTTGAAATACCCAGTGTCACTCTCACAGTAAATACAAATCTAACAACACATCTCAAGTTAAAATCCATCGAGCCGTTCAGGCTGCAGAGCGTGCCAAACAATTAAACACACATACATATATACGTACATACTCTCGAAAAACATAACCCTTCTTCTGGCGCAGTCGGGTAAATAGTAAATACGACATTTCAATTAAAATCCAAAAATAGAAGGACTTGGATCTCTCCAGATAAGAACACTAGGTATGAAATAGACTATATTATGACAACAACTCCACACTTATTTTCCAATTATGAAGTGTTAACTTCCGTCAACTTTGGATCAGATCACAGACCAATCAGAGCAACTCTAAACATAATAACAAAAAGAAGCCGAAGACACTTCAATACGCCACAAGCCGCTTTGAAAACATTGGAAGAGAAAAATACTTACCTCACACATCTAAATGACATCTGCAAAGTCTGTCAATAGCACACGAAGAATTCACAATAAACCAGTAATGCCAATAGATCGAAAAATCTTTAAAAGATAGTTTAAAAAACATTAAGGGAAAACCAAGACAAAATATTTTGAGCCAAGAGGCTAAGGAACTTATTAAGAAAAGGGAGTTCATTACAACATAAAACTAAACTGTGTAAAAACGACAAAGAGGCGCCTCTTTGTCGTTTTTACACAGTTTAGTGAAGGAACTGTACAAAAAGACAAAAAAAGTTATAAAAAAATGCTATGAGACGTACAAAACAAATACAATACGCAGACATCAGCATGCCAAATATATAAACATTCTGAAAGACATTTACAGCAAAAGCACAAGCAGAGTCAGGTTGGAGAAATCCGGTGAACGCATAAAAATCAACAGAGGGGTAAGACAAGGCGACCCAATATCACCTAAACTATTTATAGCGGTACTGCAGAATATAAGGAAGGATCTGCCTTGGTGAACACAAGGAATTAACATGGATGGGAGGTGCATGAGTCATTTAAGGTTTGCAGATGATATCGTCCTGTTATCCGAAAATCCTGAAAAATTAAACATCATGATAAACGAACTAGAGTCTGCAAGCAACCATGTAGGGTTGGAGATGAAGATCAGTAAAACGAAAATCGTGACCAAAGACAAAATGATACCAATTTTAATAGGGAATGAACCATTGGAATATGTACAGGAATATGTCTATCTAGGAAAACAATTATCATTCAAAACTAGAAGAAACATAGAAGAAATAGACAGACGTATAGCCTCAACATGGAAGAAGTTTTGGGCCCATAAAGAGATTCTAGAATCTCAACTCCCAATGAGGCTAAAGAAAACTGTTATGGACTCGGCAACACTACCATGTCTAACCTACGGCTGCGAAACATGGACATTCGATAAGAAACCAATGATGAAAATTCAAGCCACGCAGAGAGCAATGGAGAGAAGTTGTCTGGGAATCACCTTGAGAGACAGAATAAAAGCTACGAAATAGAACCAAGATATCTGACGCAATAATCTTCGCCCAGAGACTGAAGTGGAAATGGGCTGGCCATGTAGCAAGGTTCACTGACGATAGATGGACATTAATAATTACTACATGGAAGGGACCACAGGGAATCAGATGCATAGGTCGACCATGCTCCAGGTGGCGAGATGAAATAAAGGAAATTGCGGGCTAGAATTGGACTGAGAGAGCGAGGGACATGGACGTTTGGCACTCATTGGAGGAGGCTTTTACCCGAGAGGGGTCCATGCATAGAAATTAACCATTTATTATTTATTTTCAAAGTACTTATATGGAGCAGCGGTGGCCCAGTGGTGGCGGCCCCGACTTACGAACAGTAAGTCGTGGGTTCGAACCCAGACAGGCGCATTACTTTGTGTAATTTATTTCATCACCACTGCTCTCAAAACGGTGAAGGAAAACATCGTGAGGAAACCGGCATGTCCTAGAATCAAAAAATTCGAAGACATGTGACATCTACCAATCCGCACTGGGCCCGCGTGGTGGATTATAGCCCATTCCCTCTCATAGAGAGGAGGCCTGTGTCCCAGCAGTGGGAACATTAATAGGCTGATGATGATGATGATGATGACTTATTTATCAATTTTTTACTTATATTCAAATTTACTGTAATTTATTATCAAATGCATGTGAAATTGGATTTTATTATTATTTTACTTTACAGTTGCTTATTTTCATTTTTAAGTTCTATTTTTGCGATTATTTACAATTGATTATTTTATCCTTATTAATGCGATTAACTGAATTTGAATACTTTTTGTGATTATGCATGGAATTAATATAGTATATTTCATTACAAGTGCGGAAAGGCTGTCATTGCAAAGAGTTCTGACAAATGTCTACCCGAGCCGAGGCGCAGCCGAAGGCGAGGGTAGACAGTCGGAACAAGTTGCAATGACGGTTCCCCAGGTGTACTGAACGACTATTTTTAATACAGTTGCGAAAAAATGAAGCAATTTAATAAAATAATAAAAACACAATAAACTCAACTAACTAAGAAAATGGCGCCAACCGTAGAATTTAAGCAGAGTTTTTTTTTTCTTCACCCATTTTGGTAGGCAAAGGGAACTATCCATACAGCTTAGTCTTCAGTAGATTTTTTTTATTGATATGAAAAATGAAAATGAAATTTAATGAGATGAAATGAAATAAAACCTAACCTAATTCATTCAATTAAATCATTACATCTGATATTGAAATAAATTAGTAGCTTCTTTTTAGAAATATACGTATTTTCATGAATCACAAAAACTCTTTAGTAAAAACTTCATGGTTGGTTTTTCTTTTTAATAGACATTATTTTGACAGTTGGGAAAGAGAACGCACGAGTTCGGGAAAGGTAAAAAAAAGCACTAGTATGTAATAGCCCACATCCCGAACGCTATACGTCCCTGCAATACACCACTTTTTGAGCAACTGTATTAAAAAAGCTATTTTGATTTGATTTTGATACTGAGGTCTAGTCCCTATTAGGTGTAATAAATCAAGGTCCTGAGTCAATACAATAAAAAAAAATGGGCAAATTTAGATTTTCGCTAAAACTTGTAAGTACCTACCAAAATTATGTATCTTTAAATAATATCGTCTACACCTACAGGATCAAAATTATTTAAGCAATTACTACGCTCGATCTTCACCCGTGTGTGCGTGTATCTGCATGAACAATGCACACAAACATAGGATCGCAAAGAATTTGCCTAAACTCTAACAAGTGAATTTTCTGCACGGACTCTTAAACTATAAACTTACTACTACATATGACTATTTAATTTGTGTTAGTTTGTCACAAAGGTTTTTCACTAATACCTACTGTGTAAAGTAAGATTAATATTTAGTAAATTATAAAGTATTGATTGATACCTTGCACATACGACGATATATTTTATGTGCTTTACATTTTCATTTGAAGAAGAGGGGTCAGGTCAGTTCGAGTCCGTTATGCCTAATTTCCCACAGTAATGAATGTCCGTGTCCGCAGGACGTGCACCACGGCAACGGCACGCAGCAGATCTTCTACTCCGACCCGCACGTGCTGTACATGTCCATCCACCGGCACGACGACGGCAACTTCTTCCCCGGCACCGGCGCCGCCACCGAGGCCGGCGCGGGCGCAGGCCTGGGCTACACCGTCAACGTGGCCTGGTGCGGCGGGACCGAGCCGCCCCTCGCCGACGCCGAGTACCTCGCCGCCTTCCGATCTGTTATCATGCCTATCGCTAAGGTGACACAATTAACTACAATCATCTTAATTCATAAAGTTATTCCTTACACTCGGTCAGTCTGTCTGTCAGACTTGAATAATCAATAATATGCTTTATATTACACTTGCTTAGTAAGTGTACTAATACTACCCCACTAAAAGGCTTGAAAGCTGTTCATTAAACCTTCTCAAAAATCTAGGCAGTTATATTGTATGGAATTTCATTACTGCCCTGAAAATCAGGGTAGGAATGAAATGAAATGAAATTATCATAAAAAGTACTGGCCGCTAGCACTTTTAAAGTAGGTAGCATACATTCCGATATGGCCCGCAAACTTCAAACGTCTTCCTCTTTAAAACTGCCTTACTCCCCTCGGTGAATATTATAGCTATTATATGTCGCGTGCAGGAGTACGACCCAGAGATAGTGCTAGTGTCGTGCGGGTTCGACGCGGCGGCGGGTCACCCGGCCCCGCTGGGCGGCTACAACGTGTCGGCGGCCTGCTTCGCGCACATGACGCGCGAGCTGTCCCAGCTGGCCGGCGGCAAGCTGGTGCTGGCGCTGGAGGGCGGCTACGACCTGCCCGCCATGTGCGACTGCGCGCAGGAGTGCGTGCGCGCGCTGCTGGGCGAGCGGGCCGCGCCGCCCGCGCTGGCCGAGCTGGCGCGGCCGCCGCACGCGCGTGCGCAGGCCGCGCTGCGCACCACCATCGCCGTGCACGCGCCGCACTGGCGCGGCCTGCAGCGCGGCGCCGAGCTGCTGGCGCTGTCGGCGCTGGACGCGGCGCCCGCCGTGGCCGCGCTGCGCCTGGGCCGCCTGCAGACGGAGCGCGACGCGGCCGACACGTGCCAGGCCATGGCCACGCTCAGCATGCACCAGCAGGCGCAGGAGCCGCACAGGTCTGCGGAGAGCTCCCGCTCGGCGTCGGAGGAGCCCATGGAGCAGGACGAGGGCAAGTGAGCGGTCCCGGTCCCGGTCCGGCCCCGCCACACTTCAACATTCCGGTTCCGATAGTTAGCCGTTAGTAGCGTGGAGTGAGACGTACTCGAATCCGTGCGCGTGGCTCGTGTCGTGTGTATCTTCAGTCGAAAGCTTTAACGTGTAGTGAACTATGATGACGTGATGATGAGTGCGAACAGTCCGCCATGCGCGCGACGCCCGACGCCTGACGCTGTGACGCTCATATCGATGCGATCTACTATACCAAAGATTGTTTCAAATTCTGATGTTACAAAAAGTATTTATTCAATGTGTATATAATGGAAATTGTGCAAATCTATTGTTGTAAACTAAAGTAAATTTTTATGGTGGATATAAAATATTTGTATATCTGTGTCCCTGTCATACTGTCATACGTAGCTGTCGCTCGCAGCCTGTACATTGTACGTCGCTGCGTGTCGTATGTATAGTCCGCGCTGCGCGGTTGTTCAGTTCAGTCAGTTCGACTCGACTTGTGCAAGTGAACACTTGCTTGTTAGTACATCTGTACTTGTACGTCGCTTGGACGCTCCCACTTTTTGTAACGTGTGATAACTTAATATGAAACGAATTAGAATTTTGGACATAATGTCTAGAAAAAACTATTGAAACAATGAATTTCTATAATGTTACCTCCGCACGGGAGAGATGCGGGGAGGAGGTTGTTGTGTTGATTTTAATATTTTCACTATGTGATCGATGTCGCTCGAGGCGATACGGTGAGAGATTAGATTTATGTACAGTCAGATGTAAATGTTTATATGAGATCGGTATATTGAACTAGCAGAATATTAGATGTTTCTGGATGGTGGAACTTGTTGACTATAGCCGACTACTTGTCCTGCGTTCGTCGCATCCTCTAATGATATATTTTTGTATGACGGCTGTCTGCGTGTATACAACGTACCTACGGGATGGGATCCTTGTACGATAAACAAAGTTAAACAAATGTTGTGTCTTTGAGAATTTTATTGTTAAATTGGAATAAAGATGAAATGATTATTTAATAAATGTATATATATATATATATATTATTATATATATATTTGGAAATATAAATGAATTTTTATTTCTATTCATTTCACTGTCTTATTGTACATAATCTTAAATTCCTTCGTTTCCCTCGTTGCCCACCAATGCACAGTCTCCAGTTGTAACATGGTAGGTAAACATTTTATATCCCATTTGGCAACATTCTAGTCAAGCTCCTTCATTGTCATCTGGTAGACTATAAAAGACGCTGATAAATGAAACAACGAATATGGATAATCGTAAGTACTTTATACAACACACTCGGCAGATCAACGTAAGTCTTGTATAACAAAATAATGAACTAGATGAAGACAGGCCATTCAACAGAATTAAACTAGCCTATTGAAAACTGACATGACCAAATGCAGCAACAAAATGATTAATTTGTAAAATAACATAATTATAAGAAATACTATTATCTTAACTAAAGTAGGTAGTGTACAAAAATAACCCGTCTCTTACAACTAAATATAAAAATATACGCGACACATTCTGACTTATACTATGAACACAAATACTTAATATTAATAATTATATAAAATACATCATAAATATAACTTGACATAGTTGGGCTTACCTAGCTGACTGACGTTGGAATTAAAACTAATGTTAGTACTGACTTAGTTTTAACACGAATTTCACCAACAAATCCGTACGCAATCAGAATAATGTAAACGGGGCGTTTAAGAAGTCTTCCGTAGCAATAATGACAGTGGTAGGTCTGAAACGCTGTTTCCATGTGCTGATCGCGATCACTTTCATTGGCGAAATTATCCCTTAGTCTACTATGGACTTATGTATTTTACACTATACAAAGTCAAATCTGATTAAAAAGCCTAAATAAATTTATAGCTACGGCCATTAAAAAGTTGCATTGAAGTATCATGTGGGTGTAGTCACAGATGAGGCGGTGATCATGCTGATAGTAAAATAGTTTCAACTACAAGCTGCTATATTCCTAATGCCTAAGCCCGGATTCCACCGCAAGCGGAGCGGACCCATTAACCTTTTTACCGCCAACGTACACAGAACACGATGCCTTGCCAGGCGCCAAGCTATAAATGTAGGTAGTAAACAATAGTGATGAGGGTGTCGTCATATCGATGATTGATATTTATACGCGTTAAGTTAAGTTTTTATTAAAATTTTACGGATATAAATTAAAACTGAATAAATATTTTCATATTTGTTTTATTTCACAGTATCCCTAGTAAGAAAAAACAGTATAAATTCTAAGTATTAAAGAAACAAATTCATAACTCAATTAGAGCTTTAGGAAATTAGGTACATCTCTATTTGTTTCATGACGTCATTCTTTGACTTCATTTCAAGTCCTTGGCGCTCAGTAGGGCTATTACGTAACTCTGTTGACAGCTCGAAATGATAGTAACTGGGTTCAGTGTCCATCAATTAACTGTCAAAAGGTTAGTTTTGTATTATGTATGACCAGTCGCGATCAAATATGACGTCATTGGTTGTCATCGTGGCTGATAGTCACCGTAGCTCGTTTTGACAGACGCTTTCGTATCGATACTTATATTATTTCGATTATGTAAGCATAGTGGACAACAAATTGATGACAACTGAGCTTGAAGTGGCTTTCGTGAAATACCCGAGCTGTTAGTCACCGTAAAGTGATATCCACTCAGTGCGATACGTAATACCAATATTATGACATTCTCGGTTGTCATCAAAGTTCGGTGTATAACCACTAAGTCACTGGATATCAGAAAGATACGTAATAGGCCTACAGAGCACGTTAAATTCAATTCTAATTAGGGATGTGGTCTATGGTCTTTCTTCTATTTTTGTCTATTATGTACCGTGTATTTTTAACTAGGTACTTCAGTAACCATTTCAACTGAGCGCCACAAGATACCTACAGCGACGCACGACGCTTAGTTTGTGGCTTACCGAACATTTCACTTATTAAATTTAAAACTTTTTGAAGAATAAACGTTATAATAATATGTATAAACATTTCAACGGGTGAAAGCAAACAGTGACAATTTTCGCGTCATATCACTGGCCGACTATTTAAAAAGTCCTTGGCGTTCTGGGGACATTACAATTTTTCGGAGTTTTTGTTTTTGCCAATTTAACGACAATTAGGGGCTTCTTTTGTGTGGAAAAATAAAAAAACAGTGTACTAGACAGTGCTATTATTAAATAGTAAAATTAAAAAAAAACCTGTTCAATACAATAAATTTATTTTTATAACATAGTTAAAATGAATAGCTTCTAATGAAGTCGTGGCCCTGGTGGCACGAAAATCTAGGACTTCTATTGAAGTCCGTGGCGGTGAAAAGATTAATGACTTCTTTCCATATAATACCATTGTTTAAATCGGGTAGTACATCAGACCCCACTAATTATAAACCCATTTCAGTACTACCTACCTATAGTAAAATTTTTGAAAAAATAATTTTGGCACAAATACAAAGTTTTTTCAATAAACATAAGTTATTACATAAAAAACAGTTCGGTTTTACAAGGGGTCGTTCAACTACTGATGCCTGACTGGTGTTGAACTTTTAGGTCACATTAATAATGCCCGGGAGGACAAATGCGACGCTTTGGGCATTTTTTGCGATTTATCTAAAGCCTTCGATTGTGTTCTTCATGAAACATTAATCAGGAAACTACACCACTACGGAATCCGTAACGCCTCTCTGGATCTTCTTATTTCATATTTGAGTGATAGGATTAACGGGAAAAGATCTCCCGGATCCGTAGTAAGAATGGGGGTACCCCAGGGCTCAATTCTTGGTCCATTTTTGTTTCTTATTTATATAAATGACTTACCTTACCTCATAAAGGATAATCATGACATAGTATTGTTTGCAGACGACACTTCTCTTTTATTTAAACTCAAACGTCACCAGTTAGTTACGGATGATGTTAATAGCGCCCTGGCAAAAGTCGTTCATTGGTTTAATGTTAATAATTTACTCCTAAATGAGAAAAAAACTAAATATATTAAGTTTACGATACCCCATGTAAGACAAGTGGAAACCACTGTACTAATTAAGAATGAAGAGTTGAAACCGGAAGATAGCACAGTGTTCCTAGGCATAACTTTGGATGCCAAGCTTCAGTGGGGCCAGCATATAGACAAATTGTCGAAAAAACTTAGCTCTGCAGCATACGCCGTTAGAAGAATTCGTGAGTTAACTGATTTAGAGACAGCCCGTTTAGTTTACTTTAGTTATTTCCATAGCGTGATGTCGTACGGTATTCTCTTGTGGGGCAATGCCGCCGATATTCAGACAATATTTGTTTTGCAAAAAAGGGCAATTCGTTCAATTTATAAATTAAGACACAGATACTCCCTCAGAGAAAAATTTAAAGAGATTAATATTCTTACTGTGCCCTCTCAGTTTATTTATGAAAACCTTTTGTACGCACACAAAAATATTAATTTGTTTAAAAAATACAGTGATATCCACAACATAAATACGAGGAACAAACACAAATTTGTTGTTCCTGCAACGAGGCTCAAAAAAATAGGGGGTACGTTTAGATGCCAATGTATACGTTTTTACAATAAACTTCCGAGCCATATTCAAGCACTAAGTCTAAATAAATTCAAATCGTTCATAAAACGGAAGTTATGCCTGAAAGCCTACTATCATGTTAATCACTATCTCGAAAATAAAAATGTTTGGGATTAAGCTGCTCCAATTAAATTTGCTCTGTGAATGGCGAAATTTCGGAATTCGCTTGTTTATTGTTGATTCCTTTCTTGTATACACTCTGACATTTTATGATTTGACATGTATTTTATTATTTTTTACTTTATTATTTTATGTGACATTTAATGATTTTTGTGATTTTTATTGTGAATGTGGGGACCATGTGGGTCACATTTTTATTTTTTGTTTATTTTTTCCCACAACTGTCTGGCAGTTTGAGTACTATAAGCGACCTACCCAAATTTCCTTTCTTTGGTATTGTTCGTCGTTTCGTTGAGCTCCTTGAGTTATAAGTCGAGCTACACGATAACTGACAAATGCTTGCAATGACTGGACAGGTCCACTCAAATCTGTGTGGTTCTTTCTTCAAAAGACCATCTCAGACACTAATCTGCATAGTCCTCATGTGAATTGAGCAAGATTATGTCTGGACTTCAAAAGAGACTATGACCTCTGAGTTTGTTTCGGCTGTTTCTTCTCAGAGTAGTCAGGTACGAAACACCGGCCCCATCTAGTTTTAAAAACGTGACGTGTAAAAGTGTTTGTAAAAACCTACTTGCAAAATAAACATCATTTATCATTTCACCTCGCAAGAGAAAACTGCTTACATGTGTTTCCTTCCACCAACAAAGAGTCGAGCGGAAATGACTTAGCGGACAAAACGAGTAAAAATGAGCTCGCTCTGCTTATTCTTGTTTAATTTCTCTTTAGCGGTGGGAATCAGACGACTGAACTCTTTCTTGGTGGAAACGCAAACTAATTTCATGAAAACGAAGTCCGCGTCGCTTAGCCATTTCCGGCTCATTACTCTTTCGCGGTGGAAACCGGGCTTTATTCCTGTGTGAACTTTCAAGTGGCGCCCTCACCATAGCCTTGATAAACTGTCCAGTACCTCAGTAATGCGATGGGTTAGCGTTCGTATCCATATCCGTATTTCGTAGCCATATTAGAAAACAAAATGCAATCCCTTTGTGAATGCAATACTTTCGCAGCTAGAAAAACTCGTATTTCGTTGGGCTGCAGTTTTAATCGCTAGGTATGTGTCTGTCAAGTTTATGGAAAGTTAAAACATAATTACATAATATTGTTATTTTTTTTACAAAATAATAGTGTTCAGCTTATAAACTAATAGTGTTCTTGAACGATACAAGAGTGCAATTATTATGATAATATACATGAACATAAGATGTAACTCGTTCATCGTTATGAAATGCAACAGCTTTACCTGTGTAGTTAAAGTATAGTTGAGTCCGTTCTACGGCTGAACTAGGCTCGGCTCGGCTACACTGGGCTAGTGTCTGTCGGGCGGATCTAGTGTTGCGCAGTGACAGTTACACGAGCTGACTGGACACTCTGTATGCTCCCTAGAAGATAAATAATATTGCAAATTTAGTTTCCTCAGACAACTTCACAATGAGGGGGTCGTAGGTAAACAATAACAGCCGCACGACTCGATCTTTAATGTTAAGCAGTGCTTGCCAAGGTCGGTCTGAGAAGGGTGACCATCTATTACATACAGAGTTTCCTCCGTGCCTCGGAAAGCACGTTAAGCCGTTGGTCCCGGCTGTCATATGTAGATCTCTGAGAGTCGTTACAGGGTAGTCAGTAGTTCCAAAGTCTGACTACCAAGGGTACTGTACAGTACTAACTCCGGGTTGTCGAGGTCAGATAGGCAGTCGCTCTATGTAAAATACTGGTATTTAGTTGTATCCGGTTAGGCTGCAAGCCGACCCCAACATAGTTGAGAATAGGCTAGGCAGATGATAAGACAAATCACAAGTGATTGCCAACAGTGCTTTCCTGGTAATGTCATTGAAGCGCCAAATGATCTTTGCAACCAGTAATTACTACATTCTAGCCTTTCTAACACCACGACGTTCCGAATGATAAATGATCAAAGAGTACTAACTTGAACCAATTGATGAGATGCTGCGCATGTCCGCCGTGCCTGCAGGCCACGCACCAGCTGAACCACGAGCTGAAGGCCGCCCCCGCCGCCCCCGCCCCCGCGCCGCCCCCGCCGCCCGCCCCCGTGCCCACGTGCAGCGAGCACACGCCGCAGCGCGGGAGTGGCTTGCGGCAGTTCGGGCACGACGAGATTTGCTGGTAGATTATGGAGGAAAGAAAGACTATAAATGACAGTTTGAAAACGCTTTCAGTATGAAAATTATTTTGGTTGGAATATCAAAGGTCTTGGGATAAGCGACACTACAAAAAGTACTTCAGCATGTCAGTACAAAAAGTACTACAGCGCCATCTATGTCACAAATGCAGTAACATCAAATCTTAATCGCGTAGTTAAAGTTATCCGCGACTTATCAACTGTTGGGCAGTGGCCCACCAGACACATCACCAGTCTGGTCGGAGGATGCTCCCTTATTTATCTATGGGGGGATGAAGAACTTACACCCTGTTTTACATACAGCTAAAGGAAGCAAAATTTTGGAATTGTGGATGGAGATGGAGAGTAATCCAGTGTTTTCCGCAGCGTAGAAACCTTTTTCCGGTTATTTAATTTTTTTGTTCTTGTTTTTTTTTTTTTTTTAATGTTCGAAGAGACTTATTTTCGTTTACAACGCTCGGCTCAGCTCAGAGAGTTGAAATTGGGAGAAAATAGTGAAAGTGGGTATCGGGATAAAAACTATAAAACGTATTAATTCATAGTAGGTACCTACGCATACTGCAATGTTTTACATTATGTAAAGAAAAGAGGAAGTAAGAAAAAGTATTTATTAGACTCGTCTAGGACCGAAGTACTCATCAAGACGAACCAAACGAGCCCTAATTCGATGTGGTAACGTCGTTTTATTACGGAGATCCTATGTCTACCTTCCAGCTTCATCATCAAACTCTGATTACTATTTAGGACCAAAGTACTCTTCAAGACGAATCAAACGAGCCCAAACTCGATGGGATTCACAATGTGTTGTTTTGAGCACTTAAAGCTGTATGTACTTTTTTTATTTATATTTGAATAACTTTACATGTCAATTAGTTATGTTTTTACAGGTTAGTTGTTTGTAACATTTCTCATTCTATCCATTTTATTTAATGCGTCAATATTACAAGGTTTCTTCGAAGTCAACATGGAGCAATCAAGTTTTTCGATTTAATAATATTATTATTATTATTATTATTTTTATTCTTCTCTCGTATGAATTTATTCTATCGATATTTCTCCTGAGAGCACGTTGTTCAGGTGATTAATTTTCCCTTCTCTCTTTTGTATGTATTCTATCGATATCTTGACTATGAGTGCGTTGTTCCAACGATTCGTTTTCTCTATGTTTAGCTACTGCTAAACTATTTTTTTCCAACCGTTGCCGCTTGTGGACATCGCTTTCATTAGCAATCTTCTCCTGTCGCTTCAATTTCGCCTTCTCTTAACGTCTCTTTCTTTGTTTAGTAGTTTCTTTTTTATAAGTCCTCATGTTGTTCCCACGAGTAGAGGACTGTCGGTATCAAAAGAATGTAAAGAAAGAGTAACTCAAAACTCGTGATAAAAAATAATCTAATGACAATGACAGTGATGACATCTAAATGTTCGATTTAATAGTACATTACGATATTAGTGCGTTAAGATGTTATAACCAATACGCACGTATATTGTACGACGTTTTTTAACACATTTGCGAGGAAACGGAAAAAAAAAGATATTCACAATACAAGTACAAAGAAAAGAAAATTTGAGAAAAATGACGCGAGGATTATTTTCTGCCGTGGCTGCGTGAAAATGTTGGCAAAGACGCTAGAGCATGCAGCCAAGTTTTTAAATTACCGAATAAACTGTTTTTTTATTTTATTTTAAATAAACTCAATCTGTGAATGCACACTGTTGCTTTGCCGCCATTTTAACAGCGCGTTAGCGCTGCCTACTGACTGTCGCCGCGCGGCGATTAGTTCGAAATTTGAATAGCAACAGCGCGTTGCTCACTAGCTGGAGTCGTGCGGCGGCGATCAGTTCCATATTTGAAATGGCAAATAATACTGTTATGGAATTTGTATGGACTATAACTTAACTATTTGCTTTGGTAACACACGCGATTTTTATGACCCGCTTTACATATTTAAAACCGGTGGAATTACATCAGCTTTACGAGCAAGGGTGTTAAAAATTATATTACAATATATTTTTTTATTACTGAGTTCCTATGGCCATCTTCCAGCTCCATCATCACACCCTGGTTACCATCTAGCACCAAATAACTCATCAAGACGAATCAAACAAGCCCAAACTCGATGGGATTATGTCATTATATTACGGGCATCCTATGGCCACCTTCCAGCTCCATCATCAAACCCTGGATACCATCTAAAGACAAGGTACTCATCACGACAAATCAAACGAGTCCAAATTCGATGGGGTTGCGTCATTTCATTACAGAGGTCCTATCGCCACCATCCAGCTCCTTCATCAGATCAGCTCCATGTTATCATAATATTGCATTGCCCCGCGATATACATATGCGTGCAAAATTTTTGCTCAATCAGTAACCGGGAAGTGGATCAAATTTAACTTGCAAGATTTGATTACAGACAAACATCGGGACAGGTGAAAATAAATAAAAGCTTGTGAAATAAGAATCCTTGAACATACCTTCATCTTGGCCGCAGGCGGCGGCAGTCTCTGGAAGGCGACGCGCGGCCGGTTGTGTCCGGGCGGCGCCGCCACGGACTTGCCGCAGTAGGTGCAGGCCACGCACACGTGGCGCGGCACGCCGCCCGCCCCCGCCCCCGCCCCGGCCCCCGCCGCCCCCGCCCCCCACTCCGCGGCCCCCTCCGCCCCGCACACCCACGTGTCCAGTGCACACCGCGCCCACCACAGCTGCCAGCTGTCCAGGATGGTGCGGTAGCTGCAGCGACATTTATTGCATTTTCAAATCCGTTTCCAATTAATGCTACATCAACTTTATGATGTTGTAAATTAAGATGTTTTCAGGATGACTAGTATGTATGAAGTTGTGGCGCTAACTGTACGTTTTGTTTGGATAGTAAAGTCATTAGCCCAACAACCCCAACTTGGAAACCCAACCCTGCCTCACATGGGTGAAGGTTACAAGTGATAAGAAAACCGTTAGGCGATTTTGTTTTACACTACTTATAGATATCTAACTATCAAGATACTGTGCGTTTAGAAACAGAAAAAAAGAAGCTTTGGTCCAAATTCGAGTAGCTTTGGCCCTATGGCTAGTAAATATTTCTTGGGAGAACGTGTATATTTACTAGAGATACAACGGGCAACAGCAAAAGAAAATATCTGGCAGCGGTGGGATTCGAACCCACGCCTCCGAAGAGACTGGTGCCTTAAACCAGCGCCTTAGACCGCTCGGCCACGCTACCCGTACGTGTTACGCTCCATTTAACAGATCGCTAGGATTACTAAGAAAGAAATTATATTTGTAAAACAAGCAGTGTGACGCAATGGGCGAGAACTTTGTTCAATATTGAAAATATATTGGCATTCGTTCAAGTTATACGAAAGTTGTTGTTGCAGTTAAAACATGATTTTCTCGGATAAAGATGGAATTTTAAAGAGATCGTCAATTCTCAAAAAAAAAGTTGTCGAAGATGATTGAACAGTACTGACCGATTGACAAATAGCTATTTTTAACAGGTGCTCATGAAAATTATAATGTCAATTACCAATGCACTAGCCTTATCCTTCTCTAAATATAGTTAGTGATAGAAGATGTGTCGTTAGCAACGTCATATTTTAAATAACCCCCATTCTTACGCAGTCAGTTAAAAATATATTACAGATATTTCTCGACGGCATGTAAAGCCAAGTCAAAGGCCCATGGGCGACATAAAAACTCTGACACTAGGTTAGACACTAACCACATGAAAACAAGCAAGAAGTTATAAATAATCTTCTCATCGTACTTATCTTCCTCCGCACAGGCGAAGCCTCGGGCAACACCTTCTTAGCAGTGTAAAAAGTTATAAATTAAATGAATTTATCCATTTAAATTATAAGTTGCAGCATTTCAATATTATTCTTTCGTGTCGTCATCCCGATTTACAATGCACTACATATTATTGCGGTTGCACTTTTGTATAAAAAAGTGTCTGGCAGCGGTGGGATTCGAACCCACGCCTCCGAAGAGACTGGTGCCTTAAACCAGCGCCTTAGACCGCTCGGCCACGCTACCCCTTATGCATTTACGCCAAATTGACCATCCAATTCACACTGATAGAATATTTTAATATTATGAGTATTTCAGAGGTATTCAATAATCAAAACCAGCAAAAACCTTAGTTTTGAAAGGTGGGTGGTTGATATTCTAAAATACTATAAACCTAATTCGTATCTTCACGCATACATATAAGGCAGCATTTGAGATGTCAAATTACATGCAAGTTTTGGACTATTTTGGGAAAATGTTGTGTCAGGGCTACTCGTCTAGTTAGCTGTATGGGAGGGAGAACGGAGACAGCTGGGAGATGACCAGTAGCCTGTTCTCGATATTAATTTGGAGTACTTGCTGTGAGACGGCTAGTGGCTAAAAAACAAGTTGGACGAGCTAGTTGCTGAGGAAAGCACGTTAAGCCGTTGGTCCCGGCTGTCATTTGTAGTTTTCTGACAGTCGTTACGGGTAGCCAGAAAACAGCACTAAAAGATGGTTAGAAAGCAAGCTGGCTCCAGCACAGTTGTAAAGGCTAGGCAGATGTACCTGTCGAGCCAGTTCCTGACGCCGGGCTCCCGCAGCAGCTCGGCCGTGCAGCAGCGCGCCGCCAGCAGCGCCGCGGACTGCACGTCGCCCGTGTGCTCCAGCCAGCGCTGCAGCAGGCCCATGCCTTCCGAGCTGGCACCTGCGGAACACGTCAGCTCTAACTACATTCATCACCAGGGGGACACTTCCTTCAATTTTGAAGCGGAAGCTCGTTACTTATCAATCGTCCCCAAAGAACAAAAAACAAATGCAAGTCTTCACCCGTTATAAGCAAGCAACTACTCCAACATAGTCACTTTAAAGGATTTATTCTAAGGATTTTGTATTTGGTACAAAATAATCCAACACCCAAGTTCAACGACTGTTACTGCTAAACTAATAAAGTTATCTTAACCGCTATAGTTTTCCTTTAAAGTTCATAAAATGCACTATCACTATGAAATTTTCCAGATTTTTCAAGCCAGCAGTTTAGCTTTTAAAAGGGGGGGGACGCCCTACTGGAACAAAAATTTGCACTTTAAGAATTTTGTAAATGGAGCATTAAAACCAAAAATAATGTTAGCAACCTATTCAACGCCACACGATGGTGTACACGACAAAAAAAAACATCCCCACTTCACATGCAGGTGAGCTACACTAAAAAAATTTTTTTTCTAAAATTTGTCGGCGTAATTGATATACATACCCCTACAATTACAGCTTTCTAGTACTAACGGTCTCTTAGCAAAACATCGGACAGAGAGACAGTCAGACTTGACTAAACTATAAGGGTTCCTTGTCAGGACTACAGAACCCTAAAAAGCGACACATTTGCGCATTGTCGTTAATCAGTAAGCGGATGACCAATGAATGCGCCCGATCAAGTGAACCTTTAACCTCTAAAGAATTTTCTTTTTGTTTTCCGAATACATATTTTCCGTAGCTCACCAGTGAGGAGTATCCCCGACAGGTCTCCTTGCTCGACCAGCGAGTCGCACGTCTGTCGGATGTACTCGTGCAGTTTCGCGTCCGAGAGGAAGATGCACGCGAACGCCACGCGGTCCTCCAGACGCATTTCAGTCTCGTTCTGTAAAAAATGTATTTTATTTTATTTATTGAAGAACTAACACGTACACATTCATTCTATATCACACCCAGGAAGCACCCAGGGCTAGTTTTCAATTACCAGTCAATTTCAAATATGATTCGAATACAACCGATTCTGAAAGAGCCTCATGAGGAGTTTTGACAAGGTCATCGTGTAATTTTCAAGATCTTGTTTTGGAGCACTTTTATGAACGGAAGTAATATTTGCTTGCTATTGCTAACATTTTTTCGGAAATGATTTAAAAAATAAAAAAATATTAAAAATTTAAATAAGCCATGGTGCACTCGGGAGTGAATGGTTGAAGGAATTGGAGATGTATCAGTGTCTCCAGTCGTTTTATATTTGTGAAATACTGTATGTAGGTGTTGTAAGGTGTACTGCGTACTGCGTACTGCGTATACTCACAAGTACAGCCGCCAGGTCGGGGTGGTGCGCGGGCGGCGGGTGGTGGTGCGGGTGTGCCGGCGCTGACGCCGCCAGGAACCGTAGCAGGGCGCGCAGGTACGGGTCCGGCAGCGCCGCCGCCGCGCCCGACAGCGCCTCGCGCCACAGCCGCTCGTCCGACAGCCCTGAGGAGCAGAGCTGGTCAGGGCCGCATGGGCAGCACGGTGCGCACGCGCAGCTGGAAGGTGTACCTGCGAGGGCCAACGCCACGACGCGCAGCATGGGCTCGTGCGCGCGCGCCAGAACGGTGCGCACGCGCAGCTGGAAGGTGTACCTGCGAGGGCCAACGCCACGACGCGCAGCATGGGCTCGTGCGCGCGCGCCAGAACGGTGCGCACGCGCAGCTGGAAGGTGTACCTGCGAGGGCCAACGCCACGACGCGCAGCATAGGCTCGTGCGCGCGCGCCAGCACGTCGAGCGCGGTGCGCACGCGCAGCTGGAAGGCGGCCAGGGCGGCGGCGCGGCAGGGTGTGCCCTCGGCCTCCGCCCTCTCCACGCCCGCCAGCGCGTTCTCCCAGCCCCAGCCCCAGCCGCACAGCTGCAGGGCGCGCGTGCGCTCTGCGCTCCTGCGACACCAGACACACTTCATCAGAAAAGGATCGAAGAAACAAATGACGCTACGCAAATCATAAAAATTCTTAATTTCGAATACTTTGTTCACATAAAAACCTAAATGCTTACTGATAAAACGTCAAAGATTAGGTGCACAGTTATGTTTCAGTTTCTAATGAAGAAGAACGGGTGACAAATTCTATGGTTACTCTTGTCTTTAAAAATATTTAACTTTAACATACAATACTACTGATTACAGTGACACATCTTAGATCTGGAACGACAGTGTAGGTAGACGACTGACTGACTGACTAAAGTAGATACCAGAATACTTAACCAACACTGTATTATATTATCTGTGCCAACACTTGCAACAAAAGAGACAAGGTAAAAAAATCAAAGCGTCTATGAATCTAAACGGAAAGGATTTCCCTCGCTAATCAAAAACAAACAACAAAGACACAACCAGGCCTCGTCACAATTAAACAGCGTGGCGTCACTTACCTGTAGATAGTGACTCTCCTGTTGGGCAGGTCCGGCAGCAGAGAGGGCACGATCTCGGAGCGGTACCCGCCGTCGCCCACCGAGCGCAGCACCGTGCGCACTCCGGGGTGCTTCCACGGACTGTTGCGGATACAACCTGATGCGTACGATATCATCATTCTTCCACCCTTATACCAGTTTATTTGTGCTCGGTGCAGAATGCATTCATCTTTCACCCAGTCCATCCAACTTTTTGTATATCTTTCCATTCGTACTCAAAATTTTCGTCACATTTTCCTTATTGCAACAGTTACGATATTGTTGGTGACTATTTCTTTTCGAACTTCAAAGAGCGACGCGACGCGAATGAATTCTTAGCCTCTGCGAGAGTGGATCAGTCTACTGGTCTCGTATCAGACATCTGCTCTATTGATGTGCGGGAGGAGGAGGTATTTCGCTTGCTAAAGCAAGTGGATATCAATAAATCCGCTGGTCTGGATAATATTTCACCGATTTTTATAACCAAATGCGCCAGGTGTCTATCCATCCCATTAACAATATTATTCAAACGGTCATTTGAATTGGGAGTGGTGCCTACAATCTGGAAGTCAGCGTATATAACGCCGATTCATAAAAAAGGACCTAAGGATAGTGTTGCAAATTATAGACCGATCTCCAAACTCAAAAATTATGGAGAAAATCGTACACGTACAACTTTCTTCTCTTAAATTAAGTTTCTCCGAACACCAACATGGATTTTTAAACGGTCGCTCCGCCACATCCAATCTCGTGGTCTGTAGTGACTATCTTTCAGAGGATATGACCAAGAGGTCTCAGGTCGACGTTATATACACTGATTACAGTAAATGTTTTGATCGAATAGATCATACACTTCTAATGTGCAAACTGTTAGGGATTGGTGTGAGGGGTAGCTTGTACAGATGGTTTGTATCATATGTCGAAAATAGATGCCAGACTGTAGTCCTCAACGGTTATACCTCGAGAGCGATGGGTTTCCGTCGAGCATTCCGTCGGGAGTTTCCCAAGGATCCTTATTAGGACCCCTTTTATTTAATATCTTTGTGAATGAAATCGCCTCTTGCTTCCTAAACTCTCAAATTTTATTGTATGCGGATGACATGAAAATTCTGAGTCAAGTGTCAACCAATGAGGATGCATACCTATTACAGGAGGATCTGGACCGGTTCCATGATTACTGCGATCAAAATAGGTTGGATTTAAACATTTCAAAATGTTATGTGTGTAACTGTGTACATTTACTCGTAAGCCAAACCCTATTATGTATGATTACAAACTATCGAATACGTCAATTGCCAGAGTCAATGTCATCAAGGATCTTGGGGTAAGTCTTAACTCGAAGCTTTTGTTTAATGCGCATATTGACAATATAGTCAACAAAGCTTCTAAAGCATTGGGTTTTATTTTTAGGCTCTCTTCTGAGTTTAAGAATGTCAAAACGATAAAAATTCTATACTGTACTTTTGTCCGTAGCCATCTCGAATATGCTTCTCAAATTTGGAATTCAAATTACAATGTTTATATTAATCGCCTCGAAAGCATAAAAGGCGATTTTTAAGGTACACTCAATATCGATCAAATACTTATCTTCCTAACTATACTAGTCGGTGTAAGAAATTTCATATTCTTCTTTTACACGAGCGAAGAAAAACTGCAGATCTCACTTTCCTATTTAATGTAATGAATGGATCTACTGACGTCCCTGAGCTGGTGGCCAAGATTGGACTTCGTGCACCGTCTGTGTTTCTTCGGAGACCTCATCTCTTTCGTGTACCTATTGTGAAAACTATCTACAGGCAAAACACATATATTATAAGAGCATGTCAAATGTTCACTATGGTGTGCCGGGATGTTGAGCTTGATTTATTTACAAATAGTGTCCAGAAATTAAAAAAAAACGTTAAGTAACTTTTTATTTGAAATGTAACTTTGTTGTGTAATGTATTTTATTTTGTTTATTCTCTTTAGTTGTTTCTTTGTATAGGTAACTCTCACTCTGTTTACCGTTTTGTCAATTGATACATAAGTTTATATAAGTGAAAACTTGTAATTGGCTTTCTTCTACTAATTACTTCTGACTACTCGAATGTATTAGCTGTAACTTTTCTTAAAATTAATAAAATAAAATGATTAATTTAAGTCAAAGCTTAACTTCACCGGATAATTTTTTACGGAAAAGAACAAGTAATTTAGAATGTAAAACAATAGCACGTTAGTTATAATAGACATTTTGGAATGGGAGCTAGAAAAGCCAAATGACCAGAAAACAGGATTGATAAAAAAAACGAAAAAAGTGAAAACAATAGTACATTTTGATACAAGTGGAGAAAGTTTGTTATTGTATTCGAGGCGGAATTAACTCCCGAGCCGCAGGCGAGGGTTGTTATTGAACCGAGAACTGCAATAACAAATGTACACGTGTATCAAACGACGCTTTTCAATACACTTTTGAAGAAATAAAATAAAAAAACGACAAATATTTTTGTCATGTATTATTAGGAAACTATGATTTAAATTTTCTTTTTTTTTTTCGCGCTTTGCTTTCGCCAGGTTGAAGGAGAAGCAAAGGTATAAAGCCGCTAAACAGCCTAATATGAAAAATAGAAAATTCAAATATTTTTGAGTTCAGAACACAAATAAATGTTTTTTTTTTTTAATAATCATGGTTTTTGATGATATTCTATTTATAAACTATATTTAAATTTTCAAAAAATAAATAAAAATAAAATTTTATTTCTTGCAGAATTAAGGTTTACAAAGTAATTTGTAAGTAACAAAAAAATTGTAAAGTAAAAAAAAATAATTGTAAGTTAAATGTAATTTGTTTTTAGTGTTAGTTTGCTCTTAATGAGTTAATAACAAAGTTTTTTTTTTTTAATTATTCCGCAAGAACCCCTCTGCAGGTAAAGGCCTCCTCCAAAGTGTTCCAGTCTTCTCTGGATTTTGCTATTTGCATCCAGTTTGGACCCGCTGTGTGTTTTATTTCATCCTGCCATCTATTGATAAATGATAAATGATGTTTATTTTGCAAGTAGGTTTTTACAAACACTTTTACACGTCACTTTTTAAAACTAGATGGGGCCGGTGTTTCGTACCTGACTACTATTGCGGGGTCTCCCTTATTTTCTTTTGCCTACTGGTCCCTTCCATGCAGTCACACTTTTTGTCCACCTCTGGCCTTGAAGACGTGCTACGTGCCCAGCCCACTTCCATTTTAGTGCAAGTGCTTGTGCCAGGCCATCTGTTGCTTTTGTGATGTTTCGTATTTTTGTATGTCTAATTTTATGTATTTTTTAAATATTTAACATACTGCGCTCCATTCCGCGTTGGCACGTTTTAATTTTGTTTCTTATGTTATTATTAAACTTCTACGTCTGGCAGGCGTAGGTCAGGCATGGTATGAGGCAAGTTTTTATAACCTTGGTCTTCAGGTGAGTTGGCATGCTACTCTTAAATATTTATTTTAAGCTCCAGTACTTATTCCATGGTAGCTGTGCCCTGCGTTCGACCTCTTGGTAGTTGCTTTGGCTGAAGCCAATTTGTTTACCTAGGTATATGTATTTTTCGGTATGTTGAAGAGGCTCGTCGTCGACAGCCAACTTGCTGGCTTTATTTAATGACTCTACCATGTACTGTAGTTCCTCTCCTTTCTCTGATATCAGCACCAGATTGTCGGCGAAACGTAGGTGGTTTAAGTATTTATTATTTACTTTTATGCCGCGTTCTTTCCAGTCGAGCTTATTTATTATTGATTCTAGTGTGGCTATAAATAATATAGGTGACAGTGGGTCCCCTTGTCTTACGCCTCTTGTAACAGGGAACCAAGAACCGGTTGTTTCTAATTTAACTCTACTTTTGCTGTTGTTATATATGCTTTTAATTACTCGTATATATTCTTTTTCCACTTTCTGTGTTATTAGAGTTTCCCAAATAAAGTTATGTGACACTGAGTCGAATGCTGTTTTATAATCTATATATGCTGGTATTTCTGGATAAGGAGCTCGAGTGTGTGAATATGATCGATTGTAGAGAAGCCTTTTCTAAATCCTGCTTGCTCAATGGGTTGTCTCTTTTCTAATGTAGAGCTATTTTTTTGGTGAGGATTGTGGAAAATAGTCTGTAGTTACCTACATCTTTTGGATCTCCTTTTTTGTATAGCAAAATGATGTTAGATTCAGACCATTGGGCGGGCGTCTCTCCAGATTCGAGGATTAAGTTAAATAGATTCGTAAAGGGTACGGCTAGTATAGGGGCAGCTATTTTTAGAGTTTCGTTTGTTATGCTGTCCGAGCCCGGACTTTTGTCTGGTTTCAGTTTATTTAATGCCTCTATGACATCGTTTTCTTCTATTTGTGGTCTATTTAGTTCGTTGCCTTCGTTGGCACCTTGGTCTTCCTGGTTGGTGTCTCTATTAGGCTCCTTTGTGCTGTATAATTTCTTGTAGAACTCGGTTGCGATGCTGATGACGTCACTGCGATTGTTTTTTGTTATTTCGCCTCGTTTTAGCCCTTCGATCCAAGTTTTGTTTGGTTTCAGCTCTTTGTATGCCTTTTTTGTGCTACCAGTTTGGCTCAAGTGTTTTTCAATGGTTTTGTATCTATAGTTAGTGTAGTATTCAAAAAATATTAACGCCTTAAAGACGCTTAACTCCTTGCCGAGATTTAAAAAAAAAAACAATCACCGCCGACTATAGCATTCAACCAATTTGGACTAAGTATAGGTTTAGTTATCTGTGGCAATTTTCATTCCCGCACACGTGTTGGAAAATGAGAAAAAACGCACACGTGTGAAATACATTGCATGTTGAACCTAATCGTAGTGCGAAAAGAAACTGTTTTCAAGAAGGTGTATTGAAAAAACCTTACCATCTTCAACAAGTGACTTGCTGAGTGCCAGGAAATGCCAGAGACCACTGAGTGAGGCGTCATCTGCTAAGTCTGCGTTCTGCCATAAATCTGGCTGCAACCAAGTAGTAGGAGAAAACAAAGTAAAGTCATGAAGTTCTTCGCACACGCATCAGAATAAAGGACCCAGTAATCTCAACCTTCAAATTACAGTCAAATTCGGCAAAAAAAACAATGTCACCAGTATAGGAAATGTGTACCATCACACCAACTTAAGTCATTTGACCTGAAAAACTTAAGTCATTTGACCTGAAAAACTTAAGTCATTTGACCTGAAAAAAATAGGGTATTTTACTCTATATGAGAAAAAATATATTATTGACATAGCTTAGGCAAAAAGCAGTCGGAAAACGTTAGGTAAGGTAAAGGTTTCAGCTTTTTTAATCTGTTTAATAACACCAATAAAGTAGTCGCCATGTTATTACGTCATATGGCTATGTAAACATAGAAGTGTCAACTGTCAACTTCAAATATTATTGTATTTGTTTACATAGCCAACTGACGTCATGACCACAGAGCAATATGGCGTCCACTGCATCCAGCATTTTCATCAAAATTTGAAAATGAAAAATTTAAATGCATTTTTATGGCACTTAACGATTGAATAAAATTATTGTGAATTTTTTAGTGGTTCATTATCACTAAAGAATCTAATAGAGACAATTTTTAAAAATCGGTGTACTACCCTACTGTGACTTCTGAGTTTGTTTCGGTGTTTCTTTGAGAATAGTCGGTTAGGATACACCGCGTAAACCGACCTCATCTAGCCTTAAATTTTTGGGAAGTGAACAAAGGTTTTTTTGATTTACAGAAATAAATATCATTAAAATTGATTAAGTGCCTTTGTGTCCTTTTAAGGATCTTATTGAGGTCTATGATGATACTGACCTTAAGTCCATAGTCAGTCTGTGCCCTCTTCTTCATAACGTAGGAGATGTCCTTGATGGCGGCGTAGAAGTCGTCGTCCATCAAGCGCAGGGCTCCGCCCCCGCCCGTCCACACTAGAGACCCTCCGCCGCCCCAGGATACTGTCACTCGCTCGCATACTGTGTAGTCTACTAGGGCTCCTAGGGAACACAGAAATAGTGTTGGACATCTTGCACTTTTGCAACAGTTACTGTTGTAAGATCTTACAACTTACAGGTAGATACAAGTTTATATCAAGATAGTTACACCACTTCTTCGTGTCATCTAAAACCTTTAAAATAGTGAACAAAGGTCATTTTGTGGTCTGCCTTTTCTAATTTTGACGTACCTACAAAAAGTGACGAAATTTAATAAAATATTTAATGTAGCAGTTGTAGAGTTTCGTTGCTGACCGTTGTTATTGTCATCTACGTGTACACTGCGCTATGACACTATGCTTACTTACCGGTAGCACTAACAGCCAACATTCTTCCCTCATGTGTAGGATGCCAGGTAAAAGCGACGAGTGGCGAAGCAGGCGCGCTGCTTACACAAACATCTCGCTCTATGACGCTAGGGCCGCGCGAGTATTGCTCTTCCAGCTCGGCTTCCACCGCTGGAGCAGCCATCTGCAGCAATGTTGCAGAAATAAATATGGACCGTTACCAAACGAAATTATCTTTATTGATGATTTTATTAAAGCAATTGATTATCTTAGCATTGTTAACTAACACCGCAATTAAGAAAAAATAATGTGTTTAGATTTTTCAGTGAACTCACCATGCTGTCAGAAATGTTGACTTTACTATCACTGTTGGCTTGCTGAATGTCGTGGATGCGCAGAGTGCTTGAGTCACGTTGCAGTGACACCAGTAAATTACGTCTAGACCAAAAAACAATGACTTTAATAGGAAGAAAGCTTTGGAACTTGGAGTTGGCGAACATTGTTTCTATGATCTGTGTTCCATACATTATCATATCATTATCGTATTATAAGAAAACGTTATTTAAAAATATTGTAAAGATATTGATGGCGAGTGTTGCGAATAGATATAATAAATAATGCATGGTGTAACTTCGTTTTAGTTCGGAACGGTTCGTAACGCTGTGTGTGTGCATACGAACTAGACGTGCGTGAAGACTAGCGTCTAACTGCTCATCACTGATACTATCTCTGTCGGGCACGATGCCAGGTGAGACAGCGTGCTTTTTGGCCACGCCCACCAATGAGTTCGAGCCCGTGACTTGTGTCACCTTAAGCACTCGAAGATCTATGATAGCAAAAAACGTTCCTACTGTTCGACTTTAAGTAGTATAACAGAGTTTTGTACCTCTTTAGGCATTTGGTGGTACAAAACAGTTTATGAGCACCATTGTAGAACTGGTAGTGGTAAATATTGCTTTTGTGCAACTTTTGGTTCTTGGCGAGAGTTTATTATCGCTTGCATAGCACTTTGGCGGGTTGTAGTCAATGCTTACTTCTTATTTAGATCTTACAGTTGTAAGATTCACTTAAATCTATAACAAAAGATGCTTTACCCGTATTGTAGTGTTAAAAATGCTGTATGTCTGTAACCTTTAAACTCAACCTGTTATAGCCCTTGTAACTCTGTGGTATAGCGCTAAGTGAAATATTTTGCTTGTCTGTTCTATGGTCGCCAAAAGTTGTAAGTGCAGCTGCTGTAGCACTTTTATATCTTGTGAAGTTCTCAAACAAGGTCTAATTGACGCCTAAATGTTCGTTGGGCAGTATTCAGCTTACTAGCAGCTTGACAGACATACCTCGTAGGGCACCACTGCAGCTGCGCCAGAGGCTTGGGATGCTGCATGGTGAGCAGGGGGCGCTGCAGCGCGCGAGCGTCCCACACGCACGCCACGCCCTCCCCGCGCGACGCCAACTGGTACCCCCCGCACGGCTCTGCGCACACGCCGTAGCAGTACCGGGTCGTTGTCATACTTACCGCCTTGTTGGATAGGTCTGGAACAAATTGTTCATTTACAAGTTTAGGGAGTGACCACACTTAGCTACGCAGAATCAGCTTGAGTCGGTCTGAAAAAGTTTTCCGAGATGACCATGCAATAAAAGCGAAAATGACATAATTCGCCTTGTTTCGATTCTGACATGTCTTGACACTGCGTCGGATTATTCCACGTCGATAACAACGTCGTGTGGCCCTTTAATCATTGATGTAAAAAAAATAACCATAAAACATACCAGTAGAAAAAATACCTGGCCAATTATTATGACCTCATAAAACAACAAGAAACTACAGAGAACATGAAAAATAGAAAACAAAAATTATGGGGAAATCAACCATTAGTAAGTTGTATTCTAAGAATTTAAATCTCTGCAATAGAGGACGTAATGGTTGTTGATTTTTGCGTCGTTAATCAGTTATTCGTCATTGCTAGGATTTGTGTGAGCTGAATTGAAATTTTTCAATGCTAATGCCATTATTTCTACTCACCTCTAAGATCGAATATCTTGATGTACTTCAGGTTCATGGAGGCGATCAGGGTCCTGTTGGAAAAGTTGGCCCACGTAACGTTGTGGGCCGTCTCCGAGAGCCCCATCTCCGCCAGGGGTCGCGGGGGCTCCGTCGCTGATGACGACGAGGCCGAGTCTGTAGCTGGGGATGGGGAGGCAGAACTTTGAAGATTAGTTAGCATTCTATTGTACGGTCGTCTCGAAATAATAGGGACAATCTGTCCAAAATTAAGATTAGAACTAAGCGAAATAGTCCCGTTACTACGCGATAAAAATCACGCTGTACCCATATGCATAGTTTAAACCAGGGTGCATTGATTTTTTTTACACGAAGTTGAATAGGTTTTGGCCTGAATGGGCTAGGCCTTTGGCCGCCACTCACCCGTTATGAAGCGATGATGCGGCCTAGGAAGGACTGCAGTAAATTAATCATGTTTGGTTTTAGGAATAAAATGCACCGGACGCGTTAAACTCGTGCTATCAGCGTACTACTATGGGTGTGGTGTATGAGACACGTCTTGTTTCTAATGAAGTATAGATTATTTTTCTCTGGCATTACTTTTCAGCTTGTATCGATTTCTGGATTAGTAGTCAATAGCAGATATAAAATAGTTTTACGTTTAGGCTCTTCAGACAGAGTGGAGCCCCGGTAGACATCCCACAGTAGGATGCAGTGGTCGCTGCGGTGCTTCTCCATGGCCACTGCCAACATGTTGGTCTCCATGTGACTCCATGCCACAGAGTTGCAGAGCCGAGGGTAGCGGGGTGCTGAGGGTAATATGACAACATTGTAAATGCACTGTGGACTTTTTCTTGACATTTCATAAGTGCCCACTAGCTATAAATATTGCAAAGCTATTCCTTCATTGAGACATCTTTCCTCTTTCCTTTGGTCTAATATATACTGGGCTTCAAGATTAGCTACAAATTAGATATCTCTTAATTACTAGCTGATGCCCGCGGCTTCGCCTGCGTGGATATCGGTTATAGCGACCAATAGTAAAGCTCCCAGACGGCTTATTCTTTTCCGACACCTCCAACAAATATCATTATATTTTGCGAATGTATACAAAAACTTGGAAAATGATAAACCTTCCTCGAGAACCACTCTATCCATTGGTGAAAACAGCATGAAAATCGGTGCAGTAGTTTTTGAGTTTATCACAAACAGACAGACAGACAGATGCGGCGGAGGACTTTGGTTTATAACATGTAGTGATTGGTTCCTCAGGCCTAAGTACTTATTGAGGATGCTAGCTTTTTGACATTGATACTTACAAAACTCTCTCCCGACAAGTCCCAGTGGGTCATATGTCTGCTTCAGTGTAGTTAGTGCAACTCGCCCACTGGCGTAGCCCAGTGCTAGCAGTGGCTCCGGCTGCTCCGGGATGGCACTGATGTCGGCACAGCGGACACCACTAGCACTTTGTGAGGCAAGGACAGTTGCACCGCGAGTTGAAGATATTGGAGTGACTGGAATAAAGTTCAATATTAACTTAATAACAAGTTTTAAAAGTTTCAGAGAAGCTCATGGGTAATAATAACAGCCACACAGGACGACCTTCAAAGTTAAGCCGTGCTTGCCTGGGTCGGTCCTTGGATGGGTGGCCATCCATTACATATAAAGTTTCCTCCATGCCTTGGAAACCATGTTAAGCTGTTTCCATCTGTCATTTTTAGATCTTTGACAACTTTAACAGGTCAGACAAGCAGGTCTTATCAAGGGGTTTTATTTTACCCAGGCTAGTACTAACTGGATTGCGCAGGTCAGATAGGCAGTCACTCCAAGTAAAATACTGGTATTCAGCTGGTTGGACTGGAAGCCAATCTCAACATAGTTGGGAAAGTTGGGAATAGGCTAGGCAGATGATGAAACAAAAGTTGTTTTTCCTATTTATGCCCTCTGTACTAGACTGCATCTTATTGGATGTTGATGGGCCCTACAACTTTTTCTTCCAAGACAGAATCGTATTTGTTTCCTCATTTTGAGCGTGTTTAGGACTTAATCTATGACAGGCTTCTTATATTGCCCCTTAGTCTTATAAAAATAATGATAAGGCAAAGCTAATTTATTAGGCTATAAAATAGCCTAATAAATTAGCTTGGCCAATAAGATATCTGACAAATCTAACTTTTTCTATGTATACTGCTATCCAACGGCACAAGCATTTGATGTAAGTAAGGTGTGGTAGAATGGAAGACCACACAAGAGGGCCACCTAAATATCGAATTTACCGCTATAAAATAATATAGCTTCACTCGCATGTGGAGAGCAAACTTTATTCTTTGTCCATTTGCTCTAGAAAACGGCGCTAAAAATACCCCCACAATAATCGTACTCATTAGTCTAGTAATGAGCATGCTACGTGCTAAATAGGTATATTTATAAACTTTGACTCTAATTTTGATAACAACAACAAGATAACAAGGAATTCAATAATGGAATTTTACTGTTGAATATTTTTGACGTAAAAAAGGAAGCTCGTGAGCTCTTCCTACTTTTACAATTTACTGAATTAATGTCATTTTGTACATACATGTTGTTTTTTTCTCGATTTCCTTTATCCGAGAAACTTCGTATAGGGTTATGTCTGGGCCCCATAATATAAATTTGTCGTGGTGTATCGGTGACCAAAGGACTTCCAATTTAACACCTGACATCATTGTATTTTTATTTTACACGTTTTCTGAACTATTCAATTATTATTCATGTTTGTTTTGCAAGTAAGTACCCAACTTCCAGTTCCATGAAATAATGTTTTGACTTTTGATTTTGACGTTTGAGACGTTTTGTTCTTACACCAAAGTAAATGAAAACAAACGTGAAAATAGTTATTACTAATAACAAAACGTTTTCCAATTTTTACCATTTTTGAACGTGAATTTGAATGTCACATGAATTTGATGTTGCCGCAATTAAAACCATAATATCCACTTCTTGTTTATGAAAAATTAGATATTACTGCTTTTGAAAAATCACCAAGACAGAAAATATTCGAAAAATTGTAAGTATAATCCTATCTTCTTATATTAAATGCGAAAGTTAGTGAGGATGGATGAATGTTTGTTACTCTTTCACGCGAAAACTACTAAACAGATTTGGATGAAACTTTTTATCCCCATAGTATGATCCAGTGGGACTTCACGCGGGCAAGGCCGCAAGCATAACATAAGCTAGTTTTAGCAGGCACTAACGATACACCTTTGTCTGAAATGTTCATTTTTATTTGTGAAGCTCAATGATATTCTAATAAACAGATATGTTGTGAGCGCGCAATCTTGAAGACTCGAAAACGGGCCAATTGGCTCGTTTTGCCTTTATTCTGCGTCACTGCGTGTATGTGAGCTGGCTCTGCCTCACGGAACACTTTTTGCGGTGGTTTTGTAGGTGTATAACATATCTGTTTATTACAATTTCATTGGTGAGGCTTTAGGGTTTCTTTTTTTTTTTCGAAATAAAATTTATAATTAAAAGTTACTTTTAACTACTTTGTTAATTTATGTAGGCCTGACAACAAACGTAGGTACCTGAACTGACACTACTGTTGCAATGATTCTAGGAAGAACTTTCATTTGTATTTTGATTTATTTGCCATCTATTAATTATCTAATCTAATATTATAAATATCAACTGCACACTTCATAAAAAATGGCAAAAGTATTATTATTAAAACGGATAATAACGTAGACAAAATCTCCCTACATACAAGGAAATGTTTATTTTCATTTGGAGTACCGCCCTAAAGAGGTCGCTACCTACGACATCGACACCGATCATCAACCCTTTTTGACAGTCGTGTAAAGTGAGTGACCATTGACGAAATAAGTGAAATCAATTTGCACCGAAACACTAAAACGGAGGATAAACCGTCGGAATCTTAGTAATTGAGGTAAGTCCTAGAATTCGTGCAGAGTGTCGTTCAGAAAGTGTAGCGGCGGGCGGCTCGGCCGCGGAGCTGTGTAGGTCAATGACGTGATGAATGTTTACTACAATGGCAACGCCTCGACTTCTCCCACAGTTTCACGCGCATTGTCTTACGATTCTCACGTGTTAATGCACTTTTCCCGACCCGGTTAGCTGTCCGTATACTACTGTATTGTGGTTGGCGGTGTGTGCTACAGTTAAGTGTTTGTACAAGTTTCCATAAGGCGTCGTAGCGGACGTTTGTGACTCACTTGATCGTTTTGTGATTGATTTTCCGCGGATTTTCCTCGGAATTAGCCGTTGTCGCTAATGATAATCAGCCGTTAATCGTTTATTGTCGAGTTGCGTCGGGCGCAGTGTGTGTATAATGGTATTGTTGGGGCCTTCTCTTCCGTCTCCCGTGCTGTGGAGACTGTGCTGAGCCCCCAGTGATGTTCTCGGCTCTAGCCTACCAGTTATCTACTAAGTTTCTGGAAGAGCAAAAGGTGAGAGTTTATTATGGATCAACCGCAATATCAAAATCTTTAGACAAACAAAAGCTATTTCAATACAGCATTCTTATTTGTTGACCATAAAAAAATCTGTATTATCATATGAGTTCTATAGAAGTTTATGAATAATCTTCGAATTACATTCTTAAGTCTGTCTTTTCTCTTTGTAACTACAAAAATGTCGTCTATAATGTATTGACTATTCTAATAGTGAATACATTATAGACGCTCCTTACAAGGACTCAGAAAGGCATCCCTTTCCCTTTGTGCTCAATACATGACAATTTATTTACTCTGGCCTAGTATATTAGCAACAAATTATAATTCACATGACTTTCTCACATCTATGGAATGATTTTCTCTATGATGCTCATAAATAATGGTCTACTTTAACAATGGATTGAATATTAATGGCTGTTTATTCATTTCTACCGTAGACATGTGGTTAGGTCCTTCCAAAAAATCATAGACTTGGTATTTGAATGTATGTTGTGGAATAATAGAAAATAAACTTTATGCATGATCATAGCCTATTGTAATGGATTGATTGCCCTTGTTTAATGGTTGTCTAACAAAATTAAGTACTTAGTGTCATACCTATTAAATACTAGAAATATTTCTAAAATATCCATGCAGTTTCTTGCCAGTTCTTTTGCATGCATGTTCTTTTCATGCACCTCTTCCGACGTTTCATAAGTTTATGTGTTATTTTTGTATTAACATAACATGCATTTAACAAACGTCTGAACTGTCATATACCCAATAGGTTGCTATACTTATCAGCTGTTCCTTGTATGGCAGTAATTACCACGTAGAACTAATCGTAACAGATAATGTGTTTGTAATGACTTTGCCAATAGCCATCCTACTAATATGTATGATTCCAACCACTGACTTCAAACTAGATAAAAATTGTTTCGCTTCTTAACTTCTTCTTAATGACTTAAGATAACTTCACACCTCTAATTCCTAAAGGGTTAGTCAGAGGTGTAGTTATAGTAAACCTATATTCCGGTTGGAAAAACCCAAAAACACTTTGCCAGACCCGGGAATTCAAGTATGTGGTGCTTACAAACATGAACGGGGCCAAACTTTCCGTATTACTTCTGACTATGATGTAAGAACTTCTTCTGGTTGTGGATGATCAATAGGACTTTCTGTCTAGATTGTGTTGGTCATTTAAATAATGAATGAATTGGTAAGTTATGCGAATATGCACATTACATGCCTCTCAATAATCTGTCATCATCCTGGTTTATTCCACCATTTTTCCAAGTTGACACACTCTTATTCTTCCATAATTATGTCTTTCAGGGAAAGCTGACCCAACCCCTATCGATGTATAAAAAAAAATCATCATTATTATCACTTACAATTGTCACCTTTTCTTCATGTTAATTTAAAATACTTACGAGTGTTCTTCTCAGTAGAGAATCTTTTTATAAAATCAGGGTTATTTTCTGATAATCCTTTCACTGAAACTGATTGTACTGGAAGTGACCTTACATTCATAGTTCAAGGTTAAGTTAAACCTTTGCAATGTACTTTCAACTTTACCTGACAAATAGAACTATTGTTTAATTCTGATTAGATTTATATTTGCAAACCATTCAATTCAATGGAGTCATAATTCTTCTAAAGCGGATTTCCTTATCATTTTTATCTTTTTATGTTATTTACAATAATTTATCAGTAAAACCGATACCCTTAATCTTCTTTTCGTTTATCACATCCTTTTAATTGCTTTTAACAATCGCTTGAAATCAATATATCTTGTTATAATTATCAGTATTAGATTGGTCATTGAATGTATCTTATAAACTTTTATCTAGTGCACTGTAACATATGGAGAAAATGACAACACAAGTGATAAGCCATTATCAGATTATCTGAACGATCTGATAATACTGTTGATGATGCAACTACTACTATTTTATAAACCACTGGA
This sequence comes from Xestia sexstrigata, assembly GCA_941918905.2. NCBI lineage: Eukaryota > Metazoa > Arthropoda > Insecta > Lepidoptera > Noctuidae > Xestia > Xestia sexstrigata. The sequence goes on from OW799214.2 coordinate 20,918,582, forward strand.
ATCTGCTTGTGATCCGCTTCGTGATTCCACATTGTGTAAACAGGCTATTCTTGAAACTGACATTGATGATAAGGTAATCATTATTACTAGGTATTTGTTCGTTCAGATTTTCAGAAAATCTGTTGAACCCTCGTTGAACCATAAATCCTACTAACTTGAGTGTTTTCTATAGTTTTGAGAAACCCTACTATTAGTGCCTACCTAATCCATATTGTTTATTTTCGAAATAATTTTTATTTAAAAAGTCTGGCTGTAACAAATCTACTTGAGTCCTCTTTAACTCTTGAGTCCTATAACACTCTTGAGTCCACACTTGAGTCCTTTCTAACACTTGAGTTTTCCTTAACTCAGACCTTTTTGAGTTGTTGCACTCATCATCATTTATCCTCTTTAGCAATATATATTTTAAATAATGGATAGAATTATTTTCTTTGAACTTTTAAATAAAGCTGAGCTTGAATATGAAATCAAAATAAGATTAGAAGAACCAAAACATACATTAATATATCTTAAAAAAACAAATTCATAGACTCGCGCCTAGTACCTACCTACACACATAAAAAAAAGTTTGTGATCACTAGCCGATGCTGATATAATTTTTTAAATTGAACTTTATCAAGAAAAATTCTTTGTTGTGTTTTGTCTAAATAGAAATACCCTGTTTGAAATTAAAAAATAAATATATATTTTTAAAGAATCATAATTCGATTTTTCAAAGTGATCGCAAACTTTTTTTGATGTGTGTACTCCCTCTGAAGATATTTTAGACTCGATATTGGAAGTTAAAACTGATTTAGACGAACTGTCCTTTACTCTAAATTATATCGTATCAAAAATATTTCACTGGCTGTTTCACTATATTACTCGCGCACTGTTTTTATTTTCAATACCTACGTACATAATACTCCCAGTAATTTTATAATCGACAGGTATGGCAGCCGGGAATGTCATAGCTACGACTGCTACGAGCGATAACGATCTTGATAAGATTGGCTCGTGCGATAGTCGACAGTAAATATTTGAATACCCGTTTATTTTGTGGAAACTCGCTAATTAATACCTGAACCGAAGTAGTGTGACTTGATCCTGCTAATTTCATTGTAGGTACGTTTAATATGAGCATAGTTCATGACGTAGGTACCTATCCACTGAGCCCTCATTGCTTTTCAACAACAGAAACACTTTCTCCCATGGCACATACTGGCGCCAGGTGAAACCATAGAGAATCACGTTTTTGTGTTATATTATAATACGTGAAAGTAGTTCAGACCACAGTAGGTAGGTAGGTACAGTCACGAGCTCGAAATGTAAACATTTAGCAAACTTTAAAAGCGGTTTTCTCCTAGGATATTCCCTCTCCCTCCTATTGCAATTTTAAGATAGTACCTAATTCATAATAGTATGGATTTCAAAATACTGTGATTAAAGTTACAATCGAAACAGTAGGAGAAAATCACTTTTAAAAGTTGCTACATGTATAAATATTAATGCTCGTGACTGTATACTTTTCAATAGTTTTAAACAATAAGCGGTTTCTATTCCACACAGTGATCAGTATTCAATGATCAATTTATTATAGCACGCCACAGCACTGGCGAGGCAGTAAGACAAGCCAAGGTTTCTAACTGTAGTATGTTCGGTTCGTAACCTACCGCTTGAGATAAATATGTAGCTCCATTGATGAACTGTGGCTGTACGAAAATAGACTGCTTTACGTTACTAAGCAGCATGATTAATCATTCTGGTACATATATTATTTGTTTTTCGAGATTTTGTAGTCGTCAGCAGCCCGAACGTCTAACAATATAAATCTATTTATGCTGAAGATATTGAACTGTTAAAAGTTCTAATTTCGTCAGTAGTTGGTGCGGTTAGATGGCATTTTCTCTGTGAAAACTGTAATACATACTCGAATTGATTGACCTGCGTAACACATTTACACTAGCAATGCCTTTACCTTTCCATTTGTCAGTGTTTCTGAAGTATTGAACCTATGAAAGTTTAGGAGTTTCTCTGAAAATCCTTAGGACCGGTGATGGATACTATGTGTATTATTTGTTACACTATTAGTGTGCTAAAGGTAAAGGCAAACCTGTAAAAAAGAATACACGACTATAAAGTCTCTTCATAATGCGTGCACGCTCTCACGTGTTTGTACAATTACTTATCACCTCTATCTAAATATCCCTCCATGGTAACTGTAAATAATCCAACAATAGCACACAATTAAGCCATATCCACGCGACCCAACTGGGCCACTCGGCCGTGACTAACGGTGACACCATGTCCTATAGTTCCAGACTGTAATGTGACCTAGCTGCTAATAACATTAACTTGCGGTCGTTGGTATGTTCTGGTGAATAGTTAAACATGTGATAAAGTACGTTCGTCATGCCATGCCGTGTTGAATGTCATGTCAAAGATTTGAGAAAGGGCAAATACGACCTTATGGATTTTCTTCGTCCTCTTAGGGTTCTTACAGACGAGCGGCACGTCGCCACCTGTCGACGGCTGCCGTCGACGCTTGCAGTTGTGGCGTCAGCGGCTGCCGCCGGCGCCGGCGCGTCGACGGCAGCCGTTGATCAACACACATTTAAAACGCGGCATGCCACAACTGCAAGCGTCGCCACCCGTCGACGGCAGTCGTCGGCGTTGCGGCTGCCGCCCGGCGCGTCGACGGCGTCTGTGATTGCATAGTTATAGGCGCGGGCGTCGGTTTAGTCCTCTTATCTACTAAACATGTCTGACCCCCCACAACTAAAAATAATCTCTTATACACATGGATTTGTAACGTTCAAAACATTGCACTGTGGGGAGATTTCCTCAACAGCTGCAGGATTCGTCTTTCAGTGCAGTTAATGAAGTCCCTGAGGTATTATATAGTCTTCTTTACATTTGATTTTGCTCTTTAAAACAGTGAAAATTAGTGTCAATATTCATTACCCGTGAAACACAAGTCTAGACCGAAATCTGTATAATATTCGTATTTCTAAATGTAAATGGTTCAGTAAACACCAGTCTCTAAATGCAAGCATACAAAGTGCATGTTTACCAGATTTTATCTGAACAGCGATGAAAGCTTCTGAATAAAGTGCAGTTGTGTCGGTATGCGAAACATGATCAATGAAAACAAATGCATATTTCTAGCTAGAAAGCGGCCAAATGTGAAACGTCAGATTTCGCGATAGAGATTCTATTAAAAAGTTATGAATGTGCTCTATTCAACTTTGATATATTGATTTTAATAATGGCTATTTTCGAATCCGTTGACTTTCTTAAAGTTTCTCAACGAATAACGATAGACATAGTACATTGATTATTGATAGAAAAAAAGTATTGCACGACAAAATGCGTTCATTTTAAACCGAGCTGTTCCATTTTTTAAGACAATCGATATCGGCAAGTATTGCGAAACATTTTTCGATCAGAGTTTTTTGTTCGTAGTATTTTCCAGTTGCAGCATTTTGCACAATCGTTCATGTGATTGTTTATTACCTTCCGGCTAGTAATGTAGTGCCTTTTTCAGTGAATCGGTGACGTATTTGTGACTCAGTCGTACCATGATTACATTTTATCTCTTTGTGTATTCGACTCTGTATGTTTCACTCTGTTGATTTGCATATTCGCGATAACCGTGCCTTTGAAACATTTTTTATGCGGAATAATGGCATTCAGTGTTTTTATTGTCATTTTGTTCTGATCTTGTGTCCACTGGATTAGCTGCCTTAATCGCTTCACATTTTTACGTAATGTTTCTTGCCGGACAAAGAACTTTATATAGATAGATCAACAGGCAAAATATATCCCTGTTTATTCACTTATGTATCGGAACTAGCAGTTTCCAAATTAAATATTATTTTTCATCCCGTGTCCACCCAACGCTTAGTGTAGATCTCTTCCATTGCACTCCACTTTACCATGTCCTGGGACATCCGCATACAACTCTTGCCGGCCACTCTGTTCAGGGACCACGACATTCGTGACCTGCCTACGCTCCTGATATCAGAATAGGGAATCCCATTAGTCACAGCACCTTTTATAACTCTGACGTTGTTGCGAGTTGTCTCACTGCACCTCATTATACAGTGTATTGTCACACAAGTTTCTATTTCGCGCCAACTCGCGTGGAAAGCGACGAACTTTTTCCGCACCAGTGCCAGCGCTGTTAACGTGAAGTTTTTACTAAATTACCAGCTATTATGTGCGGGTACATGGCTCACGCGATATCTAAGGGAAACCTCTTACATCATTCAGATAAACATAATTGATTTAGTGGTTATGAGACGCTGATTGGACGTTTGCGGGTAATTAGCGATAAATGTGTGTGCTGCACTTAAGAGCATTGCAGACGACGTTCACGCATTCACCATTTTTGTCATTAATGTGTCGAATCTGCTCCATATGCATTGACTACTGCATCCAAGTGCTTTCTAGTTGCAATAGCACCTTTTCATGAAAATGTGTGAAGTTTCTCACCACCCGAGAGCCTACAGTGCAAGTCACGTGCTCGTAAGTATCAATCGACTGTTTACAACGTAGTCTCAAGGGATGATTAAAAAACCAATGATTTTATTATAAAAATTCACGTGTATCATGTGTATTACCAAGTAGCCAAGAATACAATTTAACCTAGTTTATCTCTCTAAATGTGCTTGTGCAAAAGACAGACAATCAATTCTGAATTGGAAAACCGCCTGTTGAATAATTCTGGTCTATCTGCGATGCAACTTAAAGTAATGCAGGCACAGGTCGTAAGGGGCAAGAATACATTGGCGGCGGCGACCTCTCGCGTCCGGCCCTGGTGCAAGTCATGGTCCGGAGCGAGACGGAATGGGACGCCGTCACCTCCTTCTGCGAAGCAGTAATGCTAGAGAAGGAGGTGGCGGAACGTGAGAGGGAGACAACCTCACAGGCTAGCTCGCCGTCCGCCCGTCTCATGACGACAGGCTGTGTCGACGGCGCGTTCGTGTTCCACGCGCGCCTCAAAGAGTGTCAGCAAAAAGGAAGGGGTCCGCAAGGACCGATGCCTGCCGGGGTTGAGGGACTGTTCGAAAGAGATACCGTGGCCCCGGAACACAAAAGGCGATGAAAGAACATGGATGGGTTTTAGTCAGTAAAAGTCTGACACTCCCTCCTGCTCCGCCCAGAGCGGGAGAAGTCATTTGATGATTTCCTTATCCGAAAAAAAAAAAAAAATAATAAAGGGGCAAGAATACATTAATAATACGCGCTTTTTTTGCGACGCAGACGCGTATGTGGCACCTGTCAATCTGTCATGGCTGACATTTGATCATTATAGTAATTATGATTGATGCAGATTTGTACGGCATGGTGTTGTGACGAGCGGCGCGGTTATCAATCAATACCTAGCGCTTTAACATCAATTTGTCTTTGAAATTCAATAAGGAACTAGGTACATCGTTATTAGAAATCTTCCAATATGTTACCGGTGCACTATTGAATAGATATTTCACTAGGAATACTACTCCCCCGACCCTGGAAGACAGTAATTTCATTAGCAGCCTTCTTCCACCCATTCACTGCTGGCTGAGTGAGAGAGGAGGCTTCAAATGCCTTCTTGCCAGTCTTTTGTGCCTTGCTTCTTTGGTGCGCAAGTATTGACGACCAGCCTGCGATGTTTTGAATGTCAACTACCCATGTGGTTGTTGGTCAATACGTCTTCTACCGTTGAGGGCTCTACCCCACCTGCCATCACACGAAAGACTATCAGATCAATCGAATTGGCCAAGGCTAAAAGGTTTAAAGGTTTAGGTTTAATCAAGCAAACTCTTTGTTCTTGCTTGATTGAGTTTAATAACACGCCTAAGAATAACTATTGTTAAATGAAAAAAGTAGCTAGCAGAACTGTCCAATAATAAAACTTCATAATTGGGTTGTGGAGTGGAGGTCAAGCGAGAATCGATTCGTGTAAAATAGCTCCTGACACCGATCGATAGCATTTAACATCTTATTAGGAGTGGAAAGTTCGTAACTGACCTAGATTATTTTCGTGTTAATAATAAAGAAGCTAAAGCTGAGTTTGAAAATGACACCTCCGAATGTATCAGGCTAGATATTAGAACTGCTAGCGGGGCTGCGGGACTAAAACCCTCACGATTGTGGTGCAGTGGTCAGGTTTTTATATTTTATGTACAACAGTTCTCGTGTTGTTTACCAATATATCTTTATTTGTTTGCGGTTGAGTTGCAGCCGTACCGTACCACGAGCTGACTAGTACCCATCGACAGTTTGCGTAGCTAAACCTTGCTATGTATTTATTTTATCGCTGAAACTAATGTTCATAGTGATAATAATAGCCTTCAGACTGCAACATCGATTGGTTATGTTTTTTTTTTATGTTTTCATTTATTCGATTGTTTTGGTTATCTCTTTTAGTCGTACATATTATATTTGTCGTGATTGTTCTCGGTTTTCAAAAGCATGCAACATTGCCCAACGGATATCAAATTCGTCCAAAAAGCGGAGACGTAATACCTATCGTATCAAAATCCCTAATACTTCTAAGGGTTTTTGCACCCCATGCGCTTTACACTTGTTCGGCTCGGCACAAGCCGGTCAGAAGAATAAAAAAATCGGGAAAACGCCATGTCTGTGAACTATAATACCGGGAGATGATTTGGGTAGTTTTTGGAATAGTAGGTAGTTACTTTCTCGGAGTGGTCCTATTTCAATTTGGTGAAGATCTGATGAAGAACTTCGGAGATAGGCAACGGAATTACTCAATAAATCCTCAATAAAATTTAATGTTGTTTTTGTGCAAATGGACTGGGGTTGCTGAAATCTCATGTCTGTCTATTGTTTACACCATTTCATAACATAACATCATGTCGGTACGCTGTGAAGGCGAGCACATGTGAACCACAAAAAGTGAAAAATAAAAACCTTTTTGTAAAAAATAAAACAGACTTAAAAAAACAAAAAAAGTGCTATAGCTTCAGAAGTCGGTGCTAGTTTTTTTGTCACTGACTTCTGAAGCTAAAGTTATTTTTCACACACAAAGAAAATCAGCTGTTCAGTACATTTTGATCTCGCCTACTGAACAGCTGACTTTTTTTCGCGATTTCAGCTTTGGTCCCACAGTAAAAGTTGTTTGTTATCATGAGTACGATCACGTGTTTAAGTATCGTACACTATTTACCACTCGCCCTATATATTATAAGACACACAATTGAATGCTCTTATTTGAATGGCAAGTTAATTGCTGGGTTGGAGTGGTGCCGCATGCCGGTGCGGTGCCGGTATAGTGTGCCATGACCTTTACTTTGTTAGTCTGCCCACTCAAACAACTAGGCAGAAACGCTTGAAACAATGACGTAACTAGTCTGGCCATATATAAATATAGTTAATTTTAATTCGTCACACCAATTTACAAGTACAAACATAGCGGTTATAGATCGTTATCGCATCTGTGGCAATATTGGCAACTGGAAAGTACTGGCAACTGTGACGAACCGCTGCGCTAGCGCATGCTGCCCGCTTGTTATGAATATTAGAATAATGGCCAGTTAATAATTAACACTGTTGAAGTAGGTAATGGAAGAATTACTTTCACTTGCCGGTTTATTAGATTTTTTGTCTAATCTTAGGTATTAATCATTAGGTATTAGCAAAGAACATCTATGTCGTTCAAATAACAAAAGCCAATTTTGCGCTCAGTCAAACTGCTGCGGCCATATTGACTCGGCGATCGATGATCAGGTAGGTACATGATGACATTCTGACAGATACTCTCCCGATATTGCGTTCGTCTGGATTGCCAAGCTCGGGTTCATATAAATCAATACAGAGTATTGTCGTCAGTAGGTCGTTGCCCTATCTAACACAGACGTAGGTACCAATTAGCGAGACAAGATCGCTCCTGCATAATGCACATCTGAAGGGGGCGTTTGTAGGTAATAGAAGTACTTACTTCACATTCTTAATGCCATTGGTACCACTGCCTAGCGTGTATTTAGACTTTCTTCACATTTGTTTATTTTAGTCTATAGCGTCCCACTACAGGTCAAACTTTTATTCTTCATACTGTCTCTATCTAGGTACTAACATCTGAAATCAGGTCTTTGGTATGAATTCAGCCGCGATGTCATAGCTTCTCCCGCATTAAAAAATAAAATGATTGTCAAAAATATAGTATTAGTAGAGTGACATATTGCTTGATATTTGGACTGGCAACTTAAATATAGTATTAGTAGAGTGACATATTGCTTGATATTTGGACTGGCAACTTAAATATAGTATTAGTAGAGTGACATATTGCTTGATATTTGGACTGGCAACTTAAATATAGTATTAGTAGAGTGACATATTGCTTGATATTTGGACTGGCAACTTAAATATAGTATTAGTAGAGTGACATATTGCTTGATATTTGGACTGGCAACTTAAATACTTAATATTCGTACCTACCTCGTTCGGTTCATCAAGCGAAGCGAGGAAGACAGATCAGATACCTCACACGCGTGCCCATAACATGTGCTTACATCAAACCTAATAATGCACAGTAGCTGACGAACCGAATGGCGCAGCGGTAGTAAGGCTACCTTACGTTCTTAGGGTCCCGGGTTCGAATCCCGGTAGGAGCAAATGTTTGTGCGATGAGCATGGACATTTGTTTCCGAGTCATGGATGTTTATATGTATAATAAGTATGTATTTACAAACAAAAAGTATCTATGTAGTATATCAACTATCTGGTGTCCACGACACAAACCTCGTTGCTTAGTGTGGCACTAGATGGCGCTGTGTGTATTGTCCAGCGATATTTATTTATTTATTAGTTAAATAAAAAATAAATGTTATACGTCTTACCTTACATGATACTACGCTAACTTAGACATTATTTATAACTCATTTTGCTATTTTACTGCAGTATTATGAATGATGCACGATACGCGTCGGTGGACACCCTCTGCTTGCTGACTAAGTTAGCTAAATAATGTAGGTTCTGCGTAATCAAAAACGTGATGCTTATGATTGGCAAAGGTTAGGTTGTGGTTCGTCTGGACTCTAATTAGCCAATGGCCATGAATCGTCCCATTCGTCCCATGTGATAAGGAGTGAGCCTTCCTGTATTTATCGGGCAATATTCATTAGAATAAACAGTTTTACTGACAAAAAATTTGATGTCAATGCGCTCGCTCCCCCTATTACATGGCGAAATATGGGAGTACTGAAGGCACACCTCTGCTGTTGTGGGACTGTTCGAAAGAGATACCGTGGCCCCGGAACAAAAAGGGCGATGAAGGAACATGGATGGGTTTTAGTCAGTAAAAGTCTGACACTCCCTCCTGCTCCCCCCAGAGCGGGAGAAGTCATTTGATGATTTCCCATCAGAAAAAAAAAAAAAAAAAAGGCACACCTCTGCCTAACCCGTTCCAGGATTGCAGGCGTCATGTTATCGGTAAATTCCAATCATCCAACATTTTCGATCGCCGTGCGTGCATTTACACCGACAACCTCCACATTCAGTGGAAGCCACACGTTACAACTAGACTAATTAGTCAATAGACATCATCTATGTCATCACGGTTGCCCTTTGACACATTTTGTCATGGTGGGGGAAACCATAGGTACGAAAAGTTTATTTTTCCTTTACAGTTTGTTGCGAGCAGTCGTGTGTGTTTAATTTGTGAGTTCCTCTGCGCTCCGTTTCCGAATAAAAATAGTTTCCATTATATCTGAGTGATGCCTCGTTTGTTTTGTGTAAGTACTTGTTGATTCACATCTAATCGCCAGTAATGAGTCATTTTTATGAGTCAAGTGTTTCAAGGTCGCCTATTGTTTGTGTTTATCTCAATTTCACTGGCGGTGGAACGAGGCTGTTAGTTATTAAATCCTATTAACTAGGTCCTAGGGCTTCCTATCTCGGCGCCTAGTTGTAATATGCAAGTGCAAATATTAAAACGTGACTGCAATTAGCTGTGGTACTTTTATCTGTCTGTAGTTGCTGTAGTGTAAGTAAACGACTAGCCCTAATCCATGTAGTAACATCTGGTTCCACCTCAAAACTAAAACTGATCCTTTTCTTATCATCGTTTGTGTATGTTGCTCTTCACGCATATCTACGTTTTAGGTGGCAAAATCTAAGTAAGTACTACCACACCTATCTACTTGATGTCATCTATATTATCACCTCGTTTGACAACTGCTTGTAGGATGAGTCAGTACTCAAGCTCGAATCTTCATTGAGAAATAGAAACAATAGCCAAGCGTCATCGTTAAATTGAGGATAACTCCCATCAACCCATTTTCCTCACCATTGATAAAGAATATTGACATGTCAATTGAAGTGTAAAGCTGAAGTCTTTCCTTATGACCAAACAGACACCAAAACAGAAAGAACATATTGTTATAAAAATAGCGTCTATATTAGCGATCACTTCAACGAAGGAGCTAAACAACATAAAGATGAAAGACGAACATAAACCGCGGACGCGGACGTATCCGCGCCAGATCTGAAGTTTTAATTAAAGGAAATTAGTTATTTTTGTCCGCGTAGGCGCCGCTGACGCAGTCTAGCGACGGTCTCTGACTGCACTCCGACCTGCACTGCAAGTACGTAGCAATCGATAACGATCAAATCGATACGATTCGATAAATCCGACTTTTCGATTGGTTAAAAACTCATTTTATCGAGAATAACTGTCAGATTTATCGAATCGTATCGAATCGAGTGCTACGTACTTGCACTGCTGAGGAGATAAGTTTACTTTATCTTATCTTCTTCTATTCAGGATTTGAAGCGCTTGCCAGACGGTGCAGGACAATTCCCTAATCGAAAATCCAAGTCGCAGAATAAGAATAAGACATTTTATTAGCTCAAACATGCAGAATTAAAATAATACATGTCATCATCATCATCTGCCTACCCTTTTCCCAAGTTTTATTGGGGTCGGCTTCCAGTCTAACCGGATGCAGCTGAATACCAGTATTTTACATGGAGCGACTGCATATCTGACCTCCACAACCCAGTTCATACTGGGTAATACGATACCCCTTGGTAAGATTGGTTGTCAGACTTTTTGGGCCACTGACTACCTGTAACGACTGTCAAAGATCACAAATGACAGCCGGGACCAACTGCTGAACGTGCTTTCCGAGGCACGGAGGAAACTCGGTATGTAATAGGTGGTCACCCATCCACTGTCCAACCTAGGCAAGCACGGCTTAACCTAAAGATCGACCCGAGCGGCTGTTATTATTTAGCCACGAGTTCCTCAATTAAAATAATACATGTGTTAGGCATCAAATCCAAAACAGTAAAAGGTGCAATTGGGTATAATAATTGGATCACAAGAAATACAATTTTGACGGCTTTAGAAGCAGTGGTTTAAAGGTTTCATATAACACGCTGTCTTCGTACCTTTAGGCTGCTATAATATAGTTTCACTATTTCTAAGCTTATCGATTGCAATCTGCATTGAATGGGCCTATAGTTTGGCACCTTCATCGTCCATCAGCTCTTGTAACATGCACATAACAGGAGACACTGGTCTTCTAACATTCAGGAACTTCGCTAGGCGCAGTAACCGTGCCCATCTACCATGTGATTGGGTCCCGTTGCAATCAAGCAGGAAACAAAACAGTACTAGTTTATTGTTTGATAACTGAACTGGTCGCTACGTGTGACGCTTGCCATTGATCTGCCGCTCAGTATGTGTGTCACGAAGTCTTATTGTTTGTACACTGACGAAAGAGTTGCGGCTTTCAGTCAAATATTCGGCGGAATATAGATTTTCTATGAGGAAGTAAAAGGTAGGGTTGTGATTGCTTGATGTCGAACTTTTTGTTTGAACAGTTTTCTAAGTTTGCTTTCGATTTCAATTAGCCGAACTTCTGAAGGCACGCATCATCATGAGTCATGCTTGACTTAGACAATGATACCTTTGTAACGATTGTGGAATCTGATAAAAGCACTTTCGTTATAGTCGTCATGCAATGATTGAACTTGATTTCGAAATGCGTGTCATCGTTACAGCCTTTGTTTTTTTCTTATACGAGTACACACTAAATTACCGCTGCTAGAGGTTGTATTTCAGGGGCCCTCTTCTCCTTAGCGTGTCCATGGCAATCTAAATTGTGTCGGCCCAGAACTGAGGGACTAGGTCGACGCTTTCGGTAGCGTCTATCAGTTCCTGTAGTGAACAAACAACAGGACACGCAGGGCATGATATTAAGTCATTGGGACCTTATAATTAGGCATCACTTGTGTATGGCCATGTGTTTTTTCTCACAAGGTCATTTAGCATTAGCTTTATTTTTGGGCTCCCATTTGACATAACTTCAAGATTGCTGGTTCTGGTCTCTAAGTACGCTCGACCAAGCTATTTGGTGTACATTTTAACATGCAAAGTACATTGTAAAATGTAAACCAAACCGTACATCAAATTCATAATAGCACCATAAGTACTACAACAGGGCCTCAAGTCTGCTATTACAATAGTGTCAGAATGATCTGTCATTGATCTCATAATTATTGATTTTGACAAGTTTGGTAGTCTACTAATATAATGGCGTCACTATGACTGTCCAATGATCAATCACTGACACTCCATTGAACGAAATAGCATAGAATGGTAATCTCGTACACAATGACAAATGAAAGACTGACATAAGCGGTAATCTGCTAAAATTTTGACAGTTCCTTTGATCACTGACCTACCATTGGAACGTCATTGTGCAATCATTGCTTTTATTTCGATCGTGTTTGTGGAATATTGAATGGAGACAGTGAATTCACTACGAACAAAATATTCTCGAGCTGGCTAGCTCAGTGCAGTGGACAATAAACTCAACTCAGTGGATAATAAAGAAAGAAGATGGGCAGAATGCAGAAGACGTCGTCGTGCCCGTCGCTTGACGAGAATGATCATGAACCATTTTATTGATATTCCCCAGGCGGAATTTGTAAAAACGTTTCGCCTTGGAAATGACTCTTATGGGGTTTAATAAATTGAAGAACTCATTCCCCATGGCATCAGCGTATAAGAAGCATGTTTAAGGTAAAGACCATCGCATTATTATAAGCAATTGTTTTAGACACTCAATAACAGTGATTAGATGCAATAGTTCTTGTTTATGTCAAGAACAGTATTAAATAAAAGTTAATCTATGTTTACCTATATGCTTAGAAAAGTAAATTGATTTTTTTCAGGTATTTGCTTGCAGCATATGCTTTACATTATTGTCCAACAACTGCAGGCAAGATTGTGAATGCATGTTACATATTGCACAATATTTCAAACATGGCAAGAGCACCATTGCCACCTGATGAAGTTTATACAGAAGCACTTGTCTTGCAACAGGTGATTTACATTCCACTATTTTAGAATAATTCTATTGAAGATGGAATATTAAATAATACTATGATAAAAAATCAACATTTCAAATAATCTTTATTTCTCATAAACTAAATACTTATTTATTTAACAATATTAAACTTGACTTTCAAGTCAATTGAAAAACCTGAAATGTAAATATAAGTACTACATAAAACAAAAGACAAGTTACAATATCTAATGTAATAATAATAACAAATCAAAATCAGTGTTCATACAAATCAAAAAGATCTTCAATATTTTAATCATCATTTGAATAACAAATCACAAATTTTACCTTTTAATAAAAATAATAACAGTCATGTCACTAATCACTAATCTATCTTTTAATTTAGGAGGAAAATAATAATGCAGCACCTAATTATCAAGACCATCAAAGGGTGAATCGGGATCTTCTTGAAGGACGGGAAGCACTGCACTGAACTGGGCCACACACTGAGCAGGCTCTTGTTGACAGACTGTGGAGAAATGCATAAATTAAATTAGCAGGTATGTAATGTTACCCACCTCGATATTCTAGTGAAGTACGAAAATGCTTTATGTATTAATAAAATGATTTAACTCTTTATTACAGATCCACAGTGACCACAGTATTGACAAAATATGATTTAACGCTTCAAGCCCGTGACGTCCCCCAAAGGGAACAGAACATTGTTATTTCTGTAATTACGGGTATCTACAGGTTAAAATAAATTAATACACTTTTTATAAACACTGTTTCATTTAATCATTTATCATGACATTATAATTCTGCAGAGTTTGTGTTTAAAAGTTGCAACTTCTTTTATAGCATGTTGTGTAACCTAGCGCTTAGTATCAGAGTTACCATCGTGATGTCAGATTCTGGCCAATGTACTACTGATTTGAGCTTAAACCTAACACAAGCTTATAAGCTTAGATGGAGGGGTTATATTAATTTATGGTATTGTTTAGTTTAGTAATTACCTTTTTTGGCACACAGTGGCCTCTATGATCCACCATTTTTTCTGTGGTGGAGCTCAGTCGATCAATGCAGCAGCTGAGTTGTAGATGGCCTGCCTGAGCATGTTTTAATGTTGCCTCGGCGTTCCTAGCTTCAATAGCGCCCAGCCTTGATTGAGCAACTTCGAGAGCTACATGGTCTTTTTCTATAAAAAAAAAAACATTTTGTTACATCAGGCGACATACTAGAGTGGGGCGTTAATGGTCAAAACAAATAATTGCAAGATCTTTACCTTCGATAAACTTCGACCTTCATTGGTAGAGCCGAAATTTGCTAAATTATCACCATTTTGTATAAAATCAATAAATATAGGCTTCTCGGTCAGTGGGTCGTCTTAGGGGAAAGAAAATTTAAATATACTAACAAAAATCTAACTAGAACACTCAAATGAAAATAAATACAATAAAAAAACACCGGCCGCTAGAAACAAAAACAGAAATACGTCAGTAAACAGTAATGTCACATTTGACTTTGACAGCTAAACATATTAAGTTTTACATTAATCCGCGTTGAACATTTTAATGTGTTTTCCTATTTACGAACTTCTTATTAATTCAGATGGCTTAAAATACTAATAAATAATATGTAAAAATATATATAAATGAAATCTGGCATGAATAAATGTTCAAATTTAATAGTAGTTTTTCGAAAATCATTTCTACCAACGAGTTTTATAATAATGGCAATACGATACTGTCACTACAACACGATTCTATTACGAGACCATTGACCGACCAGTGATCGATCATTGTGAATTTACCAGACTACGAACTTTTACCAAAATGACAATAGTATCGTGTTGGAATGACGAATTTTAAAAAATAGCAGACTTGAGGCCCAGTTCTCCCAAATGACAGGAAAACCTACACAATAGTACTACCTCATTATGAATTCTATTCACGGTTAGCTTGTCTCACGACCCGTCTGCTGGCTTCCAGTCTCAAACAGACATCAGTCTTTGTTCCTATTCAATTAACTCGGACCACTACGTACATTCATACTGTACTTTGCGTTTCTGCGCAAAGAACGATCTGCCCGAAGTTGACTTGTCAGAAGAACGTTCGCCCTAAGAACCTTTACCTTTAGCTGGTTGGTTCAAAGAACAATTGAGTAGAGTAGTAAAACTACCTTTGCACTCTGTTAACATTTGCCTTTTTCAAAATAGGCAGTACTTATAGGCACCATTTTTTTTTCAGGCCATATGGCCTAACGTTTCCACATTTCAAGGTAATGTGGCACACTACTGCAACTGTTTACATAGTTATCAATCCTCGTCCCTCTTTGTCGGTTAGCACCACCCATCAATTAAAGGCAATCGATCCTTCTGTTCTACAGCCACCAATATTACTTGATGTTTGAAGGACGTGTTGAGCTCCCGCCCTAACTGTGACGTCAGCGTCTACGACTTTTAGCACCAGTTTCAATTATGTCAGCAAGATAAGGTTTCACTTTCAATGTAAATTGAATGGTAGTGGAGCGTTTACAAGAAAAGCTCATTTGTATTCATTGTTTTAATAACGTACGGGATTGAAGATTAGATATTTAGCTGCTTAACATAATTTTTTTCGTTCAGACATTTTACCATCGAGTAACGATCGAAAACTCAAAAAAGGAAAAAGTTGTTTGTGACTATGTAACTAAACTAGTGGAGAGAATTTTGCGGGTAGTGTACACAGTTTGCTATATCTCTTCTACTGACACGGTACCCTCATCATTTGTTCATGATTGTGTACAAAAATAGTCGATAAATTGTCGCTAAGTAACGCATCGCGTGAATCACCGAAAGTAATGATATATATTCAAAACAAACGGCAATGCACGCGATAGAATTTGAAGTTATCTCTTCCATAATTACTGCTGACCGATTTGATAGGATATCGATATCGTTAGCTTATCGGGTAAAACAAACCTACATACTTGTATTTGTTGTCATCGACTCAATAGCTGACCGATAGCTGGCTATGTGGCATTCGGCATTCTTTATCTGTCGTAAAAATGTTACATTTTTGGTAACGTCTCCACAGTTTTCACACCTAATCTACTTACTAGAAATAAAAATAGTTTGCTTAAACAATAATAATCTTGTAATTCTGAACTTAAAATTGAGAAAAATAATAAAATCCCTCCAGTAATTCCGAAACGTATCCTGAATGTCATCTGTATGTAAATCAGATTCACAGGGTCTGCCGTTATTCATATTTCACTACAACCCCTCGAGAATCCTTCGTTATCCGATACGGGGAAAAGTAGAGCGAAATTATCCATTTCCCCAAAGCTTCAACCGTGTCCAGAAATAAGCTCCGAAGTTTTGGATAAAATATCAAACCGAGACCATTTTGCCCAGCTAATGAACTCAAAAACAACGCATGTATAACTATTAACCATTTATACGCACTTATGAATTGTTAAATAAGTTGGTCAACTAGTCAGAATGTTGAATCTAGTTGCTCATTCCAAAGCGTAGATCTGTTTTAAGAAGAGAGGGCGTGAAATTTTTTGGACACTTTTAAATCAATATCTCCATGATATAGATACTATCTAGAGACGGAATGTTAATTCCTAAACGGCTTAACAATGTTTGGCAATCGAGTAACGTGTGTCTTAAACACGTTCAAGGCTTTGCAGGTGCTCAGTCAAGTTCAATGTCTCCGTCGCCATACGAGGCCGCTTCGTTGCGGACCTAATATAAATATTTTTATGTATCGCAGGACCAAGCTTGGGCAGTGCCGCCGAATTGTTTCGAGGCCTGGCGCCCACATTAATAAATTGTCTTATTTAGACGTTTTTATTGTCATTCCGGAGATTTAAGAAATTCCGTGAAGCAAATTGAGACAAATGACACACATAATCGTGATTCTTAAAATAACTTTGTATTTATGGATTCCACTGGCTGCAAGATTTGCTCCGCTTACATTAGATGTAAACACACTCAGTTCATCTGTGTATGTGTATAGGCAATCTTTCTTCATATGATGAGGTATTCAATTTGATTGACACCTACACTTAAAATTATAGGCTTCCGCTACCGCAATAACAGAATATAATAAAATCAATCTGCCAATCCCAAAGGAGGTTTTCTTCATAATGAAATAACGCTGAACTTCTGCCCGCCAAGTGCCCTTGTCCTGTCATTTTTCATTAATATTAAAACGCACACATTCTATCTGTCTTTTCTTTGGTGTCCGTTTCGATTAGGGTTGCCACCGCTTTTTTAGGACGAATAAAGTATTTTTTTCATTTTGGTGGAACAAAAATAAAGTACACAGCATTTTAAAACTGTTTTTTTTTATAATTATTTGTCCTTAAAAACGTATTTTTTGTTGCTCTTTATAACAAATATTTGTCGTTCTTGAAGATATTTACAGCCTCTTTGCAATAAAAATTAAAATATATGATTAACACTTGTTATTAAATTTAGGGCAGCTCTGTTCCTTTTCGTCTCTCCACTTTACTTTCATAAGGGAAACTGTAGTGACCGGAACAGACAAAATATATGAAAATGAAAATATTTGAAAAATCTTCACTTTTATTGAATATGTATTGCCACTTTTGAGCCGTTGATAATTCGGATTTTTTTAAATTATTCTACATTACTTTTTCATTATGTTTCCTTCAGAAGAGCTGTGGATACCAGTTTATTTTGTCTCATAAGTACTCATAACCAGTAACGAGCCAGTAACAATCAGTTTTACGTAAATAGAGTATTTTAGCGTACTTTATTTGTGTCGTAGATTTTAGAGTACCTACGCCTACATGAAAAAGAGGACAATACTCAATTTTAGAGTACAGGTGGTAACCCTAGTCACGATCCATCAATATTATGAAGAGATTATCATCAGTCTACAACGGTCCCAGTGACAAAACACAGGTCTCTCCTCTGATATCGAGGGAACTGTCCATACTCCACTATGCGGATCTCGTGCGATATGTATATTAATGATGTTTATTCATAAACACTTCCATCTATTCCAGTGTTCGTGCCTGGAGCCGCGAGTGAAGTGCCGCGCCATGTCTAAGAAGCCGGCCGCGCAGCCGACGCTGCACAAAGTGATTATGGTGGGCTCGGGCGGCGTGGGCAAATCCGCGCTGACCCTGCAGTTCATGTACGACGAGTTCGTGGAGGACTACGAGCCCACCAAGGCTGACAGCTATAGGAAGAAGGTGAGGATCTACAAGTATGTTAGGCTCGGCTTCCAGTCTTACTGGATGCAGCTGAATATCAGTATTTTACATGGAGCTACTATCATGCCATACGATAATATGTCCTAGTATTTACTTTGAGGAAATTGACTGTGTCAATGACTAACAGTCTGTCTACCATACACTGTTCAATTGTTCATAATATTCAAAGTGAAGCGAGAATATCTGATCATACGCAGCTCAGTTACCGTTTCTAAGAACTTCTAGTTAATATGCAGAAAATTTGCTCTCACGATTAGGGAGAAACCGAGAGATAAGACATTACTCGAAGTGGTCCAATTGTACCGAGGTGATTGACGTGAGAATCAGCACTCGTAACTCATTGTGACACTTGTTTGCATGTTGAATTATCCGCGGTTTACCATGTCACTGCTGTTCGTTAAGGGAACCGTAACAACAAAAATAAAAGTCTAACGTCTATTGATTCATTCCAGTCTCCAGATGTAATTTCTCGTGATAATCTTAGGAGCCTCAGTAAGCACGTTAAGCCGTTGGTCCCGGTTGTCATTTGTAGATCTTTGACGGTCGTTGCAGGTAGTCGATGGCTCGAAAATCTTACCAATATGTATCGTGTTACTTAGTTATTGAACGAAGTCTGACAGGCAGTCGCTCTGTCAAATATTTACCAATATTTGATATATTTTCAACTGCATCTAGTTAGGGTTTAAGTCCAAAAGGCTTATACTTAAGTGATGTTCTTTGGAGCTCCACAAAACAAAAACGCGTACTACGTACACCATTTTGATGTATTCTTTTTATGCGTTCTTTGACGTCAATCTTTCAGCTTAATATAAGCTACGTGACCGTTTATGTAGGCATCGACTGCAATTAATTAAGATTCGTGCTCACGAACCAGCAAGTAAACTTGTGCTATTAGTAAAAAGATCTCTACAAAGTGATTTATATTATGCGATGCAGCTAAATGAGACGATCGTATGTTTGTTTCAAGGTTTCATAAATTGCATTGGGAATAATAATGTTGGCGAGTCATCTTTGTGAATGAGATAAAATTGCACTGTTAAAACTTGGCGTATGTAGAAACTAGCCTTTGTCTTCGGTTTTACTCGTGTCTTCACTCTCAAATTATACCACGGGATCTTACAAACGTAATAAAAAAAAATCGTGTTGGTGGTTGCTAGATAAAAAAGTAAAAGTATGAAAGTAATATTTATTTTTTATTTAAAGCTGATGCAGCATGACTAGCATTCGCGACCAGGAAGATGAGAAGTCAATTCATCTAAACTAGATCTAATCGAAAGGACTCTGTTTGAACTCCAGGTGGTCCTAGACGGCGAGGAGGTGCAGATCGACATCCTGGACACGGCGGGGCAGGAGGACTACGCCGCCATCCGCGACAACTATTTCCGCTCCGGGGAAGGCTTCCTCTGCGTCTTCTCTATCACGGAGCCTGAGAGCTTCGATGCTACACAGGAGTTCAGGTAGAGGACACATTATGTATTATCCTTGTATTACTCTGACTAACTAAACTTGTATGTTATTTCAGTAGCGGAGCTCTTTATTTTTCACTGTAGGCTGAAAGTAAAGGCTAACAAAAATATACGTCATAGTTATCCACCAAAAACAGCATTACAATGTTTTGACATACGAGTTATATTATCCAGGCAAATGAGACATAATTATCAATCTTGGATAAAAGGTCACAATCAGATCTACAGAAATTGTAAGTGTAACACAATCAACGAATAGTCGTTGATTGTGTTACAATTTCTGTAGATCGTTGAGAGTATTCTTGAACGTTCCAGAGAACAGATCCTCCGCGTAAAGAACGACGAGAACATCCCGTTCCTGCTGGTGGGCAACAAGTCGGACCTGGCGGACAAGCGGCGCGTGCCGCTGGCCGCGTGTCACGAGCGGGCGCAGCACTGGCAGGTGCCCTACGTCGAGACCTCCGCCAAGACTCGCGACAACGTCGACAAGGTGCGTGCCGCTGATACTATAACTTATCTCTTCTTCCTCTATGACCCACCCGAGCCGAGCCTGAGCTTTGCACGCTTTTAACCGCGTTGACTCGACAGTACCGCACCCGATTAGGGTTACCGTTTCGAAATTTTGAAAGTCATAAAAACAAGACCAGTTGTAAAAAGGTCGATATTTGATTGATTAATCTTGATTTTTTGGTAGTTATTATTTTTTTCTCAAAATCTTTTGGGACAGGCCTGCTAAGCCTAATGGACAGATGGTAACCCTAGATGGTCGCGAGTGCGGCTCCGGCTGGCTTGGTACAGTTGCGCTGCGCATCGCTGGCCTGACGCTTGTCTATCACTTCACCTACACAAACATACACTACACACGTTTTTGATGAAAGTGTTTTCAGGAAGTTAAAGTTACATGAATTTGTTCTTCTGTTTTAGGATCATTATAAAAGCGTTAGGTCTCAGCCCAGGCAGTGCGCGGTGCAACTCTAATTGCCACTCATATCAACATTCAGTCACATAAAATCTCGCTTATAACCTAAACTTGACCGAATTTTAGCAGATTCAAGTTCTGCCCGTTCAATGGTATTCCGTTACGTATATATCTATAAACTGGTTTTACGTTAGCAAGTTGGTAGCATTTTCTAGCATCGCTACTGATTTGAAGATAATACGGTCCAGCCAAAATGAATGCGATTAGCATAATTATGTAAACCGCGCTTTCAATGTCAATTGACAATATTTCGTGAAATTCATGACACTGAAAGTTGAAAAACATGGTTTAGAAATTATGATTGCATCCCGCTTCATTGATGAAATTCGTCCTATATTGCCAACGTAAAACCTGTCTCAAATCAAATAAAACGAAATGGTTTAAAGGAGTATTAAACGTGAAACACAGCTAATAATCCTCTAAACCAGCATATAGGTGAATGTGGGTGGTGGGGGTGCCAGCTTATGTGTGTGATGGTGGGTCGTCCGCAGGTGTTCTTTGACCTGATGCGCGAGATCCGGTCGCGCAAGACGGACGACAGCCGCGCCACCAACGGCGACCTGAAGGGCAAGAAGCGGAGGAAAATCAAATGCGCCATCTTGTAGGCGCCGCGGGAACGGATATGACGACACGCGATCTCAAATCATTTGATATTAATAGACGCCAGTCTATGGGGTTCTTTTGTATGCTCAGGGTGTAAATATACGGTGTCAGTAGAACGTTTAGTTGCCGTGTGTAGTGTCCGGTGCGTCCGCGTCGTTGTCCGCTTGGCTTGTCAGTGATATCGTCTGTGCAGTTCTACTGTGTTGTGGGTGCCACGGATACATAGTTGTGTATGTGATACTTGTCCTATGTATCAAAAATAATTATCTGTAGTGCAATGCAATAAACGGTTTGACTTGATCAAACAATTATATTTATTTATTCTGATATACTTTCATACCAACAATTATCACATACATCAACTCCACTACTCAACAACTCATCATGTAAATTCGTGTATTGTATTGTGAACTCTTTGCTGTTGACTTGAAGGTCGACAATCGCGTGTCAGGTGTCACTAGCACGCTCACATGTACTAGGTGTAAGCAGGCTATTGTAAATTTTAATATATTTCGCCCACTTTGGTGCTTGCATTTATTGAATACTGTTTGTAATAATGCGATCGAAAATAAATAATAAAATAGAAATATGTCTGTAGTTTACAAAGTGTTCTAACTGTAACTTCACAAAGAAATATGTGTTGGTTATTACTTGTTAGCAGGCTATAAAATGTTTAGCAATAATATAGTCTGGTCAAAGGTCACTGGACTTATTTTAAAAACTAAAGATTTAGTCGAGTGTAATTACACAATAAGGTGGAACGAAGTTTATAGTGGTCCGATTTTCATGGGAGTTTTTTTATTGAGTTCCTAGTGTAGTGAGACAGTTAAAAAAAAACTCGCGAATTCTTTTTTTTTTTTTTTTTTCGTAAATAAATAATTTCATATTCGATGAATTTATATTGTAGCGTAATAGTGTGACCTGCGTGCATCCATTAAACTCTAATTTGGTCTGTTTCTTAGTTCATTGTTATCGATGTAATGCATATTTCAAGTATTTTTTGAAAATTTCCCATTTTCTGCAATTATTTCTAAAATATCGAATTTTATTTTTTTTAATTTAAAAACCATTTTTACGAGTGAAGTGACTAAAAATTTATTCACAATTTTCAGGAAATCTTTTTGATATGTTTTACTTTTTCAGCAGTATCCAATATTTAACAAGTATCCTTAAATATTTTTCTAGTTATTATACCTCATTAGATAGTTTATAAAATAAGGATTTTGACAATAATTCACACATTGATTTTCATACCAGTATTAAAAAAAAATATGCTTTCATTAACATACGATTTTCTGACATTTCCGAATGAATTTTAAGTCACTACACTCATGAAAGTAGTCTTCATTAATACTTTCTGGTACAGTTACCTGTGAAAAAGCATCAGAAACCAATTATAAAAAAAAACTTAGTCTTAAAATTCGATACTTATTTTAGAAATCATTGCAGAAAATGGGAATTTTTCAAAAAAGACTTGAAATATGCATTACATCGATAACAATGAACTAAGAAACAGACCAAATTAGCGTTTAATGGATGCACGCAGGTCACACTATTACGCTACAATATGAATTCATCGAATTTAGAAAAGTTATTCAATACGAAAAGAAATTATTCCAATGGAAATAAAAATTAAAAAAAAGTCGCGAGCGGCCAAAGTTTTTTTTTTAACTTTATTCTTTTTTCTCTAGGAACTCGAATAAAAGTCCCATGAAAATCCGACCACTATAAACTTCGTTCACTATTGAGTATTTTTTGTCTAATTGCACTCGGCTAATTTAAACAAAAAAAAAAAGCAAAAATGTACACAAAAGTCCCTTTTGTAGAAATATTTTCATCCAATTCATTACAAACAGAATTCCATAAGTTTTTTTATTGATTAATTAATTATTATTATTGTATCAAAGCATAGTACTTTGCGTTGTATGTGCGAGTGACGTCACGTCCTGCGGGGCGGCGTCGCTTCGCAAAGTGTAGGTAAACACTGACAATAAGTCTTTGGTTACATGTTGTTCATGCTATACGTCCGAACACAAGGCTTTTGGCACATAATACAATTATAAATGTAATTGAGGGCAGGGAGAAATAAATTATTTAGTCGTTAACCTGAGGTGTGTTTAATTGACATACAAGTTTAACATGGCGCAGTCGGTATGATACTTCGTTAAATACATAAATTTCTTCGTTCGATCGATCAAATTCGAAAGTGGTGATTAACCATATAATTATGTCGATCTTTGGGTGGATTATTTACCTAATTTACAATGGAAACTGTATAACGTGGAAAATTCGACATCAGGAAACATCGCGAAGGAATGGGACAAATGGAAAACTGCATTTTTATATATTTTGAAGCATGTGAGATTAACAAAAAGACTCAGAAGTTACAAATGAATTTTGTGGGAGATCAGTTCTCACGTGATAAAATGAGAGGAAACCTGTCAAAATGATAACATCCAACATTTTCTTGATAGTGAGGCCTAATTAAAATATTTTTGATTCCTTGTTCAGGCACAATCAAATCAGTCACAATAGAAGATTGTATGACAAGGGAGCAAAATAATATTTTTACGGCGAGGGCGCTGTTTTGTATCCTAAGCGTAGCGAGGGATTCAAAGTACATCGCCCGAGCGAAAAATGTTTTTGCTCTCGAGTCATATACTCTACTTTTCATCTATGAGAAAATAAATAAGAGACACTTTGAAGTAATTAATGAATAAGATTAATAAAAAAAAATACATGAATGTAAAAAGGTCTATTTTTTTTTGCAAAATACAATAAAGTCCGTACCGATTACAAGAACAGGGAGGTAAATCGCGCGCTTTTGTTTTTTTTTTTAGTTACCGCGCCTCCCCGCACCGTACAGCCAACACTTACAGCCAGTAATTTATACAATTTGCGTTCTATTTCAATGAACGATTCATGTTCCAAATTCAAATCTCATTACTGCCCGCTTAAAAGTCTAGTGGAGAAAAGAGCTTCTTTGCTCCCGCTTATAAAGGAACAAAACGACACTTTTCGAATAGAAGGGATGAAAATGATTTAATAGTGTTAATGTAGGCACAACTGGCACATGAAATGCTTTTTAAACCGATTAGCGACTACGGCGAAGAAAAAAAGGAGGGTGATGTTTTATATACAAACCTAGCACATCGCCCGCGTGAAAATTGTGATATCTCGGCTAATTTGCACGATATCAATATAATTTATAGCCTATGTTACTCGGAAAAGATGTAGGTTTCTAATAGTGAAAGAATTTTTTAAAATCGGTTGAGCAGTTCTTGAGTTAAATCGTAACAAACAAACAAAAAAGTCAAATCTTTCCTCTTTATAATATTAGTTTAGAAGTTTAGATAAATGTATGCGGGCTCACCCCCTATATGAGGCGCTTAAACAACCACATATACTAAGTTTACGTCCCTCTCGTCACTCCTCTTGACCGATGAAAGACGTATAATATGAACGGCATAGTCTTACACACTCGAACGCGCATGGTCGGTAGCGTAAGTTTTGTATTTATTTCTCTGTATAAGTGCTAATGTATGTGTAACGTTGAGCGGGGACTGCTTGTACGTATGTGATTGTACGTGTTTGCCGAAATAGTATTTATTGATGTTCGGACTACGCGGTATAAGGGCTAGTCAATGTTCATGGCTCAAAAAAATTATAGTTATTTGGTCAAATCTCATGGGATGAATCTTTAGATTTTGTAAGTTTTTTTTTAAGATTAACAATTTACAAAAATTTGAGGGGTGCTACACAATTTTATTGTTCAGTCAGGCACATTTGAAACATTAGTATTTGTTTTACAAGAAAGCCGCAACATATTCAGGTTTCATTCGGTGCATGGCAATCATCCATCGGCAAACACCGTTCTGCATCTACCTACCATTGCTAACTCATGTTAGGGTCGGCCTGGCTCAGATCGTGCTCCCGAATGTATATCTACATAGATCGAATTTGCCGCCTGGTTTTGCAGAATTAAGCTGACCCAAACATGTGTAGCACCCTTCACTTTATTATAACGTCATGCTCACCATAGTTTTTTTATAAGGAAGTAGGTATTATGTTAGATAACCTTCCTACAAATACTATTTCAGTGAACATGAGTATGTAATGTCCGCGCCGGTATGTGTAGGTTCGCTTCACGGACTAGCCGATAGTAGTCGTGTCTTGTATGTTAACAGGTTTAGCTCCTTGACTGCCACTCTGCGAACTAGTGCCCGATTTTCACCAACACTAAGCAGAACTCAAATAAAAGCACTCACGGCGCGGGGTCTAGTGTTGGAAATCCATCAGAGCGCTTTTCCTCAGGACTCATAAACTATTAGCGAATACGGAGATGTCTTACATTGACATTTCTTGCTGTTGAGTAATATAGCGTTTCCAGTGCAAAATCTTGAATTTAAACTAATTTATTCATTAATATGTATTTTCTTAGAGAGTATTGCACACACAGTGGCAATCAAGAAACTAACCAACATCTATAAATGTAATGCTAAGTTTTGTATGCAATAAAGTCTGATATTTTTAAATCTTCACGATTTACTTTTTTATATATTCGGTCGTTGATCCGCCACTAAGGGTTGTTTGCCTTACTCGGAAACTCGGTTACTAAAACGTCTCGGAATCACTTCAAACATACATGCTAGAACTTGTATAGTGGTTACTGAGAAAGACAAGATTATCCTGTTTCAATAGGAAATCTAACTGAGATGATCGGTTTTACATCAATTTTACTTTGCGTTGAATGAAGGCTTTTTAAGTAACTGACGTGGTCGTGTCGGCCTGACTCGGCATGACTCAGAACAGGCCGATCGGCACAATAGGCTTGTGTCCTGAAAAAAAAAAATTAGTCCGTCAGTTAGATTATCAAAAAATATTTGACACGTATTTTTCTTTTGTTACGTAAACCAAAATTGATGAAGATACGAAGCTTTTAAAATTCTTAATACGTCACGCCGTGCTATAATTTTTAGTGCGTTGTGACGTCGCGAGCCCCCACTCCCAAGTTTTGATGCGTTTTATCTTTGTCAATATTCATTGATTTACAAAAACAAAAAAGTACGTGTCCATTATTTTCCAATACTCTAACTGACGGACTAAATAGATTTGCAATTTATTGAAGGTGGAAAGTAGCCTATCGAGTGTATATTTTGCCGCCCGAATGTGTCGGCCTAGGCCGACCCGAACATGGTAAACTGGTTCTCAGACGATCAGTCGACGAGAACGTTGATTACATTGTAATGCCATTACAATATATTTGTCCACATAGTGCTATGCACACGTAGCAATAACATGTTAGCATAATATACTGTTCACGGGGCCACTTGTGTATATCTTTGGATGGTCCCCAACTGCCAAGACGAAGTAATTTTATAAGTCCATTCGCAAAAATAACAATCCTTAATTAATAGGATATCTATTCTAATATCTCTACTCTAAAATACGTCAAATGTCGATAGGAATTGTCAAGTCTAGGCTTAAACTTTTATAATTATTCTGTATTACAGTTACTGTCGACAGATGGCGGTGTTTTCAAACTTATATATTCCTAAATGTACTTGTAATTTTCCATAGGCTAGTTATTTTAGTTCACAAATGTATGGATTATGTACCTACGTGTATGTATGTATATCGAAGTCACAGGAACAAAATGATTGATATAAAGCAGGAAATATACAGATTTGCAAAATTATGTGTATTATTTTACCATAGAGGTTTGGTCAAACCGGTAGAGAAATTACGGATGTACTGGTTTGACTGATCCTTAATTCGGTTCGATAGAGAAGATTCATAACGACACGGTATAAGACTTGATTTCGAAATAAGCTTATGAAGAACAGGAAACACCATCGTAGACGCAACTACCTTCATATTGCACCGAATAATAATATTCCAGACTAATGATCTGTCTACTCAGTTAGGTAAGTACTCAAAATAACGAATAATTCAGCACTAAGTAACAAGCAGGTAATATTTAGATCTCACAAACTAGAGCATGTTACGTTATCTGTAGATCACGAGTATATCTAGCGATTCTTTGGAAATATACCTTAGTTCCACTGGAATAAAACCTAGAATAGTAATTAGTCCTTTTGTAAACGATGTAATACTCTGAAAACAACCCACTTCACTTGTTTATAAGTTGTCTTTTACGTAAGTCATTTTTTTTCTTAATTCGCTTTTATCTAACAGTCCTGACACAGTGATTTGACTCCTGACAGCAGCAACATATGGTTACCTGTTTGTGCCCGGTTGATGACAAAAAGCTCGGTCCATATTACATGAGACTTAAACATAGGAACTGACAAAATATGGATGTACACCTCTGCCTAACACTTCGGGGGTTACAGGCGTGCATGTTGTTTGTGTGACTTTGAGAGTGACGCAGTCAGAGATGAAATAACTGTCAAAGGACTACAAGTACCGCCGCGTGTTACACGTATGTTACTCTTAATTGGTCGTTGTACAACCTGCAGGCGTTCCTGACACTAATCCGGCAGATGTCTCGCATCAAGAAGGGGCTGGCGGCCGACGAGGAAGACGAAGAAGTCAAGAAGCGAGGGCCGTGCTGCGTCATGTGCTAGTGCTGGCTATGCTCACTGTACTCGACCGAACACATGACCAGAAAGTAGACAGTTACAGGAGTCGGCTCCATGCAACCAGCGAAAATAGGCGCACGCACTATTTACTAGGCATGAGGGAGCTCACATACGCGTCTCGTAACCGTTTTCAAGCCTACACCTACACTTATGCGAAAGTAAAACCGCTCTGTTGGGTTTTTAATACAAAATTTACGCATTGTCGCTAAGTGAAAATCTAGGTATAACTCATAATACAGAATCATACTGGTAAAGTACAATATTCTTTTTAGATAAACAATTCGTGTAAAATATTATTATGTGTGCGTGCGCTTGTTTCCGCTCGATCTATAGAGCCGAACTTAATCTGTATCTATCTGCATTGTGTCATTAAAATGGACGTAGCCACAGGAAAGATATAGTTGTCCTCATGCAGGTTTCACTCGGTCTCTATCACCGTGCTTTCAACTAAAGTGACATATCTGCAGCTAGGAAAGGTCAACCGCAGCTACCTCGTTCATATCAAACTCTCAAGACACGGGTATTGGTCTCACTGTCGAACTGATACCTGTAAAGACTGCTCTTGCTAAAACTTTACCTAATAAGCGTTGGCTACGTTCATATAATTATGTAACAAAATGAGCACTGCCACTTTTTCTATAATAAACAAGTCTTTGAAATGTCACTTATCATAGAAAAGTGCCATTTCTGCCATAATTTGCAGTATTTTGTAATGATAACTGATTTGATCTAAGAGAAGTGTTATATTTATAGTAATTTATTTAACTGGTCTATAATAATAACGTTTAAAGTTAATCTCATGCCACTAACCGACGTAAATAATGAGAGATATCAATTTTCTTCCAAGAAACACTGTATTTTAGCAATATTGGTAACCTCACTTTTTGGGGATTTTGTTGTGATAAATAGAACTCTTTTTTATGAACATTTTCGTTACATTCCGAACAAGGACTGATTATAAAAAGCCCATTCAGTAGTGGCGTCATCTATTATTTTTGTCATCTGTGTAGCTGTCATCCTCACTTCCTCAGGTGAAAGTAGATATTTTTATAGTTGTGATATTATACTAATTGCTCGCTCAATCTCATAAGCTCTGCTTGTGCCAATAATCGAAACTCTTTGTGTTGTGTCATAGCAAGTGGCCTAAAGTGGCCCAAGTGGTGATTATAAAATATATAAGATCAAACTAAATTAGTTAGCGAAACTCGACACACGTGAGTAAAGCTACTATCTGTTAGCAGTCGTCGACTCCAAACCAAAAATCATGTTTGTTTGTGATTATAATGTTGAGTATGAGTGATGATTTTATCTTTTGTTTCAAATTATTATTACATATATCGACACCCAGGCGTTTACTCAGTAGTGGGACACATAAAAGGCTAAGAAAAAAATCGGAACCTACCCTCCCCCCATCTGTCGAGTTCTGCTTGCTAGCTTAATATTAGACCTCGTGTTAAATAAAATTAGTTAGATCTCAGAAAATTCTAAAAACCTGGGTTAGGTCACTTTCGCTGTGACGATGTTAAAGGCTATCTTGCCAAATCCAGCTACTATCTAGTAACTCGATTAATACGAATAATTCTGTAAATAATTATACATATTTTAATAAAACAATTGTATTATATACTTGTGTATTTTATCTATACAAAATATCTTTTACAAAATGTATCCTTAATTCAGTCTATGAATACAAGATTATTCTTAGTATTACTACTATTTACATTGCTTTAGTTGCTTAACTTGCTTACACTTTAAGCGCTCTTATTATTAAAATATATATTCACACAATCATTCTTTATTTAGCTTCTGTAGCAAATTGTATTATTGTTTAAGTTTATAGAGGCAACTCTTAGGCCTACTCGCATCCTAAAAACACGTTTATCGCTAAACATGTCTGTCAATTGTTTGAAGATGACAGGGACAGAATTGTTTTAAATATGTTTACAAGTGGGCTTTACTAAAATAAAATTTAAATTAATATACAGGGTGTCCGGTAATTAATGGATAACCTTGAAATGGCTTATAGTAGAACTAATGGCCATTTAGAAAAAATATGAAAAAAAAACTATCATAAGTAGTACCAATAAATGAACTTGCTTACAAGTTCATTTATTGTGGAAAATTAGTATGAATTAATTTTTAAACAAAGTTTAAGCATCTTGGGTAAAAAAAAATCTATGCATACATGAGTGACCAATAATGTTAAAATAATGTCGGTTTCAAGTAGATTTGATAATGGTACAATTCATAATTGTATCTGCCTGAAATAGTGAATTATTGCTATTAATGTAGACAAGGAGAAAATTACTCAAACAAAAAAAATGTAATATGGCATATTCTCAGGCCCTAGGTACATCTGCGGATGAAATTTTTTATAAGATAGAAAATTTTTCATATTTTTTTCTGAATGGTCATGGGGTCTGCTATGGGCTATTTCAAGGTTATCCATTCGTTGCCGGACACCCTGTATATTTCAACAACGAGTTGCCAATAAATAGAAGGTTACCCTTAACTTACTTGCTGCAACTGACATTCTTGTTTAAACGGAACAGTAACTAACACAGTACAATGTTACTCTAGCTTGATCTTCATAATTAAAATAATCAAGGAAGCACTTAAGCTCAAATTACACGAACATTAACTTCAAATGACATTGAAATACGTTTGCACCAGCTGAAATTATGGCTGTTTCACTAACACAAGGCGCTACCGAAGTTAATGCCAGTTGTAAATTTAGTGAAAACGGCATGAGTGCCATTATGTCGTGAAGACTAGGATCAGACTAGGCTTATCTAATGTTGAAGGTTTTAATACCTCTCGATCGAACGAAACGCAGTAAGTCTAGCATGGAAAAAGCTGGTGCAGGTGTCAGGCCCGGGGTCCAGCAGTCCGGGGTCACGCGAGCTGGCACTGGTGCCCGCAGCCGGCGGGGCACAGCTGGTGCAGGTGTCAGGCCCGGGGTCCAGCAGTCCGGGGTCACGCGAGCTGGCACTGGTGCCCGCAGCCGGCGGGGCACAGCTGGTGCAGGTGTCAGGCCCGGGGTCCAGCAGTCCGGGGTCACGCGAGCTGGCACTGGTGCCCGCAGCCGGCGGGGCACAGCTGGTGCAGGTGTCAGGCCCGGGGTCCAGCAGTCCGGGGTCACGCGAGCTGGCACTGGTGCCCGCAGCCGGCGGGGCACAGCTGGTGCAGGTGTCAGGCCCGGGGTCCAGCAGTCCGGGGTCACGCGAGCTGGCACTGGTGCCCGCAGCCGGCGGGGCACAGCTGGTGCAGGTGTCAGGCCCGGGGTCCAGCAGTCCGGGGTCACGCGAGCTGGCACTGGTGCCCGCAGCCGGCGGGGCACAGCTGGTGCAGGTGTCAGGCCCGGGGTCCAGCAGTTCGGGGTCACGCGAGCTGGCACTGGTGCCCGCAGCCGGCGGGGCACAGCTGGTGCAGGTGTCAGGCCCGGGGTCCAGCAGTCCGGGGTCACGCGAGCTGGCACTGGTGCCCGCAGCCGGCGGGGCACAGCTGGTGCAGGTGTCAGGCCCGGGGTCCAGCAGTCCGGGGTCACGCGAGCTGGCACTGGTGCCCGCAGCCGGCGGGGCACAGCTGGTGCAGGTGTCAGGCCCGGGGTCCAGCAGTCCGGGGTCACGCGAGCTGGCACTGGTGCCCGCAGCCGGCGGGGCACAGCTGGTGCAGGTGTCAGGCCCGGGGTCCAGCAGTCCGGGGTCACGCGAGCTGGCACTGGTGCCCGCAGCCGGCGGGGCACAGCTGGTGCAGGTGTCAGGCCCGGGGTCCAGCAGTCCGGGGTCACGCGAGCTGGCACTGGTGCCCGCAGCCGGCGGGGCACAGCTGGTGCAGGTGTCAGGCCCGGGGTCCAGCAGTCCGGGGTCACGCGAGCTGGCACTGGTGCCCGCAGCCGGCGGGGCACAGCTGGTGCAGGTGTCAGGCCCGGGGTCCAGCAGTCCGGGGTCACGCGAGCTGGCACTGGTGCCCGCAGCCGGCGGGGCACAGCTGGTGCGTGTCCATCCATTGCCGCATGTGGTGCAGGTGCCCGCCATGGGAACAGCCCTGACACCACGCATACAGGCCCCGCACCACCTGCAAGCGAAAAAGCAACAATATTAACGAAAAGGCAGTTTCGAGAATTCGAACCGTGTGCGCTACAAATACATATTATGGATAATTTTCAAATTATCCATAATATGTATTTTTTTTTTCAATTAACCTAACCTAACCAGTCTTAAAAATATTTTGATACAAACATTTTGATTTGGTTAGCAACATACCTGATGGCAGACAGAGCACAAGTCGGGCAGGTGGCGCAGGAGCGGGTGGCAGGAGTCGCAGGCGGCGTGCGGGCGCGTGCGCCGGCCGCAGCGCCCGCAGCACACCGCCACGCTGGTGGACTGCTGCGACATCACCCACACGCTGTTGAGCCAGGCGCAACGGACCACCTGGATCAATAGAGCGGACTAAGTTATAAGACAAGCCTGTCAAATAAAATACAATTCAATCATTTTTATAAGCTTTTATTCAACTTGCCGTGTCAGTTAGTTAGACAAATCTTGGAACTAAATTTCAGACCAGTTCCCCCAAACCGATTGAGCTTAAATTTTGCACACACCTTTGGTTCTGGTGACAATACTTTTTTATGATAGACATGATTTAATTCTGCAGCCAGGATCGTCTCCACACGAGGGAACTTCTTAACGCTAAATAGCACGGATACGAAAATTTGTAGATGCGTTCATATTTGATATATAAACATGATTTCTATCATGACCTGATCCTACAGCCAGGATTGTCTTCTAACGAGGGAACTCCTCAACGGTTAAGGACACTGTTACATTTTCGATGAACTCAAATTAAGAGGTATGTAAAATCGCACACATTGAAACTGACTTCGGAAGTTTACTCTTCAAAGTTTTCACTTTGAAAATAAAATGAAATGGCGAATTAGTTTTGTCTGAGACGAAATGTTCTAAAAAGTGTCAAGTTTCCGAAATATGTGGCGTTGGTCATTTATTTATAAACAAGTAGTGATCGCTACTCGTGATCGCTACCGGCACAACTTATATATTGATAGCTATCTCGGAAACGTGAAGCTTTACAAGATTTTGTTTCAGAAAAAACTTATTTGTATTGATGCCAGCTATCGATTGATGCACGTTTTATGCGTTTCTGATCAAATAAAAGTTGTGCTGAAGATGCTAAGATGCTATCAGTGATTGGATTTTAACTTTGATAGCTCATATCATAGCTCAGAAACGTGACCATTTAGAACATTTTGTCTCATACAAAACTTATTTGTATTGATACCAGCTATCGATTAATATAGGTCTTATTCGGTGTGCGTTTAACCGAGCGACAGCGTTTTTTTTAAAAAAAACGCCGTAAAAATTTGTAAAAGTTGATTCCCAAAACCAAAAATTTGTCAAAGTTATGGTTAAAAAGTTATAAGGGTTTGAACGTGGCCGCGCCATCGAAACGCGGAGAACCGCGCGGCCACGGAGATCTTTAAAACTAAGCGTTGCAGAGACCTGAAATTTAGGTAAAATAGGAGCTGTAAAACGAAAACCCCATGGCCGCGCCATTGAAACGGTGAATAACACGTTTACAAAATCTAGGCAGTTTAAAAAAAAAAAGACGCCGTGGTCGCGCGGTCGATACGCACACCCTATGCGTGGCCGCTACTTTAACAAAAAAACAAAATGGCGGAAATTAATCCAGCATTTTATTATCTAAAGCTCCTTTTTGGAGCATTACATAATGAGCTCTAATAACATACTAGCCAGGGAGTTTAAGTAAAACAATAAAAGAAATCTCGTCTTTTGAATGACCTTCTTTGAGACTCCGAAAATCCGGATATCCGCACATTTTTACTAGACTTCCAAATCCGGCCTCCAAACATTTTTGGTCTATTTCCAAAAGTGCCGGGCAAACTAAACTTGTTATTTGGATAGAGCATAGCTTATTGAACATTTTTTTTATTACACCTAAGTCGTAAGTCAATTCACCGAGAAGTTATTCAACCACAAAATATCTAAGATCATCCAGATTGGGGTATTTTTTTTGCCGGCCAACTAAAACGAACGAAATAATTAAATAGAACTTGTGGATATAAACATTTTTGAGCCTGGCAGCGTTTTTGCCTACGTCTGTGATTCCTGATTTTGAGCGCACCGTAGAGTTCCATATTTTATCTGTTCTCTTTACACCCAGATTGCTGCGCTCCGTTGCTTTTTGGCAGACCCCAAGGCGGAACTTTTGCAATTAGTTCAGTGAGCAGGTCTGGGCACCGTAGCTTAGGATGAGCAGGATAAACAAAACACATCGATGAGTTTGGGATTCAAGGAGATCTACTGATCTCTCTACATTAGCGTCTTCATTGACCAGTAGCTTTTATATTATTGTAATCATTATTATTTATTTAAAACTTGAGTATAGAATTTGGTGGCATTTAAAAAAATGTTTATAACTCTTTTAATAAAAAAAAAGCTAAAGCTCTAAAAAATAAAGCTCTATTTAATTATTACGTTTGTTTTAGTTGGCTGGCAAAAAAATGATACACTTACGTGTAGCTTGTAGTTGAATAACTTCTCGGTGAATTAACTTACGACTTAGGTGTAATAATAAAAAATGTTTAATATGTTATGCGCTATCCAAATAACAAGTTTATTTTGGTTGGCCGGACATTTGTAAATAGCCCAATCTGGATGATCTCCTTTTTATCGGCTTCATTTTGGATTATGGTTTTGTCTCCATATTCGTCATACATACAAACCGGTTAAAATCATAACCCTCCTCTCGCCCATCCACTTCCAAACCTCACCGCCAACAGTTTGACCTTATCAATCCAAATCCTAACCTTATTAAAAGCTGCTTAACCCCACCCATCCATTTCACAAATCCCGATCTTGCCGACTATAATTTCTAAACCATATTCTAATAATAAAAGTATGAAACTCGTACTTACTTTTACTTTAGTGCGAAAAAGTATCGACTCCTTCCGATTACGCTATACGACGACGGTACTCACATGCATGCAAACTACAATATTTTCTAGTAATAAAATCGTATTTATTTTTTGCGAGCGAGCGATACACCCGTCCTTCCACGAGCGCTTCTGAGCGCGAAATAGGGGGGAGACCCTGCACTACTTGACGTAGGCGTCCAATTTTTGACAAAGATACTAGCATCATCTCTTACGAAATCCGCGTAAACTTGAGAGATTTAGTACGTAAAAATGACATAGATGATGCTTACGCCAATTGTCACCAGTTTGCTTAAAACGCCTTGTGGATTTTAATGAAAATTGAGGCAAAAATAATAAATATATATTTTAAACAAGAATAATCGTTAATTATTCATTTATTTAAGCGTTTTGCAAATATATTTTTGTTTTGGTTTGGCATCATAAAAAACATTAATTTCAGCGTGTGCGCGAATTTGTAGATCTCTTCCATTTTGTGTAATTTAAATGGTTTGTCGGTTCTATTAAAGCTCCAGAAAGTCAAATTGAGTCGAGTGGTAGTCCTCCTCCCGTGTTTCTTGTCTGTTCTACATCCGGAAATCTCATTAATTTTAGTGCTGTGTTTTGCGAAAGACGCTTAGACGCTTTCAGATCTTGTGTTATAGTTTACTGTTAAAATGAAAAATCTAAGAAGACAGATGTATCGTCTTAAGAAGCGGGGAAGAGGTTTAAAGTCACAACTGGAAAATGCTGAAAAGCTATTCAAGAAATCAAGTTTCTTAATATTTATAGTTGGTGCTAGTCAATAAATCGGATTTTAGCAGGGAAGCTTACATTGACGGTGTGGATGAAACTAAATGTATGCTCAAGATTATTATAATAAATATCGCCATAATAAGATCAATAAATGACAATGATAAAACTGGTCTTTATATGGCCAACATTTCAAATTACCCGCCTATCCATAGAAAACCTATTCAATAAGATGTACGCACCTATAGTTTTTGGGATTAGTTCGGCGGATATAGTATCAGGTGGCGACACCGTCCAATACAGTTGTCAAAAATTCTCGAGAGAGGGCTCTCTATTCCATATTTTTACTATACTCATTGGCGCGGAATGTTGAACCGCGAGTGCAAAATGTATGAAGAAATCGGCAAATGTTTTTATTTTAGCTAATAATTGGAAAATATGTTGATTTTGATACAAAAAAATTAGCTGAACCTATAAAAGATTATATTGTATAGCGCAATTTATTATATTTTTAAGATAAAATATGCTGTAAATTTACCTAAAATGGTACCTGACCCTACTTTTTCAAATTTTCTGCGATTATTGTGATGGGAAAACCGTATGTGTGCGAAAATTTTATATTACGACATACAATTTTTCTGATGCCAATCTGGAGATGAATATATTATCTTTAAATTAAGAACATGAAATCTTCACATTTGTGATTGCGTATACATGAAAATGGTACCTGAAAAACACTGTTATTTGTAGAAAAATAAATCTTTAATTGGCTGTAGGATTACTTATTTAGTTTAGTTAGGTTAACATTGGTGTCGATTCTAAAACTTAATTTAAGCTATTGCTATCTGTTACTTAAAGGCAGTGCGAGAAAAGGACGGCTATAGCTATGAACTAAGTTAGAGATGTCAAACTAGTTTATGCCTTGCGCTTCACCGTGTTTTTAGTCGACATGTTTTAACGTGCACCCTTCATTTGTATGGAAATATTAGTTCCAATTAAATTTGACAGCTCTAAATTACGTCCGTCTCTTTTTCGTTTTATTATAGAGAAAAATATAGCAATAGCCTAAATTAAGTTTAGTTTGTGCACAACAGAATCGACAGCATTGTAAAGGGCTGTGGATTTTGTAATAAATAAATAAATACTGACGCGGATACAATTTTTTTATACGAGTTCAATGATTGCGGCAAAACTAAAAATTAAAAAAAAATAATTATGAATTAAAAAACCTTTCAAAAAAGAAGCTTTTATAAAAATGCACTGAAAAGAAGAAATAAACCTTTAAGTAAATGATATCGATAAGCTTTCATAAAAGCTTGTTGCGTATAGTTTTTTTTTGCCTTTACCATACGCGCGACCTTTTTTTTAAAAAAGGTTTTTTAATTAATAATATTATTTTTTAATCATTTTCCCAGTGAAATTAGCCTGCTTTAGAAAGCATGCCGAAATAATAATACCTCGGTGGCGACATTCCACAGCTTGTGTCTCTGCAACAGCTCGATGTATCCCAAGAGCCAGTGCTCTTGTAGACTTTCCTCAATGTATGGGAACAAGTCACTCCTGACAAAAAACATAAGTAAAAACAATATAAATTAGTCAAACCAACACATGATGTTTTACGCAAAGTTCGGTCGTGTGTGACCTGTGTTCCTGCAGCACCAACATGACCACGGCCGCAGTCTGCACGTCGCCCAGCTCGGCGTGCAGCCGCAGCGCCGCCGCCAGCAGGGGCGCCACGTCCAGCTGCGGGCAGGCCTCTCCCGCGCGCACGGCCAGCCCTGACTCGCCACCTTCGCCCTCGTCCATCTGATC
The DNA here is from genome assembly GCA_941918905.2 of Xestia sexstrigata. Classification (NCBI taxonomy): domain Eukaryota; kingdom Metazoa; phylum Arthropoda; class Insecta; order Lepidoptera; family Noctuidae; genus Xestia; species Xestia sexstrigata. The sequence continues at coordinate 20,956,273 of OW799214.2, forward strand.
ATGGAAAATATAACGAGCACTTTCTGATTGCCTTGATTACGAGTAGAGTAGAAACAGTACACTTGACCGAATGCACCTCCCGAGCGCAGGGCTGGGTCCTCTGTCTTGGCACTGATTCGCTATACTGTACTCGGCACACGTAATCGAGGTATGGACAGACACAATCTCGTTTCTCTTATTCCTACTATGTGACAAAGAATAATCCAGCCGTAATAGTATATTATGATACAAGTGAGCAAAGTTGCTCATTATACACGAGGCTGTGGGTTGCAGCCCGAGCCGTAGGCGAGGGCGTAAGTCAGCTGAGTGTTTAATGAATAAGTTGCTCACTAGACACTCGGCAAATTATGGGAAATGGCTGCAAGTATTTTTTTTGCACGCCCCAAATGTAAGGTGATTGATAACATAATTATAGTCATACAACCTACTTCAAAATTATAATTTTAGTGATAAAATGCAAATATTTTATAACAAATTATTGTGAATTATAAATAATTCTGGACACATTTATTTATTCCAAAAATGTAAATTTATACATTATATACATTTAACATATATATACATTTACATTTTGTACATTTTCCTCTTTATTGTTACAAAAAAAAACTGCAAGTATTACCCGGTTAAATTGAAAATGCTCTGTTTGTCGCATATAATTTGCAGTTAGGTACTAAATTAACTTTGTAGGGATAATTCTATTATGCACTAGTGTGTAATATTATGATGCACGTCTCAGTTATAGTTCGGTTTATGGCCCTAAGAACGATATAATAAGGCTCACTTTACGAGAAAGTGTGTTGAAAAGATAATGAATGAAACGGAAGCAAACTCACATGCATATTATTGTGGTGATACCCGGAGTGGTCGAGGTTGGGCGGCGCGGTGCAGGCGGAGCCGCTGGAGCCACTTCCAGGAGAGGAACTGCCTCCTGGTGATGTACCGCCTCCACCACTGCCGCGGTGAGATGCTGCACATACCCAACACAGTCATCATTATTATCTGCCTCGACTTTTGTTGGCTTCTGACGACACACACACGTTTTTCTTGTAACTCCTGAATCCATTTTGCAAAGAAACATACTAAGATACACACTATTATAAACGTATTTTGTTATTTTCGAGAAGTCACGAAATTAAACAAAACCAAAGACTTCCGAAACTAAGGTAAGGTATATGTTACACTAGCTCATGACCGCAGCTTCGCCCGGGTGGAGTTCGGTAATTGTTCCACGCGATCGTACTACCGTGATAAAAAGTATCATTATGTGTTAATCCAGGTTATAAAGTATCTGTGAGCTAAATTTCATGTAAATCCGGTCAGTAGTTTTTTCGTGGAAGAGTAACAAACACCCAACCATCCACACAAACTTTACCATTGATAATATTAGTGAGTAATGTAAGTATTATGTAACCGCCGATTGTAGTTTTTTGCATCTTGAAAAGTAAATACGTGACGATGAGTGACCGTTATGCTCCTTCTCGTCAGGGCGCACGTGCGCGTCGGGCGCGTGCGCGTGCGCGTGCGCGTGGTGCGGCGGCGCGGGCGCAGTGCGCAGCGGGAAGGCCTCCTCGGGCAGCGTCCAGTCGGCGCCCTCCGTGTCCACGTAGTGCGCAGACGCCGCCGACACCCAGCCCGCTGCTGTCTCTGTACACGAACAATTTCAAAGTCAAAGTCATTTATTTCAAAACAATATACATTGTGTAGACATTTTGTAAAATAAAACTACAATCTAATATAACAATCGCAGGAAAAAAAAAAGAGAATAAAAATAACAAATTCACAACGATAAATAATCCATGTTCAATTTAAAATAAATAATAATACAATAAAACAAATGGTCAAATATTGGAAAACGAAAATCAAATTAGTATTAAAAGATATTTCCTAAGAATAATACAATAAAATAAAAATTAAGTAGTGTTTATAAAAGATTAATAACATTATTAATAACTATGTCATCTAATTTAATGTGAATAGTCAATAATAATAACAGAATGTCAAATATAAATAAAAAGAAAATAAAAACAAATTGTTATAAAAAGGTCTGTAATAATATGTCATATAATTGTAAAAATAAAATGTCAGAAATAAAATTTATAATTATTAAAGATGATACATATTATTATGTCAATTAATAATCTATGAGTACAAAAATTATATGAAACAAAAGAAAAAAATAAAATAAAATAAACAACAAACATAAAACATAATAACAGTCAACATATCATTTACAATGTCGAACAATAATATTACGGTTGTCGCTTATCATCTAGGTTCTAGGTCAGTGGATCTTAACCGGTGGTCCGCGGACCACTGGTGGTCCCTGGAAGCATCCCAAGTGGTCCGCAGAGCTAGCCTAAATAAGTAAGATAAGTGACAGAGTCGACACAACGCGAACCACGAGCGACGCGAGCAATGCGCAATCACAAAAATCTCATTCAAATCTGTAACTGTAATCCCAGATCACAGTATTTTTTTATTACGATAAATGTATAGTAAAAAAATTGTTTTGTGTTGTGTTGTTCTTTGAATAATTTTGTTTTATTTATAGATAGATAGAACAACCCTATGTTCATTTATATTAAAAAGGTAGTGTAAATTTCCTCCATTTCATTAAACCAACTGGGTGGTCCATGGCAAGACATACATTTTGTCAAATGGTCCCTCATGACTAAAACGTTAAGAACCACTGTTCTAGGTACTCATCGACGCTGTAATAGCCCTTCCTCAATATGTGTGTGTGTGTGTGTGTATGTGTGTGTATGTGTGTGTGTGTGATGTGTGTGTTATGTGTGTGTGTGTGTATGTGTGTGTGTATGTGTGTTATATGTCTTCAATTTGTTTTTAAATAAGTTTGCGCTATTAATGCTTTTGAATTCTAAGGGAAGCTTGTTGTATAGAAATACTGATTGGTACCTAGGACTGTGATGAACCACGTTTATTGTCGGTTGGATTGTGTTAGGCATGTCTTTCCTACGTGTATTAACTCTAACTTGTCGTTGGTCCTCAGTTTCAGATTTGGGCAAGTTCTTAACAAAACTGGTTAGCAGTACCAGTATATAAAGGCATGGCACTGTCAAGATAAGAAGTCTAATAAAATGGTATCTGCACGAGTCCGTCTGTTTTAAGCGGAGCATTGTCCTTATGGCTCTTTTTTGTATTACAAATGACGAGTGGATATTGTACTTATAGCTGTTGCCCCAAAACTCAATACTGTACCTAAGCCTAGACTCAACCAAGGCAAAGTAAACCATCCTAAGCTGGGCCAAGGTCAGTTCTTCCCTCAGGCTTCTAATTGCGTAGCATGCTGAGCTAACAGACTTCGTTACAGACGATGTCTCAACCTTCCAGTTTAACAATGCATCAATGTGAACACCTAGAAATTTTACATAGTCAACCACTTCAACTTGCCACATGACAAAACCTCAAGACTAGAGTTGTTCCGAACGTTCGCCTTGAATAGTACACATTTTGTTTTAATTACATTGAGCTTAAGATTGTTTGTACCAAACCAGTGTTCAAAAGCTGCTAATTGGTTATTGATTTTCAATTCTAAATTATTTATGTTATTTGCAGACACTATTGCATTAGTGTCATCCGCAAAAATAACGAGAGCAGTGTCTGTAAAACGTTTTTTTTATGTACTCAATTAAATCATTAAGGAATATAATGAAGAAAATTGGACCTAGTACAGATCCCTGAGGTACACTTCGAGATACTGTCATTAAATTGGAGTTCAATATTTTTTGTTCTTCATCCACTACCGTCTTAATCTCTACGAATTGACGTCTATTATGCAAATAAGATCGAAATAGCTTCAGAACGTTCTCCCTTATACCATAATGTTCCAACTTGGTCATCAAAATTTCATGGTCCACCGTGTCGAAGGCAGAACTAAGATCCAGAAATACACCTGCTACCTTATGTTTCACTTATGGAATCAGGCGTTACTTTGCGGAGAACCATGACATTTAAACGTTATGCATAATTTTACTAACTTAGTTTTAAGTATTATTTTACTAGCAATGTATGGAATGTTTTGCTCTGAAAATAAATGATCATTATTTATAATATTTAGTTTTATTCCGCAAAAAAATCCAAGCTTGTTTGGAGGGATACAGCACCGCTCTTGCACCCACAAAATCCCGAGTCGTTGGCTTGCCAACGTCTCCTAAAAGTGCCAGTGGAAGAGCGCTATTTGTGTCAAGTATACATACTCGTATGTATGGGTTGCACGTTAGCAACTTCTGCTTGTGCATATTTTTGCCAGCGGGTACATCCTGCATCCAAGCATGGATCTGTTTTGTCGAATAAAACAAAACATTTTGTTTAAAACTCTGGCAATTAAAAAGCGCCTGCAAAATTGTAAATGATATAGTTGAGCTTAATGCAGTGAGTTTGAGATCAAAAATTTTTAAAAGGCTAACAGCCACACTCTGAGTCAGCTAATGGTTACTTAAGCGGCTCCATAGTAAAAATTAAAAAAAAAAAACACCCTCACAGTCAGTAAACGGTTCATTAGCGTTCCCTAAATGACAATTAAAGTTAAGTAAAGCAAAACCTTTACTTAACTATTTAAGGTTGCACTACTCAACATATTTTCCATACAAATATCGGGGAGCTATTACTCCACTGTTTGACATGGTACATCTAAAGTTAAACATGATATCGTTTTGCCTCATTATTAATTGTGTCTGTGCGTAAACAGAATATTAAAATAAAAAGACATTCAAAAGTTACGAGCTACCAAAGATTCGATTTTATTGCCTATTTTAACGCAACTTTTGGCGTAAATTAGTAATGAAGAAGTGTCAAATTTCCAAAACAAAGTCCGTACCGACACAGCACAATTATCGAAGAATTCAATACATTTTATTTCGAAATGATTTAAGCAGTGGTTTTTTTTTATAAAATTCGATTTCCCAAAAGGCGTTTTCGTATTTTTTTACGCGCGCTTTTGCTATGAATTTTCGTGCATCTCACTGAATAATGTTTCCCCGCCGGTGCGGTGCGGGAGGACGACGCTTACTCACACATACGAGTATGAACAATATGTCACATATAACTTTGTTTGATAGAAGAACAAGAAATATATTTCTGTCCTCTTCATTTCAGGCATGACGTCAGTGACGTGTCATTTGTTTTTCGCTGAAGTTGAAGGGCCTGTGCATTTTTATTCTCCGCACTCCTATAATGTGTGCGTTTCGATGGCGCGACCACGGCGTTGAAGATTTTGTAAAAATTTGAATTTAAAATTAAATTAATTTCAATTTTAAATTTCACATTCAGAACGTTTTGAAGGTTATAAGCGATACCGTACTACAGCTCCCGAAATATAAACCCAGGATTTTTTGTGTATTTTGACAAATTCAAATCTAGGTTTTACGAAAACTTCAGACCTCTGCGATGCTTTTTCGGCGAGATATCGGCGATAACGTGTTTTTCACCGTGTCAATGGCGCGGCCGTGGGGTTTTAGTCTTACAGCTCCTAAAATTATAAACCTAAGATTTTTTCATCATTTTTTTTTCATCGCCCTTTGTGTTCTGGGGCCACGGTATCTCTTTCCAACAGTCCCGCAACCCCGGCAGAGCTAATGAATCCTTAAATTATGTCTCTTAAATCCGTTAATCAACGGGACATCCCGTTGATTAACGGATTTAAGGCTAATTAGTTAAGTATTCACTAGGACTAATTTAATGAACGATTCTGAGTGTAGCTGTAAGTGTCCATGTATTTTTTTTTATTCCATGTCACTCACCGTCAGTTCTCACATGTTTGGGTTGTTTGGCTGGTGGTATGTAGATGCTGAGCGTGGGCTTGCCCAGAACTCCACTGTTGTGGAACTGTGTCTCCGCCCAATCTTCCACTTCTTCTAAAGGTTCCTCTTCTACTGCATTACTGGTATTAAAAGTAAATATTTTTAATCGAAGACTCAAGACATACATATGAGCACGTGTGACACGCGACATCCCCGTGACTCACTTCAGGTAGGTGTGCGCGTGCGGCGGCAGGACGGGCGGCTCGGGGCGGGGCAGCTCGCGGTCCTGCAGCGGCGCAGGCGCAGGCGTGCCGCGCTCGCACACGCAGCGCAGCACCTCCCACACGTGGCTCACCGTGTGCCGGCCGTGCGCGCGCGCCACGCCCGCGTTGTGCCGCGCCAGCTCGTGCGGCGCCGCGCCGCGCATGCGGTATGCGCGCGCGCACTGCAGCAGCGTGCGCGTGCGCTCGCCGGCCGGCGCCCAGTAGCGGCTCAGCGTGGAGGCCGCGCCGCCCGGGAAGGCGCGCTCCAGCGCCGCCTGCGCGTGCGGCGACAGCGACCCCGCCGTGGGCTGCTTGCGACTGAAGGACAAAAGGGCGCATTCATATTGCAATTGCAACCAGAAAATGTTGTCTTTTTATAAGCAGAAGTTCTGTCAACCGGGCCGCGGTCGCTTCAAAATATGTCACTTCATACAAAAACACATGTCTATAGTTCTCGAAGGGTTGGGCAGAGATGTTTCTAAACTACACCTACATTTCGCCAGTTACGTTTGAGTCCCGAGTAATAGGGGGCGAATCTATGTATAGTGCAACTGACGCCACCGGTGTCACTCTACAAACATTTTTAACGCCCGGGAAAAAGCACTAGATGTGATTGGAATCTTTTGCGATCTCTCAAAGGCGTTCGATTGCGTGAACCATAAGACACTTCTAATGAAACTGGAGTTCAGGTAAACGGTAGGTATAAACTTATTAAAGTCAGTTCACACCGAGACGCGACGCGACGCGACGCTGCGTGACGGTACTGGATGAGGCCAGTGATTCTGCGCAGGGCAGCGCGCTGCCGCGAGACGCATCGCAATGAAATGTGTATCTTTTCATGTAGTAAATAATAGTACATTTTGATACAAGTGGAGAAAGTTTGTTATTGCATTCGAGGCGGAATTATAACCGCAGGCGAGGGTGTTTTTGAGCCGAGAACTGCAAAAACAAATGTCCACGTGTATCAAACGACGTTATTCAATACACTGTTGAAGAAATAAAAGAAAATAACGAAAAATATTTTTGTCACGAACTAAGAAACTATGATTTTAATTTTCTTTTTTTTTCGTGCTTTGCTTTCGCCAGGTTAAAGGAGAGGCAAAGGTATGAAGGCCTTTAGACAGCCTAATATAAAAAATAGATTTATTTAATATTATTGAATTCAGAACAGAAATAAATGTTAATTTGTGTATAAAAGTAACTATTAGTTTTTAATAATCATGTCATAGATATTCTATTTATAAACACAATTTGAATATTCAAAATATATTTATACCGTAAAGACGCGTAGTGCTTTGCCGAAATTAAAAAAAAACATTCACCTCAGACTATAGGCATTGAACCAATTTTGATTAAGTATAGGTATTATAATTCTCGCACACGTGCAGGAAAATGGAAAGAAACGCACGCGTGTTTAATACAGTGCATGTTGTACCTAATCGTAGTGCGTTATGGACCAGTTTTCGAGGAAGTGAAAGGTTATATTTTGAGTCACTCTATTAAAAAGTGCGCGCAGCGCACCCTTAGGGTCTGAAATGACATTTTTTCTCAAGGTTCGATTTTAGGCCCATTCCTCTTCTTAGTATACAGTCAGTCAGTCAGTTCTTAGTGTACAGTCGTGGTCTTTTCCGCCTGATCAATTATTATTTTTTGCTTAAATCATGCGGAGGCGCCGAGCCACGCCCCCTTAAAGTTTAGGCCTATTAGGAAAGCGTCAACTTTGGCACGCAAAATAAATATAACTATCGTTTGGCGTGTGTCGTCAGTGCGCTCATACAATAGGTATATTTTCATTCATTATTTCTATACAAAGTCAACGGGGCGAAAATTAGCTTAGTGGTGGTCAGGCGGGAGTGTCCTCGATAGTACATTGATGATTTGACTCAATTATTCACAAACAAACAAATTAAAAACAAAAAATGAAAAACCCGACTGCGTAAAAAATAACTAATAACTTTAAATAAAAACTCAAAACAATAAAACAATTTCAGGAGACAGGACATATTGACTGCAACAGTCGGAACCCATTAAATAACCTAATTCTAGACTTTAAAGTCTAGAATTAGATTATTTAATGGGTATGGGTATGTCCTGTCTCCTGAACTTGTTTTATTCTTTTGAGGTTTTTAATTTTTTTAATTATTTTTTTTTATTTTACACTTTTTAGTTACCATTTTAAAATCTTCATGATGAGCCCTTTATCGAGCCGTTCAGGCTGCAGAGCGTGCCAAACATTTCAATTTGGCGCCAAAAATTCACCATTTAGTTTTTTTTTATTATTTTGATATACCCAGTGTCACTCTCACAGTAAATACAAATCTAACGACACCTCTCAAGCTAAAATCCATCGAGCCGTTCAGGCCACAGAGCGTGCCAAACATTTGAACTTGGCGCCAAAAATCCTTCATTTTGTTTTTTTTTTTATTTTGATATACCCAGTGTCACTCTCACAGTAAATACAAATCTAACGACACCTCTCAAGCTAAAATACATCAAGCTGTTTAGGCCACAGAGCGTGCCAAACAATTATACATACATACATTTATACATACTCCCGAAAAACATAACCCTCCTTGGGTTATGTTTTTCGGGAGTACAGTCGGGTAAAAATTGACCGATGATGGTGTTTTTATTTAGAGCTTAGAGCCGTTTATAGATGACATATCGTTGATTTTTAAATTTGCCTTATCACAAAACCTTGACGACATGCACAACTCTGTTCTTTAGGTCCAAAACTCGGGTGCAAAATCATCACATATCATTTTGCTAACAAAATATTATAAAACTTTTTGAAATGCTTCTCCAGTACGAATTACCTTTGTGAATGGAAACCAGAACTAGTTCTATTCCCGTGTAAAGTTTGACGTGCATTTTTAGGGCATTATGGAAATACATGGTTAAACTTTGAGTTAGAAATTGAAATGGGACCGAGACTGACCCCAGTCCGGGCACATGTCGGTCGGGCATGGCGGGCAGGGCGGGCAGCGCGGGCAGCGGGCGCTCGGGCTGCGCGTGCGCAACCTCGCCGCGCGCCGACACGCAGACGTTACCTTACCCCAGTCCGGGCACATGTCGGTCGGGCATGGCGGGCAGGGCGGGCAGCGCGGGCAGCGGGCGCTCGGGCTGCGCGTGCGCAACCTCGCCGCGCGCCGACACGCAGACGCCGTGCGGGTTGGCCCACAGCACCGGGTGCGCCGCCTCGCTGAACCGGTGCCGGTACAACGAGCAGTCCTGGACAAGGGAAACAAAACATAACATTTTGAATACATTATTCACCAGTTTCTGCCCCATAGCATGCCCATTTGTAACTAGAAATCCACATCGTGCTTCTCTCCTGCAATTGGACGAATCTTGAACTCCGCTCAGCTTTTTGTAAAACAAAAACCAGACCCTATTCTTAGCACCACGAGACCAACAAGAGAATCCCAGCAGTAATTCCTACTCATGTAATTTCACAGAAATCCGGCTAGATTCCTGCTTGGCCAAAGAAGACTTACCCTGCTAGTGGACAAGAAGGTGTGAGGCTCAGCTAGCCACGCGATGGCGGTGGTGACGTCGCGATGTTCCGCGAATGTTGCCAGTGGGACATGTGGACGACGCACATCCCACACGTGGACTGCACAGTCCAGCACTAGGGCACAGGATGCTACTTGGTACCTAATAAGGAACAAGTTTTATTTTATGTCAAATGATCGATTTACAGGGTTTCATAATCAAAGTTTAATATTCATTAAGATTCGAGTTCTTTCTGGCCTATTCTCGACTTTTTACGCGCCTAGCGCGAGAATAATCGATGCTGGGTTGTAGATGCTCAGATGGTATAATTTATTCAGGTCTCTGTCGACAGTGGTCCACCAAGAGGCTAGTGGTCTGTCTACCTCCTTGTTCTCAGTTCGCTTTAGAAAGTTGTTTCTTGTAGAAAGCAAAGCTCAAAAACATAGAAGGCCTATTTTATCCAGGTAGGTATCTTACGTTACGTAACTTGGACTTACTTCTTCTGCGGTCTCCATTTCACGTGTCCGACTGAAGCTATGGTGTAAATGGTGTGCTCCAAGTTAGGCTTGCCATAGATGTCCCAAACCTGGAAATTAATTCTATATTTTATATTCGGTTCACGAAACCGTTCTTCGTGTTCTTAAATGTTAAGCAGATAATACGTATGAGAAATGCACGCGAAATAAATATCGGGCTGTTATTGAAAATTAACAGACAGAAAGTCTTGAAGAAGACCAGTCCAGAAGATCTTGTAGATCTACTAAATAAGGTAGCCGATATCCAGATGCAGAAAAGGATTAGCATTTTATAATCTACGCAACTTGACGTATCTCAAAAGTGTCCTCTGCAATCTTTATCACACTCAGACGCATCACTGTCCTCTCAGTCTCAATATCCTATCATTGTACCATATCATTAATTACACGCGCCACGATGATAACAGCTAGACACAATAATTATGTAATTAATTGTTGAAGTGTCACAACGTCTCGTCAGTTAGGTTAGGGTTAGGGTCTTAAGTAGATACCGGATCAAAGATAATGCATATTTTAGCTATAATCGGGATATCTTGCATATTTGGCCAAGTTTTCTTTAATTTTATCTGCTTCTAATTGGAAAAAAAAAACCTAAATTCAAATACTTAGTGCCCATTGAAGAAGATCGATTGGTTTAAAGTTATAAAAATATTGTAATTGAATAGAAGGCTCAATCGTACTACAAATAATTAGGAACCGAATTCGGTTTTCATAAAAAACTAGTCGAAAATGCAGCACGAGTAAATTAAATTAAAAACATTATTTTGTAGTACTTATTTCAATTTTATGTTGCATATTTTTGCACTTTTGTTGCATATTTTAAGCATTTATGGTGCATATTTGCATGCATATTTCGACGATTTTATCAAAGTCAAAGTAAACATTATTTAGTTGCAGTAAATGTGGTACGAAAAATATTCAAAAATACTTGAAATATTGCATTACATCGACAACAATGAACAAAGAAACCGATCAAATTAACATTTATTGGATGCACGCAGGTCACACTATTATGCAACAATATGAATTCGTCGAATTTGAAGTTATTCATAAACGAAAAAAAAATATTCCAAAGAAAATTAAAAAAAAAAAGGTTCGCGAGCGAGAAATTTGGAACTCAATAAAAAAAGTCCCATGAAAATCCGACCACTATAAACTTCGTTTCACCTCTTGAGTATTTTTTGTCTCGGCTAGAGTCAAAGTTCGCCATTTACATTATCAAAGCATATCATTATTAAGTCTAAATATGATGATAACTCTGGAAATAGGGTTCGGGCGGGTAGATATCAGATGACTAGTTAATTACCTCACAAATAATGAAATTATAAATAGGGTTCGGGCGGGTAGATATCAGATGACTAGTTAATTACCTCACAAATAATGAAATTATAAAATAATAGGGTTCGGGCGGGTAGATATCAGATGACTAGTTAATTACCTCACAAATAATGAAATTATAAATAGGGTTCGGGCGGGTAGATATCAGATGACTAGTTAATTACCTCACAAATAACGAAATTATAAAATAATAGGGTTCGGGCGGGTAGATATCAGATGACTAGTTAATTACCTTACAAATAATGAAATTATAAAATAATAGGGTTCGGGCGGGTAGATATCAGATGACTAGTTAATTACCTCACAAATAATGAAATTATAAATAGGGTTCGGGCGGGTAGATATCAGATGACTAGTTAATTACCTCACAAATAATGAAATTATAAAATAATAGGGTTCGGGCGGGTAGATATCAGATGACTAGTTAATTACCTCACAAATAATGAAATTATAAATAGGGTTCGGGCGGGTAGATATCAGATGACTAGTTAATTACCTTACAAATAATGAAATTATAAAATAATAGGGTTCGGGCGGGTAGATATCAGATGACTAGTTAATTACCTCACAAATAATGAAATTATAAAATAATAGGGTTCAGGCGGGTAGATATCTGATGACTAGTTAATTACCTCACAAATAATGAAATTATAAATAGGGTTCGGGCGGGTAGATATCAGATGACTAGTTAATTACCTCACAAATAATGAAATTATAAAATAATAGGGTTCGGGCGGGAAGATATCAGATGACTAGTTAATTACCTCACAAATAATGAAATTATAAATAGGGTTCGGGCGGGTAGATATCAGATGACTAGTTAATTACCTTACAAATAATGAAATTATAAAATAATAGGGTTGGGCGGGTAGATATCAGATGACTAGTTAATTACCTCACAAATAATGAAATTATAAATAGGGTTCGGGCGGGTAGATATCAGATGACTAGTTAATTACCTCACAAATAATGAAATTATAAATAGGGTTCGGGCGGGTAGATATCAGATGACTAGTTAATTACCTCACAAATAATGAAATTCTAAAATAATAGGGTTCGGGCGGGTAGATATCAGATGACTAGTTAATTACCTCACAAATAATGAAATTATAAAATAATAGGGTTCGGGCGGGTAGATATCAGATGACTAGTTAATTACCTCACAAATAATGAAATTATAAATAGGGTTCGGGCGGGTAGATATCAGATGACTAGTTAATTACCTTACAAATAATGAAATTATAAAATAATAGGGTTTGGGCGGGTAGATATCAGATGACTAGTTAATTACCTCACAAATAATGAAATTATAAATAGGGTTCGGACGGGTAGATATCAGATGACTAGTTAATTACCTCACAAATAATGAAATTATAAATAGGGTTCGGGCGGGTAGATATCAGATGACTAGTTAATTACCTCACAAATAATGAAATTATAAAATAATAGGGTTCGGGCGGGTAGATATCAGATGACTAGTTAATTACCTCCCAAATTATAAAATAATAGGGTTCGGGCGGGTAGATATCAGATGACTAGTTAATTACCTCACAAATAATGAAATTATAAATAGGGTTCGGGCGGGTAGATATCAGATGACTAGTTAATTACCTCACAAATAATGAAATTATAAAATAATAGGGTTCGGGCGGGTAGATATCAGATGACTAGTTAATTACCTCACAAATAATGAAATTATAAATAGGGTTCGGGCGGGTAGATATCAGATGACTAGTTAATTACCTTACAAATAATGAAATTATAAAATAATAGGGTTCGGGCGGGTAGATATCAGATGACTAGTTAATTACCTCACAAATAATGAAATTATAAAATAATAGGGTTCGGGCGGGTAGATATCTGATGACTAGTTAATTACCTCACAAATAATGAAATTATAAATAGGGTTCGGGCGGGTAGATATCAGATGACTAGTTAATTACCTCACAAATAATGAAATTATAAAATAATAGGGTTCGGGCGGGTAGATATCAGATGACTAGTTAATTACCTCACAAATAATGAAATTATAAATAGGGTTCGGGCGGGTAGATATCAGATGACTAGTTAATTACCTCACAAATAATGAAATTATAAATAGGGTTCGGGCGGGTAGATATCAGATGACTAGTTAATTACCTCACAAATAATGAAATTATAAATAGGGTTCGGGCGGGTAGATATCAGATGACTAGTTAATTACCTCACAAATAATGACATTATAAATAGGGTTCGGGCGGGTAGATATCAGATGACTAGTTAATTACCTCACAAATAATGAAATTATAAATAGGGTTCGGGCGGGTAGATATCAGATGACTAGTTAATTACCTCACAAATAATGACATTATAAATAGGGTTCGGGCGGGTAGATATCAGATGACTAGTTAATTACCTCACAAATAATGAAATTGTAAATAGGGTTCGGGCGGGTAGATATCAGATGACTAGTTAATTACCTCACAAATAATGAAATTATAAATAGGGTTCGGGCGGGTAGATATCAGATGACTAGTTAATTACCTTACAAATAATGAAATTATAAAATAATAGGGTTCGGGCGGGTAGATATCAGATGACTAGTTAATTACCTCACAAATAATGAAATTATAAAATAATAGGGTTCGGGCGGGTAGATATCAGATGACTAGTTAATTACCTCACAAATAATGAAATTATAAAATAATAGGGTTCGGGCGGGTAGATATCAGATGACTAGTTAATTACCTCACAAATAATGAAATTATAAATAGGGTTCGGGCGGGTAGATATCAGATGACTAGTTAATTACCTCACAAATAATGAAATTATAAAATAATAGGGTTCGGGCGGGTAGATATCAGATCACTAGTTAATTACCTCACAAATAATGAAATTATAAATAGGGTTCGGGCGGGTAGATATTAGATGACTAGTTAATTACCTCACAAATAATGAAATTATAAAATAATAGGGTTCGGGCGGGTAGATATCAGATGACTAGTTAATTACCTCACAAATAATGAAATTATAAATAGGGGTCGGGCGGGTAGATATCAGATGACTAGTTAATTACCTCACAAATAATGAAATTATAAAATAATAGGGTTCGGGCGGGTAGATATCAGATGACTAGTTAATTACCTCACAAATAATGAAGTTATTTTGCCGATAAGGTGATTTTATGTGTGTGTACGGTCAGAAGGTTTGGCAAAGTAAAAAGCGTGTTCTCAGTTGAAAGTTTACTGAACGACTAACACAAAGATTACAGTGGTTGAGGGCTTGGAGTTAACTTACGAGCTACGTCATACATGACCTAAGACTAAAGATGTATAAGTAATTTGCCTACGCGCTACATTATAAACAAGAAAGAAGAGACTACCCTTGCATCTGTCATGTATTACGTAATAAAATGAAGCTTTTGATGTAGCAGGACAATTACTGGTCTAGAAGATAACATTGCAATTATCATGCCATATGAGCTAATATTACAATAATAAGAACACGTGAGCAATAGGCACGAGCTATCTATCGGTGACCCAGTTGTTTATCAATAGCTGATAACTCAGGCGCGTAACCCCTTGTTCAATGTTATTTACCTGCTAAATATTTAAAATTATGAACCGCAAAATTCTTGAGACTTTTGGCTGTTCGTCGTCCCGAACACTTATAGATAAATTGTTGTCCGATAATTTTACAGTACTTACTTGGGCGACCAAGTTCAGATCAACTGAAAATAGAGAAAATGAATTTTCCCGGAAATAAGACCTGACTAAATCAAATTCTCGCCCCCCGCGAAATCGTTAGAGCCGTTTTCGGGAATTTGATTACAAATATTTATGTATACAAATACTGCTCATTTCATAGGATGGCCCTTAAAGTGCAACTAGCTAGGTTGTGGTCTAACGATAATATCGAAAATCGATTAAAATGTATTTGTGGGGATCAATAACGGTCGGCGTCGATTGCCTGCAATCTGCACCTTTTACTTTTGCAATAGCCTTTTGGAATATCTAAGATACAATTGGGTAAATTGGACTTATTCTTTGTATTACCTTGATAGTCTTGTCTCTGGAAGCAGTGGCCAGCCAGGGCATCTCGGGGTGCCAGTCGCAGGCGAACACGGGCCCGGAGTGCGCGGTGAACTGCAGCAGGCAACGCTCGTGCCGCCGCACGTCCCACAGCTGCACGTTACCGTTCTCGGACACGGCGGCGAATGTGTGCGCCTGGTGCGGGCTGAACTGGACGTCGCGGATCGACTCTGTGTTGCTGAAGAAAAATAATTGTTAAATAAGTCAAATTAAATAGAAATTAGAATCTACTTCACTTACTTTCTCGGTTCTTCCTCCTTTCTCTGATAACAAGTCAAATGATGTCATCCAGTCATTTGTTGCTACAAAACCAAGTAATGGGACGATCCACGATACAGTTGGTTGTTAGCACACTGTGGAACTAGACTAATCTACTAATCAAAGCGACCTACAAGAAACTTAAAGAACCTCTTATACACACTTGAGACTAGGGAATTTTCCATGTACAAGCTTATGTTTGATTTTCAGTAGAGAATCATTGAACTATTGGTTTGCAGAAAAATCTTGAAGTATGATTGCTTCTTATTCTCTCACCTTATGAATGTCCTGGCAACTTCTTTCATGCGCAGATCAAAGCACTTCATCATGCCATCCTGAGAGCCAGAGATGAGGAGGGCTGGCTCTGTAAGGTGGAAGCTAACCTGTATCCAAATAAATAATAGAGTGAATTTAATTATTAAACAAAAACTTTTTTACTTGAATTACAGGGAATAATTTTGATTTTGTTACATTTTGCTGCATTATGGCCTCTGGAGAATTTCTTTTATGTAGAATCTTTGGCAATAGTAATTTTAATTATTTTTTTATATTTCTACATGTTTAAAAATGTAATGAATTTGTAAAAAAAGGAATAAAGGAATAATATTTTAATTAAAATATGCTACCAAATATCTCTGATATAAGCTGTAACCTATTTGGGGTTATCACAGGTTATTGTGCTAAATATTTATCAACAGTTTTAATTACAAAAACAATCTGCATGGTTATCAATATTTGATCTCATTTACCTTGTAATTTCTCAGTAGGAGCCATGGAGTCTGGATTTGTGCCCGGTTAATGGCAATAGGCACCCTCTATTACATGGGATTTCAATTGACAAAATGTGGATGTACTATTAAGTACAGTAAACCCTTCAGGGATGTTATGTTACCTTGTTAACAGTTCTCTTATGGTCAGAGAACACATGTTCCTGTTTGGATCGGCCGGACCTGCCCAGGTTCCACACCACAACTGCGCCATTGGTAGCTGCTGTGGCTAGGGTGTTTTCTATGACAGAAAAATATTAGTACATACTTGGTAAATTATTCAAAAAAACACAAGTGCAAAAAAATCTATTTTGATTGGTATGGTAGCGATACAGACAAAATACTTCTAACTAATGAAAATGTTATAATTATGTTTTAGTGATTTAGAACTTAATATCATAATGATAATTTATTAAGAACTATTTTAGTTTTACGCACTATAAAGAGAACATGAGTTCATTTCAGTTCTATTCTGTTTTTTTTTAGTAATAATTACTGTTGCCGTTAATAGCTTTATTAATCCTCATATTGAGTCATTATTTTAAATGTTTAAGTGAGTGGTGAAATGTTTCAATGTGAGCTTACAGTGCACAAGGTTGTATGCAAGCAAGGCATATCAAAGTCGGAACGATTTTATTTTATAAAAATTGTAGTTAAACAGAGTTTACCTTCAATAGTACTCCAGGCAACATCGATGGAAGAGAAATTCAGATTCAAGTTTTTCCCAACCCTTAAGTTACAGACTTCGGAAAATTCATTTTCGCCAATGGAAAACACTTTGAATACTGTAACAAAAATTAACATTCAACTTACCAGTCATAGCAAGTCATTTTATGCAAATTAATGTTTAGTTGATTTGATTTACCATTGCGCCCAGCTATGACTACTTGTGAACAGTCTTTATTTAGAGCCAAAGCGTTCGCTGGCCCCTCCTGGGACACGCATATTGTGTTCGACGGTATCATTATTATTATCAATATATTAACTTTGTAACAAAACAATAAAATTAACAACTACAAATTGTCACATGTTCAATTTAGCACACGATGCTGTTCAGTAACCATCACATGATGAAACCTAGTTTGTAACTGTGAACGAAACATAGTTAACTAATTTTTATTTTTTATTTTTTTTTACAATAAAATAATTACAACAATCCAAATCGCGTGTTTATTTTGACTAAGTTTGTTTTTTGTTTTGAGGATGATGTTGTCTGTCAAGAATGAAGAAGTGGTTGTCATTGCAATTTGACAATCGGCGCAAGCGGATCGTTTCACGCATTTTAATTCAATACCTACCTAAGTGCAACACTGTACATACAAGTGCATTAAAACTGGTTATTTCCAGTAGTATTCATCTATACATTGAGATGCATTGGATGCATCTCAAGCATGGTGCATCGCGATCGCACCAACAATCCGAAGCAATCCCGCTGGTCTTTATTGCAATCAATCAAAACAATGTGTTCCTGAATCCTGATACAGCGGTTTGAATCTGCCTTTATATACAGTGTACTCTGTGATCTGCCTATTCAGCGCTAATAAAAAAATCAAAATGTCAGAACGCAGACGTCAAAGTCAAACGCAGGATTTTTTTTTTCATGGATTTTTCGGAAAAACACATTAGCTGCGTATGGGTCGCGTAATTTATTGCTATGGTCTTTCAAACACAAAAAACTGTTAGTATGTGAAGTATAGTGCAAGGTTCATTCACAAATTTGGGACGATGGATAGTGGAGACAGGATTTTGGTGGCTGCTGGGCTGACAGCCGCTGTGGTGGTCGGAGCCTTCGTGCTGTGGGGTCCCGGTGGGGCTCCGAAGGTGCGCAAGAGACGCGGACAGATCGCCGGGCTGCAGAACTTGGGCAGGACCTGCTTCCTCAACACACTGCTGCAGGCGCTCGCAGCCTGTCCCACTTTCATCGACTGGCTCAAAAAATATGCTAAAGCAGATGGCCACAACAGTATGATCACTACATTGTATACAGTTATTGAAGGTAATTTTTCTTTGAATAATTTCTTCAAAAGGCAAGTAAAAGATAGCTAGCATTCTTTTAATTATTAAATAATAATGTAGGTATGAATACAGCATCCAAGCTCTTCACAAAATGACATTGGAACCACTAGTGTGAGTATGAAAAGAGAGTTGCTATTGTTTTAAACGTTATCCCTTTGTCTGTGAAGCCCGATCGAATCGGTCTGATGCCATTGTTTCAACTATTGTGTCTACCTCGCTAAATAATAACAGCTGTTCGGGTCGATCTTTAGGTTCAGCCGTGCTTGCCTAGGTTGGTCTATCGATGGGTGACCACCCTTACATACTGTGTTTCCTCCGTGCCTCTTAAAGCACGTTAAGCTGTTGATCCCGGCTGTCATTTGTAGATCTTTGACAGTTGTTACAGGTAGTCAGTAGCCCAAAAAGTCTGACAACCAGTCTTACCAAGTGCTATTGTATTACCCAGTACTAACTGGGTTGTGGTGGTCAGATAGGCAGTCGCTTCATGTAAAATACTGGTATTCAGCTGCATCCAGTTAGACTGGAAGCCAACCCCATCATAGTAAGGAAATGGCTAGGCAGATGATGTCTTCTTCTCTAACAGATGAAGGTTTATAATATAATGTAACTGGATTTGTTAAAGTGTTCTTCATCATTTCAAGTTTTAACAATACATTGTCCTGAATTCTTTGTTCAATAGTTACCTGTTGAGTTGAAAATGACTTGAAATGACTTATGCCAGCCTAACTGTTTCTACTGTGTGTATAATTTCATGGGTAACATAACCATGTTGTATATTTAAAAAACATCTATTGTTTCATTACCAATATATAATATTTAATTTTGTAGAATCAGTTTGTAGCTCAAGCTGGGAATTGTGAGAGTGACAAGCCATTGTAATTAACTACCTAACTTGAGTTATATGTATCCCCAAACCTTCCAGAATCAATGCTTAATTATGGTAAAAACAGCAAAGTCGTTTACAGGCTTAGGAGGCAGTATTTTGATAATTTTTAAAGAATTTATATAGTATCTTTTTGTATCATAAAAATCGAAATTAGTCATTAATTCAAAACTAGGCTGATGATCAGCACTTTTTGAACGTCAAAGTTTACAAGACACAGTACCACAAAACGCCTGCCTTTCCCACTTCCTATTTCATCCTTCATATTTTACAAAATACTAGATTTTCTGTATAAAAGTATTTCTTTTGCCAAAGTATACCTTATCTTTACGATGTAGCATGAGTGATGCAATAATAGATGTCTACAATATACTATGAATATGTAAACAAGTGATAAATACCTGCCTCAATCAATCACAATATTGACTGTGTCAGGTTTAGAAAATATACATTTAATTTTGTATATAAAATCTGGAAAATGACTTAGTACTTTAGGGATTAAATTGGAAAGACACCTTACAAAAGAGCTTCCCGTCTTGTGTCCTACTTAGGAACTACATTGGTCTGTTGTTAGTTGGTGGTGGCTGATGTAGGACATACTATGATAGGCAATGTAATACAAAATCTACATATATGAAAATCTAAAAAAAGCACAAAAAATACAGTCAGCATAATTATGTGAATTTAAATGGGCAAGTTACACTGCACCAATTTCAAAAATTCTTTCACCATTAGAAAGCTACATTCGCCCTGAGTAACATAAGCTATATATTTTTTATCCCCGTACTCCCACAGGAACGGGAACTATGCTGGTGAAACCGCGTGACGTCCGCTAGTTTCTCATAAATGCCATTGCTCATTGTCATCAAACTAATGTTAGGAATCAAACTCAAACTCAAAGCATTTATTTCAATTAGACCATTACGGCACTTTTGAATGTCAAAATAACAAATAAAAAACAAAGCTACAGTCCCAGTCACAAGGCATAATAACTTGAGAAAGTACTGTAGTTGCCCATTCCCTAGCGTAGATCTCTATGGAGAAGAACGGGCAAGAAACTCCATGGACACTCTTTTGAATAAAAATATTGTTACAAAATCTTGGTTACATCATTAATTTTGAAATTATACATATATGTGAGAACGATGTAGAAAGACGTGCACATTAAGAGCGTCCAGAGTAGAAAAAAACAACAATTTAACAACAAACGAATTAAAATGAACCCTGGCAGCCAAGAGATGACCAGTCCCAACTGACAGCGCTCGCTCACGAACATGACGCGCGCATCGGCGCCATTCAACTCAACCATATTGAAGGGAATTAAATGACCCGACACACCCGCCACCATCAGCGAGACATTTGAGTGAGCATGACATTCTCTCAGCCACCAAGGCATATTCAAGTCAATGAAAGATAACTAAATGTAAATGGTGGCTGAACAATACAAAGTACTCACACATGTTAATTGCATAGCACATGTGTGAGTAATAATAATACTAAGAACTGGAATCTACACAATGCAAGTAGGTATATTTTTACAATCTTCTGCCGCTTCCACAATACATCAACATGGGAATCAATTCTTCTTCTTCTTCTTTGCGTGTCGATAGACTCAAATAATTCCCGACCAGTACAATCAAATTTAGTTTGCCCCTATAGTTGTGGAGCCAGCATTTAGCCAAGCATTTTTATCATCAATGTAATCCCCCAACTTATAATATGCTGCTTGCCTACATAGTGTGCGTTTTATACAGGATTTAAATTTCGTCTCGTTCAGTTGAAGAATGTGGGGAGGTATTTTATTGTAACATTTCAAACAGTACCCCATAAAAGATGAATCTACTTTAGCAAGCCTGAAACCTGGCTGAACTAGTTGGTCCCTATTTCTAGTGTTATAGTGGTGTCTGTCACCTCTTCTACTGAATAAATGCCGATTTTTCCTAACGTACATGATGTTTTCATAGATGTATTGACAAGGTACTGTCATGATATTAATTTTCTTAAACAGTTCTCTTAGAGAATCGCGTCTACGTAATTCATAAATAGCTCTGATGGCTCTTTTCTGCAGAATAAATATAGACTCGATGTCTGCAGCCCGTCCCCATAGTAAAATACCGTATGACATAATAATATGAAAATAACTAAAATAGACTAGCCTCGCGGTATCAATATCAGTAAATTGACGGATTTTTCTAACAGCATATGCTGCTGAGCTCAGCCGTCCTGCAAGATATGTTAAATGAGGACCCCATTGTAACCTTGAATCAAGCGTGATTCCCACGAAAACCGTTTTATCGACAAATTCTAGTTTCTCTTGATTCAATATTATGTCACAATCACTACTTTTGACATTTGGTAGAGCAAATCTAATGCACTTAGTTTTTTTCCCATTTAGTACTAAATTATTGGCGGTAAACCAGTTGTGGACCTGTAGTAGGGCGTTATTTACGTCGTCAAGATTAGTGGCACGTCTGTTTATCCTAAATATTAAAGAAGTATCGTCAGCAAACAACACCATATGCGGATGGTTGTTAAATAAATGGGGTAGGTCATTATTAATATACACTAAAAAGAGGAAGGGACCCAATATCGAACCTTGTGGTACACCCATTTTTACTTTTAAACCTATTGAGTTGACTCCATTTATTTGTACCTGAATTGTGCTATTGTAGTGTAATTGTAATATGTAATTGGTGCTTTGGCCTTGACTTTAACTTAATCATGTTACCAACTTCTATTCTTATTCAAAATTCCGTATCCTCATCAGTTGTGAACGGCACGCACGAGTCAGCGCGCGGCACGCCAGTCTGCCCGCTGGGCGTGCTGCAGTCTCTCCGCGCGGCGGGCTGGGTGGTGCCCGCAGACCAGCAGGATGCACACGAGCTACTCCATGTTCTACTGTCTTGTATCGAGGAGGAGACCACTAGCATGTCCAAAAAGGTAGGTCTTGCTGAATTGGTTTTTACATTAATTTTGAAAATTTCGGACCGAAGGTCGTTTTCTGGCCGAAGAACTAGAGTTATTAATAATAATAATCGGCTAATTAAGAAATTCAGACCAAGATTGGCTAAGTGAATAGTAATGTTTATTTTCTTAACATTAAAAGTCAAATTTTAACGATTAAAATGACGTTGCAAGATGTTATTATTGGATACACTGAAATGTGCCCTGCCCCGTGTCCAATTCCACCACCTTTTTCGTAACGTTTCGGTGCTTGCCAAAAACCCTCGGCTTCGGCGAAAACTTCGACCCATTTTGGCCGAACCCGTAGGTTTGTCCAAAGGTGGTTGTATCGGCCGCACGTGACCGTTGCCGAAGCTTCGTTCGGACACTAATAATTGTGATCCATGCCGTTGCACAAGTTGAGTATAAAACGCAATAACAGTAATTTCCTTCCGAATCCTAGAGAAATCCCTAACTCAATAGTGGTGTTATTTACCATAGATATATCTACATTGTCATGACTTTCCTATCCACATTTACCTATTTCAGATGACACATTGTTTTCCTACTTAACAAGCGACTGCAGTCTTAATTAAAGCCTATATTTCGCCTGTGCCTATACTACACCCTCATTTCACCAGTTATTTTAAAGTGTCATGTAACGAACCTCCAGAGCCTCATGCAGTAACGCAGTGTTTATAATTTTGTTTCCGTCCAGCCGGGCTGCCTGTCCGACGCCCTCGGGCTAGGCGGCAGCCGCGCCTGGTCCGCGCTAGCGTCGCCGGCGTCCCCGCCCGCCGCGATGCACCCGCTGCGCGCCGACTCCACCCCGCCCACGCCCTCCGGCCTGTCCGTGCGCCCGGCCTCTGCCGCGCCCGCTGATGAACCCGATCTTATAGAACCAGGTAACATTTATCATGGCACAGGATACAGCATACATACATAACATCACGCCCATGTGGAATACATGGGCGTCGGTCGAAGGTCAGGCAGAGGTGTAACGATAGTACACCCACATAGATAGATAATTTATGTCCCCCAGAACCAATAATGGAACCCCCCCGCCTCACGAAGGGTGTTTCCCGGTCGCTGTGCCACCTAAGCTCAGTGGGGCGGCGCTGGGTCACTCCGACGGCCGCCCGCCCTCCACCAGCTCCGCCATTCCGCGGGACCCTTGCATCGAGGTTACAGTGCACCGTGTGCTCACATAAGGTAGGATGAATAGCTAGGTATACTAAGCTGCTTGTCTCTCACAAAGCCCGTCTCCGGTCTATCAATGAAAGCCTTGTAAACAACAACTTTGTCCATCACTGTTTTAGGCTTTCACGGTTTAAAACTAAACTTATATTGTCACTTACGGAAATATATTCCGTGATTGTTGTTTGTTTTTTTTGTTGTTTGTATTTTTGTGTTGTTTTGATTGTTTTTTGTTTTGTTAAAAGGGTAGACAGATTTGTCTGCCCCTAACAATTTATTTTCCATCCACCCGCGTTCTCCAGTCAACCCGCGATCATGGCGCTTGCAACAGCGTCGTAATATCGGGAGCTCAAAACAATTACCAATCACGGAAGATGTCCCGTAAGTGACAATATAAACTTTGTCTATATTTAACTTTGGTACAGTTTTTTTGAAGTGTCAAAATGAAAGAGGTTGAAGCTGTGCGGTTCATTTGTTTACCAAGCACGCATCAGTGTGTAGCGTGGCCGTGTGCGGTGTGTCGCAGCTCGCAGTTGGTGACCCTGGAAACATTCCTTGAACTCGAACCTAAGTACTCGTACCTCAGTCGTAGCACTTGTGCCTAGCTTAGACTCCAGGATTTCTATGCAAATACTCCTGGACCATATGAAATTATGTATTGTTCCACAGAGTCCAATCCGCTACGACAAGTTCGACAGCATCTCTCTGTCGATGACAAACGCCAGCGTCGGGCTCACCGGCTCCTTCAGCCTCTCGGGTGAGCAAACTAATACTATTTCTTTCTACAAGCACATTTTTATTTTGACATCGTTGATTTTTGCAGTTTTTCATATCTGATCTCGTGTAATACATAGTTTTCCGTTTATTTATTTATTTATTCGGGGTCCAACAAAAGATACACAGATACAAAAAGAATCACAATGGTTATAAAATATTTAGCAAATTGATTTGAGAGTTTATTTTCTGCTGTCCATTGTTCATATAGGGAGTTAAAAACTAAGCCTGTCCACAAGCTTAGACAGAGTTGTGGTCTTGTGGCGCGCCTCCCTTTAGCAAACTAACTGCGATGAACTACCTTGTCAAATAAAGTTTATCTGACAGCTACACGTTGCAGAACAATATTCCTCTCAGCCCCATCAATGGGATATTTTTAAACTAAGTAAATTTTTATCCTGCTAGTCTTTGGTAAAGTGGAGCGACGATCTTCATAGGGTGGCTGATAAGAATTGTGAAAGATCAAGCTATTAGGAAATGCAACTAGTAGAAATGGGAGACAAGTTTTATCCATCAGTGGACACTATACACTAATAATGTTTGTGATCCCGTCTTCCTAAGAGACTATCGAGCGGAGTTTACGAAAGTTTTCATTTTTTTGTTCTTTCAAATAATAGCCACTTACTAGAAATACTTGTAGCCTTTTACTGTGGCTCTCCAGCCAGAATTTCGAATACAAAGAGAAACATAAGCCTACTCAAATAAAACACCTACAAAGCCGGCCAACTATGTTACAATTCTTGAAGGCAAGTATTGGGGCACACGCAAGAAAGTAATAACATAGTTCCATCGTTATCAAAGCGGTAAGTAGGTCTATGTAATAAACACATGATAAAAATCAGTTTTCGTTAATCTATAACAACTTTGTTTTCGCCACTAACTACTTATTATCGAACTACGTTCAAAAAACTCATTATTATTCGTACAGACGACCGCATGTCTGCGGTAACAGTTTGTCCTTGCGCTGGCCTAGCGTGGTACGGAGCATCAATCAGACTACTAAGAGGTTAGCTTATACAAGTTTTGTTACCATTGACGTGCGCTCTTCTGTACCTGTGTATATTAATTATGTAAATGTTGTTTTTGTATGTAGCCGAGTAAAGGTTGTTGTAGAAGAAAACAATCCCTTTGTCTTTTGATTTCGATCCTACTTTGATATCAATGATAGGTTTCGTGTGAGCTACTTTGAACTGCCATAAATTTCTGCGCGTTACAGTTATTCTTACGATGACAAGTTTTTATTCTTGATCTCGAATGAATCTTGATCTTGAATGCATCTTGACCAGTTACTGAGACGGGGATATGGACTTGCGTGTCTCGACACCTCGCCGAACTATTCATTTTTATTGCATGGACATTAATCGCTCTCCCTGACCGGCTTAAGCGGCTTCCGCTTCGATATGTAGTAATGTGGACACTGCCTAATATCCAAGCTGTCCTTGGTTCCCGTAGCCCTGCTGCGCGCGTTCACAGCGCCCGAGATGGTGAAGGGCGTGCGCTGCACCAAGTGCTGTCCCGAGCCCAGCGAGCCGCCCTCGCAGCCCGTGCCGCCCAGCGCCTACACCAAGCACATTCGCACCGTCAGCTTCGGGAAGGTACAACACAATACTCTTATTATATACTTCTTCAATACAGTTATTTATTTACTTTCAATAATTATGTGCCTTCTTATAGGATTTATTGAAACTCTGAAATTTGTAATAAAACGTAAACTTTGTTTTTGTGTGTTTTTCAAACCTGTCGACTAACCGCAGTCCGTAACTGTTGTAAAATAGTGAGATTTTGATTGAATGCGTTCGGACCTAAGTTTTCTTTAATTTATGAAGTGTAACGTTTTATGTTTTTTTAGTTTTGATTTTGTGCGTCGTTTGCAGCTGCCCTACTGCCTGTGCCTGCACATCGGGCGCGTGGAGTGGCTGGGCGGAGCGCTCAACAAGCGCGGCGAGTTCGTGGCCTTCCCCGAGACGCTCTCCATGGCGCCCTACTCCGCCGTGCAGCAGCCCAAGGTACTCCTCGTCATGCCGGTCAGTTACCGGACGGAGCTCCGACTCGTACAACTGTTAACATTCGGGTGCGCAGCAGCCGGAGCTGGTGTCGCTACTGGGCGCGGGGCGGCTGCGCTGCGGGCTGGCGGCGCTGGGCGCTGCGGGCGGCGGCGAGGGCGCCGCGCTGTTCCGGCTGGGCGCCGTCGTGGTGCACGTGGGCGGCCCGCGCTCCGGACACTTCGCCACCTACCGCCGGGGGAACGGCTTCGAGGCCAAGAGGTACCGACCGTACAATATTAATCTACAGTTCTCCTTAATTCCATAACGCAAATGAAAGCAGCCTTGAAGTGTTTAGTACATTGTATCATAAGGGAGCAAAATAATATTTTTATGGCGAGGGCGCTGTTTTGAATCCAGAGCGAAGTGAGGGATTCTTTAGTGGAATCCTGAACGTAGCGAGGGATTCAAAGTACGTCGCCCGAGCCAAAACTGTATTATTTTTTATTTTTTTTCTCATGCTCTAAAGTTTGTCTTTATGTCGTGCGTAGGCGACATAAAGTCGCTTGTTATGCTCTACAGCATAAAGTAAAATCTTCGTCGAAGACCAAGGCAATCGGTTCAGCAGCCACACGAACAACTTCAACTTCATAGAATAACCTCTTTATTTTAATTCGTTTCGTTAATATTCGATACCAACAGCCAAAGTACCTATTACTGAAGTATTATATTATCTGTGCCTATACTTAGTCCAAATTGGTTCTTTAGTCGGCGGTGATTGTTTTTTTTTAATCTCTGCAAAGAGTTAAGCGTCTTTACGGCGTTAATATTTTTTGAATATTTATGTAACGTTTATAAATAGAACTAGTATTTGCGTGGGTGCGCGAGCTGCGCGCAGCTCGCGGGTTTCATGTTTTTGAGAAGTATTCCTTACCCTTATAAAATTTTGAGAATCCATAGGAATCCTTAAATGAATTGGAAAATCCATTAGAGTCCTTAAAACATTTTGTAAATTATGTAAAATCTTTTAAATATTTTGAAAACCCCTAAGAACCTCTAAAACATTCTAAAAAGTAATTCAATAAAAAGAAAGTTAAAAAAAACCCCCTAATTCAATCTAAAACCTTATTTAACATAACCCTAAAGTTTGCTTGTCATCGCCGCTGAGTTGCGCTTAACCCACTCAACCTTAGTTACGCTACGGAAGTCGCCGGCTCGCTTCGCTCGCTTCTCCCTTCGCTCGACTCGGTCTCGCAGGTTCACTGCGCTCAGGACCTACCTACCACCAGACAGGTTTCGACGCCTACTATAGTTTTTGTTTAAACACCTAATGGCTATCTCTAACCGTTACGAAGTTACAGCCCTTTCAATTTTAGGGGAGGGTGGGGAGGGTACAAAAATTTAAAAACATTACCCTAAAGTTTGCTTGTCGTCGCCCCTGAGTTACGCTTCACCAACTCAACCTTCGTTACGCTATGGAGGTCGCCGGCTCGCTTCGCTCGCCACCTCATGGCACTGTAGGTGGGATAATTCCATCAAGGGCCGACACCTCCACCAGTTCTTTCCATCCGTTCGTGAACGGCTGGCCAGGACATGGTTGGAGGTTGATCACTGTGTTGCCCAATTTCTCACCGGTCATGGTAACTTTAAGAGTAAATTATTTTCCTTCAAGCTTGTTGACTCGCCTTTTTGTCAATGTTCCACATCTGACTGCGAATATGAACAATCAGCACATCACATTTTATGGGAGTGCAGTCTTTGGCAGAATGAACGCAATACCTATTATGTTGGTTAGTGTACAGGTTACATCCGGAGTTATTTACTATACAGACCTTGTGGAAACTAGAACAAATTTCCGTGCGTTCAAGCGTTTTTGCCATTCCTATTATTGGAATCAAATGTAACAGCTCACAACTTAGGACCCATTAATGTTAATATTTATCCGTGATGCTAGGCAACTGGGCCTATCCCAGTTGTAAACGTCCCTTTGTGCCTATTGGCCTTGTTTCGTTCTGTCTCCTGCTGATATGGAGGGAAGTGGAAATTACGGTTTTTTCCTACTCCTCCACTATACTTTTCTGATTAATTTCGTTGCGGGATCCAAGACAGTTAAATTCATTCTCTGGGACTTCGCCGCTCTTCTTCTTCTCGGCGCTTTTCGGGTGGTCGCCACTGTTGATTCTGGCTTTCAGGAGTTACAGTGGTTTGGGAATAGGGTGGCGGGCTTGTCCCAAAAAAAAAAAGGTCACTGGAACAACTTGCAACCCACGGATGCCCCTCAAGTTAAAGAAGTAAATATACAAGTCCGTGATTAGGCCTGTCGTACTGTATGGATCGGACTGTTGGGCTGTGAAGAAGATTGATGAAAAAAGATTGCATGTAGCGGAGATGAGAATGTTGAGGTGGATGTGTGGTGTGACAAGAATGGCCCAAATAAGGAATAATTATATCAGAGGAAGTTTGAAAGTTGCGCCAGTTACAGAAAAGTTGAAAGGGAATCGACTGTCTTGGTATGGGCATGTGATGAGGAGGGAAGAATCGCATGTGACTAAAAGGGTGATGAATATAAATGTTGATGGATGGAGAGGGAGAGGAAGACCAAAGAAACGATGGATGAATTGTGTGAGGGATGATATGAAGGAAAAAGGTGCAAATGATTGTTTGACGGTTGACAGAGGAGAATGGAAGAAAAAAACGTGTTGCGCCGACCACAAGTCACATGGGATAAGGGCAGGAAGATGATGACTTGAATTTAAATTTTAATATCTTTTTCACTTCTCATGCTCTGAAAGTGCTTATTTGTGCAGGATATAGACTGCACAAACAAGCACTTTCAGACCATGAGAAGTGAAAAGAGTATTTAATAACCCCAGCACGCCGTTTCATTCAACATTGCTGGAGCGTTGTAATGTTCCAAATTAAAAAACACTCCTTCAATGGATTTGATTTTCTTTGTCCGTAAATTTGAAACGTCGCGTGTTCTTTTTTCGAAAATAATGACAATATTTCCATGCATATTTGAGAAAATAACTAATAAAATTGAAATACTGTGTTTATTTTATTAAAATAACATAATATCACATATCTGCCTCCCCCAGATGGTGGTACACGTCGGATACGCTCGTGCACGAGGTGTCCGTGCAGGAGGTGCTGCGCTGTTCCGCCTACATGCTGTTCTACGAGCGCGTGCGGCACGAGCCCGCCATGTCCGCGTCCACCAACTCGCACCACTTCTAGACCGGACACCAGCGGACACCAGGGTTATCACTCTCGAGTATATCCAGTTTAGCGGCCGGACAATATGTCCATTATAAGCAGGGGGATTTTATTCATTATTATCAACATGCGGACAGAACCGGACGGTTACGTGACATCGCGGATTTAGGTGTTTCACTTCCGAGAAAATATAGTTTCGCTTTCAAAACGAATTAGTGGTACATTAGACCACATGTGAGTGATAATAGAACCAGTGCAACCTGGCCTTATACTCTATCGAAATTCCGTACGATGCTAGGACACCTCAAGATCAAAGTCTCACCATGCTTCAATATTTTTATGATAATGTCCGTAGCATATCAAACTGTTTCGTTAAAATTTGCAAACTACGCGGATGTAGATCTAGTTTAAACTTATGATAGGGTAGGAAGGGACAAATATAAACAATAAACAGGGGTGTGGGTTGATTCAAATCGAATCACCCTCTTGTCCGCTGTAGTTTTAATTTTAACAAAGGTCATTCAAAATTTATACTTGTTTGTATTTGAAACTATATTTTTTCAAAAGCGACACAAACCACTTTTAATATCATCATTACCATTGAAATCCCTAAAAAAATCTTTAAAATTATAAATTTTGGCTGTGCCCTTAACTATTGTACACAATTCACTCACACATTATTAATTACTACTAACTCAAAACGCTCATTTTTTACAATATCAGTATTACTTTAAGTCTGTTTTTTGACATTTAAATGTTAAATGTACACTGGCGAGCATAGCTCCTTAAAAAAATTGTTATGAACATCTGTTGACAAAAGCTTCAATTTTGAATATTATTCTCTAATCGCCATGCCTATTATGTATTTCAAAACGGTACAAGTTATGCCAGTGTGCAATATTAAAACTTTCTCAAAATTCTTCTGTTTGATACATTCTCTTGCATAATGAAGTACATATCGTAAAGGTCTCGTGTTAGCTTTGGACTCAAGCGTAGTGTGCTGGGTTAGTTCCTGTTGTAGTCATAGATGATACTGTCATGACAATTATCATAGAATTCACGTAGCTCTCGTAATTAATGGCTAATGCGCGACAGACCGAAAAAGCGGGGTGGATTCGTTCTTATAACTGCAGCAGGGTTTGATTCTGACAAATAATAGACGCTACGCTTTTTGTAGGGTTCCATATTTCCTATTAGACCCATTCTAATTCTCATGGGAGGTCCATTTTTGTAGTCTCAGTGCCAGTAGCCTTCGCCTGCCTGTCGCGCACCTGCCACTCGAAATACTACTCTCTGTGTGTAGATTCACTGATACTTATACTCTATGTGTAGATCCCGGCACGCTACGCTCCTAGCCTAGGTCCCTAATCTTTAGGAAGAGTATTTTTCCACTCGCCGGATGTCTTCAGCGGTCTATCTATTACCTTTTTGTACAAATCTACACAAGTTAGAGTTTGATCTTTAGAAGGCACTTTCTTCATCGGAACATACTTAATTTAAATTTTATCTGTGTGTAATGTAGGAGCTCTGTGTTTTATAATACTGATAAAATGAAAATATATGAATCTACACTGTAGATAATCCTAAGTCTTCTACTAATTAAATAGCCGTCGGGTGTTCGACGTTTATACATTTCTTCTGACCCAGCGAGCATTGCAACTTATAACTTGCTACAAAAGTTCTAGCTAATGCAAAATTATGTCAGTCTGGTACCGCCACGTTCATAATAACACTAGTGTATCAATCATACAACGCAGTAGAAATAGTTCTGTAGCAACTACAACAACAACTTATGTTGTATTTGTACTAGCGACCAAGATTTTAGACAATTGCCTGTCTTGATAACCTGCGAAAACTGCCTTTGCTGCACACGATATAAAGGGTCTGTCAATGTTAATTTGTTACCATGAATTTGTGGTGGTCCGGAAAGTTAACCTTATTCGTATGAAGTTAAAGTGCATATTCGTGTAAGCGATTGTGATAACGTGTTTCATGAAAATATGGACATCAACGTTATACGAATTAGGTTCATTTTCATAGATCGAAGCCTCATTGTCTTGGTCGTCTAGTTTGGTATAGTCTCGAAAATTGTGTGCCATGACTTTGAGCGACATTTTAGCTTTCGCTTCTCTCTGTGTATTTGAATAATTATGTAGTACAATATTTATTTGTGTCGGTCAACTGGCTCGCGGTTTCGGTTCCCTAACGGTTGTCAACTCTAATATAAATTGAAATAAGGTCGAAATTAAATTTGATAAATGTTGTAGAACAATATTAGGCATTTTGAACCATATTTTGATGTAGAGTCGAATTTGTGCGGGTCCAGACAGATTAGCCTGCGTGTAACCAAATTAAAATGTATTGGTTATAGCCGATCCAAAGTTAATTACGTACTACAACTAATGACTATAAACATTGTGAATTTATTGTAATTACATTTTAAGGACTGTATTTGTCGTCCAATCCTGTAATTGATGTACCTACCTTAGATGTATGTCATGAATTACTGTGCATTTTATCTTTAGGCGGTAGGTCACAGTACGAACGTTTTCTATGTATTCTTAGAATTACCGATATTTCAGTGGTTGACGCGAGAGCTCGTAGAGGCCGCCTCCATGTGCGAGCGAATCGCAGCGATTCAACGTATTTCTATAACAAAATATCGCCGCGATGCTCTCGCTCGTGGAGACAGCCCAAAAGAGAGTATACAAAAACGTGGCAAGGGCGATAATATCGCCGCGATTCTCTCGCTCGTGGAGGCGGCCCCTTAGAGACGTGTGTGGACAGAACAAACCGCAGGTGTAACTAAGGCGATCGTCGCGCGACGCGTTCATTTTGTTCAGCGAACCCGAACCCGTGGTCTTGTCGGATAGAGTGCGACGATTACCAGTGATAAAGTTATCTACAAGTGTGACCTACCGCTCCACACTTAGGAAGTACTTACTTATGCATTTATTTTAAACAATTGACTTGTCCACTTGTGTCCTTCCTGTACATAATACTATAATATTATTGTAATGGTTGTCTTGAAAATCTAATTTTCGAATTATAAAGCTCGTTTTGTAAAATTTAACGTTTTTTGGAGGCTAAGGGAGGGAGGGGAGTATTGGTGCCTAAATTGTGGCCATTTGTGACAATGACTGAGCAGTGTTGCCATTTTATATCGTTATCGCATAAACGTAGCTTTAGATGTTATTTATTATGTTCTGACGTTCAAGGCTCGGTGCGATTCAGTGGTACGGAATATAGAGTTGATTATTTGTGTGAATCTTTTTTTGTTGCCATATTTCATGCTTTTAATTTGTTTTTCTTGCTATACTTCTAAAATGCTTCATTCCACACGACTATGTGAAGATGCTGGTAAATCCTGAAATGTTTGATTACATTCAAGACTAGCTGCTCTGTGAGTTTAAGTAGGCTAAAAATATGTAATAGCACAGAAATAATGTATTCTATAATTTGTACTTCTGTATATTTTAGTTTTAGACGAATATTAGGTTATATTACTTGTAAAACACGTTGCTAAAGAAATATTTTAAAAACATAGTAAAACATTAAAGTAAAAAATTGCATAATTACGTTTGTTGTTTAAAAAAGATCCGCCATATTTTAATGAACTGTTTTGGGCGTACTCAGGATGTCTGAGTCATAGATTGCAAGAATGTTGTGCAATCATGTAAAACCATAGTTTATGTCACAATTCAGTCGCAAGTCAGCAACCAGCAAGTAGTTTGGAGATCCTAATTTGGTTTTCCTTTAATTCAGTACATTCTCGGAAAAGGGAATTAATTAAGGATGGTGTTAATTAAACTTGCTTGCACAACAAATCAATAAATATTTTCGAATTTAAAAAATTGTTACACATCCAACTGTAACAACTTGTGCAAGTACTTGCAAGAAACTCTGTTTTATGACCTAAATAAGTTCCATGTTGGTTGTTGTTTCTGCAGT
The DNA here is from genome assembly GCA_941918905.2 of Xestia sexstrigata. Taxonomy (NCBI): domain Eukaryota; kingdom Metazoa; phylum Arthropoda; class Insecta; order Lepidoptera; family Noctuidae; genus Xestia; species Xestia sexstrigata. Next base: position 20,989,721 of record OW799214.2, read on the forward strand.
AGTTTACCGGAAATGTTTATGCAAAATATTATGTAACAAAATATTGCTATTTGAATCAAATCAGGAATTACTATAACTTGCAATAATGTCATAATTCTATATTGCGCAACATTTCAATTTGAAAGCTTTAGTAAAAATGACTCAGGGCTGTCTTTGTTTATATTAAGTGTTTGCGCTTTCTGACTTTTGGTATGTAGTGTTTAAGGTAGCCAGCAATACTAATATAATAAATAAATATTAAACAGCAATACTAAAAAAAAAACAATAGGTACTTCTTTTTTTTGGATATTGATTCTCTTTTACTGGTGAACTAATGAAATACTGCATCAATTTGCATGGAAGTAATAAATCATAATAAAAAGGGAAATCTACATCCCTTCGAGCTACTCGGTACACTACATTTGACTGTTCAGAATTGTAGGAAATTATGTAATCTTATGTTTAATTTTATGAAAATGCTTGGCATAATAGGTTGTTATTTAGATACTGTTGTGTTGGCGATGATTGAACTTCCAGAGAAACACTTGTGGCAACTGTAGATAGGATGGATTGTATCTAACAAATGTTTATAAATAAAATGTATTATAAGTGGCACCATGTTTCTCTTATTGAGTCACCTTTATCTTAACAACTTGCATTTTAGTCATCTTGGAAAGTACTTTTTAGTTCTTGTTACCAAAATGGTGTTGTTGAAAATTCTATATTGTAGGAATATTTATTATTATAGTATATTATAATATACAGTAAATACAGGTAATAGACAGGAAATATTCATTTTAGAGGAATTTTGTTTATTAACAAGTTTTTCAATTAGAAATTTTAAATCAAAAGATATTCATAAAATTCACAATTTATTTTCTTATGTTTACAAATAAAACATAGACATTATCAAGACTCATTGGTTTGTATGAATTCTGATCAACAGAGTAAGTTTTCTTAAATTTTTGTGTGCACTGTGTGTGTATGTTACACAAATAATATCAGAAACAGTCGGCTCTACACGTAGCTAGATGTTAGGACATGCTGTCAATGAGTGATGCTCGCATTGTTGATGTGATCGCTGTGGGATTGGCATCATTCAGCTTGAACACACTTTCAATAACTGAGATTTCTGTTGATGTAGTGTCCAGGCCACAAAATGCGCACCAGTCGTTCACCACCATTCCTGCTGCAATCACATCACTGCCTCTGTTCACTGTGCCTGCTACCAGTGGTACTTGTAGGAGAGATGACAACTCATCCTGGTCCTGGATTGTGGTTTTAGGATGCACGAGCCCGCCACGATTACTGAGCGCCGCGTAAGACCCCACGAGTACGTTCCCTGCGACCGTCTGTCTGAACACCTCCACGTCCAGTGTGTCTGCGAGGATCTCCTCTGTGTCACGGTCCAGGTCGGGGTGCACGAGCGCCACATAGTCGTTGCAGGCGATCACGTTCCCGAGCGCGCTCAGGCGTTCCTCCACGCGCTGCACTTTGATGGTGTCCGGTAGACTGTTTCTAATGTGTTGCAACTCTGTATCTGTTGTCGATGAAGGAACCAGAAGTCCGTTTTTGTTGCCCACCGTCATGCGCCCGATGATACGGCACCCTGCGATACTCATGTGCACCACGGGGATGGTCTCTGACAACTCTGCCTCGAACACGCTGTAGAAGTTCTCCGATCCACCGATTGCGACGAGGCAATAGGAATTTGTCAATTTACTAAACACTCCAACCTCATTGTTATTTTCGAATTGAACGCGGACTGCCATGATTTTGACTTAATCAAACTTTACTTGTAATTACAAAGTATTTCACAACAATAAAGCTTCACGTGGGGAGAAAAGAAAAACACGGTGATTCTAGTGGTTACATGTACGTCAGTTTGACAATGACAACTACATTCGCAGTTTTATCTCGGTGGAGTGTTCCATTTTAAATAAAGATATGTCAAACATTCTGATAGTGTATCTCTGTCTTTCTTACAGAGAAAGGATATAACTCTTCTCACTCTAATGCTAGGAAATTATAAATTGGAATACGCTTGACGTCATTGTTCGTTCAGAAAAAAAAATTACTGTGGTTGGGTCATTGTAGCGATCATGAAGCCGTCATTGTGATAGAAGGAAGATAGTTTAAATACAGTGTACTCTGTGATAAATAAGGAGTCGCCGCTAGAGATGAGTCGTACTAGGTAAATTTTGTACTAAGTGCATCTAGTCCGATTCCGTACAAATACTACATCCAAATACCTATTCCACCTAGTCCACTAAATATGCATACAATAAAGTATGCTTACTGCTTAGTTAGTCTTTGCGTACCACCGATACGTGCAGGTACAGGGTACATACGTAGTAAATAATTGTAATCTTCCCGTCATACTTTACACAGGTTTACGACTGTCAGAATGAAGGTTTATCTACATTGTAGATTGTTGGCGTATTTTCAGATTTAAGTAATTCATTTTTCAAAATACTAAACCATTTGTTTTTGCCTTTTTTGTTTTTTTTTAATTTTTGTTTTTTTTTCACCTTTCTTCAATCATTGTTTTAATATTTTAATAAAACTAAATCAAGAGTTCTTTAAACACAAAACTTCGTTACGAAAAATGTTTGCCTAAGTCCGATACGCGTATCGCGTACGCGATACGAGACGTCAAGTAGGTATCAAGGGTTTGTCTCCACCGATCACAGTATCAGATCACGTTAGCCACGGATCACATTGCAAGGAATATTTTCTTGTAAAGACTGATACCTCAAAGAAGAGAGAGACTGAAGTGATTTTTTATTCAATATGGCGAGCCGGCAGCCACCGAGATCATATCCGCACGAGTCCGTATTTGATACTCTACGTCTTTGTACTAGACTAGTGCAACTAAGCAAGTGGATCCTATAGTCTTCATTCACATCGAGTATTTACAAGTACCTAGAAGACTGTGGAATAATGTAGTTATAAAAAGACAGCATGTATTCTTGCACAACACGAGTGCGCGTCGCGTTACTTTTATTTGTATTGGAATAAGGTTCAAATTCAAATGAATAATACACGAATTATTTAGGTAAACATGAGTGCGCGTCGCGTTACCTTTAGGAGCATTGAAATATGGTTCAAATTCAAATGAATGGCACACGAATGATTTTAGACAAACACGAGTGAGCGGCAAAGCCGACTAGTAACAATGGAAACAAAATGCTATCTCGCTTCGCCGCGCCCGCGCTTCGGACTTCGATACGAGCGGGCCGCGGGTGCTGGACGCCGCGTAGGCAGTGAGACTAGGTGGATCGAGTATCTAAAGAGTTGGAATAGGTGCAACCTAGTCTCGTTAAATACCTAGTGTCTGGATCTGTTCTAGTATATAGCAGCAGCAGCAGAAGGAGATAGTAGCAGTGCGATGCGCACCCGAACACGGACGTGTTTCCACTGTGCACGGTACGAATATTATTCGCGTGCTGCGCGGCCAAAGCCGCTGCCCGAAATCAGTGGCGGCGCAAGACCTAAACTTAATGTGGGCAAGGTACAATTCGCGAGGCCCCCTGATGGTGCAAGAAGTTAACACTTAACTTTTACGACCGCCATAAACAACATCACCTTCCTGCCCTGGTCCCATGTTACTTGGGGTCAGAGCAACACGTTGTTTTCTTCCATTCTCCTCTGTCAACCGTCACGCTGTCATTTACTCCTTTATCATTCATATCATTCCTCACACAATCCGTCCACCTTTCCTTTGGTTTTTCCCTCCATCCGTCAACATTTATAATTATTCATCACACTTTTAGTCACAATACTTTTACATTTTTTTACTATTTTTCAGAAATTGTTATGAACGCTTGATTTATTTTGTTACTTTTTACTTACTAGTTTTAGATTTTTTGATTGATTTTTTATTACATATTATTGTTAATAATGTTACTGAAATGATTGCTAGCTACTTAGCTATTACTAACTACACTAGCACTTAGCTATACTTAACTTACTTACATTTTTACAAATAATGATACCTACCTATGTTGATTTTTACATGAGAGTATGAGACATGATGACAATTAGATAATAATAAGAAATGTATATTTTTTTGATATTGTACAAACAAACTCTGTGTGAAATGCCTTCCTGCAAAAAGAGTAGATTAAGTTTAAGTTTTCATTATGTTCCCAATTCCTAGTCCTACCGAAATAATCAACCAATACCAAATTATTATATAAGATAGGTATGTATAAAACGTATTTATTTTATTATTTTCAATAACTAAGAACAGTAAAGACAGATTTGAAAATATAAAAAGGCGTATTTTATTGGTTTTATTAATGTCCTAATTGAACTTGCGTTCAATACCGGACTACCGGTATTGATACCGGGATCACGGTATTGACTTTTCCAATACCGGTATTGATACCGGTATTGACAAAATCCGGTATTTGAAAGCCCTAGTCACATGCGATTCATTCCTCCTCATTACATGTCCATACCATCTTTCAACTTTTCTTGCTTACTGGAGCAACTTTCAAATTTCCTCTAATATACTCATTCCTTATTTTATCCATTTTTGTCACACCACACATCCACCTCAACATTCTCATTTTGAACTCATTGTGATTTCGGGCCGAAATCACAATGAGTTCAAAAAAACGAATAGTGAATGAATTGCTGGCATTCCTAGTCCATGCCATCGACTACATGGACGAAGTGAGCATCCTGCTGATATGCCGGTCCAATTTCAAGGAGGACGACATCAGGGTTGGAGTGTAGCCTTATTGTATTGTATAACGGGCTGGTGTCCGCAACTCCACGTCTTAGTAGCCTTATGAGCACTATGGAGCAAGGACTTAAAAAAATTTCGTGTTTTTTTTCGGAAACTTTACCATTTTTTTGCAGAATCGGGTTGACCTTGTATGTAACAACCATTTATGCTCTGAGAAACATGGCCCTACGACGCACCGTTTCCCGAGTTATGAGCCTTTATCTTTTTTTTTCTTTTATATAAAACAATTTATATTTCCGAAATGGTAGCTCGGATGAGATTGTTTTCGGGAAAGAAATTGTTGCTCTACTCAAAAGCCACGAGGTCATGTAAAAAAATTAGCAAAAACTTCGAAAAAAAAAAAACAGAAAAAAATTTTATGTTGGTCGTCGTTTCAGCTAGAGTATTCTTATGGGCAGGGACTTGAGTCAATTGTTCGAAGTTTTTTTTTTTTATGGAATTTGATCTATTTTTTTACATGACCTCATGACCTCATGGTTTTTGAGTAGAGCAACAATTTCTTTCTCGAAAACAATGTCATCCGAGCTACCATTTCGGAAATATAAATAGTTTTATATAAAAGAAAAAAAAAAAGGCTCATAACTCGGAAACGGTGCGTCGTAGGGCCATACTTCTCAGAGCCTAAATGGTTGCTACAGACAAGGACAACCCGATACTACAAACAAAATTGGAGAGTTTCCGAAAAAAAAATTACGATTTTGTTTTAAATCCCATAATTTTTTTTTTAACTAATTTTTTTTTTTTTCTTTGCTGCTCATAGTGCCCCTAAGCGTATACGCCAACTCCTACACTCCGCCCCTAAGACGACCCACTGACCCAAGAGTCTTCAGGACATCATTGATATGTTGAAGAAGACTTACCCGGACGACGTGCCAGATTTCGTGGCGAAGGAGCTAAGAAAACTGCCCCCCCTCACTTTCGATCACGTCGACGTTACACGGCTGCTAAAGGACATCACTACCTTGAAAGCGGAGATGATCAAGATGCAGTCCAGAATGGAGGTATCAGAAAAAACCAATACTGAACTTCGCGCAGAAATAGCATTATTGCGCAACGCTGGTTCGGTATTTGTGTCACCTGAAGCCTCAAAGGTGAATACACGTCGAGGGGCGCAAAATGCAACCATCGGCAGTTTTGAATCGGCGAACACAAGTGCGTCACCAGCTGCCGATAACGCTGAGCAAGCGCCGCTCGCCGCTGTTGTCGCCCACGCCACAACACCGGCTGCGGATACGTCACGCGATGGTACGTCGACTTCTAAACGTGCCTATGCTGCTATCGTCACCAGCGGAAAAGCTGATGCGTCGCAGCCTAAGCGACAAACCAGAAAAGGGGAAAAACGGAAAGTGCGTGCTCAACCTACCCTGACTGCGGTCCGTAGCACCGTGCCAAAAACGAGCCAAGTTGATGAGGAGGGCTTCACTAAAGTAGAAAGGAAGAAGCCCTGTTCTCGTAACTTGTGCGGTACCGCACCGAGTGGACCCAACATGCTGCTGCGTCCTGCTGTGCCTACGACGCAACTGTACATTTCACGTCTGCATCACTCCACTACAACTGAAGAAGTGGTGCAGTATTTTAAAGTGAAGACCAACTGGACTCTGAGGGTCGAAAGGTTGGAATCGCACACCACACATCACAACTTTAAGTCATTCGTGGTACGAGTTCCAACCCACCATCTACAGATCTGCTTGAAGGAGGACTTTTGGCCGAAGGGTGTCGTTTATCGACGTTTCCGAGGACGGTTACGCGACACCTCGCAACGTAACACGACGCCGACAATGTTACATGAATAGTTTTAGTTTCTTATGGTTTTAATTATGTATTAGTTTATTGTTGTTAAATGGTATTTTTGTGTAAAAAAAATGCTAAGCGATCATAAATTTATGTCTGTTGTGTTCATATTTGGGCTTATTTCCGTCCAACAGACCTTTTTTAATTTTATAATTTCATTTGTTTGCTTAAATTACTATGTCATGGTGGAATAGTGTAGTACCGTTCCCGTAATATTTTCCAATACTAGTTCCTTCGCTGCGCTCATACGATATTATCGGTATTATACTTGCGCCAATCGGTTCGAGTGAGCTTGCTAGGTCCGGCTCGCGGTTTACAGAACCGAGAGACCGTTCCACAGACTTTAATGATGGTTGGTTACACAATATCCGAAAATAAGACGACAGCATTTTGTTATTTGTTTTTTTGCAATTTGCATGCCAGTGTTAGGTTGTATGTTGATTAAAATATTATTCGCGGCTGTAAAACGTATGTAGTTACAGAATTATAATCATCAAAATCATCAATACAACCTTTTAACTTCATAAAGGTGTAGGAACTAAAAAAAAACAAAATGTCATTTCTACACCTTTAACACTGGCCTGCAAATTGCAAAAAACGTAAGAAAATTTGAATTTCGCGGGCTACTGTGGAGCATTCACCTTAAGAGACATTTTGAGTAGGTATGCACCTTTTTTTTGTAGGTATTTCCAGTCCATCTACTGGCGATGCAAAGATTATCCGCGCGCCTCTAGCGGCGAAATTTAAAAGTTGTCTAAGAACGACACTGCTCTATAGACGAGGTTAAGTTTAGACATAATCAGATGGATCACGATTACATACAGAAACCTTAACGAAATATTGTTGCGTTCCTCAATGTAGTAAGTAGGTACTTACGGAGATTTGGGAAAAAGTTTTCATTTGTTTCCAAAAGACAAAATTATGAAAAAAAAATTAATAGGCAAGCCGATTTCACTTTTTTTCGATTCTAACAAGGGAAACTTATGAATCTGAGAAGTGGTATCTGTAAGAGTGGTAATAATTTTTTACAATCATTATATATATAATTCAGTACACACAGCTGTATTTATTTTTATTCAAATTTTAAACAAAAGATCCATTCTGGTGGTACTATTTAGAAATTTTTCAAAATGTACATTAGCAAGACATAAACAAATTTCCAAAATATGATTTTCGTCATATTAGGAAACTCTTCTTATCGCTAAATCTTTTCCTATTTCAGAATAAACTAAATCATCACATTCTGTAATACCTGACAATAACATACTTACATAATTGCATTTGAGTTTAATGCTGAGTATTTTTTTTAAATTTTGATTCATATCTAAAATAGGAATTGCATTCATTTTTAAATGTTCATCTTCCTTTAATGTCAATCTCAATATTTAAAAGAAAATTTCCTTCCATATCCATAGCAGTACCGTCTAGATTTCTCCAGAACGCATTGGTTTTGTGTATCCTGCAGACGCTTTAATAACATCGATTATTGACAACATAATAATTATTGTCTTGTCCAGCAAGAAACCACAAATCTGATTTATATTTAATTAATAAATTTTTCCGTGACGTAAATTGTATCGAAAACTGTCAAAGTGTCGTTCTTAGACAGTTTCACAATTTTGACACTTGAGGCGCTAATTAGAATCTTTGCGTCGCGGTCGCCAATAAGTCTATGGGGTGGGTAGTGGGTACTGGGTACTATTCAGCATGACAAACTTTTTGAAGTCATAAAAATCATAAATCAATTTATTTGACAAAATCTATGAGTTCGATGTGTCAATAGTATGACATCACCTGTAAAAATGGATGAAAATAAGTAATTTGTTCAATTTCAATTTTTTTTATAAAATTAAAAGAATGTATAAATGTATTCGCGATGAAGACAAAAGATGCGTAAATTCGTATCACTGAATTGTTTAGTAGATTGCAATGATACAGAACTGTTCCCAAGTGATGTTATTCAAAATCTGAGGCAGGTTGTGATCGCTCCAATCGTATACACGCCGAAGATCCAACAAGCTCTAAAAAGAATCAATTTCAAATATCACAGGACTTGTAGTTATTCGAATCTTCTACGGGTAATAACATATTACCTACCTAGTAATAATTTCGTAGCAAAATCACCGGCTCATAGCAAAATGTTCAGCTATGGCGAATATTTCGATTTGATTAAGCTAGAACTTAATCCCGTAATACATAGGTAAACTAAGTATAGACCCGTGTGATCGTTGGACTGCCAAGTCATAGGTCTCCAGTTCGAACCCAAGACACGCACCTTTGAATTTTCGGATAAATGTGCGTATTGTTTACTTATCACTTGGTTCGGTGAAGGAAAAACATCGCGAGGAAACCAGTCATCATCATCATCTGCATAGCCTTTTCCCAACTATGTTGGGATTGGCTTCCAGTCTAACCAGGTGCAGCTGAATACCAGTATTTTACATGGAGCTACTGCCTATCTGACCTCCACAACAGCTTAGCTCCAGCTTAGTACTGGGTAATACGATACCCGTTGGTAAGACTGGTTGTCAGACTTTTTGTGCCACTGACTACCTGTAACGACTGTCAAAGATCTACAAATGACAGCCGGGACCAACTGCATAACGTGCTTTCCGAGGCACGGAGGAAACCAGTATGCCTTAAATATATTTCTCGACGGCATGTAAAGCCAAGTCAGAGGCCCATGGGTGGCATAAAAACTCTGACACCAGGTTAGGCACTAACTAACTACACGATAAAGAAGAAGAAGTCTATTTTATACTTGAACCATTAAGTATTTAGAACTTGAAGATTTCTTTAAGTTTGAAGCACCATTAGCTTGAAAAAAGAGTATTCCTAAACTTCAAAAGCCTCTTTAGGCTCAGAAATACCTACTACAACCAAAATCGGTTTGATCTGATCGTGGTTTTGACAAACCACCTTCATATAAAAATCGCATGATTGCAATGGCATGATTGTAAATGAATAGGTCCTTGCTTGCATAAACAATAATGAAGCTAATATTTTATGACAAATATGGTGTTGATTCAGGAATGTGATGTTGGCGAGGGAGAGACCTTATTGACGTTCTGGGGCTACGAGCGCTCCGACAGCAAAGTGACCATAAGCATGTCCACGGATAGCTATACCTCTTTACACTTACCGGTAAGAGCAGTTTAAATACCCAAGTAAGCTTATTAGTAGGTAGGTACATTGATCTTAAGGCGTATGTCAGTAGCTAGTCCTAATATTGCCCTGTATGCAAAATTAATTTTTGGGGGCTTTTTGAACCAGAGAGTTTTTGTTGTGTGTGTGGAGTGTTCGTTCTGGACTTTTTTGATTGAAGAGCGAGCATTAGCTTGAAAATTTGGATCTTTCTTGTTCGCGTTATGTTATATTATAGAAGATTTAGTGGTTATTTTCCTCCACACGTCAGGGGCCGTCATTACTCGGGGGCCCTGTATTTTTGATACGGTGGTTGCTACGGTGGTGGTGGCTTTGGAGGTGTTCGGAAGTAACTATACCATCTGGTTTTTATAATAAAATTTCTTAAAACTAACCAACAACGCCCCCCTGTCAATTTCATTCAAATGCCAAAAGATCCTTGTAGCAGTGTGTCTGAGTACCTACTTATCTGTAACGTAACGACCGTGAAAGGTCTACGAATAACAGCCGGGTCCAACAGCTAAATGTTCTTTCCGAGGAACCTGGGTATGTAATGCATGAGTGGATCAACTTTGGCTAGCTTTGTTTGACACTGAAGGTCGACCCGAGCGGCTGCTCAAAATAAAATCTTGGAACTATTTCTATCTAATCTGCATGAACCTAAGCACTGGCCATGATTGGTTGCACAGGCGAGTGCTCCGAGCTCCCTCCGCGACAGAGAGTTGCGCTCCACTGCCCAACAAACAGATATAAGCTGTCGATACTCCGGCATCACTTCACCAGGTACGTTGTTACATTTACACGTGTTTATAAGTTGTACATGGATCTTTGTTTCCCATATTTCTTTCCGGTGCTGAGACACGGACTTAAAGATAAAGCGAGAAAAAAAAAAGACAGACGCCCTAGAAATGTGGTGCTGGAGGAGAATGCTTGGCATACGATTCCGAACCAGCGTCTCTATCCTCCAAGAACTTTGTATCAAACAGCGTCTTTCATCCATCGTCTAATGTGATCGTATTCTCACTTTCTTTGGACATATCACACGTCAAGAAGACTGACACATCTGTCTAGCGACTTACTAGTGCAGGGAAAAGTTGAAGGTACATGTGCGCGCGGCAGGTCAACAATGCGTTGGTCGGTACCAAATCAAAACTGCACTTAATGGTCCACTTCCACAAAGCTATTTATAGTACGGGAGGAATGGTGACGGATTGTGAAGCTTGCCACTATCGCTAATGTGACGACCACGACCACTCTGCCAAGAGTGTGACGACGTAGAACAACGCGAAGGGTTACGGGATTTTAGTTCACTTCAAACCTAGCACGTTCGAGTCGGGGTGCCCCAATGTCCCGAGCTCGCTACGCTGGCTCTTGCATCAAATATAATGCCCACCGACTGACTACCTGTAACGACTGCTACGGCTGAAAGCGCTTTCCGAGACACGGAGGAAACTCGGGATGTAATGGTTGATTACCCATCCACAGACTAACGAGCAAGCGCTGCTTAGCCTTGAAGATTACCTGTGCGGCTGTCAACATTTAGTAAATAACAAATACTATTGAACATGGCCATAGCTCTTGATATTATTATCTTGATTACTATGTAAAGGAACCATTACTATCTTTGACCAGGGAATCCAAATGAAACTGATGAGCAGCGCCAGACGCGCGCGCGTATAGCAGACTCGCTGACGTTCTCCTCGCCCGCATCGTCGCTGATCCAGCCGGCCGGACGCTCCATGTCGATCCTCAGCTCCGTCTGCGCGCTGCTGCTCAATAAACAGGTACCGTTATTGCGATCATAGTTATCATCACCCTTTAGCAGTTAAGTGCTGGACAACAGGCTTCTTTAATCACAGTCTAAGACGGAAGTCGAGCCGCCTTTTTGAATATTTTAAGATCGTCAGCTTGCAGAGTAAGCAAGCTGGAGCGGCAGTGGGCTGTTTGTCGAAACGCCGATGGCAGATACATCAAATGAATCGTGCTGGAGACCGTATGTCGACCAGCATAGTGTAGGATCATGCGCGGATTAAGATTGCTTGATTAAAATTCCAGCATTGGCAAAGACATTTCTCGACATGTATCTCGTTAAAGTATGGCCTTGCATCGTCATTAGGGCTCGCAAGCTGCGAAAGAAGTGTCCAGCTTCACGGGCAGCCTCCGCTCGGACAACATTTGCCGCATCTGCTTCGGCGGCGAGTCGGCGGAGCGGCTGGTGCGGCCATGCTCCTGCCGGGGCACCATCGCCGCCGTGCACCGCACCTGCCTCGAGCGCTGGTTGCTGCAAGCCGCTACCTCCTACTGCGAGCTGTGCAGGCACCATTATGTGGTCACCAGGAGTCACAAGTGAGTTTTTTATAATTTTGTAGTCTAAGCGTAGTATTATCAGCGTATAATGTCTCCACAGCTGGGACACAGGCCTTCCTGCTTCTATCTGTTTTCAACCGATGTATTGCGGACGGCGTTTTCCCTCGCGTAGGGCGACGTGGCTTTATACGAATAATTCCAAAAAGTGGTGATACGCCACCGGACGACCCTAAGTCGTACAGGCCCATAACCCTACTGCCATCTTTGGGAAAACTCCTGGAGCGCCTTATCGTTCTACGTTTGCTGCCAGACGGGCCAAAGTTTCATAACAACCAATTCGGTTTCACCGTGGGAAAATCTACCGTAGACGCGGCACTTTCTGTTAGAAAAATTGTTAATAACTCGGAACACAAGTACGTGGTTGGAATCTTTTTAGATATTTCCGGGGCCTTTGATAACGCATGGTGGCCGATGCTACTACTTAAACTGAAGAATCGTGGCTGCTATAAAAACATATATAATCTTGTTTATTCATACTTTTTAAATGGTTCTGCGAAACTCAAACTCGGTCATTATTTTATGTCAAAGCCCCTTACCATGGTATGTCCTCAGGGGTCGGTAATCGCTTCGTATGTATGGAATTTAGGTTTTGATGATTTTCTCGCGATTCCCCTTCCTCCCGGCTGTTCATTAACCGGTTACGCGGACGACGGCCTGCTGCTCATTCAGTCGAGTACTCGGGCTGGTCTCGAGAATTTAGCTGACACTTGCCTACAATTAATATCTCAGTGGGGCGATCGAAACCGTCTGACCTTTGCACCGCAAAAAACTTATCAACTAATTTTAAAAGGTAATCTTAAATGGTGGCCTAGTATTAAATGTAATAACGTTCCCGTGAAAAGAAAGCAATCCGTGTGCTACCTTGGTTTGGTCTTAGAGATAAATTTTTCATTCATAGATCATATAAAACTGTCGGTGAAAAAGCTAAAAAGAACTTTTATGCCTTAACGAGAATATCAAAATCTACGTGGGGTCTGTCATTTATAACTTTAAAGACCATTTATGGGGCTACTTACTTGGGGTGTATGTGCTACGGGGCACCTGTTTGGGCCGATAGGGCCACCATAGGAGCGGCACGACGTAAATTGCTTCAAAGCCAGCGTTTGGCTTTGATATTCTTATGCAAAGCGTATAGGACGGTTAGTACTGAAGCCTTACCGGTACTTGCAGGTGTACTTCCAGTTGATCTTGAAGTGCAGCGACGGGCTGCAATGTACTATAACGCACGTGAGATCACGGACGCAGACTTTTTAACCCTACGTGACCGTGATAAGATTGCTATAGTGTATTCACGGAGACGAGTTAGTAGAGCGCTATCTCACTCACACAATTTTTTAACTGCGATTGGTCAGTGATAAACGCTAAGGCGGTGTACACAGTACGAGTACTTTTTAGTCTACTCATACTTCCCGTACTGCGCAGACGTGCTCTTACTTGTGACTGTATGCTCAACTCGTGAACTGGTTTGTTTATTGGATTTTATGATTGATTGCTTTCCTGAGGACTTGGCGGCTTGTGAAACGGACTTTTCAAAGAGAGTGATGAAATGAACTTGTATATTATATTAATATAATAAATGGATTTATGTATATTAATATAATAAATTACCTAAATTTAATAATTAACTCTCAGTTTTATTGCTTTCCTTCATATCCATCAAATATATTAAAAAATTACGTATAAAAAAAAATATTACCAAATAAATGGCTCTCAAATACGATGAAGCAGCAGGTATAAACTAAGCGAACTTTTAAGAAACGCAGAGTGAACGCGCATTTACATTTCTAAGGTATTGTTAACGCCCACTGGCCCTAAAAAAGTTTTTTTTGTCTTTGTCATTTGTATGATAATGTGTGATAGAGAAGGCGCTATACTAACTCGTCTCCGTGAATACACCATAGATTATTCAAACCACAGACTGACGTCTGGGAGGAACTTTTGTCTGAATGGCAAGGTAGGTGGGATAATTCCATCAAGGGCCGACACCTCCACCAGTTCTTTCCATCCGTTCGTGAACGGCTGGCCAGGACATGGTTGGAGGTTGATCACTGTGTTGCCCAATTTCTCACCGGTCATGGTAACTTTAAGAGTAAATTATTTTCCTTCAAGCTTGTTGACTCGCCTTTTTGTCAATGTTCCACATCTGACTGCGAATATGAACAATCAGCACATCACATTTTATGGGAGTGCAGTCTTTGGCAGAATGAACGCAACATTATGTTGGATAGTGTACAGGTTACATTTTTAGACCAAACTAGGCCTCCGCCTAAGTTCTGACCATATCGCACGCATTTACACGCGCGTCGGGACTTCATCCCTACTAACACTCGGGAATTTTTCGAATTTTCATAGTAAATCATCAAAATTAATTGTTTTTCCAAATTCTTTTGCAAAAATAACGTTAGTTTATAGTTGAAATAGTCCTCACCCTTCATCCCTGAATTCTGGTCCGCGATCCGTGTCCCGGTCTCCAGGTTGTGGGGTGAAATTCAAAATTAATTCCGGAGTTATTTACTATACAGACCTCGTGGATACTAGAACAAATTTCCGTGCGTTCAAGCGTTTTTGCCATACCTATTATTGGAATCAAATGTAACAGCTCACAACTTAGGACCCATTAATGTTAATATTTATCCGTGGTGCTAGGCAACTGGGCCTATCCCAGTTGTAAACGTTCCTTTGTGCCTATTGGCCTTGTTTCGTTCTGTCTCCTGCTGAAATGGAGGGAAGTGGAAATTACGGTTTTTTCCTACTCCTCCACTATACTTTTCTAATTAATTTCGTTGCGGGATCCAAGACAGTTAAATTCATTCTTTGGGACTTCGTCGAGCTTCATTGTCTCGGCGCTTTTCTGGTGGTCGCCACTGTTGATTCTGGCTTTCAGGAGTTACATGGTTTGGGAACAGTGTGGCGGGCTTGTCCCAATAAAAAAAAAAAAAAAAAGGCCTTCCTGCGAGAAGGTACCATGTGGGATCAGTGCGACTTGGTAGATGTCACATGACTTGAAATTTTTGGTTTTAGGACATGCAATTTCCTTTAAAATGTTTCCCTCCACCATTTAAAATATTTATTTATTTATTTATTTATTAAAACTTTATGCACTTATTGTACAAAGGCGGACTTAATGCCTTAGGCATTTTCTACCAGTCTACCTTAGGGTGATGCAGAGACAAAACAGTAGGTGCAAGTACAGAAAAGTTTCAAGAAAAAATATATATATATATATATTGAAATACTAAAATAAAACAATAAATACATATATACATACATACAAACAAAATATACAAAGTCAAGAGAGAAAATAGCATTGCAAACTAAATAAACATATATACAAAGTAGCAGGTCTGCCTGTTCCAGGATGCACGACTTAGGTACTAGCTACTCGTAAGTTAAGGACCACCACTGACAGTTGTACACTGCTCTCACTCAGTTTTTTGTTAAAAATTACAATACATCTGGATTTTCGTTTTTAGAAGTAAATAAAACAAAGTCCGGTAACACAAACATTCCGGGAGTCTATTACTCGCGCTTTCGTCCAGATGGTCCTGGATGCGCTCGATGCTAGAGTGGGCGCTGTCGGGGCGCGGGCGCGCGCTGGCGGCGGACGCGTGGCGCGCGCTGGCGCTGGGTGCGGCCAGCGTGCTGGGCACGGCGCGCGCGCTGCACGCGTGCGACGCGGCGCTGCAGGCCGGCGCGCGCAGGGGCGGCGGCGCCGCGCTGCTCGCCAACCTGTTCTCCTCGCTGCTCATTGGGGTCATCGGTGAGTCGACGGGCCGGACCGGACTCTACTGTAGTAGACGGTGTCCGCGACTAGTTCGCACCGGTTTGACTGACCCTTTAATAGATTTTGTGAGTTTTTCAGAATTTAGGGATTACAAACAGAAGACTATTCGAAAGCGCCAAAAATCAGTCTTTTGCATTATTCCTGTTAATGTCTCATTGTCTCAGAAACACCATTTTACTGCTGAATCTTTCAATGACAACAGGCGCGCTGAACGGTCTGCTGACGACGTGGATGCTGCTGAAGATCCAGGAGCACCAGCTGTCGTGGCAGGCGTGGCGGGACAGTACGCTGCACGTGCACGTGACGCTGGGCGACGAGGGCACGCTGACGCCGCACACGTCTGACGTCACGGTGGTCGGCAACGAGGACGGCAACGCCACGGCCGACAGGAGCACCAATGTTGCTGACCCATTCATGGTCTCACTCCCCTTCAATCTGCCTGAATCGTGAGGTTATTTTGTTTTGTATTTAGTAGATAGCCTCGTTGGTCAGGGGTCGCAAGAGCTCCTGCTGAACATGAGGTCCTGGGTTCTAGTATTAGTCGATTTTTCATCATTAATCTAACAGAACTAGTAGCCACGGAATCTGCATTTGTGGCGATATATGACATGGGTCTCTACTCCAACATATCGAAACGTGTTTAACGAAACTATTCGGTATACCTGCCAGTGCCTAAGTTATGTTTACGTATTTGGAGATGATGGTAGAATGGGCAGGTGTAGGTAGCTCCGTAGCTGTACGGCAGTTGGAGGATGGTGACGTAAACGTAATCACGCAACACTTTTGTCTGGTGTTATGGCCGACGTCATTGAGTCTGAGAGATGTACTTGCTGATTGTCATTTCGATGCAAGCTTTACACAAAATGAGAAAGCACTTAATAGGTCGGTTAGATACTTATTGTTTTACGTAATAGTTACCTACTACGTCATTAGTTCCTGACGATCACCAGCAAGATCAGAAAGTGCGTGTCATTTATCTAATTTAGGTTATTACGGTTTTACGTATGAGGGAGTGACTCTATCGTCTTCGTCAATATTCTTTATCTTTATCAATACATTTCTGATACCAAAGTAGATAATTAGGTACATTATTTTGTCCCCAGATACATACATTCAACTCGCAAGTTTAATTCCCCTTGACATATCAAATCGCAAAACACTTTAGAATATTTTTGGCGAAATAAAATTATTGTCTGGTAATACCTACCTACGTACGGTGTTGCGCCATCGTGAAGTTGAAGAATAGTTTTCCTGATGGCAGCTATGGTATCGATCTCTTTCATATGCTTTACGCTCACAACCGTCTCTTGTTTCTTAATTTTAATGACTTTACTAATAGTACGGCGTATTAGAAACAGCTCGGGAGCTATCACAGAATCTGTAAATCGTACTTAAAAATTAAATTCCTATGATGTAAGATAAGGAACCAACTTATAAGTTCAGGTGCCTTCTTCTACCTACTATACCTTAAGTTTCATTCTTTAAATTACTTTGCAATAAATACTTATGAAGCCACAATCCAATTTTTGTTGTTTTGTAGTATACTTTTTTCCTAATTATACTGTGTGACCTACTTGCTATGATCTGATGTGGAACAGATGGTGGCCGTAGTTGTGGATTCCGTCACATCACGCCAATTTACAAATAAAATAAAATTATAAATAATACCCCAACGTTTTGTTAATCAATATTTATTTCATTATCAATATAAATTAACATAATAATCATATATCAATATCAAATTTCATAAAATCAGTAGCGAATACATCAAGCCGCTTTTATTAATAATGTCAAATTCATATAATATGTTAAATGTAATCGTGAAACTGTATGTACACTGATATTAAAGGATTCTACTCTCTTATGTGGGTATATAAGTGCAAGCGATCCTCAGCAGTGCGTACACTACATGGTACATACACTATGACCTAAGAGCTACGGTAGTCGCTCGATATATAAATGTTAGTTAAAACTTACAAGCTAACGTAGAAAAAATCACATCTTGAGATTATAATAAATAGGAGGACTGTATCGAGACAGCGCTTGGAGATACGAGTTGGGCGGACACTGACGTTTAAACATTTATAACAAACGAACTAATCAACAACATACGCTCTTTGGATTTATAACACACTTCATAACGTACTATTTGTGACTACAGCGATCGACTACTCGGCGCGGCCGCCTGACCCCCCACGAACGCGAACACCAACTATTGTCACTACAAAACCTTCTAAAAGGATGGACCAACTAATTTATGAATGGAAAATCTAATAAACCATTGGAGCCTTCTAAAAATAATCGCCAACTTAGACGTAAAGGAAGTCTAATCAATTACCCCTCGAGGCTTCAAAATGTTTGTACGACAGTAGAGGGTGTTCGCGTTCCTTGGGCGGCGACGTGTGACGTCAGTGGCGTCAGTCCTGGTCCTTGAACCGGCGGTAGATGGACTGGACGTACGTGAACACGCACTTCCAGTCCGGCTTGCGCATCGCCACCATGTCGTCCACGTCCAGCAGGGGGTAGATGCCCGCCTTCTCACTGGAAACAAACAAAACAACTCAACAATACGAGGACACACCCGAAAATACCATATGTTTTATAATGTGTTCTTATCGTGAAAGTTTAAAAAAGACAATAAGAGGACGTTATTGCTGCTTCAACTTTCATTAGTCTTTGTGGATCTCACAAGTGGACATTTAAAGTCTTTGAACGCTACAATAAATTTATAGGACCGCAAATATTTCCATGGATCCTATATAACCACAGAATTGGTGACTGCAGTTATCTTTGGAACATAATTGGAGCCCAACATTACGTTGATGATTTCAAAAGCACTTACAATTTAGGTCCACCAATTAGAGCAGATCCTATTGATAGATACTTACTCGGCAATTTTGAAGGCGAGGGTGAAGTTGTGTCGGCGTTTCTCAGGCGACAGCTGGGAGTAGTCGAAGGCGTCCGGCAGGAAGTGGTGCACCAGCGCGCAGAACGCCAGCCCGTCCGCCCAACTCGTGGAGAAGTTCTCCAGCTTTACATTCTGGGGAAACACGTGTAGAGCATTATAGTTCGTGGAGAATGAGGAGAAAATAGTACGGGTATAGAGTACGTCAGTTTTTTTTTTAATTTATTACAACTGCGTACACTGGTAACTCTGTTACATCTTTTAAGATAACTTAGTCGAAAATGGAAGTGCACGGCCAAGTTTCTAGTGCACATAAGATACTGTCAATATTGGTTGTAACATCCCAATTGTTGTGGTTCCTTGAGAACTATTGTGACAAACTACATCCATTTGTGTGATTGGGGAAATGCTAATCTAAGAATATTATGTACACAGTGGAGGCACAGTGAACAATGTGAACATACTGGGATAGGTTCACCCAATTGATTTACAACTCATACCCACATTTACTCTGACATTTCTATCTAAAGTTAGGAACACAAAATCATGCATAATCCTGGGAAGTCTAATTCACACTTCGCTTGACGTATTTTATTTTATAAACCCATGCTTTTTAATTCAAAATTGATTATACAATTAGTCATTTTTGATTAAGTAGTAAAAAAAACACGAATAACATTTTCCGATTTATAGGTACAATTTCATCCCAACGTTTAATAATTAAATAAAAATATACACAGTCCATGTATACGTGTAAAAGACATTATTTTATTACACTGATAGATCGAAACCAAAGCAATACGATTTGGTCGTACAGTCACAGATGAATAAATAAACAATAACTTGTGAAAATAACAGAACGTATAAAATATATACAGAAAGTAGCAGCCAAAATGAAGCGATAAGAGAAGCGTGGAGTATGAGTGGTAGTGACGTCAGTGACGTGTGTGTTAATACTAGGTGCGCGTGCGCAGCGTACGCTATCAACATGCTACATCTCGATAACGCGGTTAAATCCGTTAAATCCGAACGCCCTGACTTGAAGGCAGATGCACATTTTTAAATATCGACTTCGGTTCGGGATTTCACCAGGTGGAGGAGTCTACAAAAATATGCATTTGCCTAATCTAACCGCATTTGAAACCTCCCCAATACGTTTATTTACAGTAGGTAACTAAATACTAACAAACCATAAACATCTAAGAAAAACACAAAAATGAATATTGCGGTTTGGTGTGCAGTACAGCTAAGTAACCCAGACGACGTCCGCGTCATGGTATACGCAGTGGGGGTGTTGCGTGCGGAGTTCGGACGGAGAGGAGGGCGGGAGGTGTGGAGAGTACCTCGTAGTCCCGGGTCTTGTCGCGACACCACTGCAGCAATCGTTCTTTAATAGTGACGGCGCTGGCTTGCAGCGCGGGGTCCGTGAACTTGAAGTAAGGCTGCGCCGGAGAGCCCGGGCTCTGCGGGGTCTTGGGCGAGCTACAACCAGCACGCATGTTAGTCACCGAGCCACGAGCTGCGACCGAGCGTTAGTCTCGTCGGCGTCAAACTATTAGTTCGTGTGTCACATCGTGTGCTACGGAACGCGTGTGCTATTAATGGGGCTCGCAGGTTATTTACAAGAACGCGTGCTGATCTCATGTCAACTATGTCAAGCTCAGCCGGGCTTCGTTCATGAACGATACTTGATGTTCTCATGACAGGGAAGTACACACGTGCGATTATTGACAGAGGCCTCGTATGTACTTAGCGCCTTATATGCTTCTCGGAAAAATATGATAATCGTATTAAGCGACTAATATAAGAGTACATGTTATATGCATATCAGTAACTTGTATATTTACTTGTATCTAATCCTTATTCGTATCCACAGTTATGGCTGCCAAAATAAATAAAATATATTGCGTTACATTACGTATGAAGCGAAAGGATCTTATACATAAAATATAGTACTTGAATGGTAAGGAGGCTTATGTAATGGTTGTTTCTTTCATGTACGATGTCGTTTGAAGTTGATGAGTGTTCTTTGGTAGAAAGAAGGACGAGTGAGACTTACTTGGGACTGTTGGTTGAGTTTTGTTTCTCGAGCTGCCGGAACTTGGCAAATGGCGAGACGGGCTTGGGCGCCGGCCTGGTCATACTCTCTATCACTGGGAATTACAATTTCATTAAACAAACATTCACATTATCTAATTTATCTTTTAAATAATAATAGCACTTAGCTAAGACCGCTCACCTTTAGATGTTTTAGTGGTGGTAGTGCTACTGCTAACAGTTTTTTCTGACGAGTTCCTCCTCACGCTCGATGTCACAGTTACTTCCTCTTCCTCTGCAAGCAAAACGGGCACATTAGTTACCGCTCCTGACGTACGGAGCCACAAATCTAACACTAACTCGAAACACTTGGAAAACAATCAGCAAGACAGTACAACGATAACCTATAAGCTATTAGTCAAATAACACGGTTACATAGGGCGCGGATGAAGATGGTACGAGGTTACGAGCACATATGTACATCGACGTGATAGCGCGGCGGAAGGGGCGGGGGGCATGCGGGGCGGGCACAAGCACAGACCCACACACACACGACTCACGCGCGTCTCGCTCGTCTCCCGCTCCTAACTAGTGGAATGTTGCGACGCTACGCTACGCGAGCGCCGACACCAGGTCTTCGAATGCGTCCTCAGTGTTGCTCTCGTCCAGGAACTGCAGCTCCGACACCGTGGGCATGGTGCGGCTGCGGCCCAGCGAGTAGCCCTGCGGCGGCGCGTACGACTGCCGCAGCGCCCGCGGCCGTGCCGCACCCGCGCCCGTCGCCGGCCGCTGCGGTTGTTGCTGCTGCCCAGAGAAATACGCTTCCACCGTTCGCTTCTTTTCCGTTACTTCCTCGCGGGCGATCCCACCCTCAAACAGCTTGGGCACAGCTAGCAGGTGCATGGACTTGGCGCGTGCGACCACTCGGCGCGGCGAGGCCGACTTGGGGCTGCCGACCATCTGGTGCCACGAGCCTGACCTGCTGAGCGGGTTGGAGCCGAAGCTGCCTGCCGACTCGCTGGACAGCACAGACTCGCGGGACGCGGCGAGTGCGCCGGGGGACTGGGGGGCGTGCGGGGGGGCGGGCGCGAGCAAGGGGGAGCGGCCGATATTTACAGGGGCCCGTACCTGCGACCTCGCCGTCTCGCGTTTTTTCCTTTCGATCTGCGCGATGACGTCGTTTTTCGGTGACGAAAACTTGTCGAGTGCGCCGCGCAAGCTGTCGGCCGCCGAACCTCGACGACCCTCGTCGTTGCGTGTGCGCACGCCGGTCGTGATGGTAGCCGCGCCACGCACCGGGCCGCGCATCACGCGAGTCACTACGCTACCGTGCTCCGTTGTGACGCCTTCGCCTACGCCATTAGCGTAAGGCATGTCACCGTTCTGGTAGGTGTGGGGCGACTCGATCGGGTTGTTGGGTCGCGGTGAGTACGGGCTGGTGGGTGCGCGCGGCTGGTGGGGCGACACCCCGCTCCGGAGGCGCTCCGTGTCGTTGGTGACAACGTCTGGCAGGTAGTCCACCTTGTGCGCGCGGGCTTTCTCTATGTCGGGCGTGCGCTGCAGCGGGACAAAAGTGGAGATGCCGCCGGATGGCGTGTAGTCAGTGATGGTATAGGCAGGTGGTGCGGGGGGTTTCCGTTCCGTAGGGTCGCTGTGGCCATTCATAACTGCCTCACGCCGGTTCTTTTCTCGAATTTGTTTTTCGTAAAACTCAATTTGGAGTTTTTGTGCATCAACTTTGGGGACATATGCGCCTTGGAGTTTGGTATCATCAATTTTCCTCACGAGTTCTGGAGCGGACAGGTCATTCTGACTAGGTATGCTCCTCATCGGATAGTTTTGTATTTGCGGGAGCGCGTGAGTCGGCTGTGCGGGCGGGTTGAACGCGGACGGTCTCTCCCGGTAGGGGGCGGGTGCGGGCTCGGGCTTGTTGCTCTCGAACTTGGCGGCAGCCATGCCAACCACCCTCCTTGGTTTGTCTGCGTCTGTCGCCCAAGGTTTACTCGGCAGTGTCGAGCTTGGGGCAATGGGCACTGGGTTGACCGGGAAAGCGGGAGTGTGGTCCACCGTAGGGGAAGTCGCGTTCAAGACGGACGGGGGACTCCATATGTAAGCGGGAGCCGCTGTCGGTGACGTTACTTTGGTTGGCGGCTTAAACGCAGACATAGGCGCGTGAGAGAACTGATTGACAGGTATAGGCCGCGCTGCGAATGGTTTGACGACCATCGGCTTTGTGGGAGACTGCGGGACCGGCGGGTGCTGCGACGGTGGCGCGACCGGGGCGGTGAGCGCTGGCGGCGCGGGGGCCGGCGGGAGGATGGGCGCTGACGAAGGCGGCGGTGCGATGGGCGCGGGGCGATGCGCGGGCGCTGTGAAATGCGCGGGACGGTGCGCGGGCAGGGACGCGGGCGCGGTAGCGGGCGCGACAGGCGCGACCAGCGGCGGGAGCGGGTGCTGCACTTGTCGCGGGATGTGCACGCGCATCGGCTCTCTACGCTCGTTCACCCACGGGGGCTTAACTATGTCACTATTATTTTCATTGAAGAACTTCCTAGGTCGCGCGGCGGCGGGGTTCACCGTGGTCTCGTCTGCTGTGCGCCAGAAGCGTCGTGCAGATGACGCACTCGATGACCGACTGTTCGTCACACTGTTGTCCTCTCGCTCGCGACTCTCGAACGCGTTCTTAATGTTTCCGAACCTGCTGCTCCAGTTGGCGGGGCCGGTTGCGGCTGCCTCGCGGTCGGCCGCTTCGTTCTTCTTCATGAACGCTACGAACTTCCTATCGTTCTCGGTCTGAGGCCTGAACTCGGGTACGATGGGGCGCGGGGATGTCTCCTCATCGTTGTCGCTGTCGATGCGGTACCCAGCGAGCGGCCTGCCTATGTCTATAGTGTTTGCGCGTTTCATGCGTAACCGTTTGTTATTGCTATTTCCGAATCTACTAAAGGGTTTAGAGTCATCCTGAGTGGCGGTCGGCGGTGCCGCGAAGTTGTAAGTGGGCGGGAGTGGCACGTATAGTGGTGCACGTTTTGGGTCCTCGCGTTTATATTCGTTCTGTTGTGTAGGCGCTGGCTCTACGGGTGTGCGCTCTACGGGTGCTCGGCGAGGTATGTTCTCCTTCTGAGCGTGCGTGTCAAACTTGTTGGCGATGGCTGCTATGCTACTCTTAGTATCGGAGGGGCGCCGGTCCATACGCGGCTGCGGCTGGTACGACTGGTGGAGTGGCTGGGGCTGGTACAGGTGTGGCGCCTGCACCGGCTGTGGGTGGAAGGCAGGCTGGGGTGGGGGCGCGGGCTGCGATGGAGGGGCCACCTCCTGGTGTTGTTGCCGGGGCTGGGAGTGCTGGCCGCCCGCGTCGGCGACCGAGTGCCGATAAAAGTCGGGTTTACGAGTGATCGGGGCTCGCTTTTCCACGAGGACGCGCGCGTCTCTGTTCACCTGAGGAGCTTCATAACTGACAGAGTGTGCAATTGGGGTGGGTTTTTGTCGGGACGCGACGGCATCGTGGTAGCTGACGTTCTCGTCAATACTTTGTTTGCGTTCTGGGGTGGAAGGTTCGTCTGTGCTAGTCGCCATAGAGGCCGTGGAGGTGGCGCCCGAGGACGCGGGGCCTTTAGCGCCGAGAGCGAGCTGGTCGCGGTCGACGAGGCGGCGTGCCTCCTCCAGCTCCTCGTGCGTGACGCCGACGGTGTGGCGCGCGGCGCGGCTGCGGCGGCGCGGTCGGCGGCGGCAGCCGTCCAGCCGGTCGGCCGCGTCCAGCGCGTCCTCCAGCCGGTCGGCCAGCGCCAGCAGCGCGCGCGCCTGCGGGTGGGCGGTGGGCGGGGCCAGCGCGGCCCGCAGGCGGCCCAGCGAGCGCCGCACGTCGGCCACCACGTCGGCCGGCGCGGCGCCGAGCCCGGCCAGCAGTCGCGAGCCGCCGCCGCCCAGCAGCCCCTGCAGCAGCGGGAGGAGGAGGGACTCACCGCGACTGTCGGCGTCCGCGCCGTCCGTCTCGCCGGCCGCCGCCAGCGCCTCCGTCACGGCGCTCGCGCAAGCTGCACACATTCAACATGACCTTAGAACGTGAACTATTTGAAACTCGTCAAAAGTAAGCTGCCAAAAGTTAACTTTTATGAGCAGTCAGAGTGCGAAGAGTGAAGCTCACAAAGTAAAGAGTTTCCTTATAATATGTAGGTAAGTACCTACTATTGTATTATTGTTACCTTAAACAACTGCATTATTAAAAAAGATCTGTAAATAAAGATTAACAAAGAAAACTATAATAACAGGGTTATAAAATGTTGGTTCTTTCTTTCATTGTTTTTGTACACTTTCATACAGCTTGTTACGAAGTGTTTTAATACAAGAGTTTACAACAAACTCGTAATAGTAGTCGCCAATCAGTTATAGAACTCTCTAGCTAAAACATACTGTGACAGAACAATTAATTTTTTAATCGCAGAAAGTATACAAGACGTAAATGATTGGAAAGTAGTGGTCATGTCCCATGTTCGTATGGTTATGGTAGATAGTGGGTACTGGGTAGTGGACTAGTGGTGGAAATTGCGTGTACCTTCTTGTTCAGCCATTAGTGTTCGGATGCGCGCGCGCAGTCGTCGGCGTTGCTCGTAGTCGTTGCACTCGTCCAACTGGAATCATAAAGTAGATTATAATTAAAATGTTATTGGAAGAAAATGTTTCCGGATGAAGATATATCGTAGATGTTTCAAATAGAAATTTGAACGGATAAAGTTTTTAGACTTGAAAAGCGTAATCGTTAATCGTTCTACGATCAACAGGTCTACAGCGGTAAACTGTTAAAAACCATCATCAGATAATACTGAAGTATTCTTCTGTTTTTGGTGAGCGAAATGCTTATCAAAATATGGTTTTTCCCGTAACTTTTATCATTTCACGCAATTTTCCATAATTTTCACTAGACCGTACAATAAAATACACAGTACAATTCGTCACACAAAACTCACACATGATAGTTGTTGAAATCCTCCCAACATTGCGACAAAACTTCTCACACAAACAAATATTTAACTTTGTATTGTTATTCAAAATAAATGTTTGTCAGTAGCGCATGCGCGGGACTGTTACCTAGTCCACTACTTCTCGGTAACTGTGTATTCTACGCCTACAATATTATTGCAAGCACCGCGTTTACTCGGATAAGGCCGAGTCTACACTGGAGTAGCGAAAACTGGAATGCTTGCAATGGCTTGCATGTTGATGAGTCAAGTTGGAATAATTTTATTACTTTCAAATGATGACTGATTTGTTATCTTTCTTTTATTGTTTCAACTAAGACAGGCTGTCAAAATTGTAGTGCAATACTACAGTTTTTATGAAAGACCTTTATTCCAAAGAAAAGAAAAACGGTTATTATCTTGGAAAAGGCCCTGTTCAGCATAGGTTGCCGAGATGAATCATTAATTAATTGGGCTTTTTTGCCGACTGCGTATAGGCAGATAGGGTTATGAATTTTCAGACAATTATTAACGTATTGAGAGCGGAAACATTTTAAAAATCAACAAGTCGAGTTACCTATAGGTAAGTAAAGTAACTATTTTTGCTGTTCACGATAATTACTATCGTAAAAACATCTCTGAAACTGCTCAGTCGATTTCAAAAATTCTTGCAATATTGAAAAGGTACACTATAGGTAATTGTCGAATGCCATACAGTGTGTTTTACACGCGGGCGAAGTCGCAGGTTGTGCAATGAGGGATTTTTTTTAGCTCTTCCCTACTCGCTGGATAGATGGCGCTGAACTTAGTACGTTAATGCAAGGAACGGAACCTAAAAAAACAGATTTTAACAAAGCGCGAGAAAACTAGGTTATATTCGGAAGGTTAAGCAAACGAAAATGTCAGTCAACGAGCGTATGTGACGTGACGCAATTTTTTTTTTCCAAGCGTTTTGGCTTTGGCACCAACTATCGTAGTCAGTTCAACGCCATCTTAGAGTTCTTGGAAAGTAAGTTTTTTTTAATACCTCAAAAATTAAACCTCTCATTTTATAAATCGATTGAGTATCTAAAAAATGCCCCAGTATAAACTGCGCCTAGGAGCTTTCTGCACGAGTGGTCAAGTTGTCAATAAGTGACGTTTGTATTGCGGGCGTCAACCAGTTCGAGTGCCGAGCCGGGCCTGCCGGAAGTACCCACTGCAGCCGGAAGCCGGAAGTGAGTGCTGCCCTCATTACATGGCTTTGTTGTTGACCCGATGATCTGACTATGTGTGCTCGTTCCCCATCATAATGATGAGTCGTGATGATAGTGGTTTATTTGATTTTAATTTGTTTGAAGTAATTTTTGGCGGTACTTATTTGCTCATTGACCGCCTGGTGAAAGTTTATATTGTGTGAATATTTGGTTTTGACTCTTTAAACGCGTTTAGTTTGTTTTTTAATGGTATATTATTATCATGAGGTTGTCCTCAGTAAACTCGTATTTTAAAGAGTCTTACATAATAGGTTTGTGTCCTGAAAAAATCGAATTAGTCCGTCAGTTAGTTTATCAAAAAATATTTGACACGTATTTATTCTTTTGTGACGTAAACCAAATATGACGAGGATACGACGCTTTTAAAATTCTCAATACGTCACGCCGCGCCGTGCTATAATTTTAAGTGCGTTGTGACGTCACGCGCCCCCACTCTCGAGTTTTGATGCGTTTTATCTTTGTCAATATTCATTGATTTACAAAAACAAAAAATACGTGTCCATTATTTTCTAATACTCTAACTGACGGACTAAATAGATTTGCAATTTATTTATGGTGGAAACTAGCCTATTGAAAATATTTTTTTTCAACATAGGTCAGGTCAGGTTTCATCTTTAGAGCGTCGTAATAATAACTTAAGACAAGTCCGCCAAACCGCCTATCTTTCACAATAACCACACTCACCAAATTAATCACTGATAACGTAATTTTAGAAGGCCAAAAACTTGTAAACACATTTAATTACTTAGTTTTCTTACAAAGCAAAGCATGTACAGTCGGAAACAATCACGATTGTCCCGCCAACACGGCTGCCGTCAACAACTTGACTGTCGCCACATTGTGACACACCGTGTGAAGAGTAGACGGTGTGAAGACATGATAGTATTTCACAACAGTGTAGTGTGCGCAGGTACAAGTGGTGTCCAGTGTCAAGTACACGCGGGTTCCCAGGCTGCCGTGCTGCGTCAGCGAAAGTGATTACCGGCTGACTTTCAAGGCATAAGCGGGCAGCGATTTACGATCTCAGTTTAAACGTTTTATTTATGTAGTTACCAGTTAGCTATGTTATTTTAGTATAGCTTCGAATCAGTCAGGATAACAAAAGAGAGAAAAACTATAGGGACGCGCGTATTGGATTATGGGTACGGCCCATTTCCTCTCGCAGAAAGAAAGCAGTTCCACTTTCGCTAGTAAGTTTTGTAGTATTTCGCTAAGTCAGTCGCTATTTACTTGTGCCGAAGGCTTGACAACTCACGCGCAGTTGATCGCGTCAAGTTTCACGCGTGGCGTTGCGCGTGAGTGGACGTCGTCGTGTCGTCCGTCGTCACACCGCGGCGCGGCGGCGCGGGCGTCGTGAAAGCCTCCTCCGATACTTTGCACGCAATGACTGGACGAATTTGATAGACTTTTTGTAAAGCTTTCTTTTAGCTACCATATTGTATGTCTAAGTGTATTTTTAAGATGAAAATTGCAAAGAGCAGGAAATTCTTGGTTTAATTAATCCATCAAACGCGAAGCAATTCATTCAAACCAAAGCTGCAGTTTAACAAAAGCTTGATTGCTACTTCTACTGCTAATGTATGTATTATACCACTTACAAGCTTTCCATATTAAATACTATATAGCTTCTTGGAAAGTCTCTTAATCTGCTAATAAAAAGGCAACTCAATAATAATGCGCAGGAGTCGAAGCTGTAATGTTAATGTTTTGAAACGCGATTAACCGGTGCCGGACCAGAATGAGTCAGCTAAGAGCTAATGAATGAAAGTCGTATGAATGGAGACGAGATACCGGTCGGTACACTCAGTACTTAGTAGGTACCTATCAGAGAAGTGACTCAGTCGCCGGAGTGATTGGGATTCAGTTAGGGTATCGGAGAGCAAGGCTTTCATTTAAAACTTAATATGACATGTTCGGCGTTTCGCACGAATAAATAGTGGTGGACAATCTACCCACAGCAATGAAAGATAAACTTTAATATGTTTGTAACAAAAGGGAGTCCCTTACGGGCTGTCGGCTTGGTCTTAGGACTTCGCTTTTAAAGAGAGTCTTAAATTACTATTTTAATTATTACCTTACTTGGCTTAAATTACTGGTTTTAAGTCGACACGTATGGCAACTGTAAATCATAAGTTATTGAACGACGCGTAAAGCAAGCAGCTTTCTTTGAGCTTTCCTGTTCTTAACGCATGGGACGACGTGCTGTCGCGCTAAGCCGTCGCATTAACTCTCCTCAGACATAGTAATCGGTTTCACTTACAATTTCGAAGAAAGTATGTCTTCCACGAACAAAACGGAAATAAACAATTTTCTTCCAGTAAAGACGCTTACATAAAAAAGACAAACAAAAGGGAAAAGTATAAAAGTGATGGCGAACTCACGAGTTTCCTGAGAAGACGCTCGTCCCAGCACTGGTCTACGTCGAAGTCCTCGAGGGTCCTGGTCTGCGAGCTGGTGACCTTGCCTCCGCCGGTGCTGCTGCTTGTGCGAACTGTCTCCTGAGGGACAAAGAGAAGAAACTTCGTTAGTTTGGTGGTGGAATAAGGGTTTAACACTTGCGACACCTTACCAAAAATGTCACATTTAAACTGGAAGGCAGACTTAACTCTGGTTTTAATTTATTTGATCACGAGGCGACCTTTTGGTTGCCGTCGCATTTAATCTTGTGAGATTAAGCATTACATCCTAGAACTGCTTATATAATTTTATTCTTTTTCCATTGAAAAGAGTATAGAAAAAATATATACGATTTTCTCGCGGTAACCAACAGATTTTAAAGTGACAGTTAAAATTTTACAAGACCTTGTACTGTGACTCACACTAGATCAATGTGTCCACTATTGCTAAACGAAGTTATTTCCACATAATAACAGTGACATCTTCACAAATAGCTCTACCTGACCTTGTTGGAGGGTTGGTCAAAGGCCGGCTGCGCAGGCGCCGCTAATTTACATCGCTGTCAATGAATCATTAGCTTTTCGTATTAGACATGTTGACAGATTGGTTTTGCGGATTTTGAGTGCTTACCTAATGCTCGTGCAGTGCGAAAAATGCTGTTATTTATACTTAGTTGTGGGGCTACTCTAAAACCCCTGAAGTTTCTCAGAAAATTTTCTCTCTTCGTATTTACTCGTACTAAATTATAATTAATCTGATTTATACAGTTATCATTATGTTTCCGTTACATTTTAACATTGAAACAAATTAAAAATATCTTATTTAATTTACATCATGTCATCAAGATAAGTGTATCTGAAAAATCTACATTTCAATCTTAATTTCATCAGAAATACAACGTCTGACATATTTCACTAGAAAGTCCAGCTGTTACAACATGTCGTGATACATTAAAAAGTTAAAGAATTTTAAAATTCATTGATCAGGAGAGATGTGGTAAAAGCCAGCAGCTATATCCGTGCGGGCAGAGATACGTTCTGTGCTGACCTTCAGTGAGCGATAGATTCGTGCAGGGCTGTGCGGCTGTACGTTTGTGGTTCATAAAGTTTATGGCGTTAGTGACGTCATCACGTATGAGTAGCAGATGTTTTATTGCGGAAAGATAGCAGTGTAAATAGTGATTTTATAAACAGGAAGCACACATTTTCAGCGTAACAAAATTCTAGAAAAGAAATGAATGAGAAACTATGAGGAATCTTACGCTAGATGCTCTTGTAGTAGAGAAATGGTTGGTAGATCGGTAAGAGTTGTCTTAACAGATAATAAACTATAACTAACAGCTGAACAGAGAACCGATCATTTAATTTTATTAACTGCGAATGGCAACCCTAATTGTGCTAATGAAGTATTTCAATGTAACGCTTGAATAGTTGTATAGTCTATTTCTGAGATTTGCTCAACAATACACACACGGGCAACGGTACTACCTATAGCAGCATTTTTCAGATAATGTGCACTGAATAGTTTGCTGTGATAGTACACATTACGTAGAGTTATTTCACGAATCCTGAAATAATCCAGGTTTACATTAACAATTGTAGTTTTGTGCAGTTACCTAGTAACTGCTAAACATAGTTTTTAGTTTTATTTTCTTAGGAACAGCGCTAATAGCCCCAGTGGTCTTATAGATTTAAGAATATATGAAACGCAGTCGATGATGTCAGGCTGTGGACGATATATCAAGAGAATCCTAAACAAACAGTGATAACCAGCTTCTAGTGTATCTCTAGGTGCACCCAACTCTGTAAATAAACCGAATTACACTTATGTAATAGGACGCGGCGCCGGCAGCGGATACGATTTATTGAAATCTTAAAAAAAAACATGATGCAGCTATTTGGCATGCGCTTGCAAACAAAATAATATCTATTTCAACGGAATAGATATTTGCTCAACCACCGACAGTTCTAGTACAGTTTTTAACTTGACTGATTCTTTCATTACTCTGGAATCATCTTAAAAAAACTACGAAAAAAAAAGCTCCGCTGCGTTTTGGGCTGGGTGGATTTGTGCTTAAGAATGTTGCGTAGTCATCGATAGCTGTTTTGTCATTAACAAAATTAATTTTAACCTGAGTGTGATTCTACCTTTCATTATATTTTTTGTCATGAGTCGATTCGCATACTTTTTCTGTACATGTTACTCTTGACTTTGGCATCAGGAGGGCACCTTGTCTTTACTGACTGATTGAGATGGTTCATGGAACATTTCATTTGAAAGAAAAAAAAGCCAATGTATTATTGTTTAACATTGAAATGAGAGTGCATTTGAGAGCTATCAATAAAAGTGTTTTGTTTGGCAAAAGACCAGCAGATAACATATATTGGGCTAAAAGGTTAAACATCGAGTCAAGCTCTGGGGCAGTTGCGGGTTACAGACATTTTCAACCTATTTGAAGCAACTTGTCAGTTTTTTGCATTGATTTTTAGCAGTGAAACTAAGCCATTAGTAACACATAGCATGGTTATAACGAGCCTACCATCTTTCCACTGCTGGGACACAGGGTAGTGATCATGAATTAAATTACGCAAAGTAACACATGATATTCATGAATAAACTTTATGACACGGCTGATGAACACCGCGTGTTTATCCTGCTCGGGCGCCGCTCCAACGCGGAACTGGCCACTTTTACGTTCAGACACTAAAACTTATGATGCGTTCTATATTAGTGCTGATGTCTTGAGAGATAGGCCCTGTTGTGTTTACTAGATGCACCAGGAAGGCCGCCAACTTGCGCGGCCGCCATTTTGGCAAAGTTGTCGTCAGCAGCTCAATTGTGTCGTGTTATGATCAATTGCCACAAGATGAGACGAGTGCTCAGTTGCAGCTGATTTATAAGGAAACTTTTCATTTCCTTTTAGGAGTTCTTCGAATGGAGTTTGTTTAAGGTCTTCTTTAAATTACGAAGACGTAATTTTGTTCTTTCTCTGTCTTTATAGCCATATTACTGCATCCATTACCTAGGACATCAAATCATCAAAAATAACAAAAACTAAACGTTAAGTATGTTTTATATTTACATTAATTCGTTTCAGGGAATTTCAAAATGGATTACTATTATTTTAATTATTGATTCTGTCAAATTCACTTTATCAAACGCCTCAACGTAAGATAATCACGTAATTGCTCTATGTTTTCCAGTGACAAACAAATAACCATCAAAATCAAATTAGTCATAAGAAGAAAACCTCAAGGAAAACTATTCAAGTAACGGGTTTAAAAGACCACAAAAATATTTTAAGTCCAATCCAACTTCACTTTAACCCATTTTTCTTAATTTTCTCAGCGACCGTCTCCCGCGCGTCTGTAGACTCCCAACTATTTACCAATTGCTCCGTGCTGTCAGTCAGTAGCTATGCTTAGCTCGTGAGTCAGCAGGTCAAATGGCCCGGATGCCTGAGGACTAAGTCTTGTTGCATTCTTGCTGGCAGCCAGGCGGACCGGGCTAATTCCAGCAGGGACAATGTCTCGTGTCCTTGTACAAGAATGCAAAGAAACTAATACTCCAAGAGTTCCCGATATTTTTGGTCGCAGTTATTTCAGTTGGGGACAGGTATTACAAGAATTTAGAAATGGACAAAGTGGTTTTCAAGGATAAAGACAGTTTTAGTACAGAGGCGGATCACTATTTCTCCTCTTAGTCAAGAGAAACCCTTCTCTTCTATTAACAGTTCGATAATGAGATATGGAATTCGAGTGAGAGAGAACGTATTAAGTACGAATATTGTCTCGAACTTTCATTCAAATGACTTGAACTATATTTAAAGTTAATCAATCATCACTCAATGATTGGCATCCAAAACAGAGCAGCGCATACGTGGGCGTTCGTTGACATCAGTGATAGGGCGCGATATCGACGTGAGTCAGTCATCTGTGCCTCTGAGCGCGCGTGCCAATTACGCAGGCCCTTTGATGTGGAGACCTTGTTTAGTCTGTGAGGCGCCCAAACTATTAGCTAGAGTTGTTGAACAATACAAACACATCGTTTGTAAGTATTGATGACCTAATAACAGTTTTATTTAGTGTATTATTCCGTCTGATTGTGCGATATTCTTTTGTAATAGTTGTACCGTTCGATAGGCAGACATCTGAAGCTTTCAAAGGCAAAAGTAGAAAGTTTATTTTGTGAAATTTCACCTGCAGAATACAGCAGTTCGGATCTGCTTCATATTTCCAGTTAATTCATTTACAAGCTCTACCAATTTTAAGCCCATTTTCTTAAACCCATGTCTGTGTTTCTTCAATGTCAGCAGTTAGCCATGGCTGTTCGATTTTCTAGCTAGACATTTTTATTATTTAGAAATATTCTAACTTATGTATGTTTATTGTGATTTGTTTGTATATCCTCGTCTAAAACGATAGCGTGATGTTATGATAGTTTATTTACCTACAGACAGAACAGCGTGGGAGTCTAAAAATGCGAATATTGTAACTTTCTACACACGTTTTATTTTATTCACAAATACTTCAGTTGAGAAAATAAAGAGAGACGAGATCATCATCTTTAGTAGTTGTTACAGCTGGCAGAAGATTGAGATGTTACGATGATCTGAGGACGATGGGTTGTAAAGCGCTTGCTATGTTGCAGAGTGGCGCCAAAATACCGAGTTTCTGGTCACCTACATCTCGTTTTATATTTATCTTGAATTTGTATATTCTTGTCTGTGCACTACCTATATGCTATAGTTTTCTGTCTGCTTCTAGATTCATTATCTGCCCAGTGCCCAGCCTTTTCAAAACTATATTGGAGTCGACTTCCAGTCTAAATGGATGCAGCTGAATTTCAGTATATTTCATTTCTTGACTTCCTGCTGTCTGGGGGAAGAGATACTAAGTCGCAAAATACCTCAAGCTACCAGGTCAGTTTCAAATTACCTTAGTATATTCCAATAACCAACAAGTTATTTAATCGCCTTACTCCAAAAAAGCTTCGTAGAACTAGTCTTCCTCACTGAAGACTCCCCATTCCTCTGTACTGACATTAAAACCTGACCCTTTTCCAAGCAATTGATCCACAACCGCGTCGTATAATAATAATAGGCGCGTTATATTTCAGAAGATCACTGGGCCACATTTTTGGCAGGTCGCTCCGAAACTGCGACGTAAAAATAAAACTGCGTGCGCGCATCTCCGCTTCCAATAGATCCGCAGTGGCGGGAAGTGGTGGGATGGCGGGATTGTGAATACTTTGTGCAAGGCGAAAGATGATAGATACGCTGATTACTAACCTATGGTTGAACATGAGCTTGATCTGTGGGATTACGTGTTTTATGTTTTGAGCTTCATTTAAGCTGTGGCGAACTATCTACCGCTACAATATTTGCAATTTTCGATAGTATTCCTAATGAGATGTTCGCTTTTCTAGTGTCTAATGTCCGTAGTCCGTATCACCAACCGATCTTCTGTCAGGAATATAATTTTAGAGATGTTTCAGGAAATGCACGTTAATAAATTCAAGAGTTTTTATATCTTCGACGTAATGTTTCAGCTATGGTAGCGTATTAGCGCAGTAAGCTGGATTAAAATAGATAATGCCAATGATTAGGTATAATGAGCTTATTTTAACGTCGTCATAAAACCTACCTACTACCAAGTAAACCTACTACCAAGTAAACAAACTTATGATAATAGAAGGCGGGTATTTTTCTTTATTTGTCTTGCCTAATCCGGCTAAACTGTTAATCTGAAAAAATATGTGAGTAGTAATATTAAACGTTTCACTTTCAACCAATAAGTGGACGAAGACATCAAATTAAAACATAAATAACTTTACGAAAGTGTACCTGATACGGAGTTTCGTAACATGTCAGGGCTCTTAATTCACAAAAAAGGTGGAGTTTTATGAGCCAAAATTGTTGAATACTGTAATATTGTTAATGATGTTGATACATATATTACGATGGGCGATTCAGATGTTATCTTCTTGGCGTTTCGATGGCAACCTTATTCTGATTACTGTTGAGTTCTTCTGTTAACTGTTGAGGTCACTATAAAGTTATTAGATTGTGATATTAATATGGTAGTGATGTAAACACACACCTTTGTGGGAAAGTGTAGTTACTAGTTTAATTATTCTTGGCCCTGCTTCCGTCAGGAAAACTGATGCTTCGATTATTGTTATCCAAAATGTTGCAATGTTTAAACATCAGTCTTAAACGTGACCATTTCTGGGACACAAGCCTCACTGACATCGCTCATCTCATCATCTTGACTCTTCATAACGCTATTTTTTAATCTTTATTAAACGTTTGATAAATAAAATTTAGCAAGTGCCAAATTTACGTAGTATAATAAAAGATTTTAGGTAAATTTGGATTCAGTTAAAGTGTACTTACTGTACCAGCGAAACATCAACATTCAATGGCTAGAACTTTAGCGCTAATGTGTCCGTAATTACGAAATATTTTACATGTAACTTTGCGGTTAAACTATGCTCATTGAATAGAATAGCCTCGCGGTTTAATTTGCGTGAATCATCTTTATGGCTCTCTACTTGCTTGGTCTTTGCAGTGGAATAACAGGCTAACAGTAACAGGAACTTGCTTGGAAATGTAACCGAGTGTGTTACACGTTGCAAGGTTCAAGCCCAGTCAGCTATTAGTTCGTCAGTAATTTTCAGTAACGGTTGTTACCTATCAAAGTTCTGCAACTGCAAATTGCTGAGACGAGCTCGTTTTCATAGTTCTTTCAGAGTATCCGTAACTGCCGTTATACAGGGTGTAAACAACCTCATCACGAAGCCGTCAGCCAAGCATTCACCAAGTAACTTTACGCTAATTTTAGCGCAAAGTTGCTGGGAAACGACTTTTTTTTGGGTGAAAAATCACGTTTTGTGGTAGAACTCAATGTAACGCACTCAAAACATTGTGCTGATGGATAGATTGAATAGTACAGGGGTCGTCGAGGTGTTTAAAGTAAAAATCTTACATTAAAAACTTGTATTTGAAAAAAACTTGTGAAAAAGTTGGAACTTTGACCCCCAATATCTCCGTAACTAGAAGGTTCCCAGGTATGGGGTAGCACAAAAAAATTATCGCACTGACGGGGAAAACAAGTGACTTTCGGCTTCGTTAAAAGGTTTTTTACACCCCAGGTTTTCGTATTAAACTTAAACCTTACCTTAATGTGATACCCAACGATACGCGTTGCCCGCAAAGTAATAGCCGGTGATGATGCCATTAGACAGCAATACATATTAATGTGCATGTACTCACGAGGCTCACCTCCGACCATTGTCAGTAAAATGAGCAGTAAATAGTATTATGTACAATTTACACGTGTGTAATTTTGTAATATTTAATTAAAATCTCATAATTGTCAAACAACTTAACAAATCATACAACTAATAGGTGTTTCCTTTATTTGCAGGCAATTACATAAGTGATTTGTTTATACCTAGTGGAGGTGGAGATGACATTGAAGTAAGTTATAAACATTTCATTTGCATGTAAACTAGTATACATAGTCAAACTCGTTTGGTTTAACACTCCACTTATTAAAATCTTCAAAAATAAAGAACGAGCATGGATAAAGTGGAAAAAACAGCAAAAACTTTCAGATTATGAAAAGTTCTCTGTTTATCGTAAACATTTAAACAACTATCGAATCAGTGCTACACTAAGTACATGAAGTCGGTCGAAGACAGCATTCCTCTTAATGTCAGGCACTTTTGGTCGTACATCTCCAACCACAGGAGAAGTTCCGGTCTTCCAGTAAACATGTACTACAAAAATATATCATCTAATTGCCCTTGCGAGATATGTTTACTGTTTTTGACATTTTTTAACTCTGTGTACGAGCCTTCAACCTTTGACCCTAAGAGCTGGGTACCTCCCGATATCCTTGATGAGAAATCAGCCTGTATTCCCCATATTTATCTCAAAAAGTGCGACGTACTTAAGTCATTGCTGTCCTTGGATCTAAATAAGGGGCCTGGTCCAGATGGTCTCCCACCTACATTCTTTAAGCATATTCTTTTTATTCTTTATTCATATCCTGTTCAACAAATGTTTAAGTGAAGGAGTTTTTCCATGCATATGGAAAAGGGCCTTTATTACTCCCATCTACAAAAGTGGAGATAAAGCCAACATTGAAAATTATCGACCTATTTCTATTCTATCCACCTTGTCTAAGCTTTTCGAGAATTTAGTACACAGTAATTTGTTTCCACACCTGAAACAGCTCATTATTCCCGAACAACATGGCTTTGTTCAGTCTCGATCTACCAGTACAAACTTAATGATTTTTACACAATTTTTATTTGAAAATATGGATAAAGGCACGCAGGTTGATGCTGTGTATACTGATTTTCGGAAGGCTTTCGACAAGATGGACCACAAACTGCTTTTGGACAAAATTGCCTTCAATGTCATCAGAGGGAATTTGCTCAGATGGTTTGTGTTGTACATATTCCACAGAACACAGAAAGTTGTTATCAATGGATACGAGTCCGATTACACAGTTGTCGAATCCGGCGTGCCCCAAGGTTCAGTCTTGGGTCTTTTATTGTTTATCTTGTTCATTAACGACATAAAGTCCTGTATAGTTAACTCTAAATTCCTCGAATCATGTACGCCGATGACATCAAATTTTTTAAATCCTGTACAAGTATGCAGGACTGCTTGCTATTACAAGATGATCTATGCAGACTTTCGCAATATTGTCTTGAGAATAAACTTTACCTCAGTTTACCAAAATGTAATTATATTTCTTTTACCAAAAATAAAACAAGTATTAAATTTCCCTACACACTAAATGACATAAACTTGAATAAAACTGACTGTACGCGTGATCTTGGCGTACTACTTGATAGTAAGTTACATTTTGATATATATATTGACAACATTATTAATAGAGCCTTTCAGATGTATGGGTTCATATTGCGGTCTTGTAAAGAATTTAAAAAGACTTCTACTATCCTCTTCTTGTATAAAACTTTAGTCCGGTCTCAGTTGGAATACGCGGTGCCCATTTGGAGCCCATTTTACGAAAAATATAAGCACAGACTAGAAATGGTACAGAAAAAATTTCTTCGCACTACTCATTATAAGTGATACCATACCAAGATTTCCTATGCGGATCTGATGAAACAGTACAACATATTGAGCTTGGAGCACAGGCGTACACTGCTGATGGTTATGATGCTGCACGGCATATGCAACAATAGGTTTAATTGTATGAAACTTTCAAATAAACTATGTTATGTAGTACCTAGGACTGTTAATCGGCGAGAAGTGCGGGCAATCCGCTTGTTCTACACAGAGAAGTGTAGAACAAATGCTGGGGAGAGAGCTCCACTCCGCCGATTATTAGTAACGTACAACTCACATTTTATAAATTTAGATATTTTCGCTCTTAATCAGAACAAATTTAGAAAAATAGCTATTGAATTACTTTCTGGTCATCCTTAACGATGACTGATTCATGCTGACGTGATGTTGTGATCTGGACGGGGAGCGCTGTCTACAGTTGGTCTGTGGGACCATTCAGGTTTATAAGCTTTTTTATTTTTATTTTTAAAAATAAAAAAGCTTATAGCTTTTTTATTTTTATTTTCTTACTGTCCCTTTCTGTATGTATACGTCCGTTTCCTTATTTCTTTTAAATCGATATGATTCCGTGGACAATAGTGTGGGTTATGCGTTTGTTTACTATTAGACCCAAGCTAACTATTAATATTGCAACGTGTAACTGTTTGTTGTCCCAAATAAATAAAATAAAAAATAAACTCAAAAGCCTCTACACTAAGTAGGTAGTTCTGGTTCTTCTTAGAGACAATCCTCAATTTAAAATTTACATCATAGCGGATACAGAAAATCCGTAAACTTTGTTATCTTATTATTTCCACCATTATCAGTTTTCTAAAAATCCTGAAATACTGATGTTAGATCACAG
Source organism: Xestia sexstrigata (assembly GCA_941918905.2). Classification (NCBI taxonomy): domain Eukaryota; kingdom Metazoa; phylum Arthropoda; class Insecta; order Lepidoptera; family Noctuidae; genus Xestia; species Xestia sexstrigata. The sequence goes on from OW799214.2 coordinate 21,029,051, forward strand.
CTGAGTATCAGGAACCCTTCAATCCAATACAGTTGGATACAAGTAAAACTGATGATAGTTATTCTTATTACTTAGTAACTGTAGTGTGTGATGTCTAGCTCGTCTAGGTCTTGCACCGATGCGGTCTACTGCGCATGCTCGAGAAGCTGCGCACGCGACTGCCATTAGCACGTTTAATTTCAACGGACGTTTTTGTAAAGCGGCCTCTATCGGCTAGCCGCAGAACTAATGCTGATGACAGCTCGTGACGGAAAACTCATGCCATTTCCTTTACCTACTGCGAAGATGAATGGTGGGTAATGTTTTCCGGAGTCAGTCTCCACTCAGGCAGGTATTGATGCTGATGAAAAGGAAATAAGTCATAGGAAATGAAATATATACGTGCAAAGCATCCGCGACATTGTAAAAAGCCATTGGTTTATAATATGAATAACAGATTTGAAATTGATTTTAAAAACCAGAATATAATAGTACCGATTATCGAAATCAATCTATAATCTAACTAAACAGTACACAAAGTGACAGTTTAGCAACGATAGATTTATTAGATAACTAGCAAAGATCAATGTAATATTGTATCCGAGTAAAAACTAGTCGATTGTGCGGAGACAAAAAAGGAACGATACAATATCGCAAAACACTACAGAGAAACCAGACGTTCGCATATTTCCATCAGATCATAAACCAAATTAATTTATGGATTCACAGAAGGTTATTAACAGATGCGTTTTAGGAAACTCATAATTGAGAGAGGGAATGTAGAGACAAAGAAAAAAAGAAGTGAAGAGATAGAGAAATGAGGTGAATGATATCAAAAAGGTTGACGATGACTGTAGAAACGACTCATAGTCCATTAGGAGCTAAGAGCTAAGGCTAGTGGAAGTAGAAAATTAAAGACAAGACTTGATGGGATTTGCAGCAAAGTTTTACTCACTACAAATGGCAGAGCCTCTAATCGATTGCATATTGCATGGTACTTCTGCAGCTCGTTATTTCAATATTAAATATAATAATTGGCAGAGAAAGTCGTAATGACGGAAAATCATACAAATTTTATTACGAGACAGCTTTATACACTGTTTTTATGTGTTTCCCATTAAATATTGACACGAAGTTTCGCAAATTAATTTTGCTTTTGGGTTATTGACGCAAGCCTAGTAACCTTGCTTTATATCTCAAATTATTGTTAAGCCAGTTATATCATCATCAACATCTGTCTTCTTAGCCGTATATGTTGGGGTGCAGTATTTTACACGGGCCCCCTCCGCTACTGCCTTGGAGCTTCTGCATTTCAGACGTCCACAACCCACGCCCGCAACTAGTAACACGACACTCCTTAATAAGATTGGTTGTCTTCAATGTAAAGCCTGAGTAAATGCATAACCTCATATCAATCAAACAACTCAAACTCTAGTCTTGTAAGGGGAAACAGCAAAATATATTTTATCTTGTCACACATTAGTCTAAAAATTTTATCCGCATCATGTAAACATAGTATAGGTAATGGGAGCCAGAAATTGGCATCGTATTCCAACTGTCTCGTGCTCTGGCTGGGAACACTGACCGTTCCTACAAGCATTTACACGCCTTTTGTTTCATATTCTGTTTCTATTTATAGGTGTTACACTACTACGGACCGTCTTGACTGGGATAAGCAGTAATCTCGCAGCATCAAGATCACGATGGGTCATATAAGAAGGCTCGGTGTCACCTTAAGTGCAATGGTCGGGAGATGCTCAAAGCTTCTTATGTGACCGACGAAGACTAGAGGAGATTCGCCTGTGGCATGAGAAATGAGACAAACATTCAACCAGGACGTGAAGATTAGTCAAAGACGTATTGGATTGATATACGATGAAAAGAAAAAAAGCTTTTTAATTTAATTACTGTTGGAAATTGTTGCGGAAATACAAAACGCTTTAAGTACGATTGTCACATCGTTAGTAGACATCTATTGGTTGGCTGAGATGATGATGAAAATAGCAAGTATAACAAAATCAACAGAACAATTTCTTCCTGCTCTGCAAGAGCATTCATGAGACATTCATTCGCAGTAAGACATGCACCGATAACTTAGACATCTAAGCAATTACGCCAATTGTTATTATTACATCCATATACATGACTTGCTCTCCGTTCCGCCCACATTCACGCCGTCTTCTCACAACGGTAGCAGCAGCACTGAATATTCATTTTAACACAATTATAGCTGTAAGAAGGTGGTGATTTCCATTTTAGTTGTTAGAGAGAAAATAACCTGCCATTATCTTGTGGTTGTTATCTTTTTATGTGGTTTTATGCTCGGTTTAACTAATGAGGTTCATTGTATTCTAAGCATTTGAATTAGTTTTCTTGTTTTAAATAAATAAGTTGGTGTCTTGACTTGAAGGAAGACTAGTATGTAAATTATAAAAGCCACACGTAATGATCTTCAGTCAGGCCGAAGATGGGTGATCATCCCTAAGCCAAACATACCAAGACCCCTCGGTGTCTTGGACAGGGCGCTGTTGGTTTCAGTTCGCGGCTGTCGGTCGTGGCACTTTGATTCTTTTTACGGGTCGTCCGAAGTCGACAACAAAGTCTTTCCAAGGCTAGGTAATAACTGGGTCGTGGAGATCTGACAGGAGGAATTTACGTACATTAGCATTCAGCTGCATCTGGATGGATAGACTGGTCGACAATGGCTTAGTACGACCGAACAAGCTATTTAGTTCACATTTTACAATGTAATTTGTTGGTTAAACTGTAAACCAAATAGCTTGTTCGACCGTACATGATAATCAGTGACTAATTGATATTACCGTTACTCACGTTTGCTGTTTTGAACAGGTATTACAGTAATTTAATTTAAAAATTAAGACCAGCAACTACGTTCGGAGAAAATGATATAAACTTCAGAATATGAAACTCTATCTATACCCATAGCAGTAGTAAAGTTTTTATTGTGGCAACGTTGTAGGTAAATCTGTAATGAGTTACTAGACTTTCCTTTGATTGAAAGGTGCGAATGACCGAACATGTTTAGAAACGTCCTGGAGAAACGTTTGTGTGGATGTCATGCTTTCTCATTTGTAGAAGAGAATTGGCACTAGTTTCTGATTAGGCTATTAGCAACCTGAAGAAAACTCGAATCAAGAGTCTTGTATCTATATTTGTGATAGTTACAGAAGCTTCGAAAAATTGGAAGTGAAAATAACAATAGGGAAAACTGATGTTGGTAGAGCTCTTTTTTGCATGCTCCAAAAGACTCGCCTAGTAGGTAAGTAATAATATTATAATATCAACAACCATAAATATTTCGCAATTTCTAAACAAAAACTTGGCACACGAAATCAGGAAAAGTCTAAAGGAGTCAATGCCACGATACCGTTTAATAATCTCCGACAATTTTCAAAATATATCAACTTGTCTTCTCACAATTTCTTTGTAAACCTTCGCCCTTACACTGGGAACTATCGCGCTCCATATGTGGACATAGGGAAGCAGAGACGTAAGGTCGTTAGCTTGTGTTTGTACGCAGCTTGGCACGGGACCAACAAACCGGCGCGAGCGCAGGGCTGATGGCCGACGGATTTTGGAGAAATGAATTAAGGAAAATGTGTAGTGTTTGACATTGTTTGTCGAGTATTTTCGTCTGGCTTTTTCTTCAATCAGTCATTGTCAAATCAGTACGCGACAGGCTAAACAGAAACTCAACAAAATAATATATGAATAGTTGAAAGAACATAACGACAGAACAGAACAGAACGAACTATTACAGTAGACAATAAACTTCTGCATTCAGACGTATAGCTGGTTTCAGGATAAAATAGTAAGGAGATTTACTGATGCGATGTATAAACGTGAATGAAGTAAAAGCAGAATATAAGAATTGTAGCAGGTGTTTTATTTTGTGCCAACCCCCATGGGAAAAAAGTGTAATTTTTAATATTGACATCCATGACAGATCTGGTTTTTCTCCAGACTACAATTTATGTTCGATTTTATTACGAAAAGATAATGATGATATCATGATGGTTTCCGTACGATGTGTTTAGTGGTATGTAGGTACTAGGTAGACGATCGCAAAAACGTGTGGCGCATGTGGCATTGTCGTAGGAGGAAGATGTATGACCGACGGATGCCAAACAGTTGTGGGGATGCAGCAGATTGGTTCATTCTCAATAGGTGTGGAGTACTAATTATAGAAGAGAGAATAGAACAAATATAATTATTAACAATAAACACGTGAACGTTTAAGATGAGAATGAATCGGAGTTTCTTGTAGGTGTTGATAATATACCCTTGGTTCCTGATCAGGCATTACATCTCGGCTAAGGCGTTAAACTAAATATTCTATTCTATTCTTCGAGAGTAGGGAGAGGAGTGACAGTTTTTTATGAAGATCAAATGCAAAATTCAATAACATTGTTCCTAAAACAAGTCATTCCACTGAAATAGAACACAAGCGCTTCGCAAAACAAACGCTCAATCAAATCCACACCATTTCAGTCATAAACGTGATCACAAACAAAAAACGCGACCCTGTTCCCCGTACCTCCGGACAAAGACAGCGCACGCGCTCCCCACGTGGCGTGACTAGGGAGATCTCACACATACGTCACGGCTGTATTTCTGGCTGTCAGAGGCGGACAAAGGGACTGACTCCCACTGTGGAGATGGTCCCCTCAATGATGCGACGAAAATAAAGGGTTTTGTTTGTTTTTGGGGACATTTTTCCTGGTTGAGACAATTCTGTTGGAAATATGTTTTGGCGCTATCGTGTTCCGTGGAGGAAATAAAGTAAGCATTATTAAATTATTTTCACAAAGAGCAATGTGAAAATCGACTGTACAATCAAACCACACAACCACAATCACTGTATCAATTTTCACAACACCTAGCTTTTATTTTCTGAAAAGACTGTTTTTCGTTGGTATAATTCGATATTGTGACTGAGTTGTGATTTGAGTTCACTCAGTTTTACTACTTTCAGATTCAGTTGAGTTATAAGTAATAGATTTTATCCCGACCTGATAACAACAGTTTTCCAGATGCTAATACGAAGCTGCATCGATTGATTTTCCTAAGCTAAAAAAATAAGAGATTAATCGAGTTATTTTCACTTTCCTCTCCTATCAAGCACTAAACGTATTTATTATAGGCGTGGAGCCACTCGCTTCACCTTGCACTACTTGAGATATTAATAGAGCCCTTGTGGCTCCACAAGCTTCGAGTAGAGAGCATGTGTACGATGTGCGTGGTGAGGCACCGCGTGTTCTCGATGTGTTCCGGGAATTGCCGGGATTTAATTGTGATAGAAGTTCTATACCTCGCTAAAGTATTGCTAAGTATTATTCAAGACGTATGCATATATTCGGGAATCCGCTGGATGTGTTAAGCATAGAATCTGGCATCGTGGCGATGATGGGGGAGGCCTATGTCCACCAATGGGCATATTTCAGCTTATATGGTGATGTAAATATTCTTAAAAAAACTAGGGTTGGAAAGTTTGACCCTGTAGTCTTGATACTGTGACAATAGTCTTTGACATTGGCTTTACCACGAACCTCCATTCAAAATATTTATTATCAGGATTTCAGGAATAACATTATTTTCCACGAAAAACTCAGAAGTAGTTTAAAGATGCAGTTTATGAAAAACAGAATGTAGCTGACAAGAAATCTAAAGATGATAACGAGAAAATCAATCCATGAGACTGATACAGTATATATGAGAATGAAAATGCATCAATTGGCAATTTTAGCCCAACACCTCCCCCCAAGAGACCTAATAACCGTGGTGACCCAGTTGTGTTGGCGCGAGATTGGCGTGCTATTATAATAGTCGCAGGCGCATCGGTCAACGACCGCTCACAACGTGGTGTGACCTGAAGACACGATGTGCGGACGCGGAAGCGGATAGCTGACATTTGAATGTGTGAATGTTGATTGAGACGATGTTTGGTTTCGTTTGAGCTGTGAGTTTTAGCTAATAGTACGCAGGATCCAGATCAGTTGACAATGTGTTGATTAGTTATCAAGCCTTATTTGACACTGGGTCAGGTGAATAATAAATTAAGCTTTTATATGACGAGACAGTCATTACTATAACTACTAACTAATTATAATTGTTAATTTTTATTTCAAATGTGTGCATAATTATGATCCTAAATGGATTGAAATAAATTATTTTGAATTGAATTGAATTGAACACAAACACACAATCATTCAATTGCACTCTGATTGCATTTGTAATACTTAAATCTTGCATTATAGGGCCATAGTATTACTTGTCTTTACTACGAACAAACTATGAGTCTGTGAGTAAAAACAAGGCATTTCGCGATGTTACCATAATATTAAAAGATTTTTTAACAATAGTGAAAAACCCGCTATCCGCCCTCGCTCCCTCCAGCACTACGTCTGTATATCCTACCCTCGCTTGGCAAGTGACACAGCACTTCGCCATTCAATCGCCGCCTAATTGATGGCTCTTTGATTGCCAATTAATTACCACATTTTATGCTTGTGACCATTTGTGAACTATGTTGTGTAATCTCATTATTTCAGGTGAAGTAAGTGTTATAAAACTTTCAATTTTAAGAGTCTCGATTGTGAGGGATTATCTCGTAGAAAATTCTGTTATACGTGTGAGAAATCTTGAATACATAACTATGTATATAAGAGTATTCCTTTGAAGCTTTTAGAAGGAGGAACAAGGGGATATTCCTGTACTTATCGACTATCGTGGACAAACAGTTATTATGTAAAGCAAGAGGATTGGCGAGTTGGGTACCTAAAAACCAAACGTTTCAAAATCTAGTTTTATACAAATTATAGGTCTAATATCCGTAGTTATTTTCCAAGCTAAAATGTTTTAGTTTTATTAGTTGTTGGGAGTAATTAAAAAAAACATGATTTTAGGGTGTAGCCCCGTTACGAAAACAAAACGCATTAATGCAAAACAAAGTGTTTTAATAGTACACACACATCCTTTTTAGTAGTATAAAACTAACACGCCAGTTTTTGTCATGTGTACAATTGTATGACTTATTTTTTATATACTTACATCTCTTGGATGGATAAGTCCAACGTAAAATAATAGTTACGAGGTTTTCATCCTCGGCAGACAAGACATGTTGGCGAAGGCGTGATAAGCGCACATCACAGTTTATACACCGAAGATCAACTGCCGCCATTGTTATAGCATGAGCAACATTCACAGATCATACATTTGCACCAAAACAATGTAAAATAAGAGTCCTATCTCAGTTCTGCGCAGAACTATACTCAACTGAACCCAAATTGTAATGATATAGCAACGTAGTGGCTCAAAATAAGAGTTCTCACTTCAATTATAGATGCAGAAAACATTACAGGTACCACAAACGACGAATTAAGCAGGGATTCAACGTAAAAAAAACCGGGCAAGAGCGAGCCGGACAGACAGACGGATAAGAAAGTGATCTTATAAGAGTTCCGTTTTTTCCTTTTGAGGTACGGGGATTCAACGTAAAAAAAACCGGGCAAGAGCGAGCCGGACAGACAGACGGATAAGAAAGTGATCTTATAAGAGTTCCGTTTTTTCCTTTTGAGGTACGGAACCCTAAAAAAACTATCATGACGAGATTTATATTTCTTGTATTTGACTTAGGTAACAGCGAAATTTTTGTTTTCATTATGGGTCTGCCTTGAGTTGCATAAGTAGGTACAATAGGTACCTTTAAGTATTATTTTGGTGGTCCATGTTTCAGGTTATGTATGAATTAATTTAATATCCCCAAGTCTAATGTTCCACCGTTAAACCATTACATATGTTATTATACTCTATTGTAGCATTCAAATCTATATATTCATTCTATGAAACGGTAAGCCTGACTGGTATACTGAAAATACATGGGTTTCTGCCAATCTCCTTTGAGGTAATTGAGATTATAATTTGGAGACAACGTAAATGTCGCACGTTTGACGCATACCGAGATACGCATTAAATTAAAATCAAATCTATTGTAATGAAACTGAGATTAAACATTGATGATAATGTCAACGTTTTCTTTTATACTCTAATGCTTTGAGTTTCATATTGTTATGTAGTGGCATTGAGCATTCCAATTTAGTATGCAATTCTGTTTTTGGTGTTGGATACGATTTTACAAACAAAGGAAGAAAACAAAATCTTAAAATACAAAGTCGGTCCCGAGAACCCTTCGTTGTTACCCCAAATGTTATTTGCCTATCGTTCAAAATTTCTAATCTGTTCTTCAAGTTATAGAGCTTTCAAAATTAGTCAAATTTTACCGAACAACTAAACTATGAAACCTTTATCTTTTAAGTCGATAGAACAAACTTATAGTTATGATTAAGCAATCGAAGGCTTATCTAAGAACGTATTCATGACTACAGATTAACTACAAGTGAAAGATATATGAAATTGCTTTAATGAGGTGTCAAGCCTATTACATCACAATGATGATGATGAAGCATCACTTCCTGTCTCTAAAAAGTGCCGATCATCGTGTGAGGATACAGGTGTCAGTGAAAGGTGTTCATTGGCAATTCATTTATTATGCTAGTAACTTAGATGACTTGATTTGTGTAAGTAGTCGGTGGTTGTTAAGATTTCAAGAAACCGTTTGATTTTGGTCAAGGCAGTGAAAAGAACATTTTATGTTAAAAGTTAATTCGATATTGGACTTTATGAAGATAATGTTGGTAAGACCCTGAAACTACGATGCAGTTAGTACATTACAGCTATTTTCTACCAAAAGGTCAGCTTAGCCCTGTTTCTCAATTAACCATCAATCCTGCCGATACATATCTGCCCCACCGCTGCACCGTCAACTATCTAGCAAGGAATGGATAGAGTCGCCATTACGGCTGCCTAGATAAACATCTCCCATTACTTGAGATGCTGGTAAGCGGAGAAAGATAATAACCCTGTAATAATATTGTGGAAACAATGTAATTTAACATAATCACCGCTGTCCAACGGAGATACGGTTTTGCACAGATGGAACAAGTACAGTAAGGTCCAAATTTTAAATTTCCGCGTTTCAAGTGGTCGTGGTTTGACTGTGAGAATTAGCTAGTGTTGATTATTTAAAAGAATTTATTTTGCGTTAACGTGTTTGTATCGTAAGATATAATGTTTATACTTCAACTGGAAACACCTTCATTGTTTTATTTATTTTCTTTTGATTAACATTTGTTGAGCCTCAATAACTCTGATCAATAAATGAATGATACGTTAAAGTTTTCCTATTGTTGATTATTTATTTGTTGTTTATTGCTCAAGCAGAAATGTCCCGATAAAGTGGCCCCGTCTGAACAACTCGACTTTACCGCCAACAACTTCAGATGATGTAGTTAAATAAATAGCAAGCATATCATTTGTTTTGTGCTGTTCGCAAGCTGTACGTAACATTATTTACTGTGTGGTGGCTGAGCTGAGGAAATTATTTAACGGTTTCTTTTTTATTAGGAAAAACTGTGACTGTTTTGTTTGTGGAAAAATATGTTTGCTTTGAACCTGTTTCTTTCTAGCAAGTAGATATACAGCAAGTAGACTACTTAATTTGTGAAAAGTGGCAGACAAATTCTTATTCTTTCTTTTTTTTTTTTAATTTTCTTCTCTTTTGTTTTTGCTTTCAAAAGCATCTAAAAATAGTCTCTTTCATTTGAACGCAGGAAATATCTTTCACTCACACACCAAATACTTGAAGTACAAATATTTTAAGAAAGTCTTCGACACCTGCCCTTGACTATTTCCCAACATTTCTACTACAAACTCTTTTATTTGTTGTTTAATTCTAGCGGCTGTGTGCCGCAACCGACCTCCGGGTGACACGCGCTTGACAGACGCACGGTCATGTTTGACAGTTGAACTGACTGTGTGTAGTGTAGGTCACAGGTAGGCCAATAAAATACACATGACTTATCAAGAGTTTTAGTAGATAAATTAAACAGAGTGTAATCTCTCGATAGAAATCACTGTGTAATTTGGAAATAAATAAGGCAAGGTAGACGCTCAATGATATTTTACAACATGTCTTTGCAAGTACCTGTACCTATACTAAGATACTTGTTAAGAGCCTATACTACCTCAAATTAGCAACTCAATATTTGGTAGTTCAAACTTCGTTTGAAATACTGTTAGAATAAAGTTCTAATTAGCTTGCACTACAAAGTGGTTGTTACGTCAGTCACTGCGGCCAAATAGTGCGAAATTAGAGGTTTTTTGCGATTTACAAAAAATCTATTGATTGGACTAAAAAAATAAATAATATAAGACCTGCTTTGTAGTTAGTTCAGTTCGTATAAAAAGTTTCATGATCTAATTTGAAGTATTTTATGATTGCCAGCGGTTTATTGTTCAGTTTAGAGGTAACTTCGGTTTTTTTTTCTATCGAGAAAATTTTATGGAATCGTGTTTTCGCCAAATATAGGACCTAACATTAATCCTCAACTTTACCATATATTTATTTCAAAATTAATGCTGCAGTATTTTAGGCGTAACGGAGGATCATGCTAAGCCATTTGAGGTAGTATAGGCCCTTAAGAAGTAAAATCATTTTCCATTTTCCACTGAAATTCAGTTTCAGGAAGCGGCTCGTGACTGTGTATTGGTGTTTATAGGTGACCATCTAGTAACCTATATGTAAAGAATAGATGTGGGTTATGCTTCTAGCGTTAACGTTATTAGGTTCGATTACTTCATAGGTGTTATAATTATTAAAGAGCAGAAACAAAACGTATAGGAATTAAGAAAATGGCGGTAAACGTTTAGACTGAAAAATGTTAGTAATTCTCGGCATAAAGGTTTAAAATATTCATGACAAATTTCTATTGCGATTCTTTAATGAAAAAAAATCGCTTAAATAATTATCTATTTTAGTGTTAAAGTTCAAAGTCCGCTGAAAGCTCGCGTGACGTCAACGGCGGATTTTAACTGACGCCGATAAAAGACGATCGGTAAAAATATAATCGACTCAAACACACAGAATCAATATTATAGCATTTTTCAGCCTATTTTAACACAGATTAAAAAAAAAAAACAATTATTTAACTTAATTTAAAAAAAAATATAATTACACACCAGCGATTTATTTATTGATTTTTCATGCATTAAAAATGGTTGGTGTGTTAAAAAGTAGGAAAAAAAATCGTCAATTGCGAACTCACCACAAAAAGTAGAGCTGAAAATTATAGCAAATCCTGAAGGAATCCGATTTTCACTATGATAGGGTCTACACCGGTGTGTGTTACACGCGGTACTACTGCACTAATTAGTTATTAAACTTAGACCATAACATTATGGTTTATTTTTTAATGGTTATCATGGCGTGTCGGCGCGTGCCATGCGCGGGAGTCGGGGACGGACTGCGCGCGCCGCCCGCTCTGACGTCACCGACCCAAATATAGTGCCACACACATCACACGCTATTTTCACCCCCCACAAAAACGAACCCAAAAGTTATTAAAGCTAAAATTTGCTTGAAGTATGACGTGAGTTAAGGCGTTAAGTAGTAAATGGTGGTGAAATGTCGGGCCGGGCGTGTTATTTTTGCATAGGATTTTCATCGCTTTCCGCACTAGAACGCGTGGCTTTAAACGGCAATAAGACGGCGCTTGCGCATCCCAGAGCTTTTGTTTACGAGAATGTCGCAGTTCGTAGTAACGTAGATGTGGGGTACAACGGTAATGATGGGAAGATATTTGGCCCACACGTGGGCTGCGACAAAGAGTTTCAGCGTGGGAAAACTTTAAATCTTTCGTTACAAGGCTTGGCTTTCATTGCGATGCAGAATTGTTTAAATGTTTTAAGAAATTTAAGAAATAATAACCTCTTTACACAAAGTTTCGTGGAGATATCCGATGTGTTGTAAAAGAAGAATGTTTGTTTACTTTTCGTTGACCTTCTTGTGTAATGGGTTGAAGTGGGTCACAGTTACACACCATGAAATAACCTTGCGGCCAGATTTAACAGGGCTCGGTTAACTGATCGACTTTAAACATAATACAAATACAGCTTTGTTCAGTAAACGAAAACTGTTATGTTGTATTAGGTGTAGAAGTTTCAAATAATGCAACTTATCGGCTTTCTTTTGACTTATTTTATTGGATAGGCATATTTTTTTTACTTTACCAAGAATTGAAAGGTCTATAAAAATACCCATTATTATTACATATTACATATATTTACATAATTTAAAAGAGTACCTATACCTGATTTTTCAAATTCAAATTCAAATATTTTTATTTGTAGAACATAGGTAAACAAAAGTACAGATGTCAATATTAATAAAATGTGCGCTATGTCTTGCCGTCAACGGCGTACAAATATTCCAATTAAGTATAATTTCTTACGATTAGTTGGTAAATAAATTATAAAAAAAAAACAGTAAAAATAATAAAACAGTACAAATTAATAATGAAATTAAATTATAGCAATCCAAAAAATAAAAATGTTCAATTAATTAATTAAAACAATACATTTTACCGGATCACGGAACATTAAAATTAAATAAATGAATAAAACATTTCATGCCCTTGTTTCTCCATAGCAATCTACGTGTTGGAACGGGCAAGTAGTTTCAACTTTCTGACCAACTGACGGACTCCTGCCTGTTGCTGGTTTCATTTATTTTCAATAAACCGTCTTATCTAATACTTACTTACTTACTTTCTTAGCCCTGAGAAAGGTAAAGAAAATGTCTTGAGAACCCTTTACCATACCATATATACCACATTCCTCTCATTTCCCAGTCTTACCAGATGCTACTGGACCTGTGCTTTACGTCTTGCAAACACCTGTCGTATTTACCCACCTATTACTAACATTGCCCCACATGGGTACGAATGATAAACAAACGAGCACGCGTGTGGAGACCACGCGTGGCATGTACGCGTGTGCGGCCGGCTGCGCAGTTCATCACACTCTTACTTATCACCAGTGTATTTGGACATGCTTCTTTGTCATATTGATCGCCTAATAAGGAGTTTTGATGTTTATTTTTAAGTTGAAATCTAGGGATGTCAATTTTTTATATTAACAAAAGTTTTCGTAGCACAGTGCTACGGGGTAGATAGATTGGTTTACGAGTTTAAATCGTCTGTTGTTTATTTCATACTGAACGGCTGTACTATTCTTATCCCAAATTGATTTTGACTTTCAACGTTGATTCCTTTGACCCAGAGTATGTTAGTCGGCGATACCAATTTTATTGTCAGACTATATTTATGACAATTTTGTTACCGTGGTTTCGAGCGGGAACTTCATAGTAATCCGTGATGCACCAATGTACGGTCGACCAAGCTATTTGGTTTTCATTTAACATGCAAATTACATTGTAAAATGTAATTTGCTGTAATTTAATGTAATTTGATCCCGCATTTGCGGTATCCCGCGTTTGCGGGATTGGATTCCCTAAATCACGCTTATATGCTTTCGCACCGATTACGTAAATGTTTGAAGATTTTCCCTTCGTAAAAGCTGCGCAGTGGAAAGGTGGTTAGGACGAGACAATTATCTTATCTAAAGGAAAGCCGTTTACAAAAGTATGAAGGGCGGGAGTTTTGCGAAACTGCCATACATTTAACGTTCAAAAAGTTCTCATTGGTGTCGATTCTGTTGTGCACACTAAACTTAATTTAGGCTATTGCTATGTTTTTCTCTCTAATAAAAATAAAGAGACGGATGTAAAAACATGTCGACTAAAAACACGGTGAAGCGCGAGGCATAGTTTGACATCTCTAACTTAGTTCAAAGCTATAGCCGTCCTTTTCTCGCACTGCCTTTCAGTAAAAGATAGTAATAGCCTAAATTAAGTTTAGTTTGTGCACAACAGAATCGACACCAATATCAGTCTAATTTGAATAACGATGATTTGAATAAAAATATATACTTAATTTAACATTTATCTATTATATTTCTGCATCCCCTATCTGTGACTGCGAAGCACCTGCATAGTTCTCTGCCTCACAAATCAGAGCTGCTAATCACCTGCGCTACACTGCGCGGGTTGTATTAAAAAGCCATAATTAGTAGGCCATTACTGCGAGCCTCAAATAAATAAATAAATCAATGCTCGAGCGCGTGATTCATGCGCGTCTCGTGCCAACCGCACTGCACACGATACTGCAATTGTGGCACAAAATTGGGGAATAACAGAAGGTTTGCTATCCAAGAGATCATTGTGGCGACGGGAAGACTGTTAGCCTGCTGCTGCTACGTTAACAGAGCTCTTCTGAAAGATGACGATCCCAACCGCAAACCGCAGCGGCACTCTATGACGGCGGCAGACGGCAATGCCTCATCTTCCGAGGCGTTTTCCTAGAGTTACACGGAAACCAGTGGTGTCTCTGCCATACCGGTTGGCCCACTGGCTTGTAACTCTCGAAGGTTCCAGCGCCCGTCTTATTATCAACTGAGTTTATTTTGCAACGTCATTACAAGTGGGTGTTCTGAACGTACTCACGGTGTGAGTGCACTGCAGTGTTGTGTTTAGCGTAATATTGTATTGGATTAACACCTGCGTGATGTATTGTGTGGTTACCGGGTTACACGTTAAGAATAGGAATACAGAACGCTTTTCCCGGGTGTAGCAAGTATAGCTACAATACAGAACTGCCGTCTTGAATACCGTTTTTGACAATGTAGGCAAAACAGTATGGTGGAATAACGAAAATGACTTTTAAGACACTTGGCCGCTGGCCGGCGCGCGGCGGTCGGTCCACGGACAATGTGTTGTGTGTGTATTTTGTGTTTAGCGCGCTTCCGCGAAAATTATTGTATGTAGGTCATTTACACAGTAGACGACAGACCGAGACTATTGGCAACTAACAACGTACGGTCTCGCCTTTTTGTGTTGCCTTAATGATTCAATTACTATGCTATAACGACCAACAAAATAAATCAAACACCCTTCTCCTTAATTACATCGTCCAATTTGGTAGGTATTTCCTGTAATCCCTATGGGTCATCCTAGACGAGGCCTTATCCTACACGTACCTGCTTAACCACGAGCTTGCTGGTGGGCTTCTCGGTGACGTAGCCCTGCATGCCGGCCATCAGCACGGTGGCGCCCAGGAACTTGTTAAGCAGCGCGCGCGCTTCCGCGTCCTCCGTCGTGTCGCCCTCCTGGATCACTGGGGGAGGAAGGAGGGTTAGGGAGGGAACTTATTCGTAGTACTTATAAGCCGAGAAGAGAATGTAGAATTGGAATCCGCTTGAGTCGATCACAAAAAGCCAGGTTAAGCTCAGACAACTTGCCACGACGTTGGACTATTTGTTTTTATTGCTTGATTTTCGGAGATTCGGTTCAAGATGATTCCTTGACGACAAGACAGTATAGTCGCTCCGTTACCGTTGTGATGAAGCTGATATTTCACATATTATGTGAATATATCAAAAACTTTTCTTGGTTGTTGATAGTGATAGTTCGTGTTTGGTTAAACAACGAGAACTTTAAAGAATAGCTGAAGCTATTGCGAGTTGCGGTCGTGATTCACGACAAATTTACTTTGAAAATTTCTTTATGAGGGATGGTTGGTACAATGAAAGTATTGGTATTGGCGGTTATAAAATATTGCTCTTCTGATTTTCCCTATATTTGCGGATTCAACCTAGAAGAGAACCTCTGCTGAAAATAATTTGTACTCATTTGCTAACAGAAGTTTTCTTGCTTTTAATGCTTGATGCATCTCCACACAATATGCACGGACATAGCGTGTTGAATGTTACCCCATTTTTTACCAGATCGAGTTAATATTAAAACGATAGCTACTTATTATCGCGGCCAGCCGACCATGTGAGACAATTAGCTTTTTTAATTGAGCTAATTACTGTCCTACTGACCAATATGGTCTTGTCATGTGGTCTTCGTCTTCGTTTACACGACAATTAAAAATGTTTTATGAAAAGGTCATTGGGGAAGGTTAGCTTGAGTAGCATAGTCGGCCTACAGTGTTCCCACAGCTGGGCCACTGGCCTATTCACTGTGTGAATGAGTGGCCCGTAATCCACCGCGCTAGCGTCGTCCGGTTAGTTGGATCATCTTGTAATGTGTGGCTGTTTATGTTCTCTATTTACCCTAAGTACATCTTTATTCTGTCAAATGTCCCAGACCTTGGCAAGGATTTTACGGCTAAGTGTCCCACATCTGACTCTGGGATACCATTCCAAGATATCCAAATCATCTTTCCCACCGCTTCCTCATGCTTAGGTACACCTGTACTAATACACAGGTGTTTTTAATTGATAGGAAATCAATAGCTCTGCCAAGCGTGACTAATGAGACGAGTATCACGTCGTGGAGAGAGTGGCAGGGCAGACATTACTTAGATGTTGGCACCATGTGAGGTTTTCATCGACTTTCCATCAAACGTGTTGGTGCCAAAAGTTGTTTCCATTTACATTGCATGAGAAACAGAAAATTATGTTATTCACAAGATGGGCCGATAAAGCTGGTGAAATCCGCTGCCTGCGAGAAGAACAGGCCCGGACGATGTGGCGACGCTTGATATTTGGTATGACATGATATGGTAAGAAAAGAGGTGTCTGATGAGATGACGAGTACCTAATAGAGAAGTATGGAAGAAGAAGTCAAGAGAATGATGATCATCACGACGGTGTGGATGATACATAGGCCAAGTGTTGGCCCGATGCTTAGAATAGGTCTCTCTGCCTATACCACCTGCAATTAGAACTGAGTCAATAAATACCATAACTAACCTATATCAGCATTCTTCATCCTCGTCAATATATCCTGTACTCCTGTGACCTTGGTACTGCTGTCGAGGAAGGACTTCTCCCCCCGCGCGCCCTGGTGGGTGGTGGTGCCGTGGCGACTGCTGGTGGTGGTCACAGTCCTCACTCCGCCGCCCACGCGCTCCGTGGTGACCACTGTGTCCTCCACGGAGCCCAGGCTGTGCTCACTGTCCGTGCGGGTTAGCCCTGGGGAGGGTGGAAGGGTTAGTTTTGCAACTTTAACATAGTTTTAGATTGTATCAGGTTAATTTAAGTACCAGGACCAAACGAGCACCTAAGGTTTGTAGTACATCCACAAACATCAATATTATTTTCTAATAATTTTTATTATGATTACAGGATTGTGGGCCTCGATTGCTCTCCTATAGCATAACAAATACCATGTTCGTGCCGCCATAAAAATTCAATCAATATTTGGTACCAGCTGGATAAGAATTGCTGAGAATCTAATTGAAAGGCGAGCGAATAGAGAAGCCTATGTCCAGTAGTGGACTGCTGTATGCTCATGAAGATTAGGTCCTTAAATGGAACGGTTCTTCGAAGAGGAACAAGTGGTACACAATGAGTAGCAGTGGCTTACCAGCGTGTGCCGAGGAGTCGCTGGAGACGCTGTCCTTCATGGTGGTGGTGCGCAGGATCAGGCCAGCCTTCGGGTACGTGGTGCGCTCAGCCTTGGAGTTCTCGTCTACGTAGAGGAAAGCGGATAATTAGTGGGTAATTATACCTAACGGTCATGAGGGTTCACGACATCCTTGAAGTAGAGGTCGTTTTCGAAGGACATGCTTTTCCTCAGACCTCTTATTATATTTATGTATGTATAGATATGTATAGGTACTATTACCTCGAAAATAACTGTAATAATAACAACAATTTGATTTTGAAATAAAATATGTCCAAAATCATAGATGATTTGAACATACTTCAATATGGTTGAGTTGAATGGCGCCGGTACATGCGTCATGTTTGTGAACGGGCGCTGTCAGTTGGGACTGGTCATCTCTTAGCTGCCAAGGTTCATTTTAATTACTTTATTCGTAAATTGTTGATCTAATCTTTTACTCTGGACGCTCTTAGTGTGCACGTCTTTCTACATCGTTCTCACATATATGTATAATCTCAAAATTAATGATGTAACCAAGATTTTGTAACAATAATTGAATAATTGATTTTAAAAGAGTGTCCACGGAGTTTCTTGCCCGTTCGTCTCCATAGAGATCTACGCTAGGGAATGGGCAACTACAGTTCTTTCTCAAGTTATTATGCCTTGTAACTTGGGACTGTAGCTTTGATTTTCTTTTTGTATTTTTGACATTCAGAAGTGCCGTAATGGTCTAATTGAAATGAATGCTTTGAGTTTGAGTTTGATACTAAGTACCTAATCTGAAATGAGGTGTACATAATCTGAAGTCATCGGTGCGTAATGTAGCTGTAATATTCGATTTGAAACATGAGTTTCATCACCGTGATACTAAACATCCTGTATTACTCGTAACGTTCAATTTGTCAAAACATCGAATAATAAACTCCGTCACAATCACAACTGTAACAAGAGGCATTTATTTTTAAAGTATTTGACAACTTCCCGTAAGTCATCGTGTCTTTAGTGCCGGCTGTGGTGCGGGTAACACCGCGGGGCAAGTCATACTAATGACATTTTAATAGGTAGTTGACCTCTGCGGTCACAACACGCGGAGAGATGAGTAATGAGCCGTGTGGATAAGATAAGATAGCACGACGGTGTTGAAATCTGATGATGTAATGAAGTATCTGAAGTATGTAAACATGATTGTAAACATCCATATAGTGAATGAATTGATGATGACTATTGTTTTTGAATCATTTTCATAGTATGTAGCTATTTCTTGTCGAGTTTTGGACAGACAGCAAAAAAATTCAGACTAAGCAAAAAGGTTTTGTTACAAAACAAGTTCTGCTTTAATTTACTTGCTTACAATGGTAATTTTTTGTAAATTCAACTTTTCGGTATGTTTTGGCAAAAAAATTGCACTAGCCGTGACACACTTCCTAATAGAAAATAGACTTTATTATATTTAGAATTTATACTTAGAAACCTTATTAAAAGCTACGATAAGTAACCAACTTAAAAGTAATGCAGAATTCACAGTTAGTAATCTACATTACGATTGGAATAAACCCTTCTATGTCTCCCCATGTGCCCCATGTGCTAAGGACGAACACCGTTAAATATAAGATGTAAGAATGTCTTAAGAAAATAGTTATTATTCAAGACACAACAATGCGTATTGTGATTGTTATGTTTTGAATAGTAATTAGTTTCTACGCATTGTTATGATAATTAAAAAAAACTGTAAAAAGCCCACTTACCCAATCTCCGATAAATACTGAGCAACAACTTAAAATTATAACTAGAATCCTTGTTTGTATCCATTTTAACGAAATATTCAGAAAGCACACCACATGTAAATAGTACCGCTCACAAAACCTCGTCGGGTTAGTCCGAGAGGCAGTTGACGACTGAAAACGTAAACGCAGCCAGTGCAATATGAAAGTTTAGTATGAAAGTTATTACGTAAAGAGGTGCACGCTAACGCGCTCGCGTGCGTTTACGTTACGTTGTTATTATGTGATATCACGAAACTTCAATAATTTCCATGAGATTTTGGTGGGAAAATATATTGATGCATTTGTTGGTTAAGTATCACATCGAATCATGTTTTTGCCTGATCATGGGTTTAACATGAGGTGACACATTATTGTAACAACAGTCCTATTGAATTACTTAATTTGTTAGTGTAACTTGTTTGAGAACTGAATACAATTAATATAACATTGCATTTAGCTCAGAATAGGTAGCTGGAGGTAGTAATAAAACGTTCTGAAGTCCCGTGTAGTTGGAAGCGATGAAACTGGGCGAATTTTTTTTTTTTCAAAATTACAGTTATGGCTGATCACTAGGTCTACTGAAATATAAACTTACAAATTGTGAAATAATTTGGGAGTTTTGCTTTATCTCCATCACATAGCACACTCAGCGAGAAGCCTTACTTTGAGTGTAAGCAACTTAATGCGCGTTTCACTAACATTAAGTGATGCGTTATTTAATGTCTGAAGTCATTATTATATTTGGAATTTCAACAGTACTTTGATTTAGGCATTGATTTAGTGAAAACCAGCATAAGAATTGGTTACCTAACCGGAATTAATAAACAAGTCGCAGTAGTGTACAAACAGTAGTTTGTTTTCTATTGCGTTATCATTGGCACAGTATTTCACTAACCGTTGTCAATATCGAAATAAAAGAAAAAATCGTGTTATTTAAGCAATGCCGCAACTGTTTGTAACTATTACGCTCCGATTCCCTTTATTAGACCGGCGCAAGCGCGGGCTTGTTCTGAGTTTCTGACAGCTCTGTTGCCTCATTGGGCTTGTATAAGAACTCTTGTGGACCCTGAAATGGCTGATTCAGTATTTATGAATAAACATAGCCTGTCATGAAATTATTTTCGCGAAAATGGGATGTCTCGTTGCCTTAGTTATCGTAGACACTACTGCAAAACTGGCGAAGTGTTGGTGTACCATTACTTACTAGAGATTCCTACATCTCTGTCTACCCCTTTTGGGGAAATAGGCCTTATGTTATGTATAATTTTTGAGAAGCACAGCTGTTTGAGTATTTTCCCATGATGTTTGGGTTATATGAGTAAGTCAACGCTTTGAGGTAACTGTACTTAATACATACCTACTGGTCATCAGGTAATTGTAGTACCTGCTTTTTGACGGAAATTGTTAGTTTTTGCTTGCTGAGTCATCTATTGTTAATAAAAGTTATGTTAATGTACTCACTCGCACTCTTGATATATTTCTCCGTGAGCGACTTCACCGAGCTCTGCCTGACGGTCTTCTTGTCATCTGGTCTCTCTATCCTCTCCTTCCTCTCCTGTGTCCTATCTCCCTTCTTCTCCACCTTCTCCACTCGTCTCTGCATCCTCTCTGTTTTATCTTCTCTCCTATCTTTTGCACTGTCTACAAGCTCCTCCCTTGCCTGTCTACTTCTGTCTCCTATGATCTCTTCTCTTCTGCTTTCAATGAGTCTAGTTTCTCCTCCGATCTCTTCCCTCCTGGTCTCGTAGCGTCTAGTCTCTCCTACGATCTCTTCTCGTCTGCTGTCGAAGTGTCTCTCGCTGATGTCTTCTATTTTAGTGTCGGAGACTCTTCGGTCGCTGTGGGTGAACTGGTCTATCGCCGCGCGATCTTCTCGCTATGGGAGATAACGTGCATATTTGTATGATTGCAGATTTGAGAAATTTGGTATTATTAGCATATCAGCCGGAACACAATACATAGCTGGAATTCTTGAGATAGTAGTTGTTTGTTTATAACATCTTATTGTCTTGTTGTTTTTCAAGGAATCTACAAGTGTGTTATGTTTATGTTTAGGAACTTAGGCTATCCGAGTTAGAAAAAATTCGCAAAAAGACACCCGAGAGTTAATTCGATAAGTGTCTCTTGTCCTGGGGTTTGTTGAAAATGGAATTACCTTACACAATTTAAATCTAAATAGACAACAAAAGGCTTATGTACACAACCATTTTTGTAGTATCAAGTGGCGCGCTAACTATACATTGAAATAACAATTCGGGCAGGCACTTACCCCGTGTGCTTCCTTCAAAGTGGTTCCAGTATCACCCCCGAACTTCTTCGTAGTGGTGATGGCAGCTAGGCCGTGGATGCGCGAGGGGGGCTCCCCCTGACCTTGCAGCAGACGCTCCAGTTCCTCCGGTTCCGTGGAGTAGGCGGTCACGGAGACGGAACCCTCTGGCTCTCCTCCGTTGCGGGAGTGGTACTCCGAGCGGATCACCGTGCCTTTCACTGGGTGGAAAAATATTTGTGAGTGTGACTGTTCGCTGGGTGACGAGTGTCGAGGGAATGACGGCGATTTCGACTACCGTTTAACATCTTAGAGGAAATAATATAATCCGATTGTAGGAGGAAAAAATAGATTGACAGGAAAACTACCGAAAATATTACTTGGATTATGTGAATTTTAGATTACCATTCCAGACGTCCTTTGCAAAGGTGAACAATATAGACGTTGCAAGTTGCAAGGCGTACGACGCAACAATACTAGGTGCCTAACCGTAAGGAGTAGCTTTGTGATTTCCATCGTTACTACATAAGAAACATTTTGTTACAGTATTACCTATATGGATTTTCAAAAGATGGCACACTTTCTTTGCCTTCGTATGCCAACGTGCAATCCAAAATTAGTTAACCAACTTCTAAACAAAAATTTGTTTACGTATGTACAGAGCTTAAACGTAAAAGTAATAATGTACGTATACACAGAGTCATCGCGTTTAAAACTAACTCTAAGTTAAAATCACCAACTAATGTAACTCTTCACCGAATCAGTGAAGATGGGCTCACACTTACTGTACACTTAAGACAGAAATATTCACATTCAGCTGTGCTAACATTTACTTTGAGAACAATTAACCGCTTAGTAATTCGTATGAATTGATAGGTACTAAATAAGGACGCGTCAGCTTTCAGCCGATCTGAAAATCGACAGAAAACTAGAAAGTAAGTGACGTCATGTGTTACCGTTGTTGTCAACTTCTTAACATTGACCTCAATACAATTGAATGGCCCCGAAACATTATAAAAGCAATTACTGAACGGAACCTGACTCAACGTCTTTTGATAATATTTTTTTAACACGTTTATTTTCACAATAAATGTTTAAGTGATGTGAATGTTTATGAGATGCCTTAGTTTATAGTTCACTGTAATTATAAAATTTTAATACTTAGTCATAGGAAAAATTCAAGCTCTGAAAGTTATGTTTAGAACCCTATACAAATAAATGTGTTTGTGAATCATTTCCTTAAACAACTGGACGATGCACAAACTTGTGATGTCAGTTATCTCTTCAAGATCCTCTTTTTACGAAAAGTATTTATTTTACAAACCAACTTCGCGGCAGTCGGTGTACAGTCGAACAAGCTATTTGGTTTACATTTTACAGTGTAATTTGTGGGTTAAACTGTAAACCAAATAGCTTGTTCGACCGTACCTTACGTACTTATTTGGACGTTTGGAAGTAATTCACTATCTATCATATCGACGCTTGAAAGGCAACCAAGACATTGCGACATTGAGCTAACTTTACAAGAGAGTGATTTAAAGTTCAAATATAAAAAAAAAAACATAAAAATTTACTTAATTGTTCGATAGAAATAATTTTCTGAAGCTATCAAAATTGTCAAAATAAGACATCTTACCGACACAAACTGGTGTTTATAAAAGTGTCACTTTTATAAACACCAGTTTGTGTCGGTTAGATAAAATTTACCTGATTTGTTACTCAGGTAAAATTATCTAAATCATCACTGTAGTTGTAACATGTAAAAATAGGTAAACTTACTTAGTTCAGAATTTTGATACAGAAAGATTGATCTAAAAAGATCTTTTTTTTTTTTTTTTAATAATAATTACTTTATTGATACAAATCCTTACAATATGCTTAATATCTAGCTAAAGTTCACAATAGTTAAGGCGTACAAAAGCTGAAACCCTGACTCCTAAACTAGGAACACCTGTGACTTAGGAATCAGTGTTCTACTGCCACTTGGACACTATAATAAACCTTATGGAAATTGAGAGCTGGTAAGCTGATATTATGGAAAGAGTATATTATTATGCAGTGTTATACTAAATTAATATGATAAAAGTTGAAAAAAATAAAAATAAACTAACATTTAAAAGTTAAATTTGAAAAGTATAAAATTTTGCAAAGGCAAAGTGCAGTGTAAACCATTTTTAGGGTGTCTAAGTCACCAGAATGCCTTAATGTCTTGAATAGATGGATTGTTTTCCTGACTTTGCTGGAAGTAGAAATCTGAGTTTAAAATAAATCAAGTAAGTTACATAAGCATTATTTAATGATTTTTGTGATTGTGGAAATTGTATCATAGTAAAATTACGCCAAACCTTCCTTCGTAACTGACATTTAACCAAGAACTGTATAGGTAATTATTATCAATCACGATCATTTGTGTAGGTAAAATCTAATAAGTGATTTTAAAGGAAAATCTTTTAACAAGTAAAAATATCAAAATACAAGTAAGTAAATGAATAAGTCAATTCCTACATGAAAAGCCGACTAAGCTCATATTCCTAATTGTTAGAATGTCGTAATTGCTGGATATTCTTAGTCACTTTGTTTTGGTCGTTTAGTAAGTACAGAATGTAGATTTGACCGAAATCACGCAATATCTAAGCGTAAACTCGTCGTAGAACTATGAGACCTACACAAAACGACGCCGGAAAATCTGGCAGTTCGAATGGTATATATATTCTTAGTACATTTCTGCAGCGGTTAGCAACAGAGGCATTGATGGACGAACGTGTAAACGTGGGCCGAGGCGAAGCCGAGGCACACATACGTAAGTCCATCAATGCCTAGTTGTGGCCAATGCTTGTATAGTACTTTTCTCAAATAATGCGAGGAAATTAAATTCTCGCGTTGAAGAGTTCAATTGTTTTTTTTTTTTTTTCAATAAACCGCTTTCTATTTGAAAGGAAATTTAAGTAAAACCTTTGATAAGTTATAAGTAATTTCACTAGCTAGACAGAAGCGAGGCAAGCGGTCTGGGTTCCTGCGCCGGGTGTCCCTGGCACAAAACGCTGTGCCAAGCTCCTCAGAACCGCAACCCGGTACAAGTGGCCAGGGAGCGGCGAAGAGGGAGCGCCCGGACGACACGGCCTCGCCGAGTACGCTCCAGGGGGACGCCAAGCGTGTTAGAACCCAGGCCGCTCAAGGGGAGCAGAGAACCTACGCGCGGGCCACAAAGGATATCCCTGCGCGACTCGCCGTAGCGATCTGCCTCTCGCCTTCAACCCGAGACATGACGACTGACGAGGGCGAGCACATCAAACTCAGCCTTGAAGACCAGATTGTCGACACGTGTCGAACCGACCCCTCCAAAGTCCCGGCCTTCCGCGGTTACCCAAGGGTAGCGGATGGCACGGTGCACATGTGGTGCGAGGACGACAACGCCCTGACTTGGCTGACCCAGAACGTGCCTAAGATAAGACTGCCGAACACCGACACGACACTGACAGTCATGAGACAATCCGACGTACCGACCCGGGTTCGAGCAGCGCTCTTCGTACCCAGGTACAATGGGGACATAGCGCTGCTCCAGACGGTTCTGACCTGCCAGAACCCCTGGTACGCCATCGGTAGGTGGTCCCTGTACAGGGCGACATCGGTCGGTGGAGATAACTACGGGACTTATCTGACCCTGGGTATCCCACCGGAAGAGGTCGAAAAGGTCTTGGGGAGGGAGCGACGGATATCGTACCTACTTGGGTCGATATACGTGCGCTTCTTCCCCAACACCCAACCCTCCGACACCCAACCCTCCGACACCCAGACTGACAATGACAATGACTCTGAACGGACGAAACCGGCACCGACTGAACTCGACCTGACAATGACGCAACTGGAGGAGGAGATGGCCAGAACAGCGATGGCTGATGCCGACGCTGTGAGGATGCCATCCTCACCACCAGGGTGGACGGAGCAGATGTTCTCATCTTCACCGACACCTAGCGAAGACCAGCACGGGCTGGAAGACAGGGAGGAATCATCCGATGGATCCATCTCCCCCTAATTCCACCTCACCGTCGCCCACATCCCGTCCCCTAAATATCATCCAGACCAACCTCCAGCATAGCCAGACGGCTACCGCTTGCCTGCGCAGGGCACTGGAGATGGAACCCCGAACCATTGCACTCATCCAGGAGCCTTGGATCCGTAATAACAGAATATGCGGCCTTGGTAACATTGGAGGTAAGCTGATCCTCGACACACAAGGCACAGATAAACCACGAACCTGTGCCTATATACCCAAAAATGTACCCACCACCACACTCACGCAATTATGTTCCAGAGATGTAACAGCCGTCAGGCTCAAAACCAACGGCGATGCACCCGATATCGTCCTGGCCTCGGTATACATGCCAGGCGAGGATGAAGACTGCCCACCAAAAGAAATGGCCGACCTGGTAAGGTATTGTGAAGACGCCAACATGGACCTGGTCATCTGCACGGACTCGAACGCCCATCACCCGCTTTGGGGTTGCGCCAAAGCCAACAATAGAGGTGAGGTACTATGCACATATTTGTTCTCCACTAACCTTAACATCGCAAACCGCGGCTCGGAACCCACTTGGGTCACATCCCGCGGACAAACGATCATTGACCTAACGCTGTCTTCGGAAAGCGCGGCAAAACTTATCTCTGACTGGCACGTATCCAACGAGCCTTCCTGCTCGGACCATAGAAGGATTCGCTTCTCACTAGTAGCTAACCTAAAAAAACCTGATCCTAGACGCAACCCACGCCGCACCAATGTACCCGGCTACAAACGGCTGTTGGCCTCCCTATTAATGCAGCACCAAACGCCCCAAATTATAACAGACCCCAAACAACTTGAAGACACCGTGACAAAACTCTCAGAATTTATAATTGAACCCTACCACGCCTGCTGCAAACTAAAAGACCCAAGCACCAAGAGCAAGGGTAACTCCTGGTGGAATGCGGAACTTAGTAAGCTCAGGCATACCATGCGCAAACAATTCAACAGAGCCAAAAACTCCAGACTACCAGAAGACTGGGACTCATACAAGAAAACACAATACACCTTCAAAAAACAAGTCAGGAATGCCAGCAGGGCTGCCTGGCGGAAATTCTGCGAAGAAATTGAATCGAACAGCGAAGCCGCGCGTGTGAGAAAGATCCTATCTACCGATCAGGATCGCAATCTCGGGTCGCTGAAAACCCCAGATAACACTTACACTAAGTCGGACCACGAAACAAGTAAAGTCCTTTTGGAAACCCACTTCCCAGACTGCAATCTCTCCGAGGACAGAACCTGGGCAAGTGAGCCAACGCACACACCAAATGACCAAGACTGGGCCAGAGCCCGCACCATAGTAACTGCAGAGAGAATAAAATGGGCAATAAAGACTTTTAAACCATATAAATCCGCAGGCTTAGACGAAATTTTCCCCGCCCTGCTACAATGGGGAGTAGACGTCCTAACGCCATGGCTGACCGCCATCTACCGAGCCTGCATAGCACAGAAATACATACCACTTGCATGGCGAGAGGTGAAAGTTATTTTCATCCCTAAACCAGGCAAACCTGATTACACACAACCTAAGGCGTATAGACCAATAAGCCTAACATCTTTCCTACTGAAAACCCTCGAGAGACTCTGTGATCGACACATTCGGGACGGACCTCTTCGGGAGCGACCACTCCACAAACAACAACACGCGTATTCCTCAGGAAAATCAACAGAATCTGCGCTGCACAATGTGATCTCCAAGATCGAATGTGCAGTGGACCACAAATGCTCCTCCCTAGCCGTCTTCATTGACATAGAAGGCGCTTTTGACAAAACCATCTTCCATAGCATCAACGTAGCCCTCGAGGAACACGGTGTGGACTCGACCCTGCGAGGATGGATCACAAATATGCTCCGACTGAGAGCCGTACAAGTCACTGTAAACGACACCACTAGAGCCATAGTGGCGAAGGGCTGCCCCCAAGGTGGTGTCCTTTCGCCACTACTATGGAACCTCGTAGTAGACAGCCTCATCAAACGTCTCAACAGCAGAGGCTATTATACGGTGGGCTACGCTGATGATCTGACCATAATAATAAACGGCACAAACGAAAACACACTATGCAACCTTATGCGCCAAGCCCTAAGGATAGTAGAAGACTGGTGCAAGGAATACAGACTAGCAGTGAACCCTACCAAAACCGAACTCGTCCTCTTTACAAAGAAAAGGAAGCTGGCAACGTTACAACTACCAAGCTTCTTTGGGACAACTATAAGCCTATCGACTGAAACCAAATACCTGGGTATCCTTTTGGACAAACAGCTGAACTGGGCAAAACACACTGACTACATAATCACAAAAGCCAGTATAGCCCTATGGCAGTGTAAGAGACTCCTCGGGAGAAACTGGGGCATAAGCCCCAAAATCACCTACTGGCTATACACCGCAGTTATCCGACCAATCATTACATACGGCTCTTTAGTTTGGTGGCCTAGGACCAACCTAAGTACGACCCAAAAGGATCTCGAGAAACTACAAAGATTTGCCTGCGTAGCAATCACCGGCAGCATGAGAACTTCCCCCACTGCTGCCTTACAGGTGATGCTGGGGCTACCACCCCTACACCTCGTCGTAAGAGAGGAGGCGGCCATAGCGTCTTTCAGACTCGAAGTATCCGGCACCCTAAGCAAGGACTCCAGAATCAAACACACACGCATCAGAGCAGATTCAATCAAAGAACAGCCGATGATGGCATCACCTATCGACAGAATCCTGAAGACCCACTGTTTCCAAAAACACTACAACATAGAGCTCATAGAGGAGTTATGTGACTACTCAGGTACAAAAGAGCTAAGGATTTACACTGACGGATCAAAAACTGATGATGGGACAGGCGTCGGGGTGTTCTCCGACGACCTAAACATTAAGATTTCCAAACCACTTGGAATGCTCAACTCTGTTTACCAAGCAGAGTGTGTAGGTATTATCCAAGCGGCACATGCTATAGAGGCCAGGGAGGTTACAGATACCAATATTCGAATACTCTCCGACAGTGCCTCAGTTCTTCAATCCCTAAAGAGTAATCAGATCACGTCGAGACTAACACTAGAATGCCACAAGGCCCTAGAACGCATCACGGTACTAAATCACAACACGGTAACGCTACAATGGATCAAAGGTCACAGTGGATCACTTGGAAACGATGCGGCTGACGAACTTGCCAGAAGAGGATCCAGCACAAGACCTTACGGACCCGAACCCATTGTGCCCATTCCCTTCAAGCAGCTAAGAAGCTGGTTAAAAGATCACACCCGAATACAAGCGGAGAAATGGTGGACCTCGACACCAGGATGCAGGCAATCCAGGGAAGCTATGCCATCCCTGGATACAAAGCTGACCAGGCGCCTTCTGCGCCTGGACAGAGATAGCCTGCGTCTGGTGGCGGGGACCATCACCGGACACTGTTCACTGAATAAACACTTCCACACCCTAGGTATTACTGACAGCCCCCTGTGCAGAGCATGCATGGAGGCGGAGGAAACGGTGGCGCATGTGCTCCTTGAGTGCACAGGCATTACCAAGATTCGCGAGGAGACCCTGGGAACACCAAGATCCCTTGCGGATGCCCTGAGGAGACCGGGAAGTTTAATCTGCTTCTGGAGGGAGGTGGGCTGGTTAGAGTAATCGGCCACCATGGCTCACGCACAATGGTCCACTTCAAGGACTAAGTGCGGAAACCAATACCCCATGATAGATGATAGAAGTAATTTCAGAGTAAAAGATCGTTCCATTTTTAAATAACACGACAGATATGAGTTTACTATGTAATTTATTTGGCCGCTAAACACGACGGATTTGGATTTTCATACTTACTTAACTTTTACTTTTTACTTAACTTTTACTTCTTACTTAACTTTTGCCGGCCGCTGGTCGCATGTATCTGGCCAGTACAGCAATTTCGATTTATCTCAAAGAATGTTGTCAAAATAATGCTCAAATTTCAAGCATGTTTGAGAAAACTCATTTTACGGATTTATGTCGCTTAGTAAGGATTGCCTTTCAAGCGATAATTGCGAACTTTTTCAATTCAACTTTCCATACGAGCTCGTAACGGTTTGAAAAAATAATTAGGTAAGTAAACAAAGGTTGGACTCAGGCATAATTGGTGGTTGAATAATATTGCGTAAGTTGTGAAGAAAGAGTTTACCTTGGTAGTTAGACGCGCCGTTTCTCAACGCCCTGATACCGAAGAGTGGTTTGCCATCGGAATCCACTGGTCCAGGTCCATAGCTCGACGTGATCACGTCAATCGGCTTCGTGATCACCTTAGACGGACTAGCCGCCCTGTATTTCGGCTTCTCCTCAATCTTCTTACTACTGAACGTCCTGGTCTCTGAACTGATTTTCTTGAGGTTCCTGTTGGTCACCCACGACGGCTTTTCTTCTTGAGCTGACTTTTGTGGTATCTTCTTCTCAATTTCGTACACAGTTTTTATGATGGTCTCCTTTTTACCGGGTTCTGTTCTCAGCTGTTTATGTGTTGGACTTGGTGTACGATCGTCGTAGATACGCTCAGGACTGTGAGCTTTACGGTCTGTACTTTGTGCCTTTCGATCCGGGTATTGGGCTTTACGCTCCGGGCTATGTGCCTTTCGCTCTGGGTATTGTGCTTTACGCTCCGGGCTTTGTGTCTTTCGGTCCAGATGGTGCGCTTTACGTTCTGGGCTTTGTGCTTTTCGCTCCGGGTATTGGTCTTTGCGGTCCGGGCTTTGACCCTTACGCTCTGGGTGTTGAACTTTTCGTTCTGGGCTTTGTGCAACTCGCTCCGGATACTGAGTCTTCTGTTCCGGGCTTTGGGCCCCTCTTTCCGGACTCTGTTGTTTTTCTGGTGATGGAGACCTTCTGTTAGTTCCGTTCATTTGTAACACTTCTATGACGTCCCTAGACGAAGTCCTCTCAGTAATGCTTTTAGCCGTCGAGTATTCTTCACCTATTTTGTGTTCTTCTGTATGTTTTACCGTTCTCTGTTTTACTTCTGCCGCTTTTTTTGATTTAGCTTCAGCGAATCTGATCTTGTCAGCCTCACTCAGGCCTACTTTTTTCATGTAAGCGGATGCATACTCATTGAAACGATTGGGTTTAGGTTTCGGAGTGCCTGTTATGTTAGAGGACTGAGTTCGGGTCTTCTTGTCTGGACTGGGATGACGAACAGGACTCTTAGTTTTTGGTGCAGATTTGGGAGCGGGTTTCTCAGGGCTGTGCGGCCGTCTGTCACTCACAGTTTTGCTTGGTTCCTTAGCGTGTCCGTTCAGCACTGGTTGCACCTGCTCTCTAGGGTGAGTGCGATCAGGGACCGATCTCTGAGGAGTTTTGGCGTGACGGTCAGGAGACGTGGTTTTGTGAAGAGAAGACTTTGGAGCCCGTTCCGGTGATCTTGTCTGTAGACGCTCAGGAGACCTCAGCTTTTGAGTAGTCGTAGTATGTCTGGTTGTTTTAGTGTAAGTGTTAGTGTGGTTGACGTGGTCGCCCTCTACCTTCTTCTTAGCAATACGAATTTGGGATCTGATGCGTCGCCTCTGCTCGTAACCAACGACCTTTTCCAACTGAAAATTAGATCATAGTCAGCAAAAATAAAACTATAATATAGAAACATAAATAACAATAATGAGCATGCAAATCTTGTGTTTACTGACCATTTGTTCCAGGAGGTCCAGGTCGAAGATGTCTTCGATGCAGGGGTGTTCGACGCTACGCCTCCGCTCGCTACTCGCCGTTGACCTTTCAACGCTGGTCCTTCGTAGCTCTATTCCAAACTTGCCACTTCCTCGTCGGCTGCTTACTTCGGTTTCCTCAACCACCTTTGTCTCTTCCTTGATTTGGCTTGTCTTTGTGGGACGAAGGTATCCGGGAACCTTATCGGGCTTATCATTCTCGGGCCGCTGCCTCGGGGATTGGGCTCTGGGTGAAGATGGATATCTCGAAAGAAGAGTTTTGGTGGTAGTTGTTGTTTCCACAGTTTGACGCATTGGAGACTTTGACCTTGGGACTTCGGTTGAATGAGAAGCTAAACGAGATGGGCTACTTCGTGGTTTATCATCACGAGGATAGTGCGGTTGAGTAAGCGTACCACTTGTCGGATGGTCTTTAGGCGTGTGAGGAGCGGCATCCACTTCACTATCCACGTCCGTTATATTAGGTGAGCCATCGTCAACAGAAGGATGTAGAACGGTGGTTGAATCAGTCTTAGGAGACTTTTTCATAACACCAATGTCTGTCAACTTTGCAGTTTTAGCGTGAGTGGTTTCTTTAGTTTTTTGAGTAGTTGTTGCTATGTTTTCAAACAAAGCCTTGGCTTTCTTTACAGCCTCACTACTGCGGAGAGTAGTTATTTTGACAGTTGACGTCCTTTCCGTTGGCTTCTTGTTAGGGCTCCTGTAATCATTAACTTTTGGAAGTGATGATGTAGTTTCCTTCAGCTTAAGTGGCTTATCGTCTCGCTGTCCACGGTCTGGAGTCTTTCTATTATTTGTAACTACTACATCTTCGGTATAAGTGGTTGTCTCAATCTCGTATTCCTCATCATCGGCATCATCGACTATCTTTTGCATGATCTTATCATGTTGTTCCTTAATTTTCTTTTCGTTTTCCTCGACTTCGTGGGATTCCGTCAAGAATTGTTCAGCTGTTTTAACAAACTTATGTACCTTGTCAGACACACTGAGCAAGCAGTCATCACTCTTTAATGAGTCATCAACGTTAGTCAAGTCAGGACGTTCAACCCTTTGTGGGGTCGGTTTCACTTTCGGTGTCTTGACGTTTTCTGCAGTCTCTACAAACAAGTGTGCTTTGTCGTGTACACTAAGTTTTGTGTAGTCATCTTGATAAACAGTATTCTTGTCGTACTCATCGGTGACTCTACGCGATGGACTCTTGCTATCTCTTGTATCCCTTGGTCCTTTAGCAAACTTGTTAACTTTTTCTGATACAGACAGTAAGCACTCATCGGATTTCAGCCTTTCATCAATATAATCGGAATGAACTCTTCTTTCAGTATCTTTAAATTTTGTAGTAGTATCTTTAGGCGTGGTCACTGTATCGACACCTTTTGTGAACCTAGATACCTTATCGGATACGCTGAGATGGCTTTCATCATCATCGGTGACGGTGTCCATATCAGTTTTCCTGACAAATAGCTCATCATCTTCACAGATTTCAACAATATCATCGACGATGGTCTCAGCTTCATGGATGGTGTGATGCGTTCGTCTGTCGAATTCATCATCGGGTTCACTCACTTCGTCGGGATACCGAGGAGTTCCTACATCTTCTCCGAAATTTACTGGAGTTGGACAGATTCGGTCCGGTGAGTTCTCTCTGGATGATTTAGACTGCTGCACATCAATAATAACATCATCTTCATCAGTGGACGTGTTCAGTGTTGTTGCAGACTTGGGTTTGCTCGGCAATTTTGAATGCGGTTCTTTGTAAGAGGACTTCGTAGTCTTAGTCGTTGTTTTAGTGGACACGTCACTCACTGTTATTTCTGGTTTCGACTTTATTCTTTGAGGCGATGTTTTCTTTGAATTTATGGTGATGTCACTAACAGTGCGCGTGACCTTTGTGTCATTGTCTTTCTTTGTAGGAATCACGTTTTCTCTGATGCCCTTAGGAGTCTGGGTTCGCTTAGATTCGGGCTCGCTTGGACGACCTGTTGGTGATGGAATGGTCTTCGTAGGAGTTCTACCAGTTGTAGTCCGAGTAAAACTATTCTGCTTAGTAGAACTAATATTAGTCATCTTTTTCGAATCAGTTGCTGTCTTTTCTACTTTGGTAACATTTAACGTAGCAGGCGTTGGCTTCCTAGTCAGATGAGAGGGTATGCCACTTGGCTTTGAAACCTGAGGAGATTGCGGCCTCTCAGATGGCGAAACAAGTTTTTTCGGGGAAATACTTCTAGTTTTCGTCGGAGAATCTGGACTTTTGTCTAGCTTAGTGGGCGTAGTAATACCTGAGAGTTTCTTAGTTGGAGAAATAGTTCTGGTGGAAAGTTTGCTTGGCACTTTGTGATCTTTCGGCTTTTCATCCTTGGGTTTTTCCGGACGAGTTGTTATTTTAGCAGTCGAGAACTTCTCTGTGGTCTCTGTAACATCTTCAGTTAATATTTCATCATCTATTTCAGTATGGCTGGTTATATCAATATCTTGCAAGCTAGTTGTGGTTTTACCAGGGCTTCTCTCGCGACTGGGTGACTTTTCTTTACGTTCTGGAGACAGTCTTCTAAGCGACATTTGAACTCTGTCTAAAATTTCTTGTTCTCTCTCGGACATGAGGAAGTCTGTGCTCACTTCTGTGACTTTCGTCGTTTTCTTCATGGGAGAAGGAGTACGGAGCTGTCTCGGCTCTACTGGTTGCTGCAGGTAGCCAAGATTTGTTTTAGATGGCTCATGTGGAAAGCGGCGTGACGGTGATACTGATCTTGGTGAAGGATGCTTTTCAACGACATCTTCACTGGTATCAAACTCTTCAGTAGTAGAAGTGGTTTCAAACTTAGATGTGACTGAAGCAGTTGGCTTCATGTAGCTTGGTTTTCTATCCGGGCTAGAGTTTGACCGAGTAGGAGATGATTCTTGTGGATATTTCTGACCAGGTTTTTTGGTTGGACTCTCTTTAGGCCCAGATGGTCTTTTCATAGAATCGTCAGGGTGATTCTTGGTGGTTGACTGCGTTCGAGGATGTTCAGGGGCGGACTTGGGACCTTCAGCAGGTTTCGGAGCCCTTCTTGAATGCGAAGTGTAGTGGTGATCTTCGGTGACTTTGGACTTTGTAGTCTTCTGAATATCCTCCGAGGTGGAATCGTAGGTAGACCTTATAGTTGTTGTGGATTTCAAATGATTGGGTTCCTTTTCATCAGAAGTTGGCATTTTTCTAGACGGTGATGTTTCTTTAGGATATCTGTCACCTGTTTGTCTTTCAGGACTAGCTCGAGGTGAAGTTTCATCATATCTTGGCAAGCGGTTAGGACTTCTG
Organism: Xestia sexstrigata; assembly: GCA_941918905.2. Classification (NCBI taxonomy): domain Eukaryota; kingdom Metazoa; phylum Arthropoda; class Insecta; order Lepidoptera; family Noctuidae; genus Xestia; species Xestia sexstrigata. Next base: position 21,063,452 of record OW799214.2, read on the forward strand.
TCCAAATGAGGCTTATCTGGAGCACCATCTAATTTTGGAATTTTCTGAGTGGGCAATTCCGAAGGGCGCGAGGATGGGTATCTGTTTTGCTTTGTCTTAGAGATGTCGTCTTCGTAAATCTCTGTAGTGTCTTCTCTAGTGCCGACAGAGGTCGTGGTTCTCATGTAGCCAGGAGTGTCCGGGCTGGTAGTTTGCTTGGAAGGCGAAGTTTCTCTCGGATGCTTATCAGTAGGCTTCCTGCCATGTGTCTCAGTCGGCTCCTGGTGCCCCGGCTTGCGATCAGGACTAACACTTTTCCTAGATGTAGTATTCTCCGGATGAGACCTAGACGGTGAAACTAATCGAGGGGAGTCAGATTCTGGCTCATGCTTATCACCTGGCTTTGAGGATTTGCGAGGAGGTGAATCAGAGGGTTTAGGGGAATGTTTCTTCTCATCAATTTCTGTTCTACAGGTTTCCAAGAAGCCCTTAGTCGCGGATACTGTGTCTTGTTTGTAGATATGAGATGAAGTTGTCTTCATGAACCCAGGAGTTTTTTCTGTGCTAGGTGTCTTAGGATAATTATCAGCGGGTTGTTTCTCAGGACTAGACCTTTTAGGTGAGGTTTCATCTTTAGGCTTGCGTTGAGGACTCTTGTCTGTTCGCTGAGGAGACCCCGATGGCGAAGTTTTACGCGGATACTCTTCAGGTTGAGAAGTTTTCCTTGTTGGTGACTCCGATGGACGTTGAGAACGACGTCTTTCTGTTGTTTTTAAAGATGTAGTCTCTTCAACATCTTCTTTTGTAGAGACGGTATCATATTTGGATGACATGGACGAGGTTGTCTTCATATAATTAGGTATTTTGTCGGACTTTGTTGGAGAAGTATCTCGTGTATACTTAGCAGTGGGCTTTTTCTCGGGGCTAGATCTAGTAGGAGATGGCTGATCACGACTGTTAGGCTTCCGCTCGGGGCTCTGATCTTTCGGTTGAACAGGTCGTGAGCGAGAATCACCCGAAGGTTTGGAAGTCTTATGTGTAGGCGAATCCGAAGGTCGGGGAGAATTACGCCTTGTTTGAACGGTCTCAGAAGTGATGGTCTCTTGAAGATCCTCAGTTGACGTGGCCTCAAACTTAGACGTCATAGAAGCAGTAGTCTTCACGTAGCCAGGTCTTGTCGGTGATGAGTCTTTAGGCTTCAATGGCTTTCTCTCTGGACTCTTATCGGAAGTATAAGTATGTTTCGCTGGAGCGTCATCTGAAGGTTTAGGTGCTTGACGTTTAGGAGACCCTGAAGGGCCAGATGGCCTCGTATTTGTTGTTTTTGTGGTAGTAGAGTCCTCTAAATCTTCAGTTGTAGACGAAGAATCGTATTCAACTATCATTGAAGTAGTAGTTTTATTGAAACCAGGTCTAGACGGAGATGCTTCCCTTGGGAACTCGTCAGTAGGTTTTTTCTCCGTGCTTGTTTTAGTTGTAGCCTTTTGATCAAAGCTAGGTTTGCGCTGTGGACTCTTATCAGACGGCTGGCCTGGCCTTGATGGTTTATCAGAAGGAGTTTTCCTAGTCGGAGACTCTGCAGGTTTCCTCTCCCGTGTACTGGTCGTTACTGTGATGTCCTCAGTCGCGGTGTCATATTTTGATGAAACAGCTGATGTAGTCTCCATGTAGCCAGGAGTAACTGGATTAGGTTCCTCTGGGTGTTTATTTCCAGGCTTCTTCTCAGTTTGCTCATATGCTGGTATCCTTTCAGGACTCAGGTTTGACGTAGGAGAAGTACCGGATGGACGACGATTTGATGGACCTGTGCTATGCGGATACTCTGAATCTTTTGGTGTTTGTTCAGGACTTCCACGGGCTTTTGGAGTATCGTCCTTGTTCACTCTGTTAGGGACGTCTTCCGATCGCTGATATGGCTTTCTCTCAGGATTTTGTCTTGTCGAAGGATATTCTGTCGTGACAGTTTTCTTTATATCTTCCGTATCTTTAGTGGCCGTATCGTGCTTTAAAATTATTTTGTCTTTTGTGATAATATCTTGACGTTTACTGGGAGAGCTCTCTCGCGGAGTTTTGGGTTTGTTGTCAATAGGAGCATCTTCACGACGAGTAGTGGTCGTTTTAACGATATTTTCCTGTTCACGAGTTATGAAGTCAGTGACATCAGTTTTGGTGTCAGTAGTTTTCTTGACAGTTGGATATTCGAAAGGTGTTTCTCTCGGAGTAGGACTGCGACAAGGAGAGACACTGGGCGAGGTCAAGTTGTTTTCAGGTTCCTTCAAATAAATCGTTTTCTTGACAGTTTCGGTTGTAGCAGTATCGTCCATCATGCCGAGGATCTTACGGCAGCGGTCTTCATAAGTTTCTCTACGTTCTAGAGGTGGTTTTTGTTTACCAACAGGAGCATCAGAAACTGATCCTTGTGGATGGTCTTTTTTCACCACTTTGTGAGGCAAGTCTTTTGGTTCCTCAGTCGGAGAAACACGGAAACTTGATGGTGGTTTCTCGATGGGAGATGCCTGGGTTATCTCGGTTGTAGGTTTCTTTAAAGAGCTCTTTCGCGGTAGGCTATCCTTAGCTGGAGAGACACGTTTCTCGGGAGATAGAGATCTGCAAGGTATCTTAGAGGGAGATTGAGGTCTATTTACATCGAGGCTTTCCGGTCTTTTATGAGTGGTGATGTTTTCGTCTACTGAATGCGTTTCAGAGTAACATTCCTGGTCATCCAAGTCAGTGACAACGGTCTTCTCAGTTCGTGGAGAGCTAAAGTACACAAAGCCACTCACAGAAGTAGTAGGAGAGCTTTGACCAGTCGACGGCTCAGTATCAGTAGGTTTGGGCTTCCTGGTGGGACTAGATGATGGAGTAACGAGTTTCCTAGGATGTTCTTTAGTGGTCTTTTTATTAACCTCTTCATTAGTTCTCTCAGTAGAAATAAAATCATTAGTATGCTTGAATTTTGTGTCTTTAGAAGGAGATTTTACTGGAGATACACTGTCTCGTGGTGCCATCTTGGTGGGAGACGATGGCTGATCAGGTGTTTTCTTGGGAGATTTTTCACGGCGAGTTAATGAATCAAACTTGACATCTTTAGTATCTTTAGTAGTTGTTGTGGTTACCTCAGTGACGTCACAATCATAAGGCTTTTTCTTATCATAAGTTCCATATTTCGAAGGCGATGGCTCCCTAGGAGCAGTTTTACCAGTATGAGAATCGTTATCCTTTGGAGAGCGATGTTCTTTTGTTTTTTCTTCAGTAAAGTCTGTTGTTTTTACTTGAGCCGTATCAACCTGGTCACGTTGGTCGATAAAAGTAACATGCTCTTTAGGCGAAGGTGACCTCTTCCTTGGAAAGTCTGGAGTATCCTTGCTAGGGCTCTTCCGTGTAGGTGAAGAATCCTTATCTATTGGAGAGGGGTCAGGCCTAGATGGTGAACTCTTCGGATAGTTGGTGTCAGTTTTATCAGTCTGAGTGTACATTTTTGTTTCCTCGTCGATAAACTTGTAGTGGTCAGCTTCTATTTTCGTTGGAGTTTTAGTATGGTCCTGAGGCTTGCGCTCAGGGTTTTGTGAGGGAGCATGTTTTGTTGGTGACGTTTTGTCCGATGGCTTTGTGGGAGACTTTAGGCTCTCGGATGGTTTGTTCGCAGAAGTTGGTCTCATATAGCCTGGTTTTCTGTCAGGACTCGCACTTCCTCGTTTTGGAGTGTCATCTTGAGGATGTTTGTCAGTAGGCTTAATGGGTGTATCAGTAACATTACTAGTTGCCTGATAACCAGGCTTGCGGTCAGTACTTGTGCCAGGTCTTTTGGTACTGTCTGTGGGAAGGTATGGCCGAGTAGGAGAAGTGGTCCGAGGGTATTCAGAAGTAAGACTTGGACGACTGTCATTAGGCTTTTGATATCCTGGTTTCCTCTCCGGGCTCTGACTTGGTTTCTTAGAAGTATCTTTAGGGAAACTATCATTGGTTCTGTCGGGAGTTGTACGCGGGGAACTTGGACTAGGAGAAGTATGCTGAGTTGATTTTCTCTCTGGGCTTGCTCGCGGTCTAGTTGGTGACTCACCACGATTGACTGGACGGGTCGGAGACGTGGATCTAGGATAGTTGTCCGTTGGAGAACCTTTTTTTGTTGGTTTTCTGTCGGGGCTATCGCTAGGCCTGAAGGGTAAGACCTGAGGCCTTTTCTCGGGACTTGCGCTAAGTCTCTGACGATGATCCTGAGGCTTCCGCTCAGGGCTGTAACCGGGTCTAGTTGGAGAACGACCGGTTGGTGGTCTTTTATCATCGGGACTTGTATACTTGTGCGTCTTTACTTCAGTAACGGAATGCGTGGAAGTAGTGGAGTGTCTGTCAGAGACAGTACGAGTCGGCGAATATCTATCAATTTTGTTGGGGCTACCACCACGGCTAGATGGTTTCCTGGGGGTTTTATCAGGGCTTACACTACTTCTTAGCGAAGACGTGCTTGATTTGAAAGTTCTGCTGCCAGGAGATGACGCCCTGGTAGATGGTCGAGTGGTAGTAGGAGTATCAGCGCGCAGTGTGCTAGCCCACGCCTGGTGTGACGGGCTCCAATCGTTGCTGACCTTCTTTTGAGGGAAGTCAGTTTGGTACGTGGTCTGATAGTGATCGGTCTTCCTCTCTACGGTTTCGTCAACTTTCTTGTCTCTAGTGACGTGATGGACTGTCTCCGTCCTGGTTTGATGTGGTATGTTATCCTTTGGTTGACCCGGGCGGTCATCGCGTGGCGTATCTGTGTCAGGGCGTTCATTTCGCGGGGTGAATGAGTCGGGACGTTCAGTTTGCGGGGTGAAAGAGTCCGGACGTTCATTACGCGGGGTGAATGAGTCCGGACGTTCGTTACGCGGGGCGAATGAGTTGGGACGTTCACTTTGCGGGGTGCGTGTGTCAGGACGTTCACTCCGTGGGATGAATGTGTCGGGACGCTCATTGCGCGGGGTGTATGAGTCAGGACGTTCACTGCGCGGTTTATAATCGTCAGGGCGTTTGTTACACGGGGTAAAACTTTCAGGGCGACTATCACATGGTGTAGTTTTCTCTGGACGATCATAGCTAGGTGTTGTTGCTTCAGGGCGTTCATTGCGCGGTGTAAATGTCTCAGGACGACTGCCACGCGTCACTACTGTTTCCGGGTGACTGTCACGAGGAGTGACTGCGTCATGCGGAGTAACCGTGTCACGGCGGAAGTTGGTGGTGTCATATTTCCGGTGATGGGTTTGATGCGTTTGCACGTGGTCATCTTTAGCAGAGGATTCAATCACTTTATTGACGCGTGTCACATGGCGAGTGGTTTGTGAATAGTCATCATCTACTTTAGAATGATCTACCACTTTCTTGTTTACCGTTCTGTCATGGCGCTGCACATCCACGTTTTCGTCGTTATCCTTCGTCGTGTACTGGGCTATTTGTCTTTTGAAGTCTGAGTCATCAACGTGTCTTTGTGAATCGACAATATCAGTGGCACGGTCGTCAACAACGTGCCTAATGATCTTGGAGGATTCTCTGGCGTCAGATCGTAGTTGGGTGGAGTAGGACTTGTTTTCCCTTGTCTGATACGATTGTTCAGCGCGGGTGCTTTGCACTGGAGCCCGGAATTCTCTCCTGGTACTGGTAACTCGAGTGCCGTCAGGCAGGCACCGCGTCTCTACGACCACCCTGGTGTTGTCGTCGGGGTAATCGATCTTCCTGGACACGAGCTCTCCAGTCTCGTAATCACTTCTTGCCACATTCTGTTCGTAGTCATTCTTCTTGACGCTGTGTTCATATTCATTCTTTGTCACAGTTTGGTAGTCCTCTTTTCTCACATTTTGTTGGTAGTCCTCTTTTCTCACATTTTGTTGGTAGTCCTCTTTTCTTACATTTTGCTGGTAGTCATCTTTTCTTACATTTTGTTGGTAGTCATTCTTCCTCAAATTTTGTTCATAATCATTGTTCCTCAAGCTTTGTTCGTAGTCATTTTTTTTCGTGATCTGTCTTCTTGTTAAAGAGGACGCGTCTTCATTGCGGTTAGTATCATAACTTCGTAGGTCATAGTCGTCGTTGGTCAAATATGGCACTGTTTCATGTTTCGTCGAAGACATCTGCTGGAACTTGGACGAGGAGGTCGAAGAACTGGTGGTCGACGAGATCTGTGTCCCGTCGTCAATCTTACGGACGACGTGCTCGCGAGCGGCCGTGTTCGACGACGTCTCGTTGCGCTTCAAGCTACTATTGTCATCGTGGTACTCGGTGACGGCTTCTTTGTGATGGTCTACGGCTGCAAACTGTCCTTTGCCGCCATCCACGTCGTATCTGCCCTCGATGTTGGCATGGACAGACTTGACGTGCGTGTGCCCGTCGTCGGTGGTCTTGTTCTCCGACTCCACGTTCCATCCAGCATTGGACAGAGCCTTCAGATCTGCAAAGAGAGTACCATTAGCATCTGATTGTGCACTGTTTACACCGTTACCGGTTAATAAGCGTTAGTTCTGTTAGGTTAGGTAGGGTGTATCGTGCAGGCACCTTGGCCGCGGTACGTGAACTCCTTGGGCGGGGAGCCCGCGTCACGGACCTCCTTGCTCTTCATCGACTGGAAGCTCTGGTCTGCGAACGACTTGACGTGGCCTTGCGCAGCACTGAACTCACTACCTGTTGAATTCGGGCACAACGACGCTAACTTGTGGTCTTTGGGAAGGCTGACACTCATGTTTTCAAAATAATACATAGGGGTGAAATGTTTGGGCATAAAAACATCAAACACGTTGAACAATTTAAAAATAAATAAATAAAAAACAGATTATAATAACTGGCTCTTCACTTGCTCCTTACAACTTTTGTTGAACTCAACAAAGGTAAGCCAGATCACCAATAGCTTTTATAATTTCAAAATCCCATTTACGAAAATTAATTTTACTCTTAAATTACAAACATTTTCCTCCGTATAAAATTTCCAAGCTTGTACCAATCCGTCAATCAAGCTTTTTCAGCTATCTACCATAAACTACATTTACTTTTTGGAGTCTTTGATCCACATACATTCTAAAGCCTCAAACTTACAGAAAAAAAAAGTTTAAACAGTATATTTTCGCGAATAATATCTGGCAACACGTTTTGATGTGCCATCCGGTTGGTGCTTTAAGATGTTGAAAATCTTTGTAATGATATTGCCATGCACAACCTAAACACAGACTGGCTCGATCAAGAGGCAGTTGGTGAAAAAATGGTGTTGCCAGTAGCATTAATCAACTGTTGTTCAACTTTTGCTTAAATACTAGGTTCTTTCTATCTACCCCCTCTACTCACTACACAAGACAGTCAGACTAAGATAGGGCGTTACCTTTCCCATCTCGAGTGGGTTCGGGTGAGTACAGGTTGCGCAGGCGCTCCTCTCGCAGCCGGTACATGTGCGCGCGGATCTCTTTCTTGCGGGAGAAGTCCTCCGTCTGCTGCCACTGGAATGTTACAGTGGGTGTGTTACTTTAAAGTAAACCTTATAGCATAAGTACCTACCTAATCATAAGGTTTCAATTTATGTTTATGTTGTTTAGAGTTTTATAGATATGAAATAAATTGAGATTTTTTTGGCGTTTATAAAATATCTACTTTTACAATCGTCATGTTGATACTTATACTGTTTGACAATCATTCATCATTTTTGTCAATGTGAATCAGCAGTGCCAGCCTAGTAGTGTGCGTGTGATCGTCGGACTGCCAAGTCATAGGTCTAGGTGTTGGAACCCAAGACCTCTGATTTTTCTTTGTATATAGATATTTTATTGTAGGTATAAATATCACTTGCTTCGGTGAAGGAAAATTTCATGAGGAAACCAGCATGCGCGAGAGATTTTCGCGACGGCATGTAAAGCCAAGGCAGAGACCAATGGGCGGCATAAAAACTTTGACATTAGGTAAGGCAATAACCACACGAAAAAGAAAGATTGTGAATCGAGTTGGTTTTACTAGCACCCACCGCTTTTGTAGCACGAGTGTAAGTTGTACAGCATTGCTTATGATTTCTATCAGGCGCTAGCATTTTATTTTTCATTCGGATATACTTAATGCAGATTATTTTACTTTATTATTGCACTTGACCAACTAAGAAGGATGCACATTTAATCAGTGGAGGTTCAATAATAAATTATCTCTGTGAGCGGCCAATGCATCATATATTTTGGCACTCCTTACATACTAGTACTGGATAATTATTAGGTATAATTAATAATATTATTGAAAAAACAAATAATAAAACTAAAATAATAAATCGTAAGCTTCTAGGATTTTACAACACTGCGTTTTAAGCTTTTACGGTTTTTAACAGTGTTGTGTTGTGTTTGTTCTAGGACTTTTGTGAAAATGTATAAGAATTGGAAGAACTCACCATGCGGCGCAGTAAGTCCTCGTCGCGGATCAACGACACGTCGCCTTCAGACATTCTGGAAACAACAACAAGCACTATTTAATACACTATTCACTCGACTTCCTATAGTAGTAGTAGGTAGGAACTACATACACCCAACTGGAATAACGATACTAACTGGGATAACTGTTTGTACCTAATGTGAAACATGAATTTAGTTCAAATTCTTCTAGGTTTGCTCCTACAGATGAAAATGATTAAATAACATTATAAAAAAGTGCAAAGTAATTGACAAGTAGTATTAAAATTCAAATTCGAATATTGGTAAATAAATAACCAAAGAATATCTTCTTAACCCAGTTTTCAAAATACCAACACTTTGTATTCCATTCTCTAAGCCCAAGGCGAGTCCTATCGGTCCCGAATCAGTTAACCTATTGATATTTGTACCAAAACGGGTAACCAGTAGATACTAGGTACGTCGTGATTGTAATGAGACATTATACAACGAATCCTAATAAAGATCATAAGGCTGAATTAATAGATGAACCTAAATCACAACAGTCAACCTAACACCCACACGTTAAACTCGACTCATCATCACAATTGGACCGTAAACAATCCTTAACCAGTTGGTCCCGGCTGTCATTTGTAGATCTTTAACAATCGGTATGGGTGGAAGCCCGAATGTCTGACAATCAGTCTGACCAAGCGGTAATTTGGTTGTGGCAGTCAGTTAGGCAGTCGCTTCACGTTAAATAATGGTACCTATTTCGCTGCATCCGGTTACACTAGAAACCGATCGGCATTTAATGAAGTTTGGAATAACAGGTGACATTAAACTTTAATTAGCCTATGGAAGTATCGAAACTTGAAAATACAATCATGACACTCAAGAGTCAAGACGGTCGGCCCTGCTAAGACCTTGACTAAATCAGGCTGGCTAATGTTTTATCAATGTTCAAGATGCGAGAAGAGGGTAATCACTTTATCAGACAGATAAAAACGGCCCACATCTTACACTCCAGACTGCCGAACACAGGACGACTGGAATACGAGCTCCACAACCACAACCGATAATCTCGACTCGAAGGGATTTCAAAATACTAACAAACACACAGCCGGCTTAGCCTAGCCATTTGTTGCTATAATACCTACTCAAATACCACATTTACGAGTTTACCTACTATTGTAATAAGGCGTCGTCGTCGACGTACGAGTAGCCCCGCTAGTATAACAAACTCATGCGAATGACAGCTAATTAAACAATTGCGCTCGTACAATTGGTTCCGGCCTGATGAGTTGATCTGCGACACACATCAAAAATAATGTGACTGGGTTTCTGATTTCTTCTACTAACACAATTAAATGGGACTTCAATTGAATGACTGTGGTTAGATTACTGTTGCCTGTCGTACTTTTCATTTAGTTAAAGGGATGAACAGATCAAACCGTCGGAAAAACACGAAACGAACTTTATCAGCCAAAATGCTGAAGAAAAACCAAAAGATGGAAGACGACAAATGATGGACTTCTGAAGATGATTAACAATTCAGTTGCATATTGATAAATCAGATAAACTGTGATGATATAGTAACGACCAGATGGCCTAGACCAAGTGACATTCTGTTAATGCTAATGTTGTATTGACATAAGCTAACGAGAAGCTTACCTCAATCCTGTCAAAGTCGTTGAAGAAATACAAACGGTTTGATAGTGATTTCCACTTGACTAAGCAGAATACTACAGAATCAAGCCCGGCCCAAAGATTGTAGCTCGCCTAAACCTTCAAATAAAATCATCGATCGACGCATGCACAAACACAACAGACTTCTCAAGAAAATAGAGCTATTTATAAGCACGTATGTGATGACTATATCACAACCAATTAACACTTAAGTGATCGCTAAATGAACTTGTGAGAATCTCGCTCGTGTCACGTTTGGTTGCGCGGTGCAATTGACGGACCTTGGCGACACAAGTGCGACACAATTAGTGGTCGCCGAGCCACGTCAGCGGCTCATTGCCGGATTTATGGGATGGGTGGCAGTCGAGGTAACCATGTGATATGTCGGGAAATGCATGTGAGTGGAGCGGAGGTTTTGTTGCTGTATAGAGTTCTCACGTGGTAGAAAAATGTACAGTGCTGCGTGGTTTTTTCGGAAATGGAGTGCCAGTAACAGGAAAACACTGGAGGTAAAGTATTGTGATATTACAGAACATAACGTCACGCCTGCAATCCCCGAACGGTAAGGCAATGGTACCGTGTACCCACATGTTTCTCCCACATTTCGCCAGTAATGTTAAGAATAAGTTCCATCCAAGAATTAAAATCGACAAATCCAGACTCTGTGACTTGTTCTGAGAAATTCGTGATTGGAAAACTTAATAAAACTAGTACATTTATTTTGTGATAATTTATTTGGAAATTGTATTAAAAAATAAGATGGCTTTCCGATTAGGGCTACGCGCCAAAAGAACTGTCAAATGGAAGTCATGTAAGCTGTCAACGGAAATCTTATCAAGTCAATGATGTTTGCTGTAAGCTTCGCAATAAAAGGCATCTAGTTAACAAAACAAAGACTATGTTTCCAGCTCAGCACATAAATCACATTAACACATGCTCATTGACATATTCCTAATACCTAACACTAGAGTATTGGTCGTGAGCCATCTGTCAATGTAGCTCAAGCTCGTTCCTCGCGCCATATGGCCGAGTGGCCCAAAGGCCTGCCCATACATGGCACACACGCCACCCCGGCGCCCTTGCCCCTCTTACAGCATCTTATAAGGAGGCAGATAACTTTTATCTCGATACCACTCGGCAAAAATGAGTGCATTGAGGTTTTTTTACTTTAATTTTAGTTACGTGTCCTAGATACTGAGGTCGTTTAGTTGTTGTTTATCTTTTTTAATTAAAATAATTATGTTTCTTTTACACTACCACTGACCATCCCACAGAGAGGTGGCCTGTATCCCAGCAGTGGGCACGTTATGAGCTTAGGACTTAAAGGACTAGGACTTAATGCCACAAGGCATTCTCTAGCTCTACCAGTCAACTTTTGGACAACATTGTGATAGAGACATTTTTAGGGATCCGTAGTCCTGGCAATGAACCCTTATTATATAGTTTCGTCATGTCCGTATGTCCGTCCGTCTGTCCGAGGTTTTTATAAGAGACCGTTAGTACTAGAAAGCTGTAATTTTGTAGGGGTTTATATATCAATTACGCCGACAAAGTGGTAATTTTTTTTTTTACTTTGACGACGAATAAAAAATACATCCCCACTTCACATGTATTCCCCTACATGTGCCTGCCCCATCGTGTGGGGTATTGTTGAATAGGTCTTTTGAAATGACTTAGAGGTTGCTAATACTATTTTTTCGATTTAATGCTCCATTTACGAAGTATTAAACTTTAAATTGCATTTTTTTGTCAAGTAGCCCCTCCCCTAAAGCTAAACTGCTGGCTTGAAAAATTTGGAAAAATTCACGATGATAGTGCATTTCATTAGCTTTAAAGGAAAATTATAGCGGTTAAGATAACTTTATTAGTTTAGCAGTAATAGTCGTTACGCTTGGGTTTTGGATAATTTTGTACCAAATACAAAATCCTGATTAAAGAAACAACAGAAGTTCTATATTGTGATAACGGGCTACTACGGAACCCTACACTGCGCGTGGCCCGACACGCTTTTGACCGGTTTTTTTTAATCTAAATATATAAAAGAAGAAACTGACTGACTGACTGACTGACTGACTCATCTATCAACGCACAGCCTAAACCGCTGGATCTACAGATTCCAAATTTGGCAAGTAGGTTCCTTGTGTAGTCTAGGTGTGCACTAAGAAAAGATTTTTTTAAATTCACCAACTAAGGGGGTGAAACGGGGCTCTAAAGTTTGTATGGGGAAACAAGACTAATTAGACTATTTTATTAAAAACTTCACAGGAGTACTCCTATTGATAAATAAGTAGAAATGAGTTTCAGGTTTTTTCAGAATTCAACTCCTAAGAGGGGGAAATGGGGTGACAAAGTCTAAAAATCAATGCACAGCCCAAACCGCTGAGTCTAGAGATTCCAAATTTGGCACATACGTTCCTTATGAGGTTAATTGGTGCAATAAGAAAGGATTTTTCAAAATGTACCCGCCCCTAAAGGGATGAAACGGGAGTCAAAAGTTTGTATGGGGAAACAAGATTAGGTAAGACTGTTTTATTCGAAACTTCACAGGAGTACTCCTATCGATAAATGAGTTAACATTTGTGTTTCAGGTTTTTTCAGAATTCAACCCCTAAAGGGGGAAATGGGTAAACAAAGTCTGAAAATAAACATCGGTATTGTTTGTATGGTGTATCGGGTCGGGTGTATTACAAAAACAACGATTTTAAGATTTAATGTGGCGGACCTGAAACACCTTCATTTCCCTGTTGAGGTGCGATGGGGTTGAAATGTCTAAAAATCAATATGGGTGTCGATACCGAGATTATCAGGGGTGCAGATTACGAAAATGTCATTTATTTTGAGATCCAGAAGATGGCGGATTCGACTTCTATACAGGGTTATTGTTGATTTATTGTGATGATTGTGATAACGATGATGGTGATTGTGATAGTGATGATGATGGTGATGATTGTGATAACGATGATGGTGATTGTGATAATGATGATGATGATTGTGATAACGATGATGGTGATTGTGATGATGATGATTGTGATTACGATAATAATCATTATGATTACGATAATTAAGATTATGATAACGATAATGGTGATTGTGATGGTGATTGTGATAGTGGCGGTGATTGTGATGGTGATGGTGATTGTGACTTTGATAGTGATGGTGATGGTGATTGTGATTGTGATTGTGATACCGAGGATGGAGATTGTGATGATGATTGTGAATACGATGATAATGGTTGTGATTACGATGATAATGATGATGGTGATTGTGATGGTGATAGCGATGGTGATTGTGATTGTGATGGTGATTGTGATAGTGATGGTGATTGTGATGATTGTGATAATGATGGTGGTTGTGATAGTGATGGTGATTGTGATGATTATGAAATTTGGCACATAGATAGTTCATAACCTGGATTAACACGTAGGACACTATTTATCCCTTTAATATGATCCAGTGGGACGGTTACCGAACTTTACGCGGGCGAAGCCGCGGGCAACAGCTAGTATACATATATAAGTAACAGTTGCAATTTTAGACACAGACAGTGAACGTCGAGCACATTACGTATACTTACCTATTATATAAAATTACCAAGAACCCTTCTCGAGACAGTTACAAAGAAATGAGAGTATCACATGATCCATACCTTAATATCATTCCGTGAAATTATATCGCGGCAGCTGTGAGAAATGCATGACTAAATGAACCGGCTGCATACGAGTACATGCAAAGAATTCCGAATGCCAGACCAGAGGCGCGGTGTCTTAGGCCCATTTTCATTATATTTATGTACCTATAGGTACCAATATTTATACACAACAGTAAGTAGTTAGCATCACATTGTATTTCATAAAGGGTAAGGCAAAGATGTACAAAGCATATCCTAGTTTTGCCAGCCTTTTTTTTTATTTTGTGTAAATGGGGGTGAGCCTACTGCCATCCGCCGGGCAGTAATTCACTTTTCGGGTTGCGACAGATATTCCTGGAAGCGCCCAATAATATTTTTGACAACTTGGGAATCGAACCTAAACCTCTAGACGGAATACTAGACCAAGGAGGCGGCCTCAAACCTTGATGTTTTTAAAACAGAACATTCCAGAAAGTTTCTTACAACACACACACACAAAACACAAAAACTACCGAGTGTCTCAATGCGCCATGATGTCACCTAATGGCCGGCCGCCTGTCACGGCGATTGGCCCAGTGGCCCAAACTAATGGCTAGTGATAAATGGACAGAGCAGCGGGACAGGAGTAGTGTTGCAAGTGTTCGACATTAATGGGTTTGTTGATGGGGAGTGAGCGATGGATGTTGGGTCTGTTCTACTAAGCTAAGGCAGAGCTGTTTTGGTGCTAATTAGTAATAAGCATTACCTCATTAACAACTTTGGAAATACAACATCATCTTACTGCTCTTGTTTAATGTTTTAAGTATTTGGGGTCAGCGCAATACGTTTGTTACTTCCATTGTACTTTTTGAGCCAGCTATGGATCTATCGATTAGGTATTCCTTTTTGTTTCAACTTTGGAAATACATAATTTTTACAACGTCGATTAGACGCTTCTAATTACTTAAGTGCCTACTTCAAACCAATTAATCTATTTTTCCGCCTTTTCAGCTTTAACATTCTTTCAAATACAAGAGCTGTCACTAAAACGCTCCATGTAAAATACTGTAATTCAGCTGCACCCGGTGAGACTGGAAGCCGACCCCAATACATTTGGGAGAGGGCTAGGCAGATGATGACGTGTTACCTATACACTTCTCCAACATAAACCATTCATAGTCCAAGCACACAGTGCACATAATTTCGTTACAGTTGGGCAGTAGGTAAGGCACTTCCCAAAGGTCACAGGACCCCGGGCGCAGGCGCAGGTAGGGCGTGCGTTGACGCAGGACCGCGCGACCGGCCGCACTGATCCTGCTAGTGACTCACGCGCATAGATCTGATCGAAGGGGAGAAAGAGAACGCGAACCGCGAAACTGTTGGTGCGAAGTTATGTTAGACGTAGACAGAAACTACAGGGCACTATCTACTGACTGCGACCATGACAAAATCCTTTTGCTTTTATAAAACAATCGATAAAATAACTTCATGTTGATCTCATCAGTGCTGTAGACAAAACAAATAGAAATTGCGGCGTGCAATCTTCTAGAACTGAATTAAGACGCCTCTCTTAACACCTTAAATCACCCCTACTTATAAAATTGGTCTATTGCTCCTGTGTAGAGGTAGGAGCAATAGACCAATTATGATAGGATATTTTTTTCAATTTGAGTCGTAAGGGCCGCTCCTAAGGTCAGAACACTCGGGTAGGGCCGCCCCGCCGGTCAGCGACGCCCGCGCAACCTGACCGTGACTCACGCTGTTGCGTAGATTGGGGATAACCTGAATGCCTACCTGGTGACTAACTCACTGAGGACTACAAAGATATTGGATGTCTGGACGGGGTCATGTATTTATTTGATTAGTATAAATTGATATGTAATTGTGATGGTTCAGAGTCGTGGCTTCCCCAGATGTAATGATTTTTGATTTGTCGCCTATAATAGGCCGATAAATCATAAATGTTGCGATGTCTAGACAGAGTAACATTCTTCTGTAATAATGATGTAGGAAAAGTCAAATAAAGGTGAGGAGTGACATGACTACCGGAAACCTTTTGGCAATCCTATTGATATCGTCGTAGAAATCTGATGAATATGATTTTGAAAGCGATTGCAACTTGATTAGACTCTAGGGGTGATCTTTGTCGGCAAGGATATTAGGCAAATCAATATTTTTCCGAGTTATTGGCAACTAATAAAACTCTTTTGTTTTTTCCTTCATTCCCTGATCGTCCCGCCTGATCTATGTCCACAATACATACGTGTACCACGGTGACATAATGTGAGGCGAGCGACATTAAACTTACGACAAACGAATATTAATACGTGAACAGTAACCTGTTCACGTATTAATATATACTCCCAAGTATTGATGTTCTGACATTCTTATTATTGGACAGCAGGATTAAACTTTTTTCTATCGCGAAATGGAGAAAAAAAATGTGATTAACTAGTAATTAATGTCAAACGTAAGTTATTTTTTAAAGTCACCTTAAAAATATCGACTAAAAAATTGATGAGTTAAATACAAAGCAATTCATATTAAAGCGTTGGATACGTGGTAAAATAGAAATGGGATTCTATCTTATTCAAAGTGTTTATTCTATTTATAGGAACGTCTTCATTCCTAGTCTTTTTGAAGTGGTTACCACTTACTAGAAGGTTTAAATTTTAAAAGGTTCCCACAAATTAGACCGACGACTTGGTGAAGGTTGAGGGAATTCGTTGCGAGAAGCTCCGGGAAGGCGGAGCGGGCTACGTGACGACGCTTGGAATAACCCCAGACTTTTTCCAGGTGATATCATGATGATGGTGATGAATCTTACAAAGAAAATAATAGGAACGTTTGGTCTATAATCAACCATGGCCGTTGAAGGACTAGTAAGTATGCTAAACCTATGGCCCATGTGGTCCTGCCGAATGATGCATGGAGCAAATCCAATCGATAGTGAAAGTTCTTTTCAACCCAAGTCAGGTAAACAAGTCAATTCGGCGGAGAAACTCCTCATCACTATATCATTCACCTCTGTTAGAACGTCACCTGATTCACGCCTCATCAGACATCCGGTACCGGCACAATTCTCGCAGAGCTGTCAAACACACGCGTGTAGCAGTACGCGCCCTGAATGTGAGCAGGGATGTGGGCAGAATTGATCAGGGCGTGAGAGTGGGGTGATAATCTAGGCTAGTGGCTGTGAGTGAGACGTTACCGAGGATACTAGGTGACCGTGGCTTGCCTACTAACTAAACTCGCTGCCTTCTGATTATTGTGTAGGTAGGTACATAATCTGGGCATACATTACGGCGTATAACAATACTGTTTCTAACATAAAATATACTAATTAAAAAGCCATTAGTTAAGTTAGACATTACAATTTTACTATCATCATCATTATCTGGCCCTTCTCCCGATCTAGTCGAGGTCGATGCAGCATGTCTTCTTCTTCCATACAGGTTACAAATTGCAACAAGGTTGCACCCTAGTCCTATAACACGTTCCAATACTGTCTTTAATTTTTCGATCTCCCGCTTTCAAATGTTTTTACCAACAGTCCGTAGGTAGGTATTTTACCGAAGTACCCACGTCGCATTACTAAACATAACGTTGTTGTATGTTTGTCGATGAAAGTGACAATTTCCTCACAAACGGGCAAACTTCCCAAGCGAAAGTTACTTCACTTTAACTTATTCCAGTCACTCACGTGTCTTTGTGCTTGAATAATTGAAGATCAAGGTTAAACGAATTTCGGTTGACATTTCAACAATATTAGTTTTGTTTCTAATTAATTAACAACTGTCTTAGAATTGCATGTAATTTTGATTGCATCTAATCTAAGATAGCAGTAGGTAAAGATCATAGGGCAGCGGTTTGTTTATACATTACATCAAATGTTTGTAACAGAATTTACCGCCAGATGATAACCTACTCGTAGTCGGTAATTAGCACGTAGTAAAAGCGGACGATATTGGTCGGGAATACAATATAAGTCTGTATCAGTTAGGAGAAGTCAGAATCTATTCGATCCGGAGCCTCCTCAACATGACAAACGTACGACTTAGAATAAGTCAGGTACAGCCATTAGTTTTGAAAAGATACCAGAATTTCCACACGAAAAAAGGCAAACTGAGTCTAATATTAATTTGACACTTGTGTGATAGTATTTTGTCAGGATGTTGACAAGTCTGAGTTCCTTAAAATAGTTACGAAATGGAACTTATGTGATGCTATTTTGTTTAGTTATCGAAATGGGAAAGTTACGAGACAGGCCGGAGCCCCTAGTAGGTATCTACTGTTATCGTAAACTAGGTAGTTTTATGTCTGGGTATCTCTTATGGTTATAAATAGACACTATATGACAATTATTATCGAGTCTATTAATAAACCATGATACAAACAAAAACGGCTGTTTCTTTCTACGTCCACTTATTATGGCGCATGGCGTCCACACAATGGTTTGAGCTGGCCACACTCCAAAGCGTATATCACTTAATTTGTATACAAAAGGCCTACAGAAGTGGTTTGTAATACTTTGTTGGCAATTCTATATGTGCATTTACAATAAGCTGCAAGGCCTAAGGTATTAGGATCTTAGATATAAAGAACCACCCCTGTTGAAGATAATCCTTTTCTACTAACAACTGAAATGTTTTGTTGTTATACTGTATTAAGACGGTAGGGAAGACAGCGTAGGCGGCGAAAAACAAGTTAAGTTTGGCACAGTTTGGCTAGTGGGCAAAAACAAATGGTAAGTCTTCGAAGCGTTTAGTATTTCTGCTCAAGTTGCAACAGGAGTGACGTAAGCTTTTCAGTAGCTTATTTGTCACGTTTCCAATACCTTTTTAACTTTACTTCATCGCTGCTGATAGAATGTCCCCGCGTTAAACTCGACTCAAGTGGGAAAGTAATAAAGTTTACTGTCAGTTGATTTTGATAGATCATCAGAACTTAATAAAAATGCTTCTATGTTTCAGTTATTTACGAACAGACAAGCACTAAGTAAGGAGTCATCCCAAAGAAGAGCGGATAGGAGCCACAGAGATGATATATTATTTGGAATCTTAACAAATAAGTCTCAGATTCCACACTACAACAAATCACAACTCTTGTGCATAAGAAACAGCAAATTGTAATCAAGAGTGACATCTTTAAAAACCTGTCTAATAAATTAATTTACATAGACAAAATCCAGTCAAAACAAAGACATAACGATGACATACATTAATGTTGTTCATATTGGCATTAGTTCGACCTTGTCAAACACAAGGCGCTGCAGAGGATGCGTCTGCGCCGGTGACGTCACCCCGAATTGGCCCGAAGGTCCTCGAGGTAACACAAGCTGTGATTTACTTAAGTGGTTGTTTGCATAATACATATTTTCTAAAATTACATATAACAGATTCAAACAAAACCACAGTTCAGCACTTTTGTCAACGTTACAAGAGACAGTCCCCCAAACGCTCGCCATTCGCCATATCCCCGTGTTTGAGCTGGGAGAAGAAGTGCCGGAATAAATCCCCAAGTCCCAAACAACACATTTGGCTGATAAGCTTGAGGTATAATATATTATAAGGTACAACTTTATACAGCCTTGACAACTTTCTAGAACTTTTGATTAAATCAAATCAATTTATTTGCTACAAACAAAGTATTGGTTTGGTACAATAGGGAATATGTATGAAATACAAAACTCTTTTTATTTATTAAAAATGCCTTGGATTGGCCCATAAAAACATTGTGGTACACTTGTTTAAGTTGCTAATACATCATTTATTTTACAATTTACTGTTTTATGTAGCATGTTTTTGGTGAAACGGAACGCACTCTCAAAACGCGTCGTCCTCGATAATGCCGGTAGTGACGTCAAAGTCTTTGTGTCAAAAAACACTTTTATTTAAAAAGTGCTTAAAGTTTCACTAAGATTTTGTTATAATATTGTTACTGTAATTTTTACTTGACTAGAGCACATACAATTAGTAAAATTATTCTATTAAGGGCAAAAAATTAGATGTAAACAAGGCAGATTGTGGTAAATGACGTCACATCATGGCCACGACAGCTACGGACGTTTGAACTGTCATAGAAATTAGCAGAAGTTTAATATTATTTTTAAGCGACAAGCAGTAGTTGAGCTTAACTTTTAATACTTTTCTTGGGTTGATAGTACTTTATTTTATTGATTTAAGGGAAGAAAAAATTACGTACATATTGCCTATTTCGGTCTTAACATAAATAATCCAGATCCATAATACTTTGTCATAATAATGTGACATGCAAACATTTGGGTTTATACTGGTTTATAATTATTATTAAAGTCATAATTCATTATTATTAATGTAAGATAAGTTTTATTTTCTGACACGACAAGTACCTAAGTACTTGGCGTGTTCTTCTTACCTTTTATCTTTAACACTGAGAAACATTTTAATTGATCACAGAAATTACAATTAGAATTCTATTGAATTTTATAATGCGTTTTCAAATTTGTGCCAAATTGGCAAATTCTTATTTGACACAGAAAAACGAGCGTTTTTTGTCTAAAAATCGAAATTATATTGTATTGCTTTTCATCATTACTGAACGAATAGGACTAAGAAGAATGGAATAACAAGACGTGTACTATTACACCTCTTCCTAAACTTTCAATGATACAGGCTTGGTATGTTGAGATCTGTAAAGTGAAGTCACTCAAATCTAATTCAGTCATTTTAACATCAAAAACAATAATTCCTTAAATCGTTCAGTTTATGCGACACCCACTATGTTAGCACTAGAATAACATGCAATAAAAAAGTTACAAGCTTCCTTTGACGATGACATCACTTCAGTAAGTAAACATGAGAGCAGGCTTAGCTTTATCTGTGCAAACTTAGCTAGGATCATTTCCGTTTCCGTGGCAGCATTTATTTAAGACATAAAGAGTACCTGGGTTGATTGGATAAGCGGTTTACACTTTTATCTTGTTGAAGATGACATTAAGGAATTGTTAATGCGAGGAGTGTCGTTTTACTGATTGCTAGAGGTAATGGTGCTCAGAATAAGTTTATTCATTTATTTTAATTTAAGAATAAATACGATCAAGGAGCAGAGTACCTAGACAAAGTGACGTTCTATCAGGGTAAACGTTGATAGAAAAGTCAAAAATGTTTAGCAATGACACTAAAGCTATCGAAAATCTAACTTCAATTCTGTCAGAAGGCGTTGTCGAAATGCGTTTTGAAAGTGATTTTTGTCATTTTTGTCTAGACACTCAAAGCTTTAGCAAAGAGCTGTTGATAATTCTAAAAACTGGTTTGAGGCAGGCAAGATACCTAGAGGATAGTCCGGTTAAGCCGACAACCTTCTAGGTTGACCTGCGAGACGCTATTCACAAAAAAAATTGTATCATCCAATCCTAGTTTCCCTTAGTAAGGTGACCTTGTTACGTCAGTGTAGGAAACAAACAAACAAATGAAGCTGGTTGAATCACCCGCCCACGGAGCCTGTCCAACTGGCTGTGAGTGCCGTGGTCGATCAGTCATGATCAATTGTGTTTGAGTGTTAATGGACATTTCCTTATATTAACTGTATGTAGGCAAGTGCGAACATAAGAAAATCATTTGCGAAAATTAACAACTTATATTTGGGTATTGGTCAATACCCAATACTTAGTAAACCTTCGTCTAGTAATTTTTAGGTTACCACCCGGCTGCGTATGCCCAATTTCGATTCTGTACTTGCAAACTTTACACCGTTTTAGGGGTAAATTTACGACTGTGCGTTGTCAGCGAAAATGAATTTTGATGCTTAGCAAATAATTTCAATAAATTCTCAACTTCTCTATTACCTATTTCAAAACCTAAATGCAACAGAACAGCGCTTCCTATCACCACCTGCTATCATAAAACAGACCTACAAGTATCATAAACCCTTCAGGCTATACGTACGTACTACATGCACTATATGGCCAGTACCTAGGTCCTGCATCGAACTGGTTTAGCCGACCGTGGGACGCGGCCAATCGCTTGCCAATGTTGGCGTTGGCTGCTGGCGAAAGAAATTAAGGTGGGCTTGTTGGGCCAATGTTTGGTGAACTTGAATTTATATAAAGGCCAATTATTAAGAAGGTTTATGGGAAGCTGGTGATTATGTAAGTTAAATACAGCCAGATGAATATTTTGCAGATTATAGAAATTGAGATACTTATTTATATCCAGTAGCAGAGAATGAAGATAGTGAAAGTAATCAAATTAGAAATGTGAACATAATTGTTAATTGCTTGCTATTATCTAGTCAATAGCGTTTGTTTTATAATAACTATGAGTATGAGTAGAACAGTCGCGTGCATACCGCGGTCGTGGAGCATTCTCCGAGCGTCGAATATCATTGAGATGTCAATAATATGGTTTCTTATACAAACCTCTAGACTTATAGTATTTTTTATTGATATGTTTGCATTGTTTTTGTGAAGAAGAGAAAATCTTAGTGCTTTAAGTTTTCCAGTTAGTGTGAAGTTTCAGTAACGTTTTTGTGCAAATGATAAATTCGTTCTTGGAAATATCGTAATAAACATTTTAGACCACACAATCAGAACCAATCCTCGACTTCGTGAAATAGAACTGGATTACAAACAAGTTACCAAACCTGTGGCGAAGATACCTACTGAAACAAACAGCATCCCGATTAAAACTAACCCTTACACCAACCATTTAAAGTAGAACTTCCCAAATCATTGCAGGTTTCCTAAAGAGGCGAAGATATTCGGAGGATCGGTAAATAAAAGTTAATTTTGTGCACCTCCTAATATGGCGTCTAAACGCCTTATAAGCGTTAAGTTCCACCCACACTCCACAGACAGGTTGGAGTTATGAGTTGAGTTGCCGGCACCATGAGACCGTGACACTGCAGACGTTACTGTGCCGACGGTAGGCAGTTAGAAGTCTCTGATTCTTGCAATCATTGTGGAAAGACCAGAGGGCCTGTACTAAAAAGAAATGACATAATATCAGCGACGAAAGTTGAAAGGTCTTAAATGCTTGGGACTGACATAACATACAAAAAAACTTAAGTCAGTCATGTTGATAGTCATTGTAGAAATACGAAACGTAATGAAAGCGATTGCGCTTCTGAAGACCAGCTGGTGGTGGTAAAGATGCAAGAGGGAATACTACTACAGTACAACAGCCCATAACGTCCACTGCTGGACATAAGCCTCTCCCATGATGGGAGGAATTTGCCGTAATCTCCACGCTTGGCAGGCGGATTGGAGATCGCAGTGATGAATGACTAAAAGAAAACGCTGCTGTCCATTCTCTGGTCTACGGAGGCGCAAGGTGTTCTGCCTCAGACATTAGTCGCCTTATACGACACCCGTGAGTGTAATGGGTTGGTTCTATTCTACTCTGCCGGATACCACACGGGAATAAGTAATTGGAAAACAGCTAATCATGAAAAAGATTTAAAAAATGCAAAAGTATGTACAATGGAAGGAATCGGTCGTGAACGTGACTCTGTTAATGACATGCTGCAGTAGCCAGATTGCTTGCTACTGCATAACATATAGCCTAAAAATAAACCAAAATAATTATGCCCATCGCAATATCGATGCATGCATCGGCATAAATTCAAATTCTGCATTAAACTCTGGTATGAGAGTCAACAGAGAGGTATGTGATGCGCTGTTATGTATACGGTTATTTTATTTAACAATTATAATCCAAGCGACGCGATCGACAGCTTAATATTTATGCAACATTGGCAAGGTACAGTTATAGGGCCAGATGGGCACTGGTTGGTACAAGCCGATATGCAATAGCTAACAGCAATACATGTGCTTTGCTTGGCACTTGTCTAGACAAGTGGCAAAGTGTTTAGTATTTCTGACTGACATAACTTAACTAGAACTACATGATTTATCGGTGTCAGAGTGATACTTTGTCTGGGCCCTATGACAATTTTCTTTTATTGGATTTTACGACTTCTCACTGCCCCAACTTCCCTATCTGCTAAACATCAATAAAATATAATGCATAACACGGCCTAGTAATCTAGTACCTCTAACATTACAATTACGATTCCTCGTCGATCTGTATTCCGAGAACACTGGCGAGGCATGTTTCGGCGGACGCAACCCGACGCGACGCCTGCGCCTGCGCCGGTTGTACTCCAAACACTACATGTCCTACTAAGTAGGTACGTCTGACTTTGCTCGACTTTCTAGTGGGAAACTATCTGTGAGTTCACACTTATGTTTTGAATGATAATACGAGTCAGTATTTACGAAACAATTGGTTCCTACTTTGATCAGACATAGTCAAAATAAATAATATTCAACAATGTTTTTTATGCAAACACACGATTCTGAGATCCTATTGCTGGCTGAAGTTATGAAATTGATGGTATCCTGTCAGAAATACGTAAAGAGTAAGGAATGCTAACGCCAACTGACGGCGAGAGGGTTCAGAGATAGTACGGTTGGCGACTAATACATGGCCGTTCTACTAAGTGCCCTCCTGCCCATCCTACCATTACCATTACCTAACATATAAACCTGTAAGTCTATTGTGCTTAACTATTGTCTCTATTATCTTACACTATGTTAATATTCAACAAGACTTTAGTACTAAATTAGATACGGCTAAGAGAGATGAAGACAATTGCTTCCATGATTGTTTTGACTGCTATGTTATCCTTTGTCAGATTCCTAGCTATATTTAAACTACTCATTTAAAAACCAAAAGAGCAAACGGAAACCCGAGGACTGAAAAAGTTTCGTAAGTATTTCTAATCCGACTTTCGACAGGACTGACTGCAAGTTAATCTTTTCGGTAGGAAAAGTCAATTCACCAATTTTGTGCTTTCCCATTCTTGTTATTGCTAATAGAATTTATTCGGTGTAATCCTGTGGTTCAATCATAGCACTTGCGTGTGCCGACAATAATGTCAAACACTACGGGGTGTCATTTCAGTGTAAAAACGAAATGAACAAATCTTCTATACTATACTATCTGTAACCATACCTATAATATGTTTCACAAAATAAATGATTGATTGATTCTCTCGGATTCAAATTGTCTGAATTTACCGTGTATCTCTTCCTTGCTAAAACAATAGCAACCTACACTGCTACATAGAAGCGCACTCGGTCCGCGGATAGCCTTCACGGCGTGTCGCACAGGAGCCGGTCTGAGCACGCTGACCACTGTCCACGAGTGCGCAGTGCACGCTCTGGGGACCCCATTGTGCGGGCAAGTGGGTCAGCTACATAAGTAGGTGGGTTGTAGTGAGGAAGGATGGGATATCTTGTCTTGAAACTATGTTGGCTAAGGAGGACCTCTTGAGGTTCATTGTATGAGGGCTGTATCTTTTACTCTCCATTACTGGTGACTCCATCACAGATGTCGTTAATATTCGAAAGGTATTGAAAGAGATTGCTACTTGTGTATGTAGGTCCTGTGATTGACCTTCTGTCACAGTTCACAATATCGCCCCCCTTACAATCATTATAAAATTTGACTATAGGTAATGAAATACAGTAGACAGTGACATAATTGCAGTAGAGACGGTATTGAAGAAAATGCATGACTTGTATGAGTCACTTCTTTAGAAATTAGGTTTCTTCTTGTTTCTTTTTCTACGAATTCTCAATAGCTCACTCATGACAAAAATCAATAAATCGATCACATTGGTATCACATTGATTTCATTGATTCACAATGAAATCACCGGCTGACCAACAACTTACTACAACACTGAAGGGCAGGCGTATTGAGGGACTATCTCTTGTGAACTTTGACGTTCAAAAAATGCTGATCAGTGTAATTTGAATAAAAGACTTTTTATTTTGATATAAACTACTATTTATACACGAACTAGTGACCTGCCCCTGCTACTGCTTTATTGATTATTATTATTTTGTAACCTACACATAAACTTTCCGGAAATAATTACATAATTATTTAAATGATGTCGACAATAGCATCAAAATCTGTTACTTAGTTTAGAATAACAATGTACACCTAAATACTTACTTGAAGAATATTAACACAAAGTGTTAATCAATGGAGCACTAATCTATTTAAAATCATATCCACTGTCCTTATTAATTACTCATTAAAGTACACTTCTTGCAAATTAACTCTAGATTATTTTTAACTCACATAAGTACCTACATCATTCGCGAAATACAACAAAAACATTAAAAAAAAACTGTTAATTATATAAAACCACTAGTAATCGTACAAGCACCCGTTTTACATAATTTCCTTTGGCAGAATGTCGAATGTTTGTTCAATGAGCTCACACACACATCGGCGACTCACGCGCACACTGGCGAGTGCTACTTGTATATAAATGTTGGCGTAAATATACATATTAGTCATAAGGACAGGTTTCAGACTTTAGTGTCAAGGATTAGCGAACAGTGACGTCACCGCAGTAGAGCCTTTTCTCCACAGAGGGAGGGATAATATTATAATGGTTTTAAAATTCCTTTTTGGGATGACAATGGAAATTGCAGGTTTCATATCTACCTACATTTGTCTGTAGATCATGAATGCATCTCTGAAGTATGAAGGTGATTTGGAGGTGCAGTTTGGAGACTAAAATAAAAAACAAAACGGTGATCGATGATCTGGAACATAAAGCAGATTTAAATGTATTGCATGATTTTAAAGTCCTTAAAATATTTCGTGGCTTTCCCCCAGTTATAGATAAAGAGCGATTGAACATTACAACAAAACAAACAAAGCTCAAGCTTCGAAGTCGGTGACTTTTGTTTGATTGATTTAGTGTTTTTGTCACCGACTCCGAAGCTTGACCTTTATTTGATTGATTTGGTGTTTTTATCACCGGCTTCTGAAGCTTAAGTTATTTTTCACTTTTTTGTGTTTTGTTGTTTTTTTTTAAGTCGGTTTTACTTTTTGCGAAAAAAAAAAAATATATATTTCCATTTTTAGTTGTTCCCAAACAAGTCGCCATGAATTTATTTTACATTATTAACAATACATGTCATGGTAACAGGCTTATCCCCATTATATGGAACATCAAAATTATTTATTTATTTAATTACAACGGTTGTATTTAAACCAATTACTGTAACTAAAACTAGAACTAAAAGAGTAAGAGATAATATAAAATTAAAATAACAAAGTAAAGGTTCACATATTCATAAATTCCTCTCACAATACTTCTGACATGCCAATAAAGTCTTTGTCCATCCATCCGCAAACATACCTAACTGTCGAAATCTGGGTGTATTGTACACATCTGCGTACCCCCTCAGAGCATACATGCGTGATGTTACGTCATGATGTTGTATAAACAATAAACATCTAAGCGATTGCAACAATCACGACAGATTTGCCGTCTATTTTTGAAGAGTTCCATTGTATATATCTCCGAAGATCAGCATCAGATCTTCACCAAATTAAATTGGGACCACCTCAAGAGCATACTCTTTCAAATAAAAAAGAATTTTGAGAGACGGTCCACAAATGGGGGAGAAATCGGGTAACATACATTAAAAAATATATACACGAATATATAACCTCCTCCTTTTTTGTCGGTTAAAAATACAAGTATAAAAATCTAATAGGAAGAAGATGGGAATATGGAACAGAAAGGAAAAAAATACGGAAAATATGAGACTATCTAGGAATTTTTGAATGTGTCATGCAACTAAACAAATAGTAGCAAACAATACGAATTGTTTACGAGATGCAAATATAGATTGAGCTGTCATTTGCCTTAAAGGATAAATAGCATTGTATTTGATAAAACAACGTCAACTGACATAAATTCCGATGATTTTTACGAATCTGTTTATATACCTGAACAGAATTCTTGGTATTTATAATGAAACATTAAAGTGCTTCATAAAACTATGAGGAAAATCAAATAAATTAGTTTTGATCTAATTAGTACTAATTGGATACTTGGTTACTTGGAGTCGTAAGTACCATAATTATGGAACCACTATCAGAGGTAAACTCACTCACCTGAACTCCATTACTCAGTAAAAGTCTGACACTCCCTCCTGATCCGCCCAGAGCGGGAGGAGTCATTTGATGATTTCCCATCCGAAAAAAAAAAGAGACTATCCATAATAAAACCTAACGCAGTATAAAGACTAACTAACTAAACTAAGCTATTGAAATTGGGAAATCATCACCAATACGCAGATAAAAACACGTTTTGTAGACTTTTCCACGAAAATAATAATAATAACAAAAGACGGTAGCTGAGTTAGCTCCAACCACAGGTAACGATCTCGACAGCAGACTGAATGACTTCACTTCAAAAAAATATTAATCACGACAAAGGAAACAAACAAGTAAATGAAGCTGAATGTTTATTGCTGCAGAGGACATCTGACATTGAGGAGATGAAGTCATGTCTAAATCTAGCGCCATCTTGGATAAAGACTCTCTGTGCGATACACATCGTGATCAAGCAGCGATTAACAGGAATAGGTTGTTACTGTTATATGATACCGAGATCATTTGATGACTCATGACGTTGATGATTTGTCGATGGGGGCAGTAGAAGTGCCAATCAGTACTACAGTAAATACTCACTTGTTTCAAGTAATCCAATCTTTCTGAGAAGCAGTCACATTTTTAAAAGGAGGATCTGAAATCAACCCCTTGGGAGATATGGAGGGATGTTGGGACGTGGGAAAATAGAGGCGCAAAAACTTGGAGGTTTGAATTGGATTCTGACGGTTCATTGACAAGCATTAAGCACTGAGTTGAGTTGAGCACGTGATCTTGGGTACTGGATACCGGAGTCTAGATTTGTGTCCGGTTGATGGCAATTGTCTGCAGGTGTACAGTACCGTACTGGTACACCTCTGCCTAACAACTCGGCGATTATTATGCCAATAAGAATAAAATAGTGAACGTAAACAAAGTCACTACGGGCCGATCCGGCTAATTAAATAATATAAGATCTATATGCTAAAATTCGCTTTTAGTCTTTCTTAAAATACCAATATTTCTACCAGTCTACATTCTTGTTTGGTAACTTAACCGAAACGGGCTAAAGAATTCAAGTGTTAATTTTAAAAACAATATTACATGACAAGACAAATGCTTTGCCCACTACTAAACCCACACTCATAGACTTTAAAACAGTTTTTTCTCAATTTGTAACGCAATCCTTACAATGGACGAATAATTTTCATGTCTCTTCACATTTTCGTATCGCCTATCATTATTACTGCTCACGGTTTAAAACCTACGCAAGGATAAGTCCGTTATTTTGGCCGGTTTGTGAGAAGATGGGCTAGACAAGCCGAGGCCCTCTAGATAATAATAGGAGATATAAAGAGTTTTCGCCGACGAAATTGAACGTGAATTTGAAACGTGATTGAACGTGAACAGCATATTTAAACCGCGTTCAAAAGCTGCAAGTGACATAATTTTTGTGACATAATATGGATGACGGCTCTTGAATACGGTTTAGAGGTTGTTATTTTAATTTATGTTTACTTTAATTTGTGAAAAATGTACCCTCAATAAAAGTCAACCAAAGAAAGAACTTAAGTTTGTTTTGTTTGTTTGTTATTATCAAATGAAGGTGAACATTTTAAATGCAGTAAAAGGGCTTTTCAAATATGGAGGTAGTATATTTTTCCAGAGTTTCGCGCACTTTTTGAAGTTAGGACGGAGCTTTCACAAGTTTTCCCAAAGCGAAATTAAGGCTCTAGTTCCCGTTTTAGGGTTCCGAACCTACGTCCCAATGCAAAACAGAATCCTTATTTCATTTAATCACAAAAACATATTTTAAGGTCTAACTTTTTCACAAAATTCTCCGTTGAGTTTTCTTTTATTATCCTTGCGTATGCTTTGATCGTTTCTTAAGCGTCTCACTTTAAAGCATAATATTTCTATCACTCACCAATGCTATTGAAAACAGAGGCTCTGTGCTCGTGCTCCTCGCTCCTGGAGACTAACGTTAGGCTGGCTAGTTACTAAGATGGGCCGCAGACGAGCGACACTTAGCCGGGCGGGTGGCGGAGTGCGAGCCGCGGCTAAACGGCGCGGGGGCGCTAGATGAAACAATCGCTCGATCTGTGCACTCGTGCGCCCACGCTAAGTCCCAGCACAGATACGGCGGTTTTTTTTTACTATTTTTGCAAAATATTTTGTAACAAATAATATAAAATATTTCATGTATAATAATATTCCATGCTGTTCAACAGAGAACAGGGTTAATCCTGGATGGAGATGGGCCAAACAAACAGAGACATTAAAGATAACGGATTAACAAAACTGAGGGTAAAATAATACAAAAACCTAATGACATCAGTAGGGACACACATTACTGCATAATTATTATGATTCAATGAATAACATCGCCTACGAATATTATCGACTTAAGATTTCGAACAAAAAGCTAGGTTGCGTACAAGCTGTGTGTTGGTTGATTTAAACAAAGCAATAAGTAATACAATAATTGCGTTCTGATATTATTTGCAGTCACGTAGACACATGAATAGTTTAATGTTCATAAAACGCAATATTGCACACAGGACACTCAGATCAAGATGATGATTTCTCTTAGTAGTTTGACGATGTCATTACCATAATTTCCAAGCTATGAATATTTTTACGGGATAATCAAATTGTACGTTTGTTGTGTGTACTTTTTCAAGTACTGCTTCTCCACTTTAGACTCATTATTTAATTAAAATGATTAAAACGATGTGCAGACAGGACAATCAACGTTCATTATTATAATCATTATCTGTCTAGCCTTTTAAAACAACAATACACCAAGTGACACCATTTGCCTGTTTTGTTTCCATTTTCATTTGAATAAAAATAACAAAAAGAAAGAAAACGTTAACAAACAGTAATTAATTCTTGACGAAAATACTGTTATCAATGTAGGACAGTCGGTTTAATGAGGGTATTGACTGAAAATTAACATTAATGTACTGAGCATTAATTATTTCGTGCAATAAATACGAAACCTTATTTACATAGATTGTAATATGTACATCTTGTATTATACTGAATTCTTCACCGGTTTAATACTTGGGACTGAAAATGAATTTAAACACAACTTTCTTGTCTAGAAAAGGGTAATAAATCAGCTCTCAGAATGTATATGGTCACTCATGTAGGTTTTGCCCACGGCAAAATTATACCATGGGAACGATCACAGGACAATCGACGATCGTAGGACACTCTTTATCCCGGTAGTACGAACTGCCGGGATAAAGAGTGTCCTACGTACGAAATGTCGTACTAGTAGACGGCCTGGGTAAGGACGCAGGCCGTCTACTAGTACGACATTTCCTCGAAATCTGTTCAGAAGTTAATGTGTGAATCAGATACACGAACAGACAGGAGTTACTTTCGCATTTAGAATAATAGTAACGATTTGGTAAACCGCCTGGTACATTCCACACCAGGGGCCTTATGGGCCTTAGGGGACGGCGCGTGCGCCGGTGACGTCATCATTTCGATACTAATCGTCGCAGTTCTGTCGCGAAGATGATCCTACGACACTTTGCACAGGGGCTGCGCAATAGGGAATATGCATGAAATACAAAACTCTTTTTATTTATTAAAAATGCCTTATATTGGCCCTTAAAACATTGTGGTACCCACACTTGTTTAAGTTGCTAATAAATCACTTATTTTACAATTTACTGTTTTATGTAGCATGTTTTTGGTGAAACGGTACGCACTCTCAAAACGCGTCGTCCTCGATAACGCCCGTAGTGACGTCAAAGTCTATGTGTCAAAAAAACACTTTCATTTACTAAGATTTTATTATAATATTGTTATTTCAGTTTTTACTTGACTAGAGCACATACAATTAGTAAAATTATTCTATTACGGGCAAAAAATTAGATGTAAACAAGGCCGATTGTGGTAAATGACGTCACATCATGGATGCGACAGCTACGGACGTTTGAACTGTCGTAGAAAAATGCAGCAGTTTAATATTATTTTTAAGCAACAAGCAGTAGTTGGACTTAGCTTTTAATACTTTTCTTGGGTTGTTATTACTGTATTTTATTGATTTAAGTGAAGACAAAATTACGTACATATTACCTATTGTGTAGTCTTCTTGATAATTTTGGGGACAATCAGCCGTATGTCACATTTTATTGTTTTTATACCTACATGAAGAATTAATAAATAAAGAACAAAATACTGACAACAAGTCCTCTTACAAAGACTAATAATAAGGAATCTCAAAAGATTTGATCATTTGACAAGTTTTTTGAGTAGTTTAGGGATTGTCGTAGCACTCCCGGAGCTACGAGGCTACGGTGCTACGCCGTAACCTGAACATGATAATATGCTGAATTATTGGGAAATTGTTTAAGGTTGTCATTTTAAACCATTTATTTGTATCATTCGAATTCGTATTTGAAAATCCTATGCTGAAGGGGGTCATGAATTGATGTTCCTTAATGGAATAGTGCATTAGCAAGTCTCAGTCCAATTCCTCGCACTTAACGTCAAGTGTAAAACGAAAAGATAAAATTTATAGCAAATAAACTATGATGATCACGAAGTTAATGCACTTTGATAAAATTAAACGGTAAACCTGACACCTGACAGTTTATAACAAGTTTAAACACTCTTGTATCTTACTTTTTGACCATTTTGTCGTTATTGAACAGATTCCTATTGTTGAACAGTTCAAAATATATTTTATTCCGGTATAGTCTAAATAAGGTGTGTAATAAATAATAATAAGTGCGCTTCATCAATACATCACGATTAGATTTTCCGTGTAAACATATTTAGTCAAAAGAAGTGGTTCTGCCGGTTATGTTAAGTCTCACGATAGCGTAGTTAAATTTCGGGCTAAGTTGTAAGTAATAGTTGACTTTTTATTTATTGATACGCTAAGAAGAACACAAGGGACAAGCCTTTTGAAAAATTGGGCACAAATCCAGACTCCCGCGGCTATTCAGAAATTTCTGATGGAAAACTTTTCCTGACGTGGATATTGAAAAACCAAGATCTCATCATGCACCAGCATCACTTGCAACTATATCTGGACCAACGAGACAGTCAACAGCCAAAATATGTAGTGACATTCTAATTTCAAAAACTCATGGAACATAGCGTAACTGGCGAAATGTGCATAGTACTTTAATAGACATGGCCCTGCCTAAGGGTTCTTACAGACGAGCGGCATGTTGCCAACTGCAGATAAACTGCAGCCGTCACCACCTGTCGACGGCTGCCGTCGACGCTTGCAGTTGTGGCGTCGGCGGCTGCCACCGGCGCGTCGGCGGCTGCCGTCGACACACATTTACGCGGCATGCCACAACTGCAAGCGTCGCCACCCGTCGGCAGCCGTCGATGGGTGGCGACGGCTGCAGTTTATCTGCAGTTGGCAAGTGCCGCTCGTCTGGAAGAACCCTAAATCTTCAAGCATTATGAGGCTGATGTTACAATATTCTAATTTCTCTCTCTTCCCGGTGAGAACCCTGTAAATCCTCGGCAGTGTTAAGTGGCAGTAATAGCATTGCATCAGTTATTCAGTTGCAGAGTGTGTGGGCGGTCGGTAATGACGCGTAATGCTCGCTCTGACGGTCGGGCGATGGACGGGTGATTGATTGCGCGGCCACTGACGATGGGACGCGATGGCGGTGCTGGTAGACCAGCACTGAAGGACGAACTTTGAGAGTAAAGTAAAGATGTAACTAACATCCACATTTGACCAGGTACGTTTAAATCCCACGTTAAAAGTGGTGCAAAAAAGAAAGGAAGCCTGTATTAAAATACGCAACTTTTTTTTGGCTCGGTCATAGACCGTCAATGGCCTTGAAACAATATAGATAGTTGTTGTGTTCCGTTATGGAAGAAGAAGACATGCTAAGCCGACCCCAAATAAATTGGGATAAGAGCAGGAGAATTATGACGATTGCGTTTATGAATGTTTGCTCAAATTCTTAAAATATCTACAAGCGTAGACTCAATTTCAAACACTAGAAATGTTGGCTTCAAACAAAATGTATTGAAAGTATTCTCGCTAGACTCAGCACTTTAGCCAGTATGCAAGACATGTACCTGCGCATGTGCTTCATGTATCGTCTAATGACTGTCGTGTACACGCCGAGTGTGGTGGGAGGCTTTCGTAGTATCCTGTACTTTCGTGTCCACCTGTCCGAGAGCTATGGGAGCGGTCGAAGCGGAGCTGAGCTGAGCGGAGCTTGGTTACTGTTGGTGAAGGACAAAAGTGCGTGTGATGTTTTTATTTGTTTAGCTCTAGAATAATAGTCTTGCTATACGTACAGTTAAATTATTTAAAAGAATGTGGAATGGCTTCTGTATTGAATGTGATCATCATCGACAAAGCCGTCATTGTCAAATCACCTACTACTTTTGGAATAATTTATTTATCAATCATAATTTTGGGCAAGCGTTTTCTTTTATTTTGACTTAAAATCGTCCCCGTACATAATCCAATGCCGATTCCTCAACATATTACACTTCACACAGCTCACTGTCTCACCTCGCTCATTTAATGCCGATTCCTCAACATATTACACTTCACACAGCTCACTGTCTCACCTCGCTCATTTAATGCCGATTCCTCAACATATTACACTTCACACAGCTCACTGTCTCACCTCGCTCATTTAATGCCGATTCCTCAACATATTACACTTCACACAGCTCACTGTCTCACCTCGCTCATTTAATGCCGATTCCTCAACATATTACACTTCACACAGCTCACTGTCTCACCTCGCTCATTTAATGCCGATTCCTCAACATATTACACTTCACACAGCTCACTGTCTCACCTCGCTCATTTAATGCCGATTCCTCAACATATTACACTTCACACAGCTCACTGTCTCACCTCGCTCATTTAATGCCGATTCCTCAACATATTACACTTCACACAGCTCACTGTCTCACCTCGCTCATTTAATGCCGATTCCTCAACATATTACACTTCACACAGCTCACTGTCTCACCTCGCTCATTTAATGCCGATTCCTCAACATATTACACTTCACACAGCTCACTGTCTCACCTCGCTCATTTAATGCCGATTCCTCAACATATTACACTTCACACAGCTCACTGTCTCACCTCGCTCATTTCTCGCTGATTCCTCAACATATTACACTTCACACAGCTCACTGTCTCACCTCGCTCATTTAATGCCGATTCCTCAACATATTACACTTCACACAGCTCACTGTCTCACCTCGCTCATTTAATGCCGATTCCTCAACATATTACACTTCACACAGCTCACTGTCTCACCTCGCTCATTTAATGCCGATTCCTCAACATATTACACTTCACACAGCTCACTGTCTCACCTCGCTCATTTAATGCCGATTCCTCAACATATTACACTTCACACAGCTCACTGTCTCACCTCGCTCATTTAATGCCGATTCCTCAACATATTACACTTCACACAGCTCACTGTCTCACCTCGCTCATTTAATGCCGATTCCTCAACATATTACACTTCACACAGCTCACTGTCTCACCTCGCTCATTTAATGCCGATTCCTCAACATATTACACTTCACACAGCTCACTGTCTCACCTCGCTCATTTAATGCCGATTCCTCAACATATTACACTTCACACAGCTCACTGTCTCACCTCGCTCATTTAATGCCGATTCCTCAACATATTACACTTCACACAGCTCACTGTCTCACCTCGCTCATTTAATGCCGATTCCTCAACATATTACACTTCACACAGCTCACTGTCTCACCTCGCTCATTTAATGCCGATTCCTCAACATATTACACTTCACACAGCTCACTGTCTCACCTCGCTCATTTAATGCCGATTCCTCAACATATTACACTTCACACAGCTCACTGTCTCACCTCGCTCATTTAATGCCGATTCCTCAACATATTACACTTCACACAGCTCACTGTCTCACCTCGCTCATTTCTCGCTATCTACTATTAAATTAAGCTCATCAGCATACTAATGGGATCGCAAGTGAGCTGCGCTTGCTCACCCAGGCGAGAAGCGCCGGCCATTTCTTACGGCTGCCATGATGGCTGCTTGCCTCGGCTTCCTCATGATGGGGTCCCATTGTATACTAATTATGTTGTTAGAAAGTTTTTATTTCTTCGTGTTTGTTGAGCTTGATGTCTGGGAGACAAATTGATTTAGATTGCTGTTGTGATGGATTTATTTGTAACATGATGAGATCTTATTTTTATTAGCTTGAGGGTTTTTTTTGATTATTAAATTGGATAGTTAGGCGTGTAGCCCTATTTAAAACCACGGTCCTAAACTTGTCTTGACGAGCCCCAGTTAGCGATCATCATTTTGATTCACCTGAACTATTTAACTAATAAGTATACTTGAATCAAAAAAAAATAGATTGCTATTAATATTTTTTTTTTAATGTCTCTTCAAAAGTCTGCCTAAATTAATAAAACTTGGTATATCAATATCATTAATAAGCAGTCGATTTCCCAACAACAATTCAAATAATAACTGTGTAAGTAAATTAGTAAACACATAGACCGTGAATAATTCAATATAAACAGTAATTAGTAATAGACTCATAGTAATAAACTAGACGAATGTCACGTCCAAGAGCCGTACGGTATCAGAGGCAAACTCGACCCTCACGCTATCAGCTATCAGGTAAGTACCTACTCCTCGCTATCAGTAGCTGCTAGTACTTATCTACTAGTCAGAACTACTGCCCAGTCCTGGCTGAGCCCACTCGACGTGTCATGCACCGAATTAGACATGATATCTAAATTGTTATGCTCAATTAGCTACAATTTGTGGCTAAATAGTCGTTAGTCTAGGATGCGTTCTGTTTAATGCTGTGTCGGGACAAAGAGGGGTTTGTGTGATTCGGGTCATCAATGGTGTCATGCGAATATTTGAACATCAATTATCATTTCTGGTCTTCTAGGATCGGTTTAAACAACGTGTGATCGATTAACCTCGGTTCCCTAAGATGTTAACATGTACAAAAAAAAATGACTTTGTCTTGCTCATTCCATTCCTTCTTTCTGGTTTCGATTCTGTCTGTGTTTGTGCGTTGTCAGCATTTTGCAGGGTTTCTTCCAGTCCGTCCAATTCAAATAAACAATGTTTGCTTATTTCTAATATTCTGTTTATTGTGCGTTTTTAATTATTATTATAATTTTTTGTTTAATTTGATATGATAATATTATATGATAATTTTGTATTTGATGTTTTTTTGTTAATTGTATAATGATTTGTGTTTTTACTTTGTACAAAATTCGACCTGTATTTTTAATAATTATTAAAAAATAAACTAAACTATTTATTGACTTTGTCAACCTCACAGTATTGATAGTTTTATACAAAACATAACCTCAACGACGAAGTTGCACCACAACAAACGAAACCTACCGTAATAGGCGCGAGCCCCTACCACCCAAATATGTGCGTGATGAGTACAACAATAACGTTAATTGTCCAAAAGACACGTGCATCAGTGATAACTGTTGCGTTAGACAACTTGCGACATGTCTTGTAGTCGAGATAGACACCGTCTGCAAAGGTTAACACATGACTATCGACTATTGTGCAAAACTTAACTGATATGTGGCATGCGACCATGCGTTATCGTTCAGAGAAAGCTTTTACGAAGATAGAGTACTCAAGAAAAAGGTTTTATCGAAATTAACAAAAACGTATGGAAGATTTTTGATAAATATAGAAATGTAATTGTTATAATACTAACTATTGAAACAAAAGTGAATACAACAGGCGTTATGGCGAGAAATGACAGTCAAAAGGGATTAAATAAATGTTACAAATTGTACGCACAAACCCCCATCGTCAAAGGATTCATCGGTGAAAGTCCACCTTGAGATAATTTGGAATGTTTAAACTGATAATAAACATAAATGTTGACTACATACGTATTTACTTAACATAAATGTTAACTTAATACGTATGTAGTCAAATAAAAAAATAAATTACTTCATTTAACACAAAACCAACAATACTGTTTTATGAATCACTATTAATATGCAAGGAATATGTCACGGTCAACGTGTAACCAGTCTTTACGCACACAGGCAGACAGACAAATATATTGAAAACCAAACCTACACTTTTTAGGCTGTGTTCACGCTATATTTTCGATATTAAAGCGATTTCACTCAAGAGGTAGGCAATTATAATGACGAAATCATCACATGACACATTTCGATGGGTAATGCGTACGGTATCTAAGAAACTAAATCTGTAACGATGACATTGCATGGAAATTCTAGTTCATTTCCAAAAGGAAAATTAAGTATTACCAGTAGGTAGGCTTGCGCAGAATTGAACACGACTACCTAAGTAGTCGTGTTCAATTCTGTCTAAACAAGGCATTCATTGTAGAAATGCTGAAAATCCCATTGGCGAAATAAAGGCTTACGATAATTTATGGCCTCATTCATGAAATTTCATTGAGAATCTAACTTGTAACTTAGGAAGTGTAGCAAAGTTGAGCTAATTGACATCAGTTGCAGCACAATTAACTACAGCTTACATTTTGTTTTCAAAGAAGAACACAGTACATGAAACTAAGGACCGACCGAAGGTTCGGTTTCGGTTTCGGCTAGTTTCGGCCAAAAAATCTAGTTTCGGCCACAGTTTCGGTTTTGGTCAATAATTGGCCGAATCTTCGGCCCAGCCGAAACTAGGTGTTCGTGAATTGTCGCGCATCATTCGGCTAACTTTGACTAAGTGAACGTGATTGCCAGTTGAGTTCGCTAGCCGGCGCGGCGCGATCGTGATGATTTAAGGTTATGTGGTTTTTCTCGCGCCAACATTATTAGGTAGGTAAGTATTTGTTTTTACATGATTAATGATGATGTTTTTTTATGGCATTCATGAGTTTACAGTGGAAAATAAATAGGTTGTAAGTTGTAATAGAATAGAATTCGTTAGATATTTTACTTGGTTCTGTTTAGTTATTTCCTAGAACTTACAATACAATATGAATTTATGTACAAATTAATGTAACATTTAAAAGATGTGTGAAGATACCTGTGAACCTGTGATGTTTGATTCAAACATTTATTGGTTTGTAATTGTTGTTGGATTAAATTTTGTACCCGTATTCGAACCGCCCCGTAAATCCGATACCAACTACCTCCGGTGATTTAACTATTACTGTGAATGACCTTCAGTATTATTCACTATTAGTCATGTCGCATTTTTTCCCTTTAGTACGCGAGGTGCTTAGTCAAGTCGGACGCGTAGTACAGTACTACGTGAAAGTTTTCTAGTTAAACTTCATTATTTACTTGAATTAATTTTCCTATTAATAATGACTGCCATAGATATGTTTACCTTAGTGGTTTTGTTGTATTTTAATCTGTGAGATAATTTCTTTCAGGTAAAAAATAATCATAAAGACTATTGTAAACATAAGTAATTCATGTTTGATTTTTGAAAAAGTTTGACAAATATGTTGATTGTGTTTTTTTTTATTTAAATTGTTAATTTTACAAATAAAGAACTATTTTTACTTTAATTGTTGCATTTTATTTTATTACACGTGTTAACTGTCTATATATGCGTAAAAATACAATAGATTTAACATGCTATAAAAATTCAAACAAGTTTCGGTTTCGGTTTCGGCCGAAACTGGGACCAACACCGAAGGATCGGTTTCGGTTTCGGCTGAAAATCCTGTTTCGGTCGGACACTAATGAAAACCAATCGGTTCCATCTGAATGAATGCTCTAAACATTAAAAATAAACAACAGATACAGGGTTAGTTTTCAATGACCGGCCAAATTTTCAGAAATGGTTTACAATGGATAATATTTTCTATACAAATGAAAAAAAACAACATTTTTTTAAATAAAATTTCAATCCTGTCCACCACTAAAAAGCAAAAGTGTAGATATTACAACAGCACAATTTCAGTTCAACAACGTAGATAGGTAGCAGTTAGCACACACATGAATTTGGCGGTGCATGCACGCATACAAGTGCATTGATTCCCACTAGGTCTAAGATTTAGGAAATTATTAGGACACTTTCAAATTAATGCTATTATTTTATTTTATATTTTCGACAATAAAATTTTAATTTAAAATGCACTTTTGGTTTGAGATCTAGATCTTAATTTTAAATTTTGGCTGGTCATTGAAAACTAACCCTGTATATTTTAACAAAAGCCAAGCCTTGGATTTGAGAAAGATGATGTCATGACTATCGTGTATGGCCTGCACATCACATGTGTAATTATAATAATTACTACTTTTATTAATAAGGCTTAACAGGTATTGTTTCAAGCGTAGGCAGGAGATTCACTAATTAGAGATGAAACCTTCAACTGCGTAGAACCGATTCGTACAGTTTGGTACCAATGGAGACTTGGACTAAATGGACTAGTCGAAATTGTTCTTTATCATCTTCCTGTGGTTATGTATTTTATGTTGGTGCCGTGTGTCCTCGACACACTTATATTGCGTGATTCCAAAAGTCACGGGGCCTTATGTTCATCGAAGATCTCGTTCGCCCTGTTTATCGACTAGTCGAGAGTATTTTCCTATCTAACCATAATAACATCGTCTGTAGTCAAAATATGAAACGATTCACTCCCATCCTTTTTTAATCGTCTCCTAAATATTTTCATAATCAAATTTTCTTTGACTCAAGTCCAGATTACTATGGTTGTTGCTAAGAACAGATAGCGGACCACAATACATTATGAGCTCATCTGTAACCATTTAATTACCAAGGACATGATCAACTTTTAGATTTAATAACAATAAACAACTGGTATAAAATTGTTTTCAGAAAGGCTTTCGATAAACTCAACCAACTTGGCGTTTTGACTACATATTATTACAATTGCAATGTTGTCATAACATGTTGTTAGTGGTCAAGACTGAAGGACTTTTAATATTACGCAGCTTCAAAAGGATTCCTTTTAATGAAAATCATATTATTCTGTTTACCGTTACAATATCTGATCTATCGATACCTACTAAAGAAGTATCTCACAACATAATATTTATCAAATTCACTTTCATTCATAGCACGGAATCGTTTATAATTATTTTCAATAATGGTTTTATTCACTTGTTTAATAATGGCTGCGTGGGAACGAGTGTTATTCAACATCGCGTAAGATTATTTCGAGAAACCAGAACCTGATTGCAACCCGCCTCACAGGTACGCTATATGTACGTACGGCAGACTACCATGTAGGTATGTATATGGATCTCTGTGGTCCTCAACATAATATTTTTTTAAGCTGAAAGGATAGAGTTCTTCCAAGGTTTCTTCAATTTTTTGCTGATATTATGTTTTGATCTGACTAGATGAGAGAGTTCCTCAAGGTAAAGTTGAAACAAAGGCTTTTGACACCTTATACAATCTTCAATTCCGTTGCCGTAGCCTGCTGCATCGTGAGATTTGATAACTTCGATGTTATCAAAGTTGAAAATATTTTGTTGAGTATGGATCATTTAAGTAATTTAAAACGCACATGTAGTTAAGCACTAAACGAATCATCTTTATTCTTTTAATATTATAGTACCTACCCTGGGTGATGTGATGTAGTTCGACGCATTGCAGTGCTCATTGATTCGTTTGTTTGTTTCTTGTTATTCATAAACAGTGACTTTTATGCCATTCAATGAATATGACTCAACATTGTAGGTACATATTTTTTGATGTTCGTCTTTACATTTAATTGAGAGCATGTTTTGACTTGGTTTTCAAAAGTCACATGTCATTTCAGTCTTAATTTTTTTTATACCAAGTGTTTAACACAGAAGTTTGTATTTTAATGACTTTGCATATTTACAAATTAAATGTGGGTGCCTTCAGACTTCGAACAAACCAGCGGCGCCCAGTTGTTACTAGAAAATAATTCCGTGTAGGTTAAAAATTATGGAATGATGGAGACCAA
The DNA here is from genome assembly GCA_941918905.2 of Xestia sexstrigata. Classification (NCBI taxonomy): domain Eukaryota; kingdom Metazoa; phylum Arthropoda; class Insecta; order Lepidoptera; family Noctuidae; genus Xestia; species Xestia sexstrigata. Next base: position 21,104,959 of record OW799214.2, read on the forward strand.
GATAATGAATTTAAAAGATCCTAAAAATAATAACCAATTTATAGAACTTAAAACTCCTAAGGCAAACACACGTGCATTGTGCGTGTCCACCAAAATAGTTGATAAAGACCACAACGCGACTAAGTGTCGGGCAAACATTCATCGCCACTGACGGGTTTAGATAAAGGGTAACTTATGAGACGCCAAAGATTATAAAGTAGGTACAAGAATCCAAGAAGCAGGTGTGCAAACAAGAGCATCCGTACCTGCCGCCGCGCACCTACACGGAAAGATATTTGTTATGATGGCAACAGTTCACAACACACACGGGTCAAAGCCGGCGCATTCCACTGAAGAGACAAACACCAACGTATGCAAACAATCACCAACACTTGAAACATTTGATCATTAGGTCGGTCTTTTAATCAAACTTGGAAGAAAATATGTGTGTATTTTGAATGGGTACGTGAGCCTGCTCCTTAATTTATGCGTGAACACGTTTAAATAATACAACTGTCAAATACTCCGCCATCTGAGCGCTCAGCTGAGCGAGACATGAGACCGTGATATAAAACTGAAGTCAAACTTACCTGTGTTTGAGCACAGCCACCGGCCGCTAACACTGCTCGCCCGTTATCATTTAAATTTTAAACAATCGCTCAAAACTCAGATAGCTTCCAGTGCACAGTTTAATTTCCACCTTTATGTTAATTATAACTTATATTAACAGTTAATAAAGCTCACGTGTTACTGCAAAGCGTTATAGATAGTTAGTTATTATTCTGTGTATTCGCGAAGTCGTTTCGTTCGTGTCGGCCGCTCGGTATGCACTTTTGGGGTCACTCGGGGTCGATTGGTTTTATTGTGTTTTTTCGCGAGGAGCGGCTTTGAGCGTGCGAGCGTAGGTCGACGTGGCGTGCGGCGCAGTCGGTGTCCGAGCGATCACTGATCATCAAAGCGCGTGCGTGCGCAGCCGGGCCGACCCGCGCAGGCTCGCCGCGGGATGCGCGCGCGCACCTCCTACTCCTCCCTCAACCCTCTTCCGCAGGCTTTCGTGCCCTAAAAGATACAACACTTATCGAAACGTGTTCCGAGAAAGCGATGCCAATACGACTCTAATTAGTCTAAGTGTGTTATTTATTTTGACGCGATAAAAGCCTGTTCTTCGACAGCCAGCGTTAGCTACAAGTAACGACCGACATTTTTGTGTAGTATCTATCGTTTTACTATTTGTCACTAGGTATAGTTTTGATCACAGAAAATGCCGCCTCGAACTTGATCTAAACACGTTATATTGCTATTGGATTACAACTACAATCACCATGCCATGAAGATACTGATGCACAATCACTGCAACCTTTAAGACAATAATGTATCGAAAAGTGGTTTCGCTTGCACAATGGTCGGTGGCAGCGATGGAGCCGATACTGGACAATGACAGGCGAGCACCATTGTTGAAAAACCGGAACAAACCGCTGATCCGGCTAAACAAATGAATATTGCGAAGAAATTGGGTCTACAGCATTTGTTTTCTGATTTCTCGCGAATAGTACCGGTGTCTTCAGAATACAGTACCACCGAAGGATGGGAGAGAAGCAAACTGTCTCATATAATTATCAGTTATTGATGGCTCGAGGTCAACCTTTGCGAAGCAACGGGACTTTTACTGTGGATCTTGATTTATTTTTATGTTCTCTTTTCCTTGCCCTTCTTGGAATAAGAAGTGATTGCCTCACTCCTACATATCCTTACGGAAATTGAATCAATACAAATTCATCAAATGGCAAGATATATAAACAAAGGTATTTTCGAGGAACTGTCTGACAACTTCGTTCCTTGATCCCCATAGGAGCAGGTTCCTGGGTGTTACACAGTAGATATTACATAATGAGAGCTGAGAGTCGCACGGCCTCGATAAGGGCCATAAAAATACCAAGATTACGGCCGTGGCGACTAGATAGGTACTTGACCACTTCCATACTGGACCGATTGAATTTAAGGAATTTGTTCGCCTTGTAACATTGTTTATGGTGGTGGATTTCCATACTGACCTGGAGGAAAAAACGTTTATTAGTCTCTTAACTGAGTATATTGAGTTAAAGGCAACTTAATAAATCAATGAAGCCGTGACCCAAAAGGGCCCTAGGCTGCGCCAGTCGCAGTCACTTCGCATGCCTCTGGACTTGTTATTCATTCTCATATTCATTATTTAAATGCTTCAACAATAATGATCGTTAGAGAGGCTTATTCATTTCTAGTTATCTGAGCAACTATGCCTAACTCTTCTCTGAATTGATAAATTTTATCTCATCAGGTAAACATGTTTTAGGTGAATGTTTCGACTCTGGAAGTTAACAGTATGTGCCGATAAGGGGTGGGTCAAGAAACCTGCAGACCCCCGCTACTGGCTAAATTCTCTAACTTGGCGATATTCTGATCACCGTTATTTAGCCGGAAGACGTTAGGCTCATGTGCATCAGCAGGATGTAAGTACACCTACGTAACTTTAAAATCCAAGGTTCAAGCAGCACTCCTAGAATATTTTGGAGCTAAAAATGAAAGTAGGCGTAGGTCTCACTCGTAAAAGGCCCAAGACCTTAAGCCTAGGCCGAACTGATTCAATGTCTGCATCGTGTTTAAGTCGATGACATCACTTGTTTCTGATAATCACCCACCCATCCGAGTGAGTGGCGCAAGGATTGGTTTTAAATATCACGTAATATTTGCGGTTACTCGTTCCCTTTTCATTTTGTAGAACCTATTGTGTGAGCAACGTTTATTGTGATAAAGTAGGTATTACTCAAACCGTTAACTAAGAGGTGCCTACCTATTGTTTTAGACAAACATCAAGCACAATGACGTCAAGTTCAAGGCAATGCTACTACTTAATGAGATGGTATTATAGTATAATATGGAGAATATAAAATGAAATGAAGCTCACATCTTTGAAGAAGAATTTAGAGTTGCAGTGAATGTTCTGGAGCATGCAAACAACAAGCCAATAAATGGGTGGGAAGGTAAAGGAAAATAATGGCTCGAAATTGATTCGGATAATTTGGAAAAAAATACCGTTTTGAGCGCAAAAGTGAGATACAAAAGACAGGTCTCTTAAAACGACTAATTTTTACTGCTGAATAGTGGTAAAGCTCAGAAAGAAGAAGTGGAGAATTCATCATTTATCATTTCAACTACAAAGAAAAACTTATGAAAACTTCTTATTTTAATCACATTGACAGATACCTAACCAACAGGTTTCCTCCACATGACCTTCTGAACCTGTGACTCAAGATAACCAGCCCACTGTCCCATTCAGCTCAGAGCCAACCTCAACCACTCATACTAATTACTGAACGCGGCTAGAATAATCGCCATTTGTTTTCCAAGGAAACGGCTAGTAATTAATATTCATTGTAAGTTAATTATTAAGGTGAGGATTATTGAGCCTTTAAGGGGCTATATATCCCTCAAATGGCTTGGCATGATCCTCCGTTACTCCTACAATACTGCAGCATTAATTTTGAAATATATGTATGGTAAAGTTGAGGATTAATGCTAAGTCCTATGTGTGACGAAAACACGATTCCATAAACTTTTCTCGATAGAAAAAAAATCTAAAGTTACCTCCAAATCGAACAATAAACCGCTGGTATTCACTCTTACTTGAAATTAGATCATGAAACTTTGCATACTAACTGAACTAACTATAAAGCAGGTCTTATGTGTTTTATTTTTTGTAAATCACAAAAAACTCATTCGCACTATTCGGCCGCAGTGACTGACGTAACAACCGCTTTGTAGTGCAAGCTAATTAGAACTTTATTCTAACAGTATTTCAAACGAAGTTTGAACCACCACAAATAGTGTTGCTAATTTTAGGGTTAGAAGGGCCGTATAGGTAAGTTGTTTGTGTCATGTACATAAATATTTCTCGGAGTTTAGTCTAGCTTTTTTTTATTATATGACCCTTTAAAATTCATACAGCAGATAGTAAACTGTACTAGATGGATTTTTTTCTCCGTTTATTCCTACTAGTAGAACTGAACGGTAAAACTACTTACACGGACACAATGTAAATCTAGGCTAACATTGTGTGGTTGCTGGGTTTTTTGTTGACCTAAAAACCAATTGACCCCAAAAATGTTGCTAACATGCTGCGCCGACCCCAAATAAATTGGGATAAGGGTAGGAGAATAATGAAATATAATAAGTTGATTTGAAATCCCTGTGAGGCAGGAAGCGATCCTTAACATATTTTGGGAAAGGTGTCGTGTCAACCTATTCCTAATCAAATAAAAGGTTAAAAAGTAGACTGAACAATTAAAATTTATTAGGGAGAGGTAAACAATAGAGTCATATTATATAAAAAGAGACCTACCTAACACGCACTCAAGGTATTAGTATTGGGAGGTTACAATACTTGATTTGAAGAGAGGTACAGGCGTCAGGTAAGCTCCCAGTATTGGTGTCAGATCAGCTCCCGCAGTATACGCATCGGGCTAGCTCAGCAGTGCAGGTGACGGGTCTGCTCCGCAGTATAGGTTGAAGGGAGATCGATCGGGCGAGTCTGTTAGTTGAGTCCGGGGCAGTAATCACGTAGTGTGTGACGAGTCTCAGGATTGGTAGAACCCCTGATGGGTGTAGGGTCGCGTCAGAGTGTCAGCGACCTTTACACTTATTTACCTTTAGTGATTGGTGAACCTGCAGTACTTCGATGATTCTCCCATCAAAATCAGTTCTCCACTTCCACTCTTCAGCGGCTCTGTCCATGTTTTTTTTAAAAAACTCTTCCGTTCGAATTCCTTTGAAAATCTTTTTTCTCGCCGCCATTAATCATCTCCCCTGCTGGTGTAGTCGGCCAAGACGTATAAAACCTCCTTGATAAAAACTGATAATTTAGAATTCGTTATTTAGTAGACAGCGTAATTAAGTATAAAAAAAAAAACAGATTTAGATTATCCAAAACGATATAATTTTTTTTTTAGTAAATACAATCTTAATGCAACCGTCATTGAATAGGCTGGTAAGAAAATCTATGAGAGTAAGGAAGGTGTAGACTTCAGTTTGTCACCTTTGACGTAAATGTCACTACAGGGATAAAATTATGTTGGATAAACTAATAAAAAGCAATAATATATTTGAATGTCTTTGATAAAAAGTTACAAAATGAATGATAAATATTACGAAAAGGTAAGTATTACAATATCTGTAATAACAGATAGGTACTAGGTACATATAAAGGGCACAGCCGATGATGAAGAACTGAAGAACTGTGTTTAGATGAAGAGTAACGATGGAGTTTCTTGCCAGTTTTTCTCCATACGAAATGACCAACCCGAACCGTGCGTTTTATAAGTGCCCATATATAGGTACAGGGTGTCAAAAATCTCGTTTTACGGTAGGAGTAAATTTAAACATTGCGCTGATTAGATGCATTGGAGGTATTTAAAGGAACGATAAAACAAAAAAAAAAACAAAATTCCAGTCAGATAAAAACAAAAATTAAAAATTTGCCATCGGATTTTGTATACTCGTACTGAATAATAACCACATGGATAGACATATAACGTTAAATAAACCCATAATATTATACATATACGCGAGTGTAAACAAGAGAGCCTCGTGGGCGGCCGGCGCAATCAAGTTGTAGGTACCTACTTAGATGAAATAATTGATGACAACTGGTTTCAATAGTCAAACGTCCGTACCTCACAGTTTGTGTGCGTACGTTAATATGGGAAAATTTTATACAATTACGGGATAATTTTATTAGTGCAATCTATCTTTATCATTTCAATACATTTGTGATCTGGTGTTTTCTTAGTTATTAATTGCAAGAATATCATATAAATGTTGCTGGATAGAGGGACAGGTAGGCTAAAGGAAACATGACTGATTGAGAGACGATTGATATGGACGAAGAGGGACTGAACGATAACGTGACGGTTGCCAGGGTAGTATGGAAGAAGAAGACACGTTGCGGCGACCCCAAGCAATCATCAAGAATGATTTCAGGTTACTTTATTCAGTGCAACAAACACTAGGTACTAGTATACGTTATTGTTTTAAACAATGTAATTAAAACTATTTTCTGGCCATCTGTGGTAAAGCCTAAAGGGAGAGAAATGCTTTTGGAAAACTATATTTCATTTACTTTCGTACTTAAATAGGTGTAGTCCTGCGCGGGCGCAGGTAACGTCACGAATTAGCATCACAATCGTGCGCCAGCGCCACCATGCATTGTCCAGCAAAACAATACAATACGCACATGAGCTGATTAACAATTAAATTTTAGTACAGGTCAGTTTTAAAATAATTACCAGTAGTTTAAAAGGCGCAAATGCCTATCTGAGCTTCACCACCTAGGTACTGGATAGGGTAACTGGCAAGACTTGTTGTCAGACTGGCGGGCTTTTAGCCGTGCGTCTCGACTGTCAAATATGCCGCCAATGATAGCCGATACCAACTGCCTGAAGAGCTATCGAGGCACGGATGACCTGAAAAACAAAAAAAATGGAAGTTTATGCTTTAGTTATTGTAATTTTAATCTTCCTCGCCTGAATGATTTAGTTTTTTTTTTAATTGTTGCGTTCCGAAACTGGTTTAAATCATGAAAATTGGAATTGAAAATAGTCATCCTTCTTACACCACTACTTCCTCCCCTGCCACAGACTAACGTGAAAACCGAAAGTTGGTAACTTCACCCGCCAACCAGCCTGCGAAATTTCTCTCACATTTAAGAGCACACGGTGAGCTAATAAACAAAGATAACTATTACAATATTATTAAAATTTTACATTCCCAGAGTTTTATAAGACTTATGGTGATTAAATGCGATTTGTAATAAGTTGCATTACAGCAGTTGTGAAAATTGTTATATCAAGGTGATGATCATACCTGTTACTGGTCGTTGAATTTGCCCAGCTCGTGCCGCCGTCTTCCACAAGGTCTGCCGCGTAGCCTTCTGTGTCTGCTGTGTCAGGGCTGCACAAAGAGCAGTTCATTGGGCATACGGCAGACGTGGTCACTGGGCTCTGGCCAGCCCAGTCCTTTAATTTTTTGAGCAGCATGGTGTTGCCGGTTGCGTATATACCTTGAAACTTACATAGTATTCAAACTCCATTTTTTAAAAGTTGGATACATTTAAATTGTGCTGTCGAAATTACTAGTAAAATAATGGTGCCGATTCCCTTGTTAACAAACTAAACCAAATTTAAGTTCAGTGCATCTTTTTCTTTCTATTTCATTAAGAAAAGGACAGAAGATAAATTTTAGTTACGTTCTGTCAAATTAATCAGCGCCATACAACTTTTAGACGCGATTAAAAAGTTGACTACTAAAATTACATCAAATTACGTCAGGTGCTGACTAATTTGACAGGATTAAACTAATTTTATCTTCTGTCCTTTTCATAATGAAATAGAAAGAAAAAGATGCATTCAACTTAAATTTAGTTTAGTTTGTGAACAAGGGAATCGGCACCATTATCTAACTAAACTTAGTCCTAACGTTTATTAAAACGCTCCGCCCGCGCATGGCTCATTGTTTTGACACTGGACACTGACCAATAATTCTGCAGTCATATCATAAACATTGTATTGGTCACATGCTATGGCTAAGAAAGTATCATCATTTTAAGATAATAACATGTGAAGAAAAAGTCATACACCTAGAAACGCTAAGCACCAGAGCGATTGAGTATGGATCACATTTACGGACGGAGCACGGATCAACTTAACTCGATGCTTGTCATCCTAATTACGTCCAGTTTCAACTAGGCTTAAGAATATGGTGTTTTGAGATTATGATATTTTGTAAATGTATGATATTCAGAGACGGAGCGGACCTGTCATCGCCATCTGGCCACAAAATAAAGCAAGTGGAGCTGAGACACAAAGTATTATTTACTTTACATCATTGCTCAAAATAACTGCAAAATAATTCAACAGGCTTGCTTGTAGAGCGATGCGATAACACTAGTATGGTCATCTGAATTTATGGAATTGGAGCATAACCAGTCGATGACTTCATAAATATCTAGCACTCGCTAATATGGCACACTCGATGGCCTAAAGTAGTCTCTTAGTGGACGGACAGAATGTCGCCGTTTAAACACCGTTAATAAAGCAGTGTTTATCTTATTTTGTAGGAGTGGAAATTAATCAATGTCATGTTGCCATTTGGTTTTTACTCATGCATACATAATGCGAAAGTTAGGATGTGTGAGTTTGTGGAAACAGCTGGACGCATTGAGATGAAATTTAGTACAAAGATAGACTTTAATCTAGAATAAGATCTATGCTAACAAGATCTAATTTAACGCAGCCGTGGGCAAAAACTAGATATCACGAATAGAATAGAATACAGGGATTGTATTGATTGTGTTGTGATAACTCCTGGTTGAGATGACAATCTGGCCACACAGTGTTTTACATCAAACCTTGGTCTAACTAACTAATCAAAACGGATGTTGAAAATTAAAGCTGATATCAAAAAAACACATACTGAAAGCTATTTAAACCAATTTCCATTCAATTGAAGTCTGTCATCAATTAATTTCCATCCTTGCTAACACGAAAAGTGACTAAGCGTTGCTCAAGTCTAAACAAGTCCTTTACTTATTTTGTAGGTATCTAATCCCGATCGCTGCGTAAAAGGAAAGAGCAAATTAATCACAGTGTGTGACAGAATAAATCAAATGTTTCATAAATCTTCGAGACTGAGGTATGGACGATGGACCGGAGGCTGCGCCGCAGTGCCGCTGCTGCGTCGGCGATATTTGAATACTAGTATGGAGAATATCCTTTTAGGAGTTACGAGTTTATTGAATGAGGTAAATCATCGAAGTAGGTAGCATCGTTTATTGCAGATGAGAAGAGGATTTTGTGCGAGAAATGGGATGATTACCTAAACAACAAGCACAAGGCGAGGCAATCTAAAACTACCATCGATTCATTATAACTTTCATAATTTGCTGACCAATCATAGCTACGGCTACGGGAATTTGAGGGGAAGTAGAAGACAAGATGTAAATATGTGTTTCCCTGTCGCCTACGATCAACACTCCATATTTAAAGATAATTATTATTTGCCTATTTAGGCAACCAACACAACACCCAACCAACACAACACAATTGGGGGACCCCGCTACGCAACTGGCAGATTAATTTGCTTTCAATTTTATTGAGAACACATTAAAACAAATGCCCAAACTGTTAACGACAAAAACATCATGATACCTAGTAAAAAGGCAATGACTTTCAAAGGGTTTCGACTTAGACTTTCAAAAGAATTGAAATAAACTTTTCGGTAGTTTATGTCACATAAGTATTTGACAATTCCATGATCGTTATCGCTGATGTCTAGAAAAACTCTGTCACTCAAGCTTCGAACCTGCACCCCCGCACAGAGAACCGCCACTCCTCCGCTAAGCCCATCACGTCACCTCACTAAATCAAACAAATGGTCCTCGGCAGACTGCGAGGCGTTTTCTGTGAAGTGATATCAGATCGCATTGATCACCGCAGACACTTGCCCACGCGCACCAAATACAGCTACATATTTTAGAACAAAAGTACGCCAAATAAACATCTTATAAAAGATAATCCTTGTGATCGGTTTGAGTCCAACCACGACCCGTGAATCTAACGTTGCGGTCGTGAATCGTGTGTCGTAGGACTATATTCAACATAAATTATATCTTCGTTTGGATATTTCTATCGTAATTTTAGGATCCTTACAACAAGGCAAGGCGACACAGATTAACTCAGCGCAGCGCTTCAATAGATACTAAACTTGTAGTTGTAGCAAACCTAGAAACGCTCCAACTGCTGACGTAGCCACTAGCCAGTGGCCCACTTTACATAAGATTTACATTAATTACCGGACGGATACTTGATGTATATAGTTCTAAAGGAGCTGTGTTTTACTACCTGTGCAATTGTAATTTCACACTAACACAATTCGAAGCCAGACAGCAATTCTCATGTAATTTATTTTTATTTATTTAACAATTTATGTACACACTAAATATAAAGAAAAGTAGAAAGGAACAGAAAATAGTACAAAGGTGATGCTTATTTCTAAAGAAATCTCTTCCAGCATACCTGCGAAAGGAGATACTAAAAAAGAGATGTAGACGAGATGTAGATGTGTTAATAAAAAAAAAAGAAAATGGAACACCTAAAACAGATATCTATTTTAGATATAATTATGTGTTATTGTGTGTATAGTGTGCTGTTATTTAAAAAATACCAATCGAATTGAGAACCTGCTCCTTTTTGAAGTCGGTTAAAAATGGAACGATCTTTTACTCTGAAACATGGCAAACAATTATATTCTATTAATCAGATATGTTGTGAGCGCGCAATCGTGAAGACTCGAAAACCGTCCAATTGGCTCGTTTTGCCTTTATTCTGCGTCACTGCGTGTATGTGAGCTGGCTCTGCCCCGCGGAACACTTTTTTCGGTGGTTTTGTAGGTGTATAACATATCTGTTTGTTAGAATATCATTGATGGCAACCAAGGAACCTAACTTATCAAAGGTTTTATTTAAATTTCGAATGGGCTTGCAAATAGAAAGCGGTTTATTGAAAAAAAAAAACAAATGAATTCTTCAACGCGAGAAAAATTATTGTTGTTTGTGTGCATCATTGATTTTGTTATGTAATTGTATTTTCTCAACCATGCTTGTCAATTTGACTGTATTTATTGTAATGTGTGTTTTTACATGGTTTTTTTACTTACAGTTTTGGATATTATTAACCTGAAAATTGAAGCATTCGTCCTCTCTACCTAGAGAGGACGAATGCTTGCGAATGCACGAAGCTACCTATCTTCGTGGTCTTTTCCTGGAGGCTTAGCATACCTTTTACCTTGTAATTCATGTTATTTAAGTTTTTCGCTAGATTTTTATTTCTCTTGAATCTTTGTTTACGTTTGTAATGTCAGTGAGTGACAGGCCTAGTTTTATTTTTAATTTATTGCTGGAGTTAGTTGTAGGTTGTATAGGTAAATCACATCGACCTCATTATCTTTTCTTTTTATTATGTTCTAGAAATTCTTTCTAAATTATAAAATGTCAATCATCTGGAGATGACAGGAGCTAGGTGGTGGATTTTTCAGTCTACGTTGGGAGCTCAGATCTGTTATGAGTTGCTATACTCTTCGAAGTTGAAGCTATATATGGAACATTCATGAGTAGAATGACTATTGACAAGCTTCAAGAAAAATAGTAAGATGTCTGTCACTACTTTAAAATATTCCTTCTTATAAAAACGTATAAAATATAATTAAAGTTATTTTATGTTGTTTATGCCTCTTTTGGTTTTACTTTAATATGGTAGCAGAGCGCCGAGTTGCCTGAGGCTAAATTTTATGGGTGGATAGCAAAATAAAGTAAGAATCTTGAATTTTACGTAAAAATCGATCTGTACCTAAGATATTAGTAAAATTTACGATCGTCATCATGCAGTCTGTAGCTGGGGCAAGCATCGAAATTAACAAATTACACGGACAGAATTGGCCTACGTAGAAGTTTATGATAACTCGATTGCTTAAAAGTTATCCTGGTACAATGGATGTCATAAAGGGTACAACTAAAATGCCCACTCACCCAGGAGCATTGGCCACACCCGAAAAGTTGGAAACATTTAAAAAGGAGTCACATCTTTTTGAAATATTAGACAATACTGCACAGTTAGTACTTTCGTCAAACATGACTGGGGATAATTATGTTGCACAAAGTGATGCGATTCATCACAGCAAAGGACATGTGGGATGAACTTGCAAGGCTATACGACGGAGCTACAGAAGATAAGAGCTACCTACGACTTATGCATGAAGTTCTTCAGCTACCAAAAGATCCTGAGCATACCATGAGCACACATATATCTGCAATAAAATCATTATTCTACGTCCTGAATACTGAATTAGAAGGAAACGATTTACCAGTAATGCAAGTAATTTGTAAGATACTGGGTACACTTCCAAAACAGTATTTTGCATTTTAGTCAAGTTGGCTTTTGATTGCAAAACAGGATAGAAACATTGAGAATCTGACGATACAGTTATGTGCCTATGAAAGAGCGCTAATAAATAAAGCAGAGTGTAGTACTAATGTGAAAGCTCTTGTAGTAAAATTTGAGAAGAGTAAGAACAACTTTAACAAAAAGCAATTAGAGTGCTTACACTCTAATTGCTTTTTGTTACATTTAAAAATGATTGCGGACAGGTCGGTCACAATGTCAAAAAATGTCATAAATGGATTACCGACGAGAGACCACCAAAGAATTCGACCAGTAGTGTGAACAACATGAATTTAACAATTCTGTCAGTTGAAGATACAACAGAAGCAAATAAAAATAGTTGGTACGTATGCAACTAGTCATGTTACGAATAGGACTTATTTGAAAGCTTTGAATATTTTCAAAATAATCACACTGTCACTACAGCATCTGGACAGACAATCAATGCTATTGACAAAGAAACAATACGTCTCAATGCTGATGTAAATGGACGAGTCGAACAGCTTCTTTTAAAAGATGTATGGTATATTCCAGCATTACAAAGAAATTTATTTTCAGTTCTTGCTGCTCAAGACAAACTACAGAATAGTACATTTGAATCCCGCACAGAATCATGTACATTGAAGGAAAACGGTAAAGAAATAGTGAACGGGAAGCGAAGAAAGCTTGGAGGTCTTTATATACTTAATATTAAAATTGTCACACCAAAGCGAGAAGTAAACCTTGTCACAAATTCACAATCGTTACAATTGTATCATGAACGTTTAGAACATCAGGATAAAAAACATGTAAAAAAGGTAGTAGAAAAGGAATTTGGCATAAAGTTGGACTATAATACAGAATTATGTGAAGGTTGTATCAATGGCAAAGCACACAGGTTGAAATTTGGAACACGAGAACGAGCGACAAAACCTGGAGAGCTTAATCACTCTGATGTACGTGGACCTTTTATGTACTCAATTTCCAAATTTCGATACTTTGTTGTTTTCAAAGACGACTACTCTCGAAATCATGTCTACTTCATGAGAAACAAAGGCGAAGTTCACAGCAAACTTAAACAGTTTTAGCTGAGATTAGAACCGCTGGCCTTGTTGTTCCTAAGCGATAATGGAGGAGAATTTGATAATGAGCAAGTATGCAATACACTTCGACAGAATGGTATAAAACAGCGTTTCACTATGCCTTATACGCCCCCCGACCCTTGCTTGAGCCAGCCCGCGATGCTGAGCCAGTAGTATCAAACCAGCCCCTAATTAATTTAACTTAGATCCAGCCTGTCCCCTTGCTGTCCCCCCCCCCCCCAGCGACGCCCTAAGCCGAGGTTCGTATCCCACAGGGGGTGCCCTTAGTGCGTGGTCGCTTAGTTTTTAGTTATGCCCCTGGCTGGAGGCCTTAAATTCAAGGCATCCATAGGACTAGCCCGGTTAAGCAGTAGCCAGTCTCCTAGACTGAACTGCGAGATGCAATACATAAAAAAAAGCAAAAGCCTTATACGCCAGAACAAAATGAAATGCTCGGAACGAGATAACAGGACCATAGTTGAAACTGCTAGGGCAATCATGCATGCTCATGATGTAATACCACAAGGTCTTTGGGCGGAATTAATAAATACTTCCGTCTACATACTTAATCGAACGGGACCGACAACCGATGAGGGAAAGTCACCTTTCGAGTTATTTTTTGGAAAGAAACCAGGCATCAAACACATGAGGATAATTGGATCGATCTGTTACGCACACATACCTAAACAAAGACGTAAGAAACTTTGTAAGAAAGCCGAAAAAGGAATACTTATCGGGTATGATGGAGATGATGGCTATCGTATATGGTCTAAAGAAAATTATAGGATTATCAGATCAAGAGATGTGATGTTTGATGAACGCCCTCTCATAGAAAAACCTATAAATCAGACTGCAGTGGACGAAGCACCTAAGGTAGACAAAAACAGTTATGTTATATCAATACCCTCTATTAAACCAGAGTTACAGCCCATCATACCAGAAGAAGATTCACAGATGACACACGATCAAGAAACTGTTGAATCAAATAATATACCGATTGATCCAATTAATGTCTCTGTTAACTTCGATACTGCTGAGTCTGACTCTGCTGTCGATGGTACTTCATCAACGGGAAGTATTTTACCGTATGAACATGTTCCACAAAGAATGACTTTAAGAGATCGTTCAACAATCAAACCTCCTGATAGATTTGATGAATTTGTTCTTAATTGTGTTGAAAAGGTCTATAATCATGAAGAAGAACCAAAGACGTTCAAAGATGCGATGAAGTCTGTTGATAAAAATAAATGGCGCAATGCTATGGATGATGAAATAAGTTCCCTGAAAGATAACGTAACTTGGGACTTAATGCAATTGCCCAAAGGACACAAAGCCATTTCAACTTAATGGGTTTTCAAGATTAAACGAAACTCGAACGGAAATATCGAGAAGTATAAAGCCAGTCTAGTAGCTGTTGGTTATTCTCAAAAGAAAGGCTTTGACTATGAGAAAACATTTCGTCGATGTTTTTCTCGAAAATTTAAAGAAGCGATTTAAAATAAAGACCCAAAGTAACAAAAATTCCTATTACTTCCTAGGACTTGAAATAAAGAAAGAGAAAGATTGTATTAAAATACATCAAGGTGCCAACACTAAGAAGGTACTTGAAAAATTTTGTATGCAGAATAGTAAGGCTGCTGCTACACCGAAAGTCAAAGACTCTGAACTGAGAGAAGATGCTGGAGGAGACAATTCGTTTCCTTATAGAGAAGCGGTTGGAGCCCTTGCATATTTAATGGTGGGCACAAGGCCCGATATAGCTTACGCTCTTAGTGTTGCATCGAGACACTCAGAAGCTCCTACAAAAAGAGATATCACAAAAGTAAAAAGAATATTTCGGTATTTGAATGGTACTAGAGATTACTGCATTACGTCCAGAAAAGGCACGCAGAAAGAACTGGTCTGTTACAGCGATGCGGATCATGGTGGTGATCCTGACACTGGAAGGTCAACTTCAGGACTTGTATGTGTGTACGGAGGTCAAATATCATGGAGAAGCAAATTACAGACATCAGTTGCGATCTCTAGCACAGAAGCCAAAATTGTAGCTGCTAGTGAAGCTGCAAGTGAAATAATATATATATGGGTTTAAAGATTAATTGAAGGCATAGAGCAATCAACGATGACTCCTGTTCTCCATGTGGATAACGAGTCTGCCATCAAGCTGGGTCTGAATCCGACATATGAGTTCCACAATAGAACGAAGCATATAAAGCTACGACACTTCTTTATACGAGAAGCTATAGCTGATGGGACTATGATGATTGCAAAGATTGGTACAGAAAACCAAATTGCTGATATGTTCACTAAGGCACTGTACAAGCCAAGACTAGCTATACTTTGTCGTGGGATTGGCCTGCATGTTTAAATACTGCATTCATTCCCTAGCTTCAAGAGAAGATGTTAAGAGTTGGTATACTCTTCGAAGGTGAAGCTGTATAGAACCTTCATGAGTAGAATGACTATTGACAAGCTTCAAGAAAAATAATAAGATGTCTGTCACTACTTTAAAATATTCCTTCTTATAAAAACGTATAAAATATAATTAAAGTCATTTTATGTTGTTTATGCCTCTTTTGGTTTTACTTTAATAAGATCAGCTACAAGTCAGCTAAGTTTTATAAGAGTGAACTTAGAATTAGAATTAGAATTAGAATTTATTTATTTGTAAGAATGTAGTTTTACATAGTATGATGTTAAAATTTTTATAAGTTCTATACACTCTACCACAATATGTGGTGTACAAATATTAAATAATTAAATAATAAAATGTCATTCATAAAACTAAGTACATTAAATGTCAAGATTTGTGATACAATATGTCCAAGATTAATTAGTATTATTATAATTATAGATTTAAAACCAATGTCAATATTAAGTACATGTCATCTTGGATTGTTACAATATTCCATATATTCGCCAATGTCATAAAAACAATTATCTAATAACCAATTTGTGACCTTTTTCTTGAACATGGGGACGGGAAGTTCCTTAAATGAGTTAGGTAACTTGTTATACACCTGAATGGCATTTACGTACACATTTCTCCTAAAAATTTGCAATCTACATTGAGGTACATTTAGTTCATGTTTGTACTTATTTCTAGCAGAAGCCTTTTTGTGGCTCACTTCTGATTGCATGCGAAAATAATGAGGGTTTTGCTTTACTAGCATACATAGTTCTTTGATGTACATGCAGGGTAAAGGTAAAATGTGAAGCTTTTTAAATAAGGGTTTACAGCTGTCCAAAAACCAGGCGCCAGATATTGCCCTAACACACTTTTTTTGTACCCGAAATGCCATCAAAACTTCAACTGAATTGCCCCATAGTATTAGGCCATAAGACAACACAGACGATACATATCCGTGATATGCAGTGACGGCCGCGGCTACGGACACTGTTGACCGAAGACGTTTTATTGCGTATACGAATTTGTCTAGCTTATCGCATACGTAATTGATGTGTGATTTCCAACTGCAGTTTTGATCCACTATTATGCCCAAGAATTTTGTGTTTACTACCTGTTCTAGGATACTGTCTTCATATTTTACACTAAGATTCTGAAAGTTTGATTTATAAGTTTGAAATTGAATTAGTTTTGTTTTATTTAAATTGATTTTTAAATTGTTGTTATTAAGCCAATTTACTATATCTTTGATTGCTTCATTAATTTCTTGTTCCAATTTAATTTTGTCATTACATTTTATTATTAGTGTCGTATCGTCAGCAAATAATATCGTTTCGTGTCGTGTTGCATTGGGAAGGTCATTAATATACATCAGAAATAAAAACGATCCCATCACGCCACCTTGTGGCACTCCAACTGCGTTGGTTTTGTAACTAGATTTATATTCTACTTTGTTTCCATCAATTACTTTTGAAATTTGCACACATTGACGCCTATTAATTAAGTACGATTTAATCCAGTCATTCGCTTGGCCCCGTATGCCATATTTATCCAATTTCCTTAGTAACAACTTATGATCCACGAAGTCAAAGGCTTTACTCATGTCTAGAAAAATTGCTACTACAGGTATGTTGTCATTCATTGCCTCAGTTATTATTTTTATTAGATTAAAACAAGCTAAAGACGTGGTGCAATTTTTTCTGAATCCAAATTGCTCCCGCCTTAGCAAATTAAACTTATCCACATAGTCGTCTAGCCGTTTTAACATTGTCTTCTCAAATATTTTTGATATTATAGGAATTAAGGAAACAGGTCTATAATTTGCCATGTCAGTTTTATCACCATTCTTAAATATTGGTTTGACTATAGAGTATTTTAATGCGTTTGGAAATATGCCTTCTAGGAATGACTTGTTAATTAGGTAGCTCAGCGGTTTGCATAGGTGATTGGAACAAGCTTTTATAATTTTGGTACTTATTTCGTCAAAACCGACTGACGCAGTATTTTTTAGGTTTTGGATTACCCTGAACACTTCGAATGGATCAGTAGGCTTTAGAAATATTGTATTATTATGGTTAAGGTCCATTGTTCTATTTATAGCGTCAATATTATATGTGAATTCATTATTATTTGTCAATTGGATATAGTATTCGTTAAACATGTCACAAATTTTTTGAGGGTCAGTAATGTTGTCGGTTTTTAATCCAATTTGTTTTATATCATTACTTTTTTGTGTGTCACCAATTTTTCTATTTATAATATCCCAGGTAGCCTTGCACTTGTTTTTCGTATTCTGTATGTATCTTTTGTTGTGAATTTGTTGAGATTTATTAATACAACATTTAAGTATGGCACTATATTCTTTATACTTTTTCGTTAATCTATTTTTGTTTGTTTTATTATGAATACTTTTTAAATGTAAATAACGTTTCCGTATACATGACTTTTTTAAACCTTTCGTTAACCACAGAGTCTTATTTTTTCCATTCGACCTTTTTATCTTTTGTTTGGGAAAACATAGTTCATAAAACAGTTGTAATGTCTCATGAAAAACTTGAAATGCATCTTCTAAATTATCCATAATATACATGTCTGAGAATGAAAGTGCCGAAATACAGTCGCAAAATTTTTGTATGTTTTCTTTATGATAGTCCCTTTTGTACTCAAACCAACTTAGCATACCTTTAGGGTTACTAGTCGGCACTGTTAGGGTTTGCCCTGTCTCATGATCCGATAGAGCAAGGTGATGAATTTCACCTTTAGCTTGCTTGATATTGCTTGCAAATAGATCTAAACATGACTGTTTTCGAGTTGGTGTTTTTATTTGCAATTCAATATTGAAATTTTTCAACAACCCTAATAGTTCCTGGCAACTTTTATTTGGTTTAATTGTATCTAAATTCCAATCACCACAAATAATTACCTTCTTTGATTTCTTTGTTATTCTATTTAGTAATAATTCCAATTTTTCTAAAAAAAACTTTTGGATTGCTATTTGGTGTCCTATAAATACAAATAATGATGATTTGATTAAATGTTAAATGTTGTCTTAGAGGGCAGTTTCCCTCCTCTGAAGCTTTAAGCCGGCCTCTCTCATTGCCGCATTTAAAAAAATGAAGTCGCTATAGCGAGGTGTGACATCGCACCGCGCGTCATCCACAACACCTTGACACCTGATGCCCGAGCTGCACGACCCTGAGAAGAAGACTGATGACGGAAGTCCCTGGGTCCTCCTCTACGGCCTGAAGACTGATGTTCCTCGGCCCTGCACTGCCTGATGACTGATGAACCTCGGCCCTCCTCTATGGCCTGAGTAGATTTTCCTTGGCTCTTTATTCCAACCTGTGCTCGTCTTCAGTTCCATTCGCTGGTTTTCCTGGCCTATTTAGTGGATAGGTAGCTCCAGCTCCGTTTAGATAAGCCCTATGAGTTAGGTTATTTAATAATAAATTCTTATAACTCGTCCCCTCGACTATTTCTTTTAACCGTACTCTCCTCCAGACAAAAGTTAGGTAGGTGAGTGCTCTATGTGACCTTACAGTTATCTGGCTCCTACCAGGAAAATGTAACGTTACATTTTAAATAAAAAGTTCTGCCTAGGTACTACTTAGTTTTAATTTCCTCGCATTTTGAGAAAAGTACTATCAAGCTTTGGCCACAACTAGGCATTGGTGGACTTACGTAACACGTCCGTCCATCAATACCTCTGTTGCTGGCCGCTGCAGTAATGTACTATTACTTCAGTCGTGTGGTCTAAATATAGACAGCCTTATTCATAAAAAGTTAGAGCCTCCTTGAAGGCTCCTTGAAGGCCCGATGCTAAAAAACATGATTCATAAACGTCTATTAACGCTAATCAGTCCATCAAGGCTCTGCTAAAGTTTGACAGCCTTATTCATAAAAAGTTAGAGCCTCCTTGAAGGCTCCTTGAAGACCCGATGCTAAAAAACATGATTCTTATACGTCTGTTAACGCTATCAGTCCATCAAGGCTCTGCTAACGTTAGTGGACCGTTGACCCTCCTTTATCTCCCTGCTAAGTCACAAAATGGCCGCCGGAAATTTGAACAGCTGACTTTGACAAGAGCAAAAAACCATACCGAAGATAATTTTAGTGAAGGGAGGGTTACGCAGATTAAAAAAAAAACCAGGAAAATTTATTTTCAGAAATTTGTATTTAAAAATCCTCTTAATTAGGTTTTTAAGATGATACGTGTACGGTCGACAAGCTATTTGGTATACAGTTTTACCAACAAATTACATTGTAAAATGTAAACCAAATAGCTTGTTCGACCGTACTAACAATAAATATGAAAAAAAAAAAATTACGATGATTAACATAGTTACAGCTTTTTGCACTTAGGTACAACATAAACATGCGGATCGGAAATGGCGGGAAAACAAACATCTCGCTTTTTATAAAAGTTGATCTTGGGGTTGTATCGTCAAATTTTTATCTATTCTCTTTGGTAAGTAGATGTATTCTGTGAACCGCATTAAGATTTTCACACAAAAATAGAAAAAAAAACAATAAATTTTGGTGGTTCCACATACTTAAAACTGAAACTAAACTATTTTTTTCATCAAACCCATACGTGTGTATCTAGGTTTCTATGGATAGGTCTTCAAAAATGATATTGAGGTTTCTGATATCATTTTTTTCTAAACTGAATAGACACCTCCAAAGTGGTAAAATGTGTCGGGCCCATGTAACTTCTAAAATAATAGAATGATAACACTAAAAAAAATATAAGATGTACATTACCATGTAAACTTCCACCTATAACTGGTTTTAACTTAATTAAAAAAAAAAACACTATTATTAAAACATCGATCAAAGTTACAACGAACTACAAGAACTTTTATATTATGTTACTTGCTGCTACGGAACTTTTTTGTCATGTGATTTGTCAAGATGGCCAACAACGCGTCAGTCTGCTAGCTAACAGACCCATCAACAGTTTGCTAGCTGACTGCTAGCAGACCCATCAAACCTCAATTAAGGATTTTTTATGAATAAGGCTGAGAGTATATAACCAAGAAAGGGCCTTCAAAAAGACATCAACGCGGTATCATTTTTTGTGTCATTATATTACTTCATTTTACGTAGGTATGTTCACCGATTTCTCCGCCATTTGTAAAGAGAATCTCAAAATATTTTTTATATTTGAAAGAAAATACTCCTGAGGTGGTCCCATTTTAATTTGGTGAAGAACTGATGCTGATCTTCGGAGATATATAATGAAACTCAAAAATAGGTATTAAACCAATTTGGACTAAGTATAGGTATAGTTGTCTTTGGCAATATTCATTCCCGCACACGTGTTGGAAAAAATTGCACGCGTGTATAATACACTGCATGTTGAACCTAAACGTAGTGCGATAAGAACCAGTTTTCGAGGAAGTGTATTGAATAAAACTTTTTTGCAAAAAATAAAACCGACTTAAAAAAAAAACAAAAACGAAAAAAAGTGAAAAATAACTATGGCTTCAGAAGCCGCTGACAAAAACACCAAATCAATCAAACAAAGGTCAAGCTTCAGAAGTCGGTGACAAAAGCACTAAATCAATCAAACTAAGGTAAAGTCGGTTTTAAATAAAGACTGTTCCTTGAGAACCCCCGGAATCTTAAAAAGAAGTACAGAGTCTGTAAGAATCTCTGAATACATTACCAAGATACATTTATTTATTTATTTATTTAATTCAGGTTCACCAACAGTTGTTACAGATGTTGTTGTTGTGATAGATCATCAAATCATCAATAAAATCCGTGATAAGGTGCCCCTCAGTTCTGTTCACTTGAGGTGGGTGACTATTTCAGCAAGGACCATTAAATATAGAATTAAGCCGTTCCTGACTTAAGAAAGACTTCATGCGAAATAATCAACACTTGCTAATCGGATTACACCGAGCGAGGCTGCGCGGGAGTGTCGCCATATAAGGGTGCGCGCGCCGCGTTGACGTCATCGGCACCTACGCACAGCGACCTGAGCTGTGAATGAAATCACCTTATGTAGGGAAATTAGGTATTTTCTGTGGCGTAGTGTGTAATTGTTTACCTGTAGCGTTACAAGAGGAATTAGCTTGAAAACGTACTAGATTCATGAAAGATATTGAAGATCGCATCAGACGGGACAGGGAAGACACGGAGACAAACGGTGGTATCATGCTGACTCCAAAGTCTTGCAACGTCAACGTCTACACAACGTTTTAACGAAAAACTACGAATGTACGACCAAAGAAGAGTGCAACGATTAAAATTCGATAAATACATGAATGTTCAAAAATCAAACCAAAACATTGTAGACGAATTCTTTGGGATGGAGCCAGATACAATGGTGGTTTACGGCGCCGGATACGAATTTATGAACAAAGGAGGGACAAGGGACACCGTAAATTCCGACACAATGACATTTTGAATATAATAAAACAACGCAAAATCTTGGCATTGCATGTCATCGATGAAAAGTATACAACAAAAAACTATAGTAAATGTTTTGAGAACAAAACACAACAAACATCGCACGTTTCAAAATCTCCACACCGTTACGTATGCTGTAGTGTAAGTCGTAAGGGTACTCACTCACCGAGACAAGAACGCTGCAAAGAATATTCTATTAAAATACGAATTTACAAAGAAACCGGTTGGTCCTTCGTCCTCCGGGTCTTATATGAACCGGTAACGGTTACATATCGTAAGGAGTCTTATCTTGCATGCAGATACACAACCAACAAACAGCATTATTTAATGGGGCCTTTATGAGAGGGTGTCTAATAGTGGGATAAGCCGCTCTTGGTGATGATAGGCTGATATCAGTCGCCACGCGCCGGTGCAATCTACTGGACGAGTATCTCTCCCCCCCCTCCACCCACGCACTTGGTGATGATAGGCTGATATCAGTCGCCGCGCGCCGGTGCAATCTACTGGACGAGTATCTCCCCCCCCCCCCTCCACCCACGCACTTGGTGATGATAGGCTGATATTAGTCGCCGTAGCCGGTAAATGATAAATGATAAATGATGTTTATTTTGCAAGTAGGTTTTTACAAACACTTTTACACGTCATTTTTTTTTTTTAAACTAGATGGGGCCGGTGTTTCGTACCTGACTACTCTGAAAAGAAACAGCCGAAACAAACTCAGAGGTCATAGTCTCTTTTGAAGTCCAGACATAATTTTGCTCAATTCACATGAGGACTATGCAGAATAGTGTCTGAGATGGTCTTTTGAAGAAAGAACCACACAGATTTGAGTGGACCTGTCCAGTCAGTGCAAGCATTTGTCAGTTATCGTGTAGCTCGACTTATAACTCAAGGAGCTCAACGAAACGACGAACAATACCAAAGAAAGGACATTTGGGTAGGTCGCTTATAGTACTCAAACTGCCAGACAGTTGTGGGAAAAAAAAAAAAGAAAACAAACAAAAATGTATAAAAATTAAACCCACATGGTCCCCCACATTCACAATAATCAAATAAAATTAATAATAATTTACAAAATCAATGTCAATAAAAATCACAAAAATCATATGTCAATAATAATAAAAAAGTAAGATACGTAAATATTCCTGTCAAGTCAGTAGGTAAATGTAACATAAAATAAAATAAAAAAGTAAAAAATAATAAAATACTGAAATAAGTATTCATGTCAAATCATTCAATGTCAGAGTGTATAAAAGAAAGGAATTAATAATAAACAAGCGAAGTCCGAAATTTCGACATTCACAGAGCAAATTTCATTGGAGCAGCTTAATCCCAAGCCTTTTTATCTTCGAGATAGTTGTTAACATGATAGTAGGCTTTCAAGCACAGCTTCCGTTTTATTAACGATTTGAATTTATTTAGGCTTAGTGCTTGAATTTGGCTCGGAAGTTTATTGTAAAAACGTATACATTGGCATCTGAACGTACCCCCTATTTTTTTGAGCTTCGTTACAGGAACAACAAATTTGTGAATTTTGGTGCAATCTACTGGAGAGTATCTCCCCCCCCTCCTCCCACTTATAGTAGTGGTATGAACTTCGGGTTTTAGTCGGAGGGAATTAGACATATAACCCTAAGGTATCTAAACTAAAGGAGATACCACTGAAAAAAAATAGCACGTTATACGTAGTGCACTGAATGAAAGGTGTCTAATAACATTTCTCATCTCCCAGTTGGTCTGTGAAGGCAGTGACAGGCTCACTGCCAATAGGGAATATGCACGTAATTTTTTCTTCACTTATATCAATAAAATACAGTACATACTATCAACCATTGAGCTATTACTACTACCTAAAGAGAAGACAGCGCGAACAAAATCTGTGCTCCGTTCAACTGCTGTCGGACGGCTGCAGTTCACTCAGTCGCTTGCTCGCCACAGCATTATATAGAGTGTAAACAACCTCATCACGAAACCGTCAACCAAGCATTCTGTACATCAAACTAAGTAACTTTACGCAAAAATTATTGCTGGGAAACGACTTTTTTTTTGGGGTGAAAAATCATGTTTTGTGGTAGAACTCAATGTAACGCACTGAAAACATTGTGCTAATGGATGGATTGAATAGTACCAGGGTCGTGGAGGTGTATAAAGTAAGAATCTTACATTAAAAACTTGAAGGTTCCCAGGTATGGTGTAGAACAAAAAAAATATCACAATGACGGGGAGAACAAGTGCCTTTCAGCTTCGTTAAGAGTTTTTTTACACCCTTTATATACGGGGTTAGCCGCCCCCCGCGCGCCCCACACTGCGCACCAATTTTGTTCGCGCTGTCTTCTCTATAGTAGTATTGTATTGTATTGTATAACGGGCTGGTGTCCGCAACTCCACGTCAAAGCGCGTATTTTGCGTATGGCTCTATAGTAGTAATAGCTCAATGCTATCAACCCAAAAAAAGTATTAAAAGTAAGTTCAACTACTGCTTGTCGCTTAAAAATAATAATAAACTTCTGCAATTTTCAATTGAAAGTTGAAACGTCCGTAGCTGTCGCGGCCATAATGCATGTGACGTCATTTACCACAATCTGCCTTGTTTACATCAATTTTTTTGCCCGTAATAGAATAATTTTACTTATTGTATGTGCACTAGTCAAGTAAAAATTGCAATATCAATATTGTAATAAAATCTTAGTAAAACTTTAGGTACTTTTCAAATAAAATTGATTTTTTTGACACATAGACTTTGACGTTACTACCGGCGTTATAGAGGATGACGCGTTTTGAGAGTGCGTTCCGTTTCACCAAAAACATGCTACATAAAACAATAAATTGTAAAATAAGTGATGTTTTAGAAACTTAAAGAAGTGTACCACAATGTTTTTATGGGCCAATAACAAGGCATTTTCAATCGACTTCCAAAAAGAGGAGGTTCTCAATTGGACTGTTTTTTTTTTTTTTGTTTTTGTTACCTCTGATCTTTGGACTGGGTGAACCGATTTTGATGATTCTTTTTTATTTGAAAGCTGGTGCTTCCCGTGTGGTCCCATTTTAATTTTGTGAAGATCTGATGCTGATCTTCAGGGACATACAATGGAATTCTTCCATAATAAACGGCAAATCTGCAGTGATTGCTGTAATCGCTTGAATGTTTATTGTTTATACAACATCATGACGTAACATCACGCCTGTATGCTCTAAGGGGGTACGCAGATGTGTACAATAGACCCAGATTTTGACAGGTTTAGGTATGTTATTGTATTGTAAAACGGGCTGGTGTCCGCAACTCCACGTCAAGCGCGTATTTTGCGTATGGGCTATATATAATCCACCACGCGGGCCCAGTGCGGATTGGTAGATGTCACATATCTTCGAATTTTATGTTAGGTATGTTAAGTTCCATTTATTGGGGATAAGCCTATTACCATGGCATGTTTTGTTTTTTTATTTGAAAGGATGTACTTCAAGAGTAGTTTGATGAGAGTTTAGTTAGGTTCTGTTCTGACTATGGGATCCATGAAAAAGTAACGGGAGTTCCGTTACTTTGTCATGGATCCCATAATCATCAATTCTTAAGAGCAAATTAACGATACTCGGCCGAATCTTTTATAGGCTATTCGGATATTTGAGTCACCTACCGTAACGTCGTTATGGTCAAGTTATTGTCGTAGTCGAATATGATGATCAAAGGGTGCGATCTGTGGCAAAAATTCTAACTGTCTTAAATTTGAAATGGAAAAATAATAAACTTTTTTGCATAAAATAAAACCGACATCAAAAAACACAAAAAGTGAAAAATAACTTTAGCTTCAGAAGTCATTGACAAAAAAACTAAATCAATCAAACAAAGTTCACCGACTTCTGAAGCTATTTTTCTTTAAATGCTTATTTTTTCATGAATAAAAATAGTTTTGTAATTCATGCATAATCCATATTATTCTCATTTCTAACTTGTAAGTATTATAAATTGATGCTATGTCCAGCTGCATCCGGTTGGATTGGAAGTCGCATCCCAATATATTTGGGAAAAGGCTGGGCACATGATGATAATTATACCTAATGTTTCGTCCTCGAATTAGCATAACACATGTAGTCCCGCGCAACAGGCTGCCATTCCAACACTATTTGAGAACCCACAATTTCTCACCTTTTTTTTTTTTTTTTTTTTATTGTGGGTAGATTTTTCTTCGTTCGCTCTGCTCCTTCAATAAACTTCATTCGCGTTTTAGTGCGACGCCGTTCAACACTATCGTCAGTTTCTTTCAGCAAAAAGTTATTAAATCGTAAGAATAATGCCCAAAAGGAAGCGTAATAGTGATACTTACGATTACATTAGCAGGAAGATTAAAAAATTGGAGCGAAAGTTAATGCGTCATGCTAACAAAGGAAGGAGTTCATCATCACGGAGTTCTACGCCACAGCGGTCAGAACATGAAGGTACGAATTTCGGATTATTTATTAACGTGGACAAAATAGTGATGCGGACAGCACAATGGGGCTGTTCCTTTACGAACTATACAATATTAGGTTTTGTTTTGCGGATAGCACAATGGGGTTATTCCATAACAATATAATAAACTGCACCGTTTAAAAAAAAAAAAAAAAAAAAAAAAAAAATCTGTTTTGCGGATAGCACGATGGGGCTATTCCTTAACAAACAAAAAACAAGGCAGGAGTCCATAACAAATAAATTACCACGTTGTTATATCAAATTGTGTTTTGCGGATAGCACGATGGGGCTATTCCTTAACAACAAGAAACAAGGCAGGGGTCCGTAACAAATAAATTACCACGTTGTTATATCAAATTGTGTTTTGCGGATAGCACGATGGGGCTATTCCTTAACAATCATTCCATATATTTACATTAAAGGCGGACAGTACATTGGGACTGTCTCCTGCAATCAGTAATGCGGTCAGCACAGTGGGGCTGTTCCCTTACATAAAGTATTTAAGTTTACCAGTATGTAGAATACCTACATTTCGATGTGCAGTAGCACGAACACCACATTGGCTGTTCTTTTACTAATTAGTAATACCGTAGGGTTTATGTGAAGCTATACACCTACGAGTACCTACTAAGTAGCTGCTATACAACATCACTTTTGGTGATTACAGATAGCGAAACAATGGAACCCGGAATATTCATATCCGATGACGAATATAATACTCAAGTACCCGAAGTTATCACGGAAAACAGTCCTCCCAGTGTACCTAATAATGATCAGAGATCCATCACAGAGGAACCTCAAGCCTCCACATCTACCGCTCAGGAGCCTCAATTAGCAGCTGTGACCGAGGTCACTGACCTTGATAATAATGAACTAGATAGCTCCACTTTAGCCTTACTTGGCGAAGATCCCACCTCAAATGAGGTTTATGGTAAAGGTATACAAAAGGATTTGGCGCTTCGGTTTGAGCACTGGGCGACCGTTGGCTTGTCTAAGGACCTTCGAGACCAGTTAACGAATAGGTATCTTACACCTAATAACTGTACATTGATAGATCCGCCGATTTTAAACGCCGAAATCAAAGCTGCTGTGTCAGATGTGGTTTCCAAACGTGACAAAGCCATCGAAATGAAACAAAAGCAACTGTCTGTTGCCTTATCCGGTATTGGGGAAGTTATAACCCAGCTTCTGTTGTCCAAAGAAAAAGATGATTCAATGGTAAAAACACTGATGGATGTTGGGCGAATTGTGTGTGACAGCCAACATAAGGATACAATGACTAGAAAGAATTTCATTCTATGTACCCTCAAGAAAGATATTAGGGATCAATTACAAAATACAAAAATTGATAAGTTTCTTTTTAGTGAAAATTTGTCAGAAACCCTGAAATCAGCTAAAGCTATTAATAGATCTTGTGCAGACCTCAAGAATAACCCAACACCTCGTCCAAGACCTCAGGGTCAGAAGGTGAATACATCCACACCAAGAAATTTAAACT
Organism: Xestia sexstrigata; assembly: GCA_941918905.2. NCBI lineage: Eukaryota > Metazoa > Arthropoda > Insecta > Lepidoptera > Noctuidae > Xestia > Xestia sexstrigata. The sequence goes on from OW799214.2 coordinate 21,132,791, forward strand.
GGAGGGGAGCTCCTGCGCCGCGCAGGCAGCCGACAGCAGGAGCTCCAAGAACGAAGACATCAGCGCCGGCACCAATGAAACATCGACAGCAGAACTCGTCACGAGCCTCACACAATCAGCCGAATCGCAGTCGCCGCTAAATATGGTAAATTACGCAGGTAGATTATCATTATTTTATAACCAATGGTCAGCAATAACCAATGACCCTGTTGTATTATCTTATATACAAGGATATGAAATACCTTTTTCTAGGCCGGTCACTCAACATTGCGCACCCTGTGCTCAAATATATGTTGAACCAGAAAGAACTTTGTGTTGCGATGCCATCAATAATCTTCTTTCTATTGGAGCAGTTTCAATATGTGAACCATGCGATGGTCAATTTATATCTAAGTTTTTTCTAATTCCTAAACCTAATGGTAAAACTAGGTTTATACTGAACTTAAAATCATTAAACAAATTTATAGATACTCAACATTTCAAACTGGAAGACTTAAGAACTGCAATTAAATTGATTTCACACAATTGCTACATGAGCACTCTAGATTTAAAAGATGCTTATCTTTTGGTGAAAATAAAGCCAAGTTTTAGAAAATATTTACGCTTCCAATGGGAAGAGAATTTGTATCAATTTAATGTTTTACCTTTTGGACTAAACACAGCTCCATTCGTCTTCACCAAATTGATGAAACCTGTTGTAAAATTACTACGTTCCAGAGGTTATTTATCGACTATTTATTTAGACGATTTTTTACTCATAGGAAATACGTTTAAACAATGCTATGAGAATGTGTTAGAAACTAAAACACTTCTATCATCTTTGGGTTTTTTAATAAACGAGGACAAAAGTACTTTAGTGCCCCATTTGTCATGTAAATTTCTAGGCTTCATTATAGACTCAAAAGCTTTTGAGATTGGTCTTCCATTACAAAAAATTCAAAGAGTCCAATCGGAGATTGAAAAATACCTTAATAAAAGTAAATGTAAATTGAGAGACTTTGCTAGTTTCATAGGTCTCTTAGTATCAGTGTGCCCAGCTATCGAATATTCTTGGCTCTATACCAAGCTTTTCGAAAGACATAAGTACCTTCAACTCAAGGCTGATGATAATTATGATAAATATATAAACATACCCAAAGAATTATTACCTGATTTAGAATGGTGGTCAAGATCCATTAAGAATCCTAGTTATAAAATCAAAGAGGATATATACAGCCTAGAAATATATTCAGATGCCTCAACAAAGGGATGGGGGGTATCCTGTGGAGGTAATACGGCTAGTGGTCTATGGAGTCAGGAGGAGAATACATTTCACATAAATTATTTAGAAATATTAGCTGCTTATTTTGGTCTTAAAGTATTTGCGAAAGACTATACAAATTGCCAAATACTTTTACGAATAGATAACACTACTGCTATCTCATACATAAACCGCATGGGCGGTATTCAGTATCCACATTTAACGTCACTAACTAGACAGTTATGGCAATGGTGTGAAGAACGTCAATTACACGTTTATGCATCATATATTCGTTCTTCAGAGAACGTCATAGCAGATGCGGAGTCACGCCGAGTCCACCCAGACATTGAGTGGGAGCTGGGGGACTATGCTTTCAATAGAATTATAGTAGAATTTGGCACTCCTAATATTGATTTATTTGCTAGTAGAGTTAATAAAAAGTGTGATCGATACGTATCCTGGCACCGAGACCCAGATGCCTTTACTGTAAATTGTTTTACAATATCATGGTCAAAATTCTATTTTTATGCCTTTCCCCCTTTTAGTATGATACTAAAAACATTAAGAAAAATTTGTACCGACCAAGCAAGAGGAATTGTGGTTGTACCATTATGGCCTACCCAGCCCTGGTATCCACTATTTAAAAGTCTTTTAATTTCAGAGTTAATTACATTTAAACCTAGCAAAAATCTAATTTTAAATCATTATTCCAGCAACCGAAACCTCCATTCATCCATTACCCTGGTGGCAGGAGTATTATCGAAACAGCCATGATGAAGAAAAATATATCGCAATCTGCAATACCCATCATGTTATCTTCATTATCAGACAATTCATTTAAACAGTACAATTGCTGTTATAAGAAATGGTTTGATTACTGTTCCAAAAATAATGTAGACATGTTTAATAGTTCAATCACTAGCATAATTGATTTTTTTACTTTAATGTTTAATAATGGTGCTCAATTTGGCACGTTGAATACATATAGATCGGCTTTAAACATAATTTTAGGAGATAATGTATGTAATAATTATCGAATCAAAAGATTTTTAAAGGGAATATATCGATTAAGACCACCTTTGCCTAAATATAACGTAACTTGGGATACATCTATTGTATTAAATTTTCTATCAACATGGTATCCAAACGAAACCTTACCTAGGGATAAACTTACAAAAAAGTTAGTTACGTTGCTTGCTCTAATTACAGCCCACAGAGTTCAAACTCTTGCTAAAATTAAAGTTTCGAACATTGAAATATTGTCATCAGAAATTGTTATAAAAATACTAGAAACTATTAAAACGTCACGACCAGGATCAGTTCAACCTATTTTGATTATTCCATTCTTTACAGAAAAACCGGAAATATGTCCGGCTCGTACATTAGTACATTATATAAATAATTCACATTCAGTGCGTAATGATAACAACAATTTATTTATTAGTTTCAGAAAACCCTTTCAGTCCGTCTGTTCTCAAACTATAAGCAAATGGATAAAAGATACATTGCGTCTAAGTGGTATAGACGTATCCATTTTCAGTGCCCACTCCACACGGCACGCAGCTACTTCAGCTGCTCGCAAATTAGGAGTAAGTTTGGATGAGATCAGACGAACTGCGGGTTGGAGTGAAAGCTCTAGCACATTTGCCAAATTTTATAATAGATCCTGTGTGACTAGTAATGATTCACTCGCTAGGACTATTTTAAGTAATTCAGTCTCTTAAGTGCCTACTAATTATATTTACTGGTATTGAATAATAAAACAAATAATGATTTCCAATCGTTTATTTTATCTTGAATATTTCACGAAGGCTCTAAAAGTCTACATGTGTTATGCTAATTCGAGGACGAAACATTAGGTATAATTAATGATTAAACGAACTTACCTGTATGTGAAGTTCTATCATAATTATACTGGATGTTTCGTCCGAAGAATTAGCATCCCTCCCTCCCTTGAACTCTCACACAGTGGTGTTCCTATCCCAGATACCATCGGATCGTGAAATATTTTCAGTTTAACTGTAGCATCTCTCAACTAAATGAAGTTTATTGAAGGAGCAGAGCAAACGAAGAAAAATCTACCACAATAAAAAAAAAAAAAAAAAAGGTGAGAAATTGTGGGTTCTCAAATAGTGTTGGAATGGCAGCCTGTTGCGCGGGACTACATGTGTTATGCTAATTCTTCGGACGAAACATCCAGTATAATTATGATAGAACTTCACATACAGGTAAGTTCGTTTAATCATTAAGTATAAAGTATAAAAGTTTATTGACCATTAGAAGAACAACCTCTACATACAAATCGCAACAATCCTATGATTTATGTCTACTAATATACAAAATAAATATAATAATACTTATACAGTGGGTATAATTTCGACATTTGGTGACTTGATTACAACAATTGCAAGGGTAATTTGTAAAATAATAAAAGTATAATAATTATGCAAAAAATTCAGTGATGAAGCTATGACGATATCCACTCCTCAATGTGAGGATTACACCGTTGGTCGTTCTCTTCAAATAACATAGTCAATAGCACGTGCACTTGCAATGCGTGGAGCACGATGGGCTAGCGCGTGACAATGCGCGCACGCATAGTGCTAATAAAAGTACATCAAAAATAAAAGTTGGACTCATGCGAAGACTTGTATTATAGTATTATGCTATACTTACACTTTATATTCATCATTATAATACTATTTATCATCCTTTTTATTTGTTTATATTTTTACACTCAACAAATCGATGTAATTACGACTCATTAACTTAAAAATTGCTGAAATAAAATATTATCATATTTTTCATGTTGTGATACGCCAAATCATCGCCAAATTGTCAAACTGTCAATTACTTTTTAATTCTCTTCCTACATTAGTCTATGATGATTTTTGGTTTATAAAATTTAAATTATTTTTATCAATATGTGTTTAGCTATTGTATTATAGAGATTATTACGATTGTTTACTAAATAACTTAAAATTAAATTATATCTAAAAAATTCTTTACGCACTCATGGATAAGTTCTGGCCGACTACACTTGTCAGATGAGATGATGGCTACAAGAAAACTGATATTTGAAAATTTAAAAAGTAACTACTTAGAAAAAAACGAGCTGACGAACGGCTAGAGGAGGTCTACATTTGAATCTGATCTGAATCTGAATCTGCATAAGAAAACAGTTTGGTTTCTCGTACATATCTATATTACCCAGGGGATTCCACTAAAGATTTCGCCTGGTGTCTCTTCTCCCGATCTTCGGAAGTTATCTACAGATCTGGAACCTCTACTCCCGATCTTCTGAAGCTGCTACTTGTCTCGCCTGCCTTACTACAGGGCTGACCTGGAGATCTGCACGACGCCCTTCCTGCAGAGGTTTCCTGTAACGGGAACCTCGAAGTTGCCCACGTATTGACCAGCTACCCTGACGCCTGTTCCCGTCTCTCCTACAGTGCTGAACTTCATAACCATCTAAGTGCGACACCCAAAAAAACAATCCTAGAGTGCGTGCTAGGTAGGTTTTTAATATTTAACTGTATTTTTTATCCCTAATTCTAATTTTTCACTAATTAAATTTTAATTGAACAAGTCTGCTTATCCTTATATTTAATAGGAGCAAGTAGATTTGTTACAGTATGGAAGTTATAAAAGTTGGACTCCTGAGAAAGTTGGACTCTTGCGAACAGAGGATCGCGATAGCCGTCTATGAAGAGTGTTGCATTTCTTACATGAATATATGATGAATATGTACGGTTGTGGCAATGACACCATTTTGTAAAGGACAGGTCTTTAGATGATGAGTCAATGGGAACCTTTTGAAAAATAAATAAGCGTAAAGATTTTCAGGGCCAGCGGGCCATCTCATTATATTATGGCAAAGTGCACAGATGGTGCACTTGTGCACGGTGCGTCGGTGCCGCATGCCGGTGCGGTAGTGTGTAAAAGTACCTCACTTGTACGTTGATGCTCACTCTTTTTTTTTCAAATTATAGCGTTTGCGGACCGATTCTAAAGTATAAAGTCATTCTTTATACTTTAGAATCGGTCCGCTTTTCCGGATATTTATTGATTATTTACTAACTAATTTCTGTTAATAGATCGCAATCAAAAATTGAACTATACTTATAATTTTTTATTTTTTTTTGTATAACTTAGTGCACTTTTTAACCTATACAATGAGAACTAGATAATATTATAAAAGCATTCTGCTTCACTTCTTCAATGGGTAATCCCATGGACCGGGCGGTGCGGGTCAAGTGGACCTGGGCAGGACATCTGGCCAGACGCGGAGATGGCAGATGGAGCAAGGCTTTGACCGAGTGGTGGCTAAGATTTGGCTAAAGAAACCAGGGCCGTTCTAAAACTCGTTGGGTTGACGATATCGTCAAGGTCGCGGGAAACACTTGGTTTAGGGACGCACAGAACAGGGAAGTGTGGCGGAAGAAAGGGGAGGCCTATACCCAGCAGTGGGTGATTCCGGGCTGATATGATGGTGATGATGATTATCTACACAATGAATAATGTCTCAGAATAACCATAAGGTAAGTACATCGCACTTAGCAACTATAGACAGGAAAGACAGCGCTCATTAATAAACGCGAGTCGTAGAACTCATGAATCAATCGGTGCGTAGGCGCAGCCTTCACAAACGAACGAAGGAGATGAGGTGATGCCGTGATTGTTATAATCTTACATAGCTTCCGGATTGAATAGGGTAGAGTTTCCAACATATTCATGGAAAGATGAATAATGAAAAGAATGGGGGTGTTTTTGGAAGCCCTTGGTGAGAGGTTTCTAAAATGTTATTTTAGTTGTCAGTTATTGGGCTAACCTGTGTGTTTAGATTGATTGCAATTTTACCGACCAACCTTTTGCCATGTCGGTATTTAAGTTTCGATTTTTGATTAGTAACGAGGAACTCCTTCTAAACTAAATTTAACCAAATACTTACTAATACGTACTTGAAAGCCTTGACCCATTGATACCAATTAAACCTATACTGTACCTGAATCTTTCAAAAGGTCTTTTATCAGCCCGCTAGGTAAAACTAACACAAATCAGAACCAAGCACTTAATCAGGTACTAACTACCGAAGGGATTATTTACAGCATGTCGCAAGCGAAGCCGCAGGGCGCGCTGTTGCAACTGCCGCCATACGACACCGACCGCGAACTGCCCAGAAATCACATTAGCTACGCGCTGTTAACTCGCGAATATCTTATTTTGGGATGGCTACTAGTTATTAATTATGTAGATAAAAGGCGCAAGCTATACCTTTACTTCTCATTCTGTAGGGTAAGCAGGGGGAATAGCACTCACTGGGTAATGGCGCTCACCCCTGTATCTTTGTCAAAATAGAACGTAGCAACACGCCACGTTGGGTGTAGCACGGGGGGAGGGAGCCTCTAACAGACAGCGATGCAAACGGACAGTTAGCATGCGTCGTGTGGCCGTGAAGTGCGTTTGTTTGTTTGTGGCCACGCTGATCTAATTTTTGATTGCGTGTTTTTTTGTCGGTAAGTCCAAAACTGTAATGCTTATTTAATTATTAATTTTACTTTTCTGACAGTAAACTTACTGTGATTATGCAATCAATTTTCAACAATTGTGTATGATTTTATTTTAAATTTCAAATTAATTACAAAACAACCGTTTCGGGTTATACCGCTCATCTGAGCGCCATTACCCCTTAGTGACTATTGATGAGATTCACCAGAAGCATACATCTGTGATTTATGTGCCCAAAAATAATTTGTCTTACCTCTAATAATAATTATTATTTTATATTATAATAATTGAAGTTTGACTTCAAAGACTTTACGATACAGCGTTAGGTTTCAATGACCGGCCAAATTTCCAGAGATGGTTTAGAATCGATAATATTTTCGATATTTTGAAAAAAAAATCATTTTTTTAATAAGATTTTATTTAATTATGTATTATGTTTATTTATTTTAGTTTATTTAATACTTAGTTTTTAATTAATTATGTAAAGCTTATTAATTCGTTAAGGAGTAAGGATTGCCAAACTTTCATTATGTACACACAAAATACTTTACAGGACAATATATTTATATAGAAGCGCGTTGCCCGTATCTCCGTATGATCATTGTTGTCATCACTATGACGCAACGCAATTTCTCTAACGCTGAGTATTATGAGATGGTGCAGTGCTATTTAAGTGGTGAAAGTTTACATGGTGCGTAAAGACTGTACAGTACCGACAGTTTACCACGGTTGCAAAGACAAAGATATAACCCGCGTGTGCTAACAGACATACAATTTTAGAAGAGAGGTTGTTGGATTATGGGCAGCTTACCACACCAGCCCATGCCGCGATAACAGTTGAAAGTGCAGTGCTCGAGTTTATTATGACGGTCCTAAGCCCGTTAAAGTATGAAGGGAAAATTGGAATCTGCTCTCTTACTTAATAATTATTAATAACATGGGTGGTTATCACTACTTTGTAAGTTAATAGGGAATATGCATGAAATACAAAACTCTATATTTATGAAAAATTCCTTGTATTGGCGCATAAAAACAAAAAAACAATGTGGTGCACTTGTTTAAGTTTCTAATACATCATTTATTTTACACTTACTGTTCTATGTAGCATGTTTTTGGTGAAACGGAACGCACTCTCAAAACGTGTGGTTATCGACAAACACCGGTATTGACGTCCAAAGTTCATTGTGTCAAAAAAACACTTTTATTTGAAAAGTGCTTAAAGTTTCAATTATATTTTATTATAATATTGCTATCGCAATTGTTACTTGAATAAAGCACATGCAATTAGTAAAATTATTTAAAATTATTTTTAGAACATTGTCAAATGAATGCTATTATTTTTAACCAACTTCAAAAGGAGGAGGTTCTCAATTCAATCGTTTTTTTTGTTTCTTTATATGTGTACACCGAACACGCTGAGATTTATGATCCGATTTACGCGATTCTTTGATGTGGAATAGTTGCCATTTGGTCCCATAAAAATTTAACATAGTTTGGACCAGTAGTTTTCATTTTATGAACATTTTTACTTCAGTCGTGTGGTCTAATTTCAACATAGTCACCGATTTCTCCCCCATTTGTGAAGCGATTCTCAAAATTCTTCGCCAACATTATACACCCAAATTTCGACAGTTCAGGTATGTTAAGTTCCATTTATTGGGGATAAGCCTATTACCATTACACGTATTGTTAACAATGTAAAATAAATGCATACCAAAAATTTGTATAGTATAGTTATTTGTATATTACAACTAAAAATGGCAAAAAATAAAACCGACTTCAAAAAACACAAAACACAAAAACGTTAAAAATAACTTTAGCTTAAGAAGTCGGTGACAAAAAAAAAAGCTAAATGTATCAAACAAAGGTCACCGACGTTTTTATTTTATTTTATTGGGCAATACTATTTAAAACGCACTTTTGGTTTGATATCTAGATCTTAATTTTAAATTTTGGCTGGTCATTGAAACTAACCCTGTATTTGTTAAATTGAAAAGGTTAGCCATCTTTCGTGCAAATGGGGATATTTGATGCTAATTTATAATTGTAGACTTTACTTTTATTGTATAATGTTGATCTCATTAATATTTCTTTAAATAAAATGTATCTTACTTGTTATATTAGGAAACACATGTTTGAACGTCATTCCCCCGTACCCTGAGCGGTCTTATCCAGAGTCAGGGGCAATGCCGCTAAAACGTGTTTTTTTATAATGTTTTCCTACTCTAGTAGATCAAAGATATATGCTTTTGTTGTAAAATTGTTCATTACTGGATAGTTAAAGAATTTGTTATTTTTTTTAATTTTGATTTATAAATAATTTAAAAAATACACTATGTTTTCCTTAGGTGAGCGCCATTCACCCTCCTTACTAAGATATGTGGCAGAATTAACAATGTGAACTGCTCGCGTCACCTGTAGTCAAACACATCTTACATCGCACAAGCAGTGCCCGACAACTACCGTCGGCCAGTAGCCCGCCGGAGACAACGCCGCATACATCTATGGGTCGGAGGATCCTCCCTTTCTTTAGAGATAGTTCGTATGTTGATCACAGTCTGAGTCACTCAGTAGGAATGCCTGAAGAGTTTGTCTTTGGTTGACTTTTGAGACTGCCCGTTCGTGCCTTCAAGTCATAAATATTTGAATGTTTTTGCTTCAAGTCATACTTAGCAAATTTCTACAATTCTTTGATTGCTATTTTACCTATTTCAATAATTCAAAAAATCTTGGCTGACTTATAAGGAAAATACTGTCACACATTGGATTATAAGGTATTTTTATTTGATAACATCATCAATAAAGGCCAGGAATACGATAGTAGGTACGGAGCGAGATCAAAGTTTTACCTACTACCTATATTATTTGATGACGGGTTTTTTTGCAAATCTTGGTATTAAAATGGTACTTACCTATTTACAGTAAATTAAATTCATATGCTCGATCGAGTCCCTACTTCCTGAATGACAAAATATTATTTAAAACATCGTGAAGCCCAGAGCGGCGTTTAGTGATTTTAAAAGCTCGAGGGAGCTATGAAATTTTATAATGACCAAGTGCTGTATTTTAAAGTCCGCTTGACCAATTAAGAGCCTGAATGAGACTAGGGCACAGGAGCGTGGAGATTGACACAAGCAATGAGAGGCTCATGCCCCAGCACCAGCAGTGCGTGCATGGGATCGGGCTGTGGGTGATGATGATGAAGTGACCAAAAAACAAGACCTTTATTGGCCTTATCGCTTATCGAAAATATACTTATTATTAGTGAATCTACAAACTAAGTGGACATAGAAAGTGATTTATATTGTCACATTAGAGGCTTATCTTTAGATAAGTGAAGTTATTAATTTTACTAAAACCTCGTGACATTTGCGTCCGTCCCAAACTATACGATATAATGTATTTTATTTATAAAACTTGCTGAAATTGTTTTCTTATAAAATCCGCTTTCGAATAACTACCTACCTTTTTTGTTGTTTATTGCAGTTTTAGAACGAATTACTGATAAATAATTGGAACTCTCTTTTTTAATAATTATTGTGGATCTCTGGCTTTCGATAGAGAGAGAGTGGTTTAAAAAACGTGCGCATTTATCGAACACGACCGCTTGACAAATGATGCGCAATCCAACAACATTAATTATGCCTTATCTTATTGGTTTTTAGAGATTTGAACCTAAGTGGGCGGCATACAATTTCTTCGTTGTTTGGAGTTCTTACTGCTAGAATAATTTGTATCGTTCGTTCAACAAGCTTTTGCACAAATTGCATTGCCTCACTTGTCGGTGTTTGTTGAGTTAGAGAAAAAGTTCGTCCTATAGATGTTGGAGTTCTGATATGAATCGGTAACGGTTCCATATCGTCGATTTTATTTAATATTTTATTATATTTTTGCAATTTTATATAATTAATGAATACAAAGCTAATTTTTATAAAAGAGAATTATCTCGTAAATAAATTTAGGTTCAATGTATCGCTTAAACCTCAGCCAATTTATTTTAATATAGCGAAAATGTATTCAACAAATCATAAAGATATTGCAACATTATATTTTATTTTTGGTATTTCCCTATAGGTAGCCTAAGTATCGTGCTTTGTGTCCCCGATCGTCCTCTTGGAGTTAGAGATGACTCTGGCTGCTTAACTGACTGGGTCAAACCTTATGGGACAAAGTCAAACAACCTACTTTTTACAGACTTGGCGCCAGTTATAGACAATGCTCGTCAGGTTGGAGGCTGTTCTCAGAATAACATTGAGTTTATAAATAATTGCGTTAATCACTAAAACGGCCATGTATCAAACTGTTCAGATGAGCGCAAACCGCAATGACTGAATACTAACTATTTACAAGATGCGACCGTTTCGAGGAATTTTAAAAATAAAATCTGACCAGGCTAGTCATTGGGGTCAAAGCTATAGGTATCTTCTTAATAAAGCATCAGAGGTTTACCTAACTACCACCTAAATTAGCAACCTGAACCGAGGTGTAAGCTTACGAAATACAAAATAACGGACGGAAACTAATCCTAGTTCTCCAGCCATTCGATGCTAAATCGTAGGGTAATAGCGCCACCGTAGTAGAGTCATAAGTTGTTGGTACTGTTGGTCTTCTTACAGTGGTACAGGTCGCCAACGAAAAGCAGCTTACGATAATCTAGATCAAATCCGCGGGGGCGGACCGTGAGTTTGTTCGGCCCTGGGCTAATACTTGGGCTGGACAAAAGCTGGCAGCTTTTGACCCAGGCAGGGCAGAAGGGTGCGTGTAAAAACCGATTTGTAAGTTAACTATTTACAGATGCAGCTGAAGTGCTTCTAAGAATCTAAAATGCAATAGCCACTTCAAAAATGTTAGCACCTCGGTGACCCTGGCATTGGTTAGGGGTTTGAAGAGTTATTTGAAAAGTCTAGGAACTAAATGAGAATTTAAGCTCTCCACTCCAGACAAGTTAGTTTCTCTTAAGTCCTTTTATTCCTATATAGATAGTATTTATCGATTTAGGGTGACAATTTATGAAAAAAAAAAAGAACTAAAGCGAGCGAAGCGAGTTCGAAAATTTTAATACCCTACCTTGGACAGGTTAGAATTGTTTCGTCCCTTCATATAGGTTACTTGGTCGACTTACAAAGTTAAGATTCATGAGAACCTTGGCTGCATGAGCGAGCGTAGCGAGCTCGAAAATTTTATGACATCTTACTTTGGACAAGTTTGAATTGTTTCGGTCCTTCATACAGGAATTACTTGATCGACTTTTAGAAAAAGACTAGAGAAAGTAGTCTGAAGAGCGAGCGAAGCGAACTCGATTTAACAGTTTACCTATCTTGGACAGGTTAGAATTGTTTCGAACTACCGGAGTTACTTGGGTGACTTGACTTATAGACAAAATTAAGATTCAAGACAAACTATAGGCTACTTGCAGCCTAGCGAGCGAAGCGAGCTCGAAAATATTACACCTTTTTTATTACAAAATGGGCCTCCTCTTGACCTCGACCACGCCTAACAATAAGCGATGAAAAAGCGATCATTCCTCAGAAGAGAGATCTTGAGATCAAAATGTCCACATGCTCCATTTTTTCAGCCTTGTGTGTATGTATGCCACATAATTGCCTATTAATATAAGGGCCTCGAGGCAGACTACTACTTTATTTCAACCCCTGTCTATACCGGTCGATCATGCGTAAATCCAATAGGAGTGCCAATCCAGAGCCAGAAAAAAGGTGACTGGGGGGCCTTTATATCCACGGGGCCTTGGGCTGCAGCCCAAAAAGCCTTTAAATAGATCCGCCCCTGAATTCGTGACATCACAACTTAAAATTCCCATAAACCCATAAAAGCACAATTAAAGCCATGACCCATATTGTACAGTCTGACTACTCAGACATTTCGTGTAACAGCCCCACAATCAAATGAGTTCAAGGCGTGTGACGTCACAAGGTGCACTTCTAGGAAAGCATTTTCCTGTTAATGCTTGTATTGAAACTAAGAGTGCGCTCGCGTTTGTGTGCCTTATGGTTTCTAACACCAAATCGGTATATAAAGGAGTGTGCTCACTACTAGAATATGTGTTAAGGTAATGTTATGGGAAATCAGCCCCATCCAAAGGCACTGAGTCAAAATGAGTATAGGTTTATGTTAAATTAAATTAAGGACTACTAATAACACTAACATAACATATAAGCACAATATGTTACTAACCACTAACAACGTATGGACTGCTATAGGTCTGAAATAAAGATATTTTATTTATTTTTATTTATAAATAGTATGAACTATTTGAGTAGGTAAGTGATTTCTCACAACCTCAACAATTAATTGAATAAACAGAAGTAATTATCAGCCAAACAGGCTATTGGATGTATATTTAGCTATTAGTTTATTCTTGCATAACCAAGCCATGACTAGCCTATAGTAGTATAAACATTAGGAGGAGACAAGTGAGCCGTTGTTCGAACGTAATACAATATTTCAAAAACTCAAGTAATATGCAAGGTTCTGCAGCGAGATATGTGCATAAAACTAACCAATCACATGGCTAACCTAGCTCAAGCTGTGAAAAAAGAAGCGATATTATTGGTTAATTTCACACACATCCCTCACTACGCATCCTCTGTGGTAGAAACAAAACACAGCCTTACACTAACACTCACACAGCCTTCTACTATCTTTGGCAAGTAATAAACAAGACACCTAACAAACACGAACCACAAATACATAAATGTTTATGCTCAATCAATAAAAATCAATGAATCAATCAATTTTATTTTATTTACAGCACTATCAATGTTAATTAATGTTGTTATGAATGATATTTGCACACCATGACAATATGGTAAACATGTTAGCACAACTAAGAACACCTTGCATGCATTTTTTTTTTTATAATTGTATGTACACTCATGTTTGAGCAAATAATAAAGTTATCTGAATCTGAATCATTCGATTGCTCGAGCACCGTGGAAATAATTCAAATTCAAATGTTTATTGCTGAACACAGTACATTATATATATATATATATATATATATATATATATATATATATATATATATTATACTTAAAAGCACAATGACAGTGCAGCAACAGCAACATACTGGCTATAAAACATATCAGCATGAAACCGAGAGGAGACATTGACGCGCCGTATTGGGCGACACGCCGCCCTTGTCCCACTAGAGGGGGTGAATGGCAGGGCTGCCTAAATCTACAAGTATTTAAAGTTTAATTATGAAATTATATAGAACCTGTTATCGATGCAAAACAGTTGAGTTTTTTTCCTGAAAGAGAACCACACACTCAGCCGTTTACAAGAATGTAAAGGCTCGCTCAAAAAATTATCGTCTCGTTGATTGACAAAATGTTCTAAGTAATCAATTTTTTGTCAGTTCTGTCGAAGCTTATGAGAACGGTAGCCAACGGAATCAACGGTACTTTTCATCCGAAATATGAACGTGGGAAACGCAATGGAAGGCCTACAGATGATGGTAACTTGATGAATATTTTGCAAGTAGGTTTTTACAAACACTTTTACACGTCATTTTTTAAAACTAGATGTTTCGTACCTGACTACTCTGAGAAGAAACAGCCGAAACAAACTCAGAGGTCATAGTCTCTTTTGAAGTTCAGACATAATCTTGCTCAATTCACATGAGGACTATGCAGATTAGTGTCTGAGATGGTCTTTTGAAGAAAGAACCACACAGATTTGCAAAGCTAATCCAGATAATAAATTTTACTTTGCTCATGCAACCCTACTGGTTAACTGAATCATACTATATGCCATATAAACGATGCGTATCGCAAACGACAGATTTACAGTCTGATGCAATCGAAGGCAGCGGCGACCTTACAGTCAACGCCAATCACGGGCTTTTGGCCGTTAATTAACAACACAACACAATAAACTTTTTGCAAACATTCAGTGTGGATCGTTTTTAATAATAAACGGGCTTGTAAGCGGTCGATGTCGGCATTCGGTGTCGTTGCCGTAGTTATGAGGTGTTGACGTGATCGAAGACTCGTTAACAAAAACAGCTGTGGCAAGTTGTATAATTATCAGAGTAGACTTGACCAGAATATAATAGGTCTACGGTTGTTAAAGTAGGTATGTTCTAGAAATCCAGAGGTTCTAGACAAAGGGAGATTCTATTTGCGCTAATGATCATAGAAAATAGTCCAAAATAGATTAGAATAACTGCATTGATAAAATCTACCGAAAAGATTGTCATTCCGGTTCAAATTCCTTGTAGACATAGGTACTCACAAGTTCGAGTACTTAGGTATAATATCTATGACCTGTTACTTACACCATGTTCCCAGATACAAACAATAAATAAATTCGGTGACCCAACAAGGATCACGACTGGTTTGGCTGATGAAGTTCCTATTAATAGATGTTACTTTAGCTTTCCTGTGTAGGTAGGTACGTAACATTTACCTACATTGAGCTCATTAAATGTTTGCTACGCTTTACGATTGTGTGTGACTTTGATATACTTAGACATATTTGGACTAATTAAAAATGAAACTGTTGGTACTGCAAATATCCTCTTCCTATTAGGGACAATATTGAAGTTTTCTGGCATCTTTTCACAGGCCAGATTAAAACATATTATATTAACTCAGCATGACTTCCTCTGGATAACGTCATCACATAAGCCGTCTGTCTCCCCTGAAACTCAGTGGCCCAAACTAAGCCATAACTATATAACTTCTAGCCATATATCATCTTTCACACAATCAATCCATTGTTTCTTTGGTCAGTTATAAGAATCATTAGCATAGGTACCTAATTATGTTATCCTGAGGAAGTCCCATAATTTAAAACGACTCTTATAAATGACAATTAATTAAAAATTTAATTACCTAACAGTCTTTTCTGCTTTTGCCAATGAATTCCACAAGCTAAAGATCTTCCCACCTAAAATTACAGTTTTAAGCTAAACTATAGGTAGAGTAGAGCAAAAAAGGACGCCCTAGTATGCGCCCGCGCAAAAGACACAATGCGCTTATTGTTGCATCGTGCGCAGCGTCACGGCTGGGCACCCGGGTCAGGTGGCCGGTCCCGTTGCCCTTCAAGCCTGCTGACTCCTTATAGCACAGGTTACTTCGTACTTATGTAGGTACTGTGCATCTAAATCGCTACCTAATGTTTATGTTAGCAAATTGTGGGACTAGGTACATGAGAGAAAATATTACAATGATCATGGAACCTTTCTAAAGTTACCTCAACTAATTTAGGTTCCTATTCAGTAAAACTCGATGCAAATCCTATATTCACTTGTATAGTCACTCTTAACTGCAGTAGGTAATGTATGGGTAATACAGTCGGAGACACGTCAGACTTCTGTTGTAGTGCAACCCTGCAAAGAGCGCTCAGGAGATTTAACTCATGGTTGACGTAGTTCCCGGCGCGCGGCGTCGGCATCCTGTGAGGCTGTGATGAGGTACTCCTGCCTATTGAAGCACCCATCACCATCATATTTTGACTACCTAGGTACGTTCATATGCTGATAAATCTAATCAAAAGAAAGGAGAACTCGAATCTCGTGGTACTAACGTGTCTTGAAACCCTCTCACATCACTCATAGATTTTTTGCGCTACTTTTACCAGTCGTTACGTAATTTAATATTGATCGCAAATAAAGTTGCATTAGCCGTAAACTGGCTATTTTTCACTCTCGATAAGGAGAGCCGAGTGTCGTGACATGTCCATAGCAAGAGCGCTAACTGTGTCTTAATTTAGGGTCATCAAACAAAGACGGTTGTAGGGATTTTATCATTTACCTTATAGGTAAAGTAACATGAATAGTTTTAAAAGGGGTGAAGGTTGTAGTAGGTATAGGTGCAGCTGTCGGTTAAGCCGGCCGACTTCCGCTGCCCCGGAATGGATTTTGCTTCGTGAGAGAACACCGTGGGTGGTTTTAGTCAGCATGAGTCTGACAGACCGGTTCGCTCTCCCCAGGGCGGAGGACTTCCAATGATGATTTCCACCTCGAGAAAGAAAAAAAACTTAGATACTACCTATAATAACGATGTCGGAATCAAATCGGGGTACACTAATCATATTCCTATCCTTTTGTCTGCCATGGATCTGATGCTGAGATTAAAGATGTTGATGATGTTGTTGTTGTTTTAGATGTTGTGATGCGGAAAAAACGGGTCTGAAATTGCTTTCATGATAGGAATTTGTCTCGAAGTGCCAACTAATTGACGCGCCTTGTCCACCATACATCTAGAATACGAAAAATTAGAGAACTCTGATGATATCAGCGTAAGTTTCAGAAGACTGTAGTGGTGACTGATAATGACCACGTTGCAATAGGCATGACGACAGTATCAAAAAATTGCAAATCTATTTAGTCCGTCAGTTAGAGTATTGGAAATTAATGGACACGTATTTTTTGTTTTTGTAAATCAATGAATATTGACAAAGACAAAACGCATCAAAACTCGGGAGTGTGGTCTCGAGACGTCAGAACTGTAAAAATTATACCTAAGCGTGATGTATTGAGAATTTTAAAAGCGTCATATCTTCGTCACTTTTGGTTTACGGAACAAAAGAAAAAACACAGGTCAAATATTCTTTGATAATCTTACTGACGGACTAATTCGTTTTTTTTGTCGTCTCGCCTATTTAAATAAAGTAATATGATAGAAAACGGTTCGAGTTGCCAGCCCTAGCCAGCCGGCCGGCGTGTCCATACTGGGCGGCCACATGGACGCGGCCATATGGCGTCTCTCTTGCATCACCACTCACCACCACGCTACCACATCAGAAATATTCATACCTATTAACATACAGTTTTAGATCTAGGAACAAATCTTCGGAATCGATTGACCCACACACAGCTTTTACACGAATTCTAAGCAAGCTTCAGGTAACAGGGCCGGCAGTCTCGACAGAGGAGTTAACGACAAAATCGCTTACTTTCGATTGCTAATTAGGTACTAACGAGTAAATTCGGTTGCAATGATAATGCTTGCGAGAAACGCATCTTGGATGTAGAGACTTGCGTTACTTGCAAGCATCATCATCTCCTCGGAGATCTCCAGCAGCCTCTCGCGGTACACGCCGCACGTTTGCGCGCGGTCCTCGTTCACGTACCGGTCGATGTGAGATGTGATGGCAAAACTTGCAGCCAGTATTAAATCTACAATTATTTGTGGTGATTTTAATATCAATATTTTAGAAGAATGCTCAAATAGCAGTCGCTTATCAAATCTTTTTAAGTCATTTGACTTGACCAACACTTTTAAAGAACCTACTAGAGTCACTCCATCTTCTGCTACTTGAATAGATAATATTTTCTGCGATTGTGATTACTTAGATAAAGCAATAGTAAATTGTCTGCCTTCTGACCATAGCGGACAAACTGTAACCTTTAGGTGTAATACACCCCCATTGCAAAAAGTTCAAATTAAATTTAGACCTATAACTTCTAGCAGATTAAATAGATATAATATTTCGATACAGAACAAGTTAAGTGTTATGAGCCTTGCTGATATTAATATAGATCAATTGTATGATCGTTTCTTTTCAATAGTTTACAAGGAATTCAATAAAACTTTTGAAAAGAAGACAAAAAGTATTTGCCCTAAATTCATATATAATGATTGGGCAACTAGAGGTATCAGAAAAAGTAGGGAAAGGCTATTTGAGCTTTATGGCCTTAAGCCTTTTATAAACACTGAAACTTTTAACAAATATGTTGCTAAGTATTCAAATTTTTTTAGAAATACGTGCAAGGTTGCTAAAGCACTACACATTAGCAACAAGATCAAAACAGCAGAAAATAAAATAAAGACAGTTAGGAAAGTCATAAATAACGAGACTAACAGGAAGAAAATACGTAACACTAGCTACACATTAGATACAGCATGTGGTCCTAAAAGCTCTAATCAGGAAGTAGCTCAAGAATTTGTAAATTCCTAAATACCACTAAAAACAACGGAGGCTCTTATTTCCTCACCTGAACTCTCAATTGGCTTATTAAAGGCGAATGTGTCTGGCTGCCAGGCTGAATTTAAATTTAAACACATTAACCCTATGATTGTTATTAAAACATTCCGGCAAATAAAAATCAAACTAACCGAAGATCTATGGGGAATGTCTGTCAAAGTTTGTACATCCATACTTGAGACTATAGCCCCTTACTTAGCTTTAATTTTTAATTTATGTGTAGACCAAGGAGTTTTCCCTGATTTAATGAAATACAGTAAAGTCATACCTCTTTTCAAATCCGGAGACAGTAAAGACACTAATAATTATAGACCTGTATCCGTGTTACCAGTTTTTAGCAAGGTTTTTGAAAAAGTAATGCTTAATCAAATGCTCTATCATTTTAACACCAACAAAATCTTACATGATCAACAGTATGGTTTCAACAAGGGACGTTGTACAACTGACGCCGGTGTAACTTTATTAAAGCACATATTTACTGCGTGGGAAGAGTCTCAAGACGCCATAGGAATTTTTTGTGACCTCTCCAAAGCGTTTGATTGCGTAAATCACGACACATTACTTTTAAAACTTGAGCATTACGGACTGGGTAAACTTGCACTTAGTTTGGTAAAATCTTATTTGAATGATAGACAACAACATGTTCAAATAAATGGTGTTAATTCACAGGGGTTAAAAATGGGGGTTCCACAAGGTTCAATATTAGGTCCTTTTCTCTTTGTAGTACACACATCAACACGGTCTAGGGATATTTTTAAAAAAGCGAATTACTATCAATGTGTTAATTATTTATATGACATGTATATATTTAAAAGATACGTTATTTAATATTCTACCATTTTTTAATAATGGTTAAGGTACAGATTAAAATTTCAGGATTTTATGGAAAAAAAATGAAGCATAGACGGAAACCGTATATGAATGAACTTTTAATTTGTGAGTAAAAACTGAAAAAAATAGAAAAATCATTTAATTTGTGTTTATAAACTTGAAGTTAGTAGTCTGAGAAAGCGCCCATGATGTTCATAACACATCGGCAACGATTCGGCATGCTCAGAACAAGGTTGTCAATGTCTTGCTGCGGAATATTGTCCCATGTCCTTCTGAGGTGCGCAAAAAGTTGATCTTCTGTAGCCAGATTTTCAGGAACTTCCTTCAGAGCTCTTCTTTGCAGCATATCCCACGCATGCTCAATGGGATTTAGATCTGGCGATTGAGCAGGCCAGTCTAAGGCCCTAACATTATGTGTATGTAACCAAGCTGCTACCGTTCTCGCCGTGTGTGCCCGGGCATTGTCGTGCATGAGCAGGAAATCTTGCCCCATTTGTGTTCTGTGGGGCAAGATTACGGGCCCCAGCACCTGTTGGACGTATCGTTCTGCCGTCATATTGCCCCGCACCCAAACGAGATCCGTCCGTCCTCCAAGACGAATTCCTGCCCAAACCATAATTGTTCCTCCTTGGTATGGGTGAACTTCCTGAGGGTTCTGGAGACGGCTCCATCGTCCAGGAACTCGCCAAACACGCGTCCTTCGTGAATCTGGATGGAAGCCGAACCTGGATTCATCCGTGAACAGCACATTGGACCATTGGTCACGGCCCCAGTCCACGTGGTTCCGAACCCATTCTAATCGTCGTCCACGATTGCCTCTCCGTAAAGGTGGGACCCGGAGTGGTCTACGAGAGCGTAGATTGCTTTCATGCAGTCGCCTTCTTACAGTTTGGTCACTCACAAGCACTTGGTGTTCCACTCGCAGCCTTTGGACCAATTGAGTCGCCGTTGCATTTGGTTGTGCTCGCGCAGTAATTTGCAAAAATCGGTCTTGTCTGGGGGTAGTGATGCGACTTGGCCCCCGGTGCCTCTCCGCTACTTCACCTGTGGCACGATAGCGTGTCCACAATCTTGAAATTACATTTTGATGGGTCCCTATGGCCTCAGCAACATTACGCTGAACAGATCCAGCTTCCAGCATTCCCACAGCTCGTAACATCTCCGCCCTCGTCAAATGTCGGCGTTGCATGGCTACAATACCTCAATTTTAACTTTATCTTTCGTTTAAAAATGAAAAAAAAACTGTAACTAAACGTAATTCGTATTGTTTTCTAAATTTCGCACAAATGAAAATTCCCTCTCCTATACATCAAGACATTTTTATGCCACCGAAACAAAAGAATTTTCAAAAATTTGAATTTGGAATTAAGTAGTCTGAGATAAATTACAAACAAATCGGTGTATAAAAGATTCCAATGCGGCCAGTACTTTTCGAGTTATTTAATTGAGTATGAAATATCCCTAGACCGTGTTGATGTGTGTATATATAAATGATCTACCCTATTTACTGAAAAACCAACCTCAAAATATGGTGTTATTTGCTGATGACACTTCCCTAATTTTTAAGATAAATAGGCGGGCCCAAAATCTAGATGACGTGAATAATGCCCTACTTTAGGTCCAAAATTGGTTCACAGCAAACAATTTGGTATTAAATGAAAAAAAAACCAAATGCATGTTTGTGCACAACAGAATCGACATGATTGTGTAACTTGCTTAAAATATAGCGAAGTATAATTTCGTCATGATTTACATGGAGTACGTTGCCTCAACACTTATAGCGGAGTAGGTATCTATATCCTCAATACGATTTACGTGGAGCAAAGTGTTCCTCAACACTAATAGTGGAGTAGGTACCTAAATCCTCAACACGATTTACGTGGAGCAAAGTTATCCTCAACACTAATAGTGGAGTAGGTACCTAAATCCTCAACACGATTTACGTGGAGCAAAGTTATCCTCAACACTCATAGTGGAGTAGGTACCTAAATCCTCAACACGATTTACGTGGAGCAAAGTTATCCTCAACACTAATAGTGGAGTAGGTACCTAAATCCTCAACACGATTTACGTGGAGCAAAGTTATCCTCAACACTAGTAGTGGAGTAGGTACCTAAATCCTCAACACGATTTACGTGGAGCAAAGTTATCCTCATCACTCATATGAACATTATGACGTGGAGCCAACTTATAGTGCAGTAGGTACCTACTTATGTCCTCAACACGGTTTACGTGGAGTAAGTATTCTCAACACGACTTTCGTGTTATAAAGTTTTCCTCAACACTTCTAATGGAGTGTAATCTCGACACGATTTTTCGTGTATTTTAATAGTGGAGAATAAGTCCAACACCAATATTATCACGGAATAAAAGATCAAAACGCGATAACAATCTCGTCGACACAAGTTTTATTTTGCATAGTTTATGTAAGTACATTTTACATTATTACCCTATGAAACATTTCGAATAGCCAACAAACACTCCTTAGAAAATTTAATGATTTTGAAGACCGCCAGCGGAGTGAATGAGGGACGTCGTTAAAATTTAATCCATATTTTTCTTGTAATTAAAGAATTTATTTACTTATGTATTTTAAATTCAGTTGTTATGTAAAAGAACATAAATTACCTGGTACACTCGCATCCTGTTCATATTTATTTATTTATTTATTTATTTAAACTTCATGTACAATAGTGGTACATAGGCGGACTCATATCCGTTGGTATCTTGAACGCTTTCTTTTTCCCATTTTAAATACGCGCAGTGAAACTTCGTGTGAATCCGTTAAGGCTGATGCTCCAGGGTAGCCCGCGAAATTCAAATGTTCTTACGTTTTTTGCAATTTGCAGGCCAGTGCTAGATTGTATGTTGATTAAAATATTCTTCGCGATTGTAAGACGTATGTAGTTACAGAATTATAATTATCAAAATCATCAATACAACCCTCCAAGTTCATAAAGGTCTAGGAATGACTTTGACCTTGAAAAAACGTAAGAAAATTTGAATTTCGCGGGCTGGTCGGAGCATTCGATTTAACACAAAAACACGTAATGATTCAAGGGCGTACGGTGTTGCCAGTGGTAGTGAAACAGGAAATTGATATTAAAAAATGTCCTTCTATCCTATTTTTTAGTTTTTAAGATCTAAACGTGTGATGAAGATAGCACCATCTCATGTAATGCTGCAAGTAATATAAGTAATCGTCTTCGGTTGAGACCCGAAGTATAATTAAGTTTACTATTGTAATAAATTAGTCATCAAGCTGGAGTCGAGTGTGATTTATCTCCTATACCTCCTCTTACTGTGGCCAAGACACCTTTAGCCATTATCGGTCCTATGAGTCTGTGGGATCGGCAGTAAGAAAACCATTTCCTGTGTACATTGCACGACGTACACAAAACCCTCTTCCTACCCAAATTCCGTCTGTTACCGTAAGCCTCCTTGTGACAGACTTCCCTCTCATATAACCAACTTATCCTACGTTTGGTGTGGGTTGTATGGTAGGCCTTAGGGTAACTTTTACTAGGGTGCTAGATAGGTAATTACTATAGGGCTAGATAACTAAGGTGCTAGGTAGTTACTGTAGGGCTAGGTTTGGCGTCAGTTGGGCTTTAGGTACTGATCCAGGCTCAATTGTCTCAACCGTAGTCAATTCGTACGCACTTGGAATAACGGCTGTACTAAGCTGTAAGTCCCGGTGTGTACAAGGTGCAAGACCAATAGGTAGATTTTTTCTGACGAAATCTACTTAAAAAAGACCACGACACCTCTCATAAAATGTGGTCCAAATATTACGATTTCTGCAAATTGAAAGAAATACAAGGTGGGCGGTTAATTGTGCTTGTGAGTGTAATTCGAAAAAAATCTGCTGTTCCATACACATTGAGCTGTTCCAAAACTTGTTAAGAACAGCAATTTTATTTAGCTAACCAAAATGTCCAACGCTGAGGTGTCTAGAATCATGTGCTAAATTCATGGTAAAAGCTTGCGCATCATGTCCCCTACCCCATGTTATATATTAATTAAGTAAAAGTAAATATCTAAATTAATACCCATGTACCAGTACCAGTACCTACGTACAACTTGTGTGGTATGATGAGGTGATCGGTAATTTTTCGTGTATAATTTAACATGGTAAATATGCCGTTTTATACATAGTTCTATAGGCTGTTAACTTCGTATATAAAGTCTAAGGTAGTTCGCCCTCAGGCTTAATGCGAGGAAGCATCCCCGCAGGGAGGTTTGTAGCAAATGGATAAAAATAGCCAAAGAATGAAGGAACCCAGGCCAGGACTTTTATAGGCTGAAGATCAAGAGTGAGGGTGTAGTCGGGAGAGTTGGTATTAGTTATGTATTGCATTGAACAAAACAAATTCTTTGTTTATAATTAACTTTATTTATGAAACAATATAATATCTCTGGCTACATTGTAAATATTACACGTCATCATTAGATTCCGGGGCGCTGTCAGTTTGTGTAACTTTGGCAAGCAGTCGTCGTAATGTACAGAGTATGGCAACATTAGGCGGTAGGCGGTCTAGTAACCTTAGTTTGGAGAAACTAAGTATTTACTTAACAATAACTGCACGAGTGCTAATAAATATGTATATTTTGTCTTTCGCTACAATGTTTAAGGACAGTACAGCGCTACAAGGGTCTTTTGGCGCTCGAATGACAATAACAATTGGGCGCTGTTGGTAAACATTTATGAAATGTATTGAAAAAAGCAATCTCGATTCTGTTGTGCACAAACTAAACTTAATTTAGGCTATTGTTATATTATTCTCTCTAATAAAACGAGAAAGAGACGGACGTAATTTAGAGCTGTCAAATTTTGTTGGAACTAATATTGCTATACAAATGAAGGGTGCACGTAAAAACTAAACTAGTTTGACATCTCTAACTTAGTTCATAGCTATAGCCGTCCTTTTCTCGCACCGCCTTTTAGTAAATCGACACCATTGCCATGCGCCACAAGATCTTTGTAGAGCTTTTGTTACACAACCAACGTTTTTAATTGCAAAAGCAGCCAGTTTGGTGAATCACACATACACGAAACAAAATGTAATAGCGTTGCCCGCGAGCTCATGCAACACGCAACGACTGTTCGGGAAGCGAATGCTGCGGTTAGTACTGTCCTTAGCCCATTAAATGTAAAACAAAGACGTACAAATAAGCTGCCTTTGCCCTTTTCTGATATACAAAAATAATATGATTCCATAAAATACACGACTCAGCAAACACTTTCATGTATACTTGTTTGCTTTACTAGTCTTTTATTTAAACTTAAGATAATATTTGTAAATAATAGCTCATGTCTTAAATATAATTAACTAATTATGTATAACAATAAAGTTTACTGGAAGAATGTTTCATCGGAAGACGTGCGATGGCAAACGTTACAATTAATTAATATTTATAATTATTTAGCTAGGTGTATATTCGAGAAAAATATTCGTTTTTAGGTAATTGAAATAAGACACTAGTAGGTACCTACTGCAGGCAAACCTCTACCTATTCCATCGAGAATTGTAGGTGAGGCCGTGAGGGTCCAAACATGACCGAACAGTCGTGTCGACGCTAGCGTCATCGCCGCATGCGTGGCAATGTTCCTCGTCCCTCTTAGACAACTAAATACTGATTGTATTTATATGTACTTCTATGGTGACGAATGGTTAGCTGCTACTATTTGCCGTATCAGCGCGGTAATTGTTTAACACACAATAGTATGTCTTTCATTTGGACAATTCAACGACATTTTGTAACATTATTCTTCAAAATTATGAAGAATATGGATAGTGAAGGTATCCTTCGGATTGTGATTGAAAATGTATAGCGTAAATGGGATGCTGGCTGTCTTATCAAGAATTATATTAGTAAATAGCTTCTCAAGTAGCTTAGTTTAAATAGAGAACTATTCGTGACGATATCAAACGCATGCGGCGTTTTCACTAACTTTTAGCGACACCTGAATAAATGCCTAAATGTAATGTAAAAACGGCATAAAGCAACTTAACTTTAACATGTTTATCATACATATAACATTATTTGTAACATAACAATTATATATTTCAGTCTCTTATGTATAATACAGCTACCAATAGTATATAACATGTAAAAGGAAGACTCATTGCGTCATTTGGAAGACGAGTAATATATTTACTTTACAATACCCACAAAGGGAATAGAAAAATGTATAATTATAATGTATAAAAATGTCTTGTAAAAAATTGCAGCTACCTAAGATACTGCTAAATAATGTCATGTGATGGCTTTTAGGCAATGTCAATTTCATTTTGTATTTTTTCACTTTCAAGTAGACTCAGGTAGTCAAGATATTATAGGAATGCAAGTTACATTCGACAATACCAATAAAAAAAAAATTGTGCGGTCTGGTGACCCCCGACGATAATATTATTATTATTATATTATAATTATCGGCGATTTTTATTTCGGCTTCATTTTCATTATCAGCGACCCCAAAACCACGAAAACGACACCCATGAAGAAAAAGCTGAAAATTTTCTTCGGCGACATCTTGGATTTTCATTTTGATCTCATTTTCATTATCACTAACCCCAAAAACCACGAAAACGACACCCATAAAGAAATATATAATAATAATGATATTTATTGTTATTATTAACCACGATTGTTATTATTAACCACGAAGGGTATGGCGGGGTCTATTCGCTCGCTCACTCGACCCCGCTATACCCTTCTTGTGTAGTACCTCCTACTACACACACACAGCATACGGCATTAACTTACGCGACGCGTGACGATTTCTACTAAATCGCACTCCTAGTAAGCCGCGTTAAGGTGAAAGTAGTACGTTTACCTTAAAAAGTCGTTGCTCGACCTTTATGAATTTGGAGAGTTGGATTTGATGATTTTGATGATTATAATTCAGATAATTCGTAACTACACGTCTTACACTCGCGAACAATATTTTATTCAACATACAACCTAGCATTGGCCTGCAAAGTGCAAAAAACGCAAGGAAATTTGAAATTTGAATTTCGCGGGCTACCCTGGAGCATCCACCTTAAGGAACTACGTTTCAGGAGATAGCGAATTTTACTTGTTTTCTCAAGTCCATTAGTTAAGTTTAGGAGTGTAATTTCGAAAAATGCAGATCTACCCAAGCAGCCTTTGAATTAGCAAGGCTAATAATTGAATTATAAGTTTGTTTAATCTATCAATTGGTATAAAAATCTTTTTATTCATAATTAGTAAGTTTTCGTTGGTTCGTTTTTCGATGTTTCTTTTTTTCCCAAATTTAGTACTTTGTGTATTACTTATGCAATTTTGTGTACTAATGTATGTTAACTGTAAGATTTTGAGGCATTTTAGATGACAGTTGATTAACTACGGTTTTTATTCTTTGACAATTGACACATTAGTTTCGAAGTTCCACGCCTTCCCGCCACCACGTGCTGGCGCACAGTGTCACAGCGGCTGGGGCTGGGTGCGCACTGTGCGCACTGTGCGCAGCGCGTGCAGGCGGGCCAGCGAGTGGCGCAGCAGGCGCTCGGGGTGCGCGGGCGCGGCGTAGTGTTGCGGCGCGGCGGGCGGCGGCGGCACGCGCCACGCCACCACGTGCTCGCGCCCGGTGGTGAGCGACGCGCACACAGTGAACAGCGAGCCGCGCTCCCACGCCACGCGCAGCGCCGACAACACCTGCCACCGGTACACATACACAGTGAGGCCTCCGCTATAGGTCCGACGGGCCCCAGCGATGGGGACGTCGTAAGCTAATTTAATTTATGCCATAGAAGGCCCATGCCGAACTTAAAATAATTATTTACATTTGAAACTACTACCATAACATGTTATCACGCCTGTGATCCCCGAAAGGCAGAGGTGTGTACCTTATATGTACCTTACAGTACACACACATTTCACCAGTTAAGCCGAAAACAAATCCATAACACATGGCTCCTACTGAGAAATTTCTGATAAAAACCCAATAAGACTTGGCCCCAGTGGCGCAACTATCATACAACCTGAAAAGCCCAGCTTACCTTACAATCAAACTCAAGAAGTACCTACTGTAAAAAAAACTGTACTGTACTGTAGAACTATAAGAAAAAGAAAACACTTCTTACAAAAAGAAAAGTTTCTGTCAAACAATATTTAACTCAATACTAATAACACTAACAACAAATTTCGCGTGCTACCGTGCCACGCGCCAAACGCAACATAATATAATCTATAGCAAAACGAGGGAAATAGTTACAAATTGACTCGAAGAGGTCAGTTATTACATTTAAGTCAATAGATGGCTCTTATATAATTTACTTGATACTGACAACTTGATACTGAATCTGTTGTAATTTTGTGACGGAATATAAAATACGAAAAGTTAATCACCACTATTTTTATTTTTATATTTTTAAAACCGGCGTTATCAAAAACCAATGTCAGTACTTTTTTTTTTCCTCCCGGAAATCGTCAGTTGTCTAATTGGGCTTTGTCACCATTTCATCGCGGACACGCCACTGCTTGGCCCGACTTAGACATCGAAACCTACTATTTTGAATGTATGCCTTAACCAATATCCCGAACGTAGCACGAATCGATTTTGATTCAATCAACTATGTCGGACTAAATTCAAATTACGTCAAATAGTGTTCATGCTTTCCTCCCAAATAAATTATTTGTAACATTATAAGTAATAAAAGCGATTTTCATAGTTCCAAGTCCGATTAACCACACAAAAACCGACGTTGCGGATGTCATCCTACCTGTCGCCCGAGCTGCGTGTCGGGTAGCAGCGTGTGGCGCGGGAAGCCCACCGCGTAGTACGGCGCGCCCGGCGCCGGGTGCATGGGGCCCTGCCGCCCCGACTGGAAGCTGTGCCAGGTACACACATCATACACCAATAGATACAATCACAGTCGAATATCAGACAGAACTGTCTAGGTAGCCACCTACTCGTCGAAGTTTGAGTGCATCCACACAAAAAGAAGAATACAGTGTCACGAACAGAACTTAAATGACGGAGGTGAATGTGCCGAACTCGTAGACAAATCTTGGGCCAACTTAATTTAGATTTTCGTCGACATGCTAATAGGAGACCGAGGTCGTGTTCTCAGAGTTATTAAATTTGGCTATGTAACGTGGTATTTGTACAAAATGTGCGCAAATTTAAGAGTGCTAATGCCAAAAATGAGGTACAAGATGGCGGTCATTGAGTCAGTAAGGTATAGTGTTGTGTGGTGTGACGTACTTGTACGTGACGAGTATGGAGGAGGTAGTGTGCGGGTGCTGCGGCAGCGCCACGGGCTGCAGCGCCCACGCCATGAGGTACAAGATGGCGGTCATTGAGTCAGTAAGGTATAGTGTTGTGTGGTGTGACGTACTTGTACGTGACGAGTATGGAGGAGGTAGTGTGCGGGTGCTGCGGCAGCGCCACGGGCTGCAGCGCCCACGCCATGAGGTACAAGATGGCGGTCATTGAGTCAGTAAGGTATAGTGTTGTGTGGTGTGACGTACTTGTACGTGACGAGTATGGAGGAGGTAGTGTGCGGGTGCTGCGGCAGCGCCACGGGCTGCAGCGCCCACGCCATGAGGTACAAGATGGCGGTCATTGAGTCAGTAAGGTATAGTGTTGTGTGGTGTGACGTACTTGTACGTGACGAGTATGGAGGAGGTAGTGTGCGGGTGCTGCGGCAGCGCCACGGGCTGCAGCGCCCACGCCATGAGGTACAAGATGGCGGTCATTGAGTCAGTAAGGTATAGTGTTGTGTGGTGTGACGTACTTGTACGTGACGAGTATGGAGGAGGTAGTGTGCGGGTGCTGCGGCAGCGCCACGGGCTGCAGCGCCCACGCCATGAGGTACAAGATGGCGGTCATTGAGTCAGTAAGGTATAGTGTTGTGTGGTGTGACGTACTTGTACGTGACGAGTATGGAGGAGGTAGTGTGCGGGTGCTGCGGCAGCGCCACGGGCTGCAGCGCCCACGCCATGAGGTACAAGATGGCGGTCATTGAGTCAGTAAGGTATAGTGTTGTGTGGTGTGACGTACTTGTACGTGACGAGTATGGAGGAGGTAGTGTGCGGGTGCTGCGGCAGCGCCACGGGCTGCAGCGCCCACGCCATGAGGTACAAGATGGCGGTCATTGAGTCAGTAAGGTATAGTGTTGTGTGGTGTGACGTACTTGTACGTGACGAGTATGGAGGAGGTAGTGTGCGGGTGCTGCGGCAGCGCCACGGGCTGCAGCGCCCACGCCATGAGGTACAAGATGGCGGTCATTGAGTCAGTAAGGTATAGTGTTGTGTGGTGTGACGTACTTGTACGTGACGAGTATGGAGGAGGTAGTGTGCGGGTGCTGCGGCAGCGCCACGGGCTGCAGCGCCCACGCCATGAGGTACAAGATGGCGGTCATTGAGTCAGTAAGGTATAGTGTTGTGTGGTGTGACGTACTTGTACGTGACGAGTATGGAGGAGGTAGTGTGCGGGTGCTGCGGCAGCGCCACGGGCTGCAGCGCCCACGCCATGAGGTACAAGATGGCGGTCATTGAGTCAGTAAGGTATAGTGTTGTGTGGTGTGACGTACTTGTACGTGACGAGTATGGAGGAGGTAGTGTGCGGGTGCTGCGGCAGCGCCACGGGCTGCAGCGCCCACGCCATGAGGTACAAGATGGCGGTCATTGAGTCAGTAAGGTATAGTGTTGTGTGGTGTGACGTACTTGTACGTGACGAGTATGGAGGAGGTAGTGTGCGGGTGCTGCGGCAGCGCCACGGGCTGCAGCGCCCACGCCATGAGGTACAAGATGGCGGTCATTGAGTCAGTAAGGTATAGTGTTGTGTGGTGTGACGTACTTGTACGTGACGAGTATGGAGGAGGTAGTGTGCGGGTGCTGCGGCAGCGCCACGGGCTGCAGCGCCCACGCCATGAGGTACAAGATGGCGGTCATTGAGTCAGTAAGGTATAGTGTTGTGTGGTGTGACGTACTTGTACGTGACGAGTATGGAGGAGGTAGTGTGCGGGTGCTGCGGCAGCGCCACGGGCTGCAGCGCCCACGCCATGCTGCCGCGCGGCTGCTCGCCGGCCGAGCACGGCGCCGGCGAGCGCCCGTACAGGCGCCCGCACACCAGGCACTCGATGTACAGCGGCTCCTGCGGGGAGATGTATGTGACGGCACGGCTAGAAGCGTTTTCTCGGTTTGTTACAAGGAACCAACATAACGGAACGGATAAGTGACGCTGGCTAATGACTGTTTCAAACTGAGCAACGCAATGATGATTGCGTGGCGGCTTCGATGTCAAGGCGAGCCGCTGTCGTACGCGTCCCAACGAAATGCTTCATTTCGGCACAATTCTGCTGTATCGTGAGTAGTACAAACATTTAGATTCACATACACAAATAGCCAGACGCGGAACAGTTATCTGTAGGCCATAAATTATTTTAAAACAAATAGTAAATATCCAGTTTTCAGTGTTAATGATAAATTCATACAAATATTTGTACCGTGCGGGAACCGAACCCGCGACACGCAGCGCAGCAGTCAATCGCTCAGCCACTGCGCCAACCGTGCCGTCAAACAGACCTGATGAAGCTGCCGAATCACTAATACCATGACCACTACTGGCAAACGTCATCTGTAGGTATGTCCCACCTGGCTGGCTCGCAGTCTCTCGAGCTGCCGGTTGAGGCAGTGCAGGTGCAGCATGTGCTGGCAGCCGGTGAGCGCCACGGCGGGCGCGGCGCAGGCGTCGAGCGGCGCCAGGCAGGCGGGACACAGCGCGCCCCACTGCGGACAGGCCACCGCGCGCACCCATACGCACACCTGCGACGACGCCTCGTCTACGCCTGGAGCACACATCGCTCAAATACGTCAAAATTTTATCGACATTATCACACCCCAAATAATATTGATGCAAAGAAGGGTCTCGTTACAAAATAAAGTAACTCAAATGTTGACACAGGATAATACGAGGTCATATCTTGACAAATACGCATGTTAACCTACCTGGGAAGCGAACACAAGTCTGAACGGCCGAATATTCATATTGGAGTGACCGTTAGTGAAAATTAGGTTAACTGTCTTACAGTTAACCTAATTTTTCTTTCAAAAACGAACTATCCTCTCCACGTGGACCGATGCACGATGGCCTGATTAAAGTTGCAGGAATGTGCTGGATGCGAAATCTTCGCGCATCGGTCGATATTGTTATGATGCTTGGAGAGGTCACAATTTAAACACGATGCAGTAGCAGTAGGTACCTAATCTAGGCCCTTTTTGTGAAATCGGACACGATCACACGACCCACGCTCAATTTTTTGTGTGCGTTTCGATGGCGCGGCCACGGCGCTTTTTTTAAAAAAAAAACTATGCCAAGATTTTGTAAAAATTTGTAAAAGTTGATTCCCAAAATCAAAAATTTGTCTAAGATATGGTTAAGTTATAAGGGTTTGAACGTGGCCGCGCCATCGAAACGCGGAGAACCGCGCAGCCACGGAGATCTTTAAAACTAAGCGTTGCAGAGACCTGAAATTTAGGTAAATAACAGATTGAATTTGTAAAAATATTAAAAAAAATCCTAGGTTTATATTTTAGGAGCTGTAAGACTTCAAACCCCATGGCCGCGCCATCGAAACGGTGAAAAACACGTTATCGCCTATATCTCGCTAAAAAGGCATCGCAGAGGTCTGGAGTTTTTTGTAAAACCTAAATTTGAATATGTCAAAATTAGTAAAAATATACGAAACAATCCTAGGCTTATATTTCAGGAGCTTTAGTACGGTATCGCTTAGAAATAAGTCGCGATTACGATACCGAAGAAGTTAAGTTAGCTAGATCTTTTTTGTAAAAAACACCGATGAATATGTAGAACTACCGATAATACGCAAAAAAATACTTTTTTTTTCCTTGTAATCGTTCTTACAGACGAGCGGCATGTTGCCAACTGCACATAAACTGCAGCCGTCGCCACCTGTCGACGGCCGTCGAAGCTTCAGTTATGGCGTCGGGGCGCGTCGACGGCAGCCGTCGACAGGTGGCGACGGTTGCAGTTTATCTGCCGTTGGCAACGTGCCGATCGTCTGTAAGAACCCTAATACGTTTTGAATGTTTCGATAGGGTGACCATATATTAGAAATTATTTCTCAAGGCTTCTAAATAAAATTAAAATGAAAAGTCGTATGTTTATTTCTTATAAACATAATTATGTTTTTGTATTTTATCGTTTCATTTTAGTTTATTTGTTTATTATATTATAAAAAACACATAAATCACCGATTATTCAGTTAGGTGCTTTTTCAGCTATCAATGGTGGCCTAATAGCTGAAAAAGCGCTAAAATAAAAAATAAAAGTCATTGTTTTGAATTTGTTTATAGGATTTGAAATATATGTATTATGCCAGAAATAACCCCTGCAATTAACTCACGGATTCCAACATCAATTTACCCTGATAAACTCAAATGAAGCTTAACAATATGCATAAAAAAAGTTAGTGATGCGGCTAGTTTAGAACTTTAAGTACCACCGCTGCACATAGGAGTATTTAACCCAAAAAGTCGATCAAAAGTCGAATATTACAAAGTATCAATATGACGATAGTTTTCGCTACCTGGCAAACCGGAAGGGTCGGGGGGGGGGGGACTATATACCACTCGACTCTCTTTTGTTCTCGCTAATGTTCCGTTCATAATCATCAGTCGTCTCGCCTGTCTAACGCAAGCTTCATCGTACGAACTTATTACGCAGTGAAAGTGAGTCAACTAAATTGTTCAAAATAAATGTTACAATTAGATTAATCAATTTATAGTATGGACGGTGTAGAACAAGGTATGTAAAATTAAAATTACTTTTTTTTTTGTAATATCTAATTATTATTTACGCCATTTTTTGTTGGGTACATTAAACTGATGAGTCGATTTTAGCCTTTTGCAATATTTCAAAGTCTTTTTGTTGTATTTCCGGACTTTTCCCGAGTCAAATTCTTTTATCATCTTGTTGTTAAATATACATATTAGAAATTTAAAAAGAAAATAGCTAGAAAATAACAAGTGACAAAATGTTAACATTTTGAAAATTAAGTGCGTGGTATTTACCAAAACAAACTTTATTTTGTGGTCACTTTAGTTAATTTCAGATTTCTCTTGTTTTAGAATATGTTTTTCGAAAAGCGAGGGAATATACTGAACCAGATTTCAGAGAAAAGTTGGATTTATTGGAGTTTGAAATAATTAATGACTCTTCATTCCCTACTGTTAAAAATCAAAGTTAGTTAATACATTTTTTTTTTTCATTTATTTACGCCATGCAACCAATAGGGGGGCCTTATCAGAAGAAGCTGCTGAGGCTCGTAATTAACATTTTCGGAAATTCAGGGAACAATATGCAAGAAAATTCAGCAGAACTGACTGTAATAGGATGTCTTATATAGATTATTATTAACTTCGGATCCATATTTGACAAGTATTAGACGAAAAGCAGCAGCAGCACCAGCTTCCTACGAAGTTGATAAGGATGAAGGAGATGCAGAAGATAGCGCACATGATTCAGATGAAGAAGAGTAGTTATAAGCGATTTTATTAGTTAAATAATTTATTAGTTAGTTAGTCAAGTTTTTAATGAATACGTCTAAAATTGTTTTATGAAATATTGCAATAAATAGTGACAAATCATTTTTTTTACACTTATTTCAAATTCCTGCTTCAAAAAATAGCTTAAAGTATTTTTTTAACATTTTTGATTACATTTAGTGACAATAAATAAATTTTAGCCAATAAATAATTTTGACTTTTTGATCAAATACCCCTATATGCGCTGCTACTTTTTCGTGTAGGTACAAGATAAGTTCGTCGAAATATCAATAATATACACAGGAGCGAACGGAGTGCGGGTCCAGTGCGGGAGACGAAGACCGGCTGTCTAACCAATCACATAAGTCCAATATGTGCGGCTGTGCGCTCTAAAAGAGATATCCCTTAGTCGCGCCCCGACCCGCCAAAGTTGTTCCTCCGGTTGTAGGCCTGATTGGTCATTACAAGTGTCATTGCTTAGTAAGTACTTCCAGAATGATTTGTTGTTACAATTGTTACTTTAAACCAAGCAAAGTATGCTTGGTTTAAAATTACTGTTTTTTTCCAATTTTTCAGTCGTATTAAAAAAATATAATACATATAAAAATTCTTAGTGTAAGTAAACAATCTGTGATTTGTGATGTTGTCAGAAATATATTTATTAGTGTAAGTAAACAATCTGTGATTTGTGATGTTGTCAGAAATATATATCTTAGTGTAAGTAAACAATCTGTGATTTGTGATGTTGTCAGAAATATATATCTTAGTGTAAGTAAACAATCTGTGATTTGTGATGTTGTCAGAAATATATTTATTAGTGTAAGTAAACAATCTGTGATTTGTGATGTTGTCAGAAATATATATCTTAGTGTAAGTAAACAATCTGTGATTTGTGATGTTGTCAGAAATATATATCTTAGTGTAAGTAAACAATCTGTGATTTGTGATGTTGTCAGAAATATATATCTTAGTGTAAGTAAACAATCTGTGATTTGTGATGTTGTCAGAAATATATATCTTAGTGTAAGTAAACAAACTGTGATTTGTGATGTTGTCAGAAATATACATCTTAGTGTAAGTAAACAATCTGTGATTGTGATGTTGTCAGAAATATATATCTTAGTGTAAGTAAACAATCTGTGATTTGTGATGTTGTCAGAAATATATATCTTAGTGTAAGTAAACAAACTGTGATTTGTGATGTTGTCAGAAATATATATCTTAGTGTAAGTAAACAATCTGTGATTTGTGATGTTGTCAGAAATATATATCTTAGTGTAAGTAAACAATCTGTGATTTGTGATGTTGTCAGAAATATATATCTTAGTGTAAGTAAACAATCTGTGATTTGTGATGTTGTCAGAAATATATATCTTAGTGTAGTAAACAATCTGTGATTTGTGATGTTGTCAGAAATATATATCTTAGTGTAAGTAAACAATCTATGATTTGTGATGTTTTTTACAAATTTTTACAAAATCTTGGCATAGTTTTTTTTTATAAAAAACGCCGTGGCCGCGCCATCGAAACGCACACATTTTTTTTGTTATATTCAAAAGTTTACAATTGCATTAAGTGAATGTACTCCTTGAAGTGGGTGACACTAAAACTAATTTGCAACCATTTTCGTCCACACAACTTGGGGTCAGAACTGGGTCACTGGAGCCATTTTGTTTTGTGTTAATGCACCGCTCGTTTTGAATATCCGTAACTGAAAGGCAGCGAATATTGAAACTACTAATTGGAAGAAATGCTAGATGAAATGAAGCATATTGTTTAAACTTATATTGGTGTCGATTCTGTTGTGCAAGAACTAAATTTAATTTAGGCTATTGCTATCTTTTACCTATACTAAAAGGCAGTGCGAGAAAAGGACGGCTATAGCTATTAAATAAATAAATTATTTATTTCACCAGAAGCCACATAGTACAAAGACCAAAAACTAAGAGCATATAAGGCTTATAGCTAGGACACAATAATTTTAATTCCCTGACTCGTAAACTAGGTGTATGTGCCTGTGTCTTAGGAGTCAGTGATTCTCCATAACTAACAAGACAAAGCCATAGTATAATAAATAAATCAGGACGTTACAACAATGAGCAAATGGTGTAAAAGTAAACAGGATAATTTTAATCTATGTAGAGAAAACACAAAATGAAAAACGTTTAAGTGTGTGGTGAGATGAATAAATGTAGGGTCCGAGAGTGTGTGAGTGTAGTGAGTAAGTGTAGGATGTGTTTGAGGGCGTGTGTGCTGTGAAGGTGTAGGGTGTGTGTAGTGAGAAAGAATGGTGTGTAACCAGTACACATCCGATTATGGTTAGATTTAGACTTATATTCATATGTATAGTACCTTATCATTGTAAATTACCCAGCAGACGATCCTCAGTGTCATCATAATTTAGTGTTTGGAGATGTAAGTTTTTGCATTTATATTTAGGGCACGAATAAATTTTAAAAGCTATATAAGCTTTAATATAAAGCTATAAACTAAGTAAGAGATGTCAAA
Organism: Xestia sexstrigata; assembly: GCA_941918905.2. NCBI lineage: Eukaryota > Metazoa > Arthropoda > Insecta > Lepidoptera > Noctuidae > Xestia > Xestia sexstrigata. Next base: position 21,169,374 of record OW799214.2, read on the forward strand.
CTAGTTTATGCCTTGTTCACCGTGCTTTTAGTCGACATGTTTTTATGTGCACCCTTCATTTGTATGGAAATATTAGTTCCAACTAAATTTGACAGCTCTAAATTATGTCCGTCTCTTTTTCGTTTTATTAGAGAGAAAAAGATAGCAATAGCCTAACTTAAGTTTAGTTTGTACACAACAGAATCGACACCATTGTCACTTACGGGATATCTTCCGTGATTACTATTTTATTTAAATTGTTAGGAGCAGACAAATCTTCTATCCTCTGTCTTTGTCTTTGCTCCTAACAATTTATTTTCCATCCACCCGGATTCTCCAGTCAAACCGCGATCATGGCGCTTGCAACAGCGTAGAAATATCGGGAGCTCAAAACAAATAGTAATCACGGAAGATATCCCGTAAGTGACAATATAAGTTTAGTCTTAACAGCATATTGTTTGTCATATTCAGCCGCGTGTAAACCAAAGATAGTGTGAATGATATGAAACAACATAAATTACAATTTGCTGCGGAGTCCACAGGATCGCGATCATTTCTGGGGCAATTAGACGTTAGCTGCTCTCTCATCCAAGTTTGATGACATCTTTTGTACACCCGGTATAAAATATAAATGGTCCCAAGAAACTATATCGTGCATATGATCATTAACACAAGCTTATTGCAGATAAGTAGTATTTGAATTCCTCCACTGTGGCTGAATTATGGCCTCTACTACTATTCTGGTTTACAAAGACTTCTTCATTCTGTACCTTTGATTGGCACATGATGATATTTTTGCAAATAGTGTGCAAATTGACGAATACCAGCACGCAGAGCACAGTCCAAACTAAACGCGAATATGATTTGATTCCCCGCTTGAATGGCAGGGTCGCCATCTAAGGACGGGATTTAAAGACAATGAAACATCTCGAGTACTGCCATGGTTAGGCACGGGCTATATTTAATCCATTCAATCTATCTAAATATATAAAAGAAGAAACTGACTGACTGACTGACTCATCTATCAACGCACAGCCCAAACCGCTGGGTCTACAGATTTCAAATTTGGCAAGTAGGTTCCTTATGTGGTCTAGGGGTGCACTAAGAAAGGATTTTTCAAAATTCACCCCCTAAGGGGGTTAAACGGGGCTCCAAAGTTTGTATGGGGAAACAAGATTAGTTAGACTATTTTATTCGAAACTTCACAGGAGTGCTCCTTTTGATAAATGAGTAGAAACGGGTTTCAGGGTTTTTCAGAATTCAACCCCTAAGAGGGGGAAATGGGGTGACAAAGTCTAAAAATCAATGCACAGCCTGAACCGCTGAGTCTAGAGATTCCAAATTTGGCACATTTGTTCCTTAAGTGGTCTAGGGGTACACTAAGAAAGGGTTTTTCAGAAGTCACCCCCTAAGGGGGTGAAACGGGGCTCTAAAGTTTGTATGGGGAAACAAGATTAATTAAACTATTTTATTAATAACTTCACAGCACTACTCCTATTGATAAATGAGTTTCAGTTTTTTTCAGAATTCAACCCCTAAGAGGGGGAAATGGGGTGACAAAGTCTAAAAATCAATGCACAGCCCAAACCGCTGAGTCTAGAGATTCCAAATTTGGCACATACGTTCCATAAGAGGTTAAGGGGTGCAATAAGAAAGGATTTTTCAAAATGTACCCCCTAAGGGGATAAAACGGAAGTCGAAAGTTTGTATGGGGAAAAAAGATTAGGTAAGACTGTATTGTTCGAAACTTCACAGGAGTACTCCTATCGATAAATGAGTTAACATTTTGTGTTTCAGGTTTTTTCAACTTTCAACCCCTTAAGGGGGAAATGGTAACAAAGTCTGAAAATCAACATCGGTATTGTTTGTATGGTGTATCGGGTCGGGTGTGTTACAAAAACAACGATTTTAAGATTTAATGTGGCGGACCTGAAATACCATCATCATCCCCTGTTGGGGTGCGATGGGGTTGAAATGTCTAAAAATCAGTATGGGTGTCGATACCGAGATTATCAGGGGTGCTGATTACGAATATGGCATTTATTTTGAGATCCAGAAGACGACGGATTCGACTTTTTTACAGGGTTATTGTTGATTTATTGTGATGATTGTGATAACGATGATGATGATTGTGATAATGATGATGATGGTGATTACGATGATAATGATTGTGATTACGATGATGATGATTGTGATGGTGATTGTGTTGGTGATGGTGATTGTGTTGGTGATGGTGATTGTGTTGGTGATGGTGATTGTTATGGTGATGGTGATTGTGATAGTGATAGTGACGGTGATTGTGATGGTGATATCGATGATGATGGTTATTGTAATGGTGATAGTGATGGTTATTGTGACGGTGATTGTGATTGAGATTGTGATTGTGACAGTGATGGTGATGGTGATAGTGATAGTGATTGTGATAATGACTGTGATTGTGACAGTGATAGTTATGTTGATTGTGATAACGATGATGGTGATTGTGATAGTGATAGTGATTGTGATGGTGATGGTGATGGTCATTGCGATGGTGATGGTTATTGTAATGGTAATAGTGATGGTGATTGTGATTGTGACAGTGATGGTGATTGTGATAATGATGATGATGATTGTGATGACGATAATGATGATTGTAATAACGATGATGGTGATTGTGATCGTGATAGTGATAGTGACGGTGATTGTGATGGTGATAGCGATGGTTTTGGTTATTGTAATGGTAAAGTGATTGTGATAGTGATAGTGATAGTGATAGTTATTGTGATTGTGTTTGTGATGGTGATTGTGACAGTGATGGTGATTGTGATAATGATGATGACAATTGTGATTACGATGATAATGATTGTGATTACGGTGATGATGATTGTGATAACGATGATCGTGATTGTGATCGTGATAGCGATGGTGATGGTTATTGTAATGGTGATGGTGATGGTGATAGTGATAGTGATTGTGTTTGTGATGGTGATTGTGACAGTGATGGTGATTGTGATAATGATGATGGTGATTGTGATAATGATGATGATGATTATGATTACGATAATAATGATTGTGATTACGATGATGATGATTGTGATAACCATGATGGTGATTGTGATAACGATGATGGTGATTGTGATGGTTATAGCGATGGTGATGGTTATTGTGAAGGTGATAGTGATTGTGACTGTGATAGCGATGGTGATAGTGATTGTGATTGTGATGGTGATGGTGACAGTGATGGTGTTTGTGGTAATCATGATGATGCGTGTGATAATGATGATTTTGATAACGAGGATGGATATTGTAATGATGGCGATTGTGATTACGATGATAATGGTTGTGATAACGATGATAATGATTGTGATAATGATGACAGTGATTGTGATAACGATGATGGTGATTGTGATTGTGATTGCGATAGTGATTGTGATGGTAATGGTGATTGTGATAGTGTTTGTGATGGTGATTGTGATGATAATGGTTGTGATAAGGATGATAGTGATTATGCTAACGATGATGGTGAATGTGATTGTGATTGTGATAGTGATGATGATGGTGATAATGATGATCATGATTGTGATTACGATAATAATGATTGTGATTACCATGATTATGAGTGTGATAACGATGAAGGTGATTGTGATTACGATGATAATCATTATGATTACGATGATTAAGATTATGATAACGATAATGGTGATTGTGATAGTGATGGTGATTGTGATAGTGGCGGTGATTGTGATGGTGATAGCGATAGTGGTGGTTATTTTGATGGTGATAGTTATTGTGACTTTGATAGTGATGGTGATTGTGATAGTGATTGTGAAAGTGATGATAATTGTGACAGTGATGGTGATTATGATAATGATGATTATGATTGTGATAACGAGGATGGAGATTGTGATGATGATGATTGTGATTACGATGATAATGGTTGTGATTACACCAACAATCACCATCATTATCACAATCACCATTAGGTGATTGTGATAATGATGGTGATTTTGATATTGATGGTGATTGTGATATTAATAGTGGTTGTGATGATTATGTAATTTGGCACATAGATAGGATTAACAGGTCACTATTATTTTATCCAGTGGGACGGTTACCGAACTTTACGCGGGCGAAGCCGCGGGCAACAGCTAGTAACAATATAAACCACTTCATACTACACCACAGTTCCGCCACTTTTTCTTCTAATTTAAATCTAAAACACTAGGAAGTGACGAAGAGCGGGCGATTTGAGTAATTGACGTTCAAAAAGTGCTGATCTTCAGCTAGTTTGAATGAATCGAATTTTAATTTAAATGGAAAGAGAAAGTGTTTCGCCGATCCCAAGTCGCCGGCCGCACACCAGACATTATAGGGAATTTGCAAGAAACACATTTTTTTCTTTTTTATTTCTAAAAATGCAAATAAAAACAATGTGGTACACTTGTTTAATTTTAGAAACTCCTGACCACTATTCCGCTATGACCGCTATTCTCATCTTAACTGGCACCAACTATACACGAATTCAAGATCGAATCGAAGATCGTTCGTGTTGTGGCGCGCTGGTTTGCAAATGTTATGTAGGTACGTAGGGGACGCGAGTGAAACTACTGACAGCTATAAGCACACTGTTTTATTCGTATGTTCGAGTAGGGAAGCGGGGTAGGGACGCAGCCCACGCACACATACACAACGTTGACACACACATAATATAAAATTTCCACCCCTTATTTGACCAAAATACAAGATTATTAAATAGTAACAAAGTTACAGAAAAGGTTTGTTATCTACTCTGGGAATATTTCTCACCAGCTGAGCTGTTTGGCCGCAAGTTGAAGTCTCGCTTAGACTTAATCAATCGAAAAGCGCCGGCAGCCTCTCTCACAACGCCCACTGATAATGTTAATCGTCAACAGTGTTCGCAAATTAAATCATGTGGAAGAAAGAATTAACAAGTGTTTATCGCACAGGAGATGAGATTATGTATAAAAAGTTTTTAAATAATGTTAAGTACCATTAGTGCAAAGGTATTAATAAAAAGAGACTGGGTGCTTTATCTCACTTTAATGTAAGACAACATTGAATTTTACGTTGCGGTTGAAATCAACTCTATATTTTACTACTAATACAACCATAAGTTTTGTAGAACACTAGCAGCTTTCACACTTTTAACAGCTTTCTCGACTGAATATGAATTAATTAGAGTTTCATAAAATCAAAACTAAGATACAAGCATTCCAGAACTCAACAAGCTCTCGTCCACGGGATAACCGATAATTAAATATTCGGCGATTATTATTTATAGATCTTGTACAGTCGCATTATATTAGTTGATAGGCTTTTGCAGCTGACGAAGGGTTTCAACTTTTGTCAGCTGCAAAATAATAAGGGAATGACCGAACAAATGTAGCATGTAGCGTGTGGCTGCGGTGTGCCCGTGTGCTACTAACATGGGACCAGATCAGGAAGAGGATAATATAGGGCTGTGTGTGGCTTTATATACTCACCAACAATAGTTCCGTCGGAGGCAGGCATGTCGGTGTTAGTGTGCTGCGAGTCGAACACGTCGTCGCTGCTGGCGCTGCAGTTCAGCAGCTCGCCCACCGCCGCCTGCTACACAATCATACAGCTCGGTTGCATAAGGCAGGTTCAGACGAGAGCTGATGCCACGCGCCCACGCCGAACTAAATGCTAAAAATATGGTGATACGAGATCGGCGATCGTCCTACAATTTTATTTTCCGGCGATACTTGCCTAGTTTTATAGTAAGTAGTGTAATAAAGCAGACTCTGCTAGAAAGTGTGTCTCAGTCCAATCAGCACTACGTACCAGTTTACTGTCATCAGCGCAAGAAATGGTTTTAGAGTGAGGCGGGGAAAAGGCAACGAAATTACTGTTAAGCAGAATTTTGTATGGCGGTAAAGCTTAGACCTTAGTCCTAACTGAGTTAAATAATTTTGTATGGTGGTAAAGCTTGGACCATAGTCCTAACTGAGTTAAATAATTTTGTATGGCGGTAAAGCTTGGACCTTAGTCCTGAGTTAAATAATTTTGTATGGTGGTAAAGCTCAGACCTCAGTCCGAACCGAGTAAACTCATTTAGAGTTTATATAATAGAGCGTGATTTTTACGTAAGCACAATCAGAGCTAAATACAAAACTACAGGTAGAAGAGCCTGTAGAGCAAAGGGGTAAGTAGAGAAAAAACCGGCCAAGTGCGAGTTGGACTCGCGCACCGAGGGTTCCGTACAAACTTGTAGGTATTTTGTTATTAAACTACATATCTAATTTTTCCTTTACATGTGCTTGCTTTTTGCCAAATTTCGTGATTCTAGGGCAATGGGAACTACCATAATATAGGTTTTCGTACCAAAACCTATAAGGCACTTCCAGTTGACCTAGAATTAACAAATTTGGTTAAAAGCAAGGTCTTACAGCACAAGTAAAGGAAAAATTCCGAGAAATTGAAAATTAAGGTAAATTTTGATACGAGTACATACAAGTTTTCGTGAAAATCTAAATTTGCCCATATGTTTTTATCGTGTTGACTCAGGACCTTGATTTTTATACACCTAATAAGGACTATAGACGTCAGCATCTGGTATAAATTTCTACTTGCTAGGTCAACCCGTTCTTGAGAAAATCGGTGGTGACACACGGACAGACAGACGGACAAGAGAGTGATCCTATAAACCCTTCCTTTTTTTACCTTTTCAGGTACGGTACCCTAAAACGGCACCATTATCTTAATTTTGGAGAAGAATAAAACAGCAGCATTAGTTTTTGTACTGTCTCTCGTTTTTTGTCAGTGTACAGTCGAACAAGCTATTTGGTTTACAATTTAATTAACACGTTGAACGCCAAATGAAAAATCGAGTATTTCCATTCAGGCCACAGGGCTCACCGGTGAGCCTTATCTTACTGAACCATTCGAGCCATGGGGGTCACCCGTGACCCGCGTGAAAGGTCCAACATAAACGCTTCCTACGAGCCACAGATTGCAGCTATCAAACAAAACGCATATGGAAGTGAGCCGCGTGGCCCTGTATCCGAACCGGACGGCGTGGTTTTCAAATCCAACAAAAACTTGTAGTTTTAATCAAGGTTATTGCAATGATGCTAGGGTTATTCCTAAAGATACGATAGAAAATATTATTTCGATTTAATAGCTGTAATTAAACTATAAAATACTTTTAAAATATTTATTAAAAATACAAAACAACGTAACATTTTCTACATTACCAAGTAAAAATCGGTGACATTATTTATTCATTACTTGACAAACTTCTATAATATAATCAAAATAATTTATGAATTTGAATAATCACAACTATGGCACTTCTTTTTAATATCACATTATTAAATAATCAGTCCTAAACGTGAGCCGTATCGTGACCCCTGCGGCCCCCGCTAACGGAAAAAACATAATCCTTTAAAAAAGGCCACGGGACCCACCCGTGAGCCTTTTACAATATTTTAAAAACTAGACGGTAAAAGTCGCTCATTTTTATTTTCTGTACCAATTACTTACCGCATTTTATAAACTTTAGAATGAAAATCTCAAGTTGATGAAAATTACCGATTTCCTGATTATGACTTGGCCCGAATGGTATACTACGGTAGGCCCACCGGTGGGTCGTAAAGCATACAACGTGTTAACCAACAAATTACACTGTAAAATGTAAACCAAATAGCTAGCTCGAACGTAATGTTAGCTCACAGCTCACCTGCAAGCTCTCCTTGCTCTCGTGGCTGAGGTACGTGGACACCGTGTCCACACTGTGTCGCCTGCCCGAGCGCGTGCTGCTACACTCTGTGTCAGTGTACTGTTAGCTCACCTGCAAGCTCTCCTTGCTCTCGTGGCTGAGGTACGTGGACACCGTGTCCACACTGTGTCGCCTGCCCGAGCGCGTGCTGCTACACTCTGTGTCAGTGTACTGTTAGCTCACCTGCAAGCTCTCCTTGCTCTCGTGGCTGAGGTACGTGGACACCGTGTCCACACTGTGTCGCCTGCCCGAGCGCGTGCTGCTACACTCTGTGTCAGTGTACTGTTAGCTCACCTGCAAGCTCTCCTTGCTCTCGTGGCTGAGGTACGTGGACACCGTGTCCACACTGTGTCGCCTGCCCGAGCGCGTGCTGCTACACTCTGTGTCAGTGTACTGTTAGCTCACCTGCAAGCTCTCCTTGCTCTCGTGGCTGAGGTACGTGGACACCGTGTCCACACTGTGTCGCCTACCCGAGCGCGTGCTGCTACACTCTGTGTCAGTGTACTGTTAGCTCACCTGCAAGCTCTCCTTGCTCTCGTGGCTGAGGTACGTGGACACCGTGTCCACACTGTGTCGCCTGCCCGAGCGCGTGCTGCTACACTCTGTGTCAGTGTACTGTTAGCTCACCTGCAAGCTCTCCTTGCTCTCGTGGCTGAGGTACGTGGACACCGTGTCCACACTGTGTCGCCTGCCCGAGCGCGTGCTGCTACACTCTGTGTCAGTGTACTGTTAGCTCACCTGCAAGCTCTCCTTGCTCTCGTGGCTGAGGTACGTGGACACCGTGTCCACACTGTGTCGCCTACCCGAGCGCGTGCTGCTACACTCTGTGTCAGTGTACTGTTAGCTCACCTGCAAGCTCTCCTTGCTCTCGTGGCTGAGGTACGTGGACACCGTGTCCACACTGTGTCGCCTGCCCGAGCGCGTGCTGCTACACTCTGTGTCAGTGTACTGTTAGCTCACCTGCAAGCTCTCCTTGCTCTCGTGGCTGAGGTACGTGGACACCGTGTCCACACTGTGTCGCCTGCCCGAGCGCGTGCTGCTACACTCTGTGTCAGTGTACTGTTAGCTCACCTGCAAGCTCTCCTTGCTCTCGTGGCTGAGGTACGTGGACACCGTGTCCACACTGTGTCGCCTGCCCGAGCGCGTGCTGCTACACTCTGTGTCAGTGTACTGTTAGCTCACCTGCAAGCTCTCCTTGCTCTCGTGGCTGAGGTACGTGGACACCGTGTCCACACTGTGTCGCCTGCCCGAGCGCGTGCTGCTACACTCTGTGTCAGTGTACTGTTAGCTCACCTGCAAGCTCTCCTTGCTCTCGTGGCTGAGGTACGTGGACACCGTGTCCACACTGTGTCGCCTGCCCGAGCGCGTGCTGCTACACTCTGTGTCAGTGTACTGTTAGCTCACCTGCAAGCTCTCCTTGCTCTCGTGGCTGAGGTACGTGGACACCGTGTCCACACTGTGTCGCCTGCCCGAGCGCGTGCTGCTACACTCTGTGTCCGTTTGTCGCTGTTCTTCTGCAAGCTCTTCTTTGAGCTTGTTGCTTTCCACCACGGCTGCGGTTTGCTTGTTGTTGTGACCTGATAAAAGGATAATGTTAGAATCTGTGGATAGCACAAGTAACAAATTGAAAAGGTTGTTGGATAATGCTGGAAAATAATCTAATAACTGGTATCCTGCCTTTTCGCCGAAAATTGTTTGGCAGATTATCACTTGCCAACCAACGTTTCGCCGATGTTTCACTTTGACAACTAACGATCAGCAAATTTTTGTATGACGTTTCATTTGGTAGAATTATTGTTAAGCTGATTATTATAATGACACAAAAGGTTTGGGACATTTATCATTTGTCAAACATTTCACTAGGCCACTCAACTATTAGACGAATGACGTTATGTCAGTGTAACAGTTCCCTTTTCATACATTAATATACTTATATAATTCTAATTATTATAATTCTTTTATTCACCATAAGTGTTTTTTTGTGGGAAAATATCACCAAAAATAATTTTGTGACCACCTAAAATAACAATTGATCACCAAATTTAGTAAATTGAGCACCAAATTTTAATGAGGTGGTTGCTGACAAACTGGTTTTGCCTAGGCCGACTTGGGGCAACCCGACACGGATAGATTAGGTTGGAAGGGTATGGCATACCCATAGTGGTTCCGGTGGTATCCGTCGACCAGGTCTCCCTCGACTCAGAATACTCGGATGCAAGAGCATAACAGTTCAATTTCTGGTGGTCATTTACTAAACTTAACGTACCCACATAATATAACATAATTATTAAACGAAACCCTACCAAATTTGGTAAACAATAAACAACTAAATGAATATTCCGCAAACTAAAACATTCTGTTACTTGAAAGTTGGCATTTTAAAAAGTGTAATTATGAAAAGCAGACCAAACGTACAGTTGGTAACTGTGAGGTTGGGAAATAAAACAAAATTATATGATACGTTGGCAAATGATTATTCGGCGAAATAAAATTCTGCGAAACGTTAGTTGGCAAGTGAAAATCTGGCAAACAATTTTCGGCGAAAGGGCAGAGAACCCTAATAACTTTGAATTCTTACTGAATATATTCAAGTTATGCAATATCTGCCTGGCAAGCCCCGGCTTGCGGTCTCGGTCTCTTGGCGAGGCACTGCGGGCGCCTTGGCGCGGTATCGGGGCGTTGGATGGCGCCGACTGGCTCGAGTGCACGGGCTGCAGCGACTGCACTGATTGTACCGATTGCACTGACTGCACCGAGTGCACGCTGGACCCGGTGTGCTGCTGCGGGATGCGCGGTCGACGACCTACAGGTTATATTATTATGATATCATCAATATAATGAGATTAAACAAGAGATCTTATTAAAGTTTCTGCTTGCCCATACATTAAATTAATTCTGGCCTTCTGGGTGTGATTTGAAGATGTACACAGAACATGGAGCAGTGGACAACATGGCTTAGACTTTCTTATGTTGCAGTAAATATGTTTAGTGTACGGGAGAATCAACCTCTATAATCTAGAGCAGTGATTCCCAAAGTGGTCCAGGGGTCCACGGGAGAACTGTCTGGGGTCTAAGTTGGCGTAAAAAAAAATGGTGGTTCACAAGTTGTGTGGGGTCCACGAAAATTTATCTGGTTTCGATACTCAAGAATAAAAATGTTGGTTTGGCTTTATCTATCAATGTAGGGTAGGCAGATAATAAGCTACACGAAAAAGCAAAAAAAAAAAAAACTAATATTCCGGTGATGACATGTTGTATTTCGGTAAAATCGAGACTTCGAAAAAAGCATTTCGAAGCTATAATAATAATAATAACACCTGAGGAGGCTCTCGTTAGGCAGCTGGATGAGCTGGATCAAAGGGCTTGATTCATAAAGCGGTACTCCTGGATTTGGCTCGTATTGTTAGGAGGTTCCTCTCTCTGGAGCCCTGACCACCGTCTTTAATAATTCCAATCTTTAATATTTTGAAATGTTTTTTTTTATGTTTTTATTTGTAAGGAATATATACAGGGTGGAATTTTGTAATGCCACCTGGAGGGAAAGTACTCTTAATACTGCAGATAGAACATTTTACTCAAAGGAAACATTCCTTTATTTTTGAATAGAAAGCAAACTGCATTCAAAGATTTTCGAAAATTCTCTTCTCCCACACCCGGGAATCGAACCGGCTAAAATCTGAAAAAATTATATCCTGTACTTTTATTGCATCGATCGTTAGGGTCAATTATAAGGATGAAATCTCTCTAACAAACATGATAAATTAAATAAAAGGAAATCTGAAATTAATTTAATTATTTACAAAAAATGGTAAACTAACTAATTAGTTGCTCGAAATGGGCTCCATTCTCTTGGATACACAAATTTATTCTTTTAACGAATTCATTTCTAGTAACCTTTAATAAAGTGTTGTGGTGAATATTATAAATCGTATTCTGAACTTCAACTCTCAACTCGTTGTCATTCGCATAAGATTTCATGTAAATTTGATTTTTTACATATCCCCACAAAAAAAAATCGAATGGGGTGAGATCTGGCGATCTCGCAGGCCATCTGATTGTGCCGTTTGTACCAATCCAGGTATTAAAATGGTTATTAATGTAGGCAGTAGTGATTCTGCTGTTATGTGCTGGAGCACCATCTTGCTGTAGAATTATTTGGTTTCGCTCTTCCTCGGCGAAACCATTTAACTCTTTTCTTAAGAGATCCAGTATTTCAATATACTTGACAGTGTTTAAATGACCTTCGTACACGTGGACTAACACTACATTATTTCTCATAATTCCGCACCAAACGTTGAAAGAAAATCTTACTTGATTGTTAGTTCCATGAACACGAACAGGATTCACTCGAGACCAATAATAGTTATTGCGGCGATTGTACATGCCATTATTGCTGAAGTTGGTTTCGTCAGACCATACAATGTTACTCAAAACATTAGGGTTTCGGTCAATTTCTCCAAGCATGTTTTCACAAAATTGTAATCGTCTCTCACGATCCCCAATATGCAATTTTTGCACCAACCGACCTTCACGATAGCATTTATACTTATACTTTTTCAGCACTCTAAGTACGCGAGTGTGGGTTGTTCCTAATTCATCGGCAGCATCTCTACTTGAAGCCTTCGGAAATTATTCAAAGTATGTTAAAACATCTAGTTCAAAATCGAAATAGTTTTGCTGAATAGTTTGCCGTCTCTTCTTGAAACCACCCGTATTCTTTAAATTTTCTACCATTCTTTTCAATACGAACCGAGTTGGTGCCTGTCGGTCTTGATTTTTCTCTCCATACCACCGCAGAGCTAGATTCACGTTTTTGTTATTTAAAAAGTAAGCTTCCATTAAATCAAACTGTTCTTGATAAGCCATTTTCACCGTGAGACAAAATGTGAAATGAGTTGTAAAAACAATCAAATGTGAATAACAACTGTGACAATCTAATTTTCAAATTATAATCTAACATTCCATATTTAAATTACCTCATACACGCCGCTACGAGTATGTCGCAAAGGGGTCTGCATTACAAAAGATGGATGTTAGTTAAAGAGCTTTAACTTGACTCATTGAATTTGTAACTTCAAATTTCCTGGTTTTCTTTTCATTTTATTTATCATGTTTGTTAGAGAGATTTCATCCTTATATAATTGACCCTAACGATCGATGCAATAAAAGTACAGGGTATAATTTTTTCAGATTTTAGCCGGTTCGATTCCCGGGTGTGGGAGAAGAGAATTTTCGAAAATCTTTGAATGCAGTTTGCTTTCTATTAAAAAATAAAGGAATGTTTCCTTTGAGTAAAATTTTCTATCTGCAGTATTAAGAGTACTTTCCCTCCAGGTGGCATTACAAAATTCCACCCTGTATATATATATCTAAGTATATAAAAGAAGAAACTGACTGACTGACTCATCTATCAACGCACAGCCCAAACCGCTGGGTCTACAGATTCCAAATTTGGCAAGTAGGTTCCTTAAGTGGTCTAGGGGTGCACTAAGAAAGGATTTTTAAAAATGTACCCCCTAAGGGGATGAAACGGGAGTCAATAGTTTATATGGGGAAACAAGATTAGGTAAGACTGTTTTATTCGAAACTTCACAGGAGTACTCCTATCGATAAATGAGTTAACATTTGTGTTTCAGGTTTTTTCAGAATTCAACACCTAAAGGGGGAAATGAGGTAACAAAGTCTGAAAATCAACACCGGTATTGTTTGTATGGTGTATCGGGTCGGGTGTATTACAAAAACAACGATTTTAAGATTTAATGTGGCGGACCTGAAATGCCTTCATTCCCTATTGGGGTGCGATGGGGTAAAATGGGGAAATGTCTAAAAAACAATATGGGTGTCGATACCGAGATTATCAAGGGTGCAGATTACGAAAATGGCATTTATTTTGAGATCCAGAAGATGGCGAATTCGACTTCTATACAGGGTTATTGTGATGATTGTGATAACGATGATAATGATTGTGATTACGATGATGATGATGATTGTGAATACGATGAAAATTATTGTGATTACGATGATGATGATTGTGATAATGATGATGATGATTAAGATAATGATGATGATGATTGTGATAAAGATGATTGTGACAACGATGATGATGATTGTGATGACTATTGTGATAACGATGATGATGATTGTGATGACTATTGTGATAACGATAATGATGATTGTGATAATAGTGATGGTGATTGTGATGGTGATAGAGATAGTGATAGTAATGGTGATTGTGGTGGTGATGGTGATAGTGATGGTGATTGTGATAATATGGTGATCGTGATAGTGATGTTGATGGTGATCGTGATAGTGATGGTGATGGTGATGTTGATAGTGATGGTGATAGTGATTGTGATAGTGATGGTGATAGTGATTGTGATTGTGATGGTGATTGTGATAACGATGATGGTGATTGTGATAACGATGATGGTGATTGTGATAGTGGTTGTGATGGTGATTGTGATGGTGATTGTGATAGTGACGGTGATTGTGATAATGATGATGATGATTGTGATAACGATAATGATGATTGTGATGGTGACGGTGATTGTGATGGCGATTGTGATAGTGATGGATCACCATCAGGTTATTGTAATGGTGATAGTGATGGTGATTGTGACAATGATGGTGATAATGAAAATGATGATGATGATTGTGATAACGATAATGATGATTGTGATAACGATGGTGGTGATTGTGATTGTGATGGTGATTTTGATGGTGATTGTGATGGTGATAGCTTATGTGATGGTTATTGTAATGGTGATAGTGATGGTGATTGTGATGGTGATTGTGATAGTGACGGTGATTGTGATAATGATGATGATGATTGTGATAACGATAATGATGATTGTGATGGTGACGGTGATTGTGATGGTGACGGTGATTGTGATGGTGATGGATCACTATCAGGTTATTGTAATGGTGATAGTGATGGTGATTGTGATTGTGATGGTGATTGTGACAATGATGGTGATAATGAAAATGATGATTGTGATAACGATAATGATGATTGTGATAACGATGGTGGTGATTGTGATGGTGATTTTGATTGTGATGGTGATGGTGATAGTGATAGTGACGCTGATTGTAATAGTGACGGTGATTGTGATGGTGTTTTTAGTAATGATGATGATGCGTGTGATAACGATAATGATGATTTTGATAACGAGGATGGATATTGTGATGATGGTGATTGTGATTACGATAATAATGGTTGTGATTACGATGATAATGATGATAGTGATTGTGATAACGATGATGGTGATTGTGATTGGTATGGTGATTGTAATGTGATGGTGATTGTGATAGTGATTGTGATGGTGATTGTGATGATAATGGTTGTGATTACCATGATTATGATCGTGATAAAGATGATAGTGATTGTGCTAACGATGATGGTGATTGTGATTGTGATGGTGACTGTGAAGGTGATGGTGATTGTGATGGTGATAGTGATTGTGACTGTGATAGTAATGGTGATTGCGATGTTGAATGTGATGGTGATTGTGATTGTCATGGTGATTGTGATAATGATGATCATGGTTGTGATTACGATGATAATGATTTTGAAATGAGTGTGATAACGATGATGGTGATTGTGATGGTGATTGTGATGGTGATAGTGATTGTGATAGTGACGGTGATTGTGATGGTTATAGCGATGGTGATAGTTATTGTGATGGTGATAGTGATTGTGACTGTGATAGTGATGGTGATTGTGATTGTGATTGTGATAGTGATGGTGATTGTGACAGTGATGGTGTTTGTGATAATGATGAGGATGCGTGTGATAACGATAATGATGATTTTGATAACGAGGATGGATATTGTGATGATGATGGTTGTGATTACGATGATAATGGTTGTGATTACGATGATAATGATGATGGTGATAGTGATAGTGATGGTGATTGTGATAGTGTTGATGATTGTGATAATGATGGCGGTTATCACAACCGCCATCATGGTTGTGATTACGATGATAATGATGATGGTGATAGTGATAGTGATGGTGATTGTGATAACGATTGTGATAAACATGCATCAAACGCACACTATGTAAGCAAGCTTATTACAAGTTGGGCGATTATATCGCAGATAAAAATGCGTGGCTCAATGCTGGTCCTGCTCCACATGGACAGGGGCGCATAAATTGATAGTATTAAATAGAATTGTTGGAGCTGCTGAAGATTGTACAACTGTCTTTGCATTGTATAGAATCAATCTCTAGTATTATATAATCGCACAGCCCATATTGTGTGAGTACTATGTACTAGAAAGCTATCATTCACTGGAAACCTACGTCTTTTCTTGACTTGAATGTGCCCTGGCGGTTTAGAGTGTCATGCTCACTCAAATGTCTCGCTGATGGTGGCGCGTGTGTCGGATCATTCAGTTCCCTTCAAAATGGTTGAGTTGAATGGTGCTGATCCATGCGTCATGTTCGTGAACGGGCGCTGTCAGTTGTGACTGGTCAACTCTTAGTTGCCATGGCTTATTTGTATGTTTATTTTTGAATTGTATTTTTTGTTTTTACTATGGACACTTTTAACGTGCACATCTTGCTACATTGTTCTCACATAATATACCATCTCAACATGAATGATGTAACCAAGATTTTGTAACAATATTTTGATTTAAAAGAGTGTCCATGGAGTTTCTTGCCCGTTCTTCTCCATAGAGATCTACGCTAGGGAATGGGCAACTACAGTACTTTCACAGTTTTTATGTCTTGTGACTGGGACTGTAGCTACATTTAACTTTGTTTCGACAATTCAAAAGTGCCTGTAACTGGCCTACTTGAAATAAATGCTTTGATTTTGATTTTGATTGTGATAATAATGGTGGTTGTGATGATAATAATTGTGATGATTATGAAATTTGGCACATAGATAGATCATAACCTGGATTAACACGTAGGACACTATTTATCCCTTTAATATGATCCAGTGGGACGGTTATCGAACTTTACGCGGGTGAAGCCGCGGTCAACAGCTAGTATATATATATTTTGTAAAGAAATAAATAAAGGAAATAATAATAATAACCGGACGGACTGACATTAAGACTGACACTGAAGGGACGATACCGGCTCCGCCTGAACTTGAACTGACGATGACGTAACTGGAGGAGGACGCAACTGGAACATGGCCAGAACGGCGATGGCTTATGCCGACGACGCTGTGAGGATGCCAACCTCACCACCAGGGTGGACGGAGCAGCTGCTCTCATCATCACCGGCACTCAGCGAAGTCCAGCATGGGCTGGAAGAGGGGGGGGGATCATCCGATGGATCAATCTCCTCCTAATTCCACCCCACTGACCCCCATCCCGTCCCATAAATACCATCCAGACCAACCTCCAGCATAGCCAGACGGCTACCGCCTGCCTGCGCAGGGCACTGGAGATAGAACCCCGAACCATTGCACTCATCCAAGAGCCTTGGATCCGTAATAACAGAATATGCGGCCTTGGTAACATTGGAGGTAAGCTGATCCTCGACACACAAGGCACAGATAAACTACGAACCTGTGCCTACTTACCCAAAGATGTACCCACCACCACACTCACGCAATTATGTTCCAGAGATCTAACAGCCGTCAGGCTCAAAACCGACGGCGACGCACCCGATATCGTCCTGGCCTGGCCTGGCCGTATACATGCCTGGCGAGGATGAAGACTGCCCACCAAAAGGGATGGCCGACCTGGTAAGGTATTGTGAAGACACCAACCTGGACCTGGTCATCTGCACGGACTCAAACGCCCATCACCCGCTTTGGGGTTGCAACAAAGCCAGCACTAGAGGTGAGGTACTATGCACATTCTTGTTCTCAAAGAAAAGAAAGAAAAAGCATTTATAAGCCCGCACGGGACAAAACACAATAAAAATGGTTAAACTAACATTACAACTAATAAAAATTAGACAAAGAGAAAAATAATAATAAAAAATAAAAAAATGAAATCAACTAACCTCAACTAACCTTAACATCGCAAACCGCGGCTCGGAACCCACTTGGGTCACATCGCGCAGACAAACGATCATTGACTCAACGCTGGCTTCGGAAAGCGCGGCAAAACTTATCTCTAACTGGCAGGTATCCAACGAGCCTTCCTGCTCTGACCATAGAAGGATTCGCTTCCCACTAGTAGCTAACATAAAAAAACCCGAACCTAGACTCAACCCACGCCACCGTACCAATGTGTTTGTGATGGCTACAAACGGCTTGGCCTCCCTACTAACGCAGCACCAAACGCCCCAAATTCTAATAGACCCCAAACCACTTGAAGACACCGTAACAAAACTCTCGGAATTTATAATTGAAGCCTACCACGCCTGCTGCAAACTAAAAGACCCAAACACCAAGAGCAAGGGTAACTCCTGGTGGAATGCGGAACTTAGTAAGGTCAGGCATACCATGCGCAAACAATTCAACAGAGCCAAAAACTCCAGACTACCAGAAGACTGGGAATCATACAAGAAAACACAATACACCTTCAAAAAACAAGTCAGGAATGCAAGCAGGGCTGCCTGGCGGAAATTCTGCGAAGAAATTGAATCGAACAGCGAAACCGCGCGTGTGAGAAAGATCCTATCTACCGATCAGGATCGCAACCTCGGGTCGCTGAAAACCCCAGATAACACTTACACTAAGTCGGACCACGAAACAAGTAAAGTCCTTTTGGAAACCCACTTCCCAGACTGCAATCTCTCCGAGGACAGTACCTGGGCATGTGAGCCAACGCACACACCAAACGACCAAGACTGGGCCAGAGCCCACACCATAGTAACTGCAGAGAGAATAAAATCCCACCAAAAACATTCTGTAAAAAACTAGCCAAGTCTCGATGGAGCTGCTAGTTTATCTCTAAAAAGTAATGAAATCTAGACAAAGTCGTGCCAAGTTTAAGGTTCCTTACTGCGATTTCTTTATTATTATAGTTAATGTTGTGTGACTTGGCCGTTGAAGGGTACACAAGGGTACAAAACCATGTGCTCCATGACACCATTGCATAAAAATTGGGGCATAAGCCCCAAAATCACCTACTGGATATTCACAGTTATCCGACCAATCACTACATACGGCTCTTTAGTTTGGTGGCCCAGGACCAACCTAAGTACGACCCAAAAGGATCTCGAAAAACTACAAAGATTTGCCTGCGTAGCAATCACCGGCAGCATGAGAACTTCCCCCACTGCTGCCTTACAGGTGATGCAAGGAGGAGGCGGCGAAGTATACGGCACCCTAAGCAATGATTCCAGAATCAAACACACACGCATCAGAGAAGATGCAATCAAAGAACAGCCGATGATGGCATCACCCATCGACAGAATCCTGAAGACCCACTGTTTCCAAAAACAAACTACAACATAGAGCTAATAGAGGAGTTGTGTGACTACTCAGGTACAACAGAGCTAAGGATTTACACTGACGGATCAAAAACCGACGATGGGACAGGCGTCGGGGTGTTCTCCGACGACCTAAACATTAAGATATCCAAACCACTTGGAATGCTCAACTCTGTTTACCAAGCAGAGTGTGTAGGTATTATCAAAGCGGCACACGCTATAGAGGCCGCTAGACTGGTCTATTTTAGTTACTTTCATAGTATAATGTCTTATGGCATTTTGCTATGGGGACGGGCTGCAGATATTGAGTCTATATTTATTCTGCAAAAAAGAGCCATCAGAGCCATATATAATCTTCGTAGGCGCGATTCTCTAAGGGAACTGTTTAAGGATATTGGCATCATGACGGTACATTGTCAGTACATCTACGAAAACATAATGTACGTCAGAAAAAATCTGCATCTTTTTGGTAAAAGAGGTGATAGACATAATTACAGTACTAGAAATAGGGACCAACTAGTTCAGCCAGGCTTCAGACTCGCTAAAGTGGACTCATCTTTCATGGGGTACTGTTTGAGATGCTATAATAAAATTCCACAAAGTATTCTTGAACTGAATGAGACGAAATTTAAAGCATGCATCAAACGCACACTATGTAAGCAAGCTTATTACAAGTTGGGCGATTATATCGCAGATAAAAATGCGTGGCTCAATGCTGGTCCTGCTCCACATGGACAGGGGCGCATAAATTGATAGTATTAAATAGAATTGTTGGAGCTGCTGAAGATTGTACAACTGTCTTTGCATTGTATAGAATCAATCTCTAGTATTATATAATCGCACAGCCCATATTGTGTGAGTACTATGTACTAGAAAGCTATCATTCACTGGAAACCTACGTCTTTTCTTGACTTGAATTCGCCCTGGCGGTTTAGAGTGTCATGCTCACTCAAATGTCTCGCTGATGGTGGCGCGTGTGTCGGATCATTCAGTTCCCTTCAAAATGGTTGAGTTGAATGGTGCTGATCCATGCGTCATGTTCGTGAACGGGCGCTGTCAGTTGTGACTGGTCAACTCTTAGTTGCCATGGCTTATTTGTATGTTTATTTTTGAATTGTATTTTTTGTTTTTACTATGGACACTTTTAACGTGCACATCTTGCTACATTGTTCTCACATAATATACCATCTCAACATGAATGATGTAACCAAGATTTTGTAACAATATTTTGATTTAAAAGAGTGTCCATGGAGTTTCTTGCCCGTTCTTCTCCATAGAGATCTACGCTAGGGAATGGGCAACTACAGTACTTTCACAGTTTTTATGTCTTGTGACTGGGACTGTAGCTACATTTAACTTTGTTTCGACAATTCAAAAGTGCCTGTAACTGGCCTACTTGAAATAAATGCTTTGATTTTGATTTTGATTTTGATTTTGAGGCCAGGGAGGTTACAGATACAAATATTCGAATACTCTCCGACAGTGCCTCAGTTCTTCAATCCCTAAAGAGTAATCAGATCACGTCGAGGCTAACACTAGAATGCCACAAGGCCCTAGACGGATCACGGTACTAAATCACAACACGGTAACGCTACAATGGATTAAAAGTCACAGTGGATCACTTGGCTCACGCACAATGGTCCATTTTAAGGATTAAGTGCGGAAACCAAAACCCCATGATAGATGATAGATGTGGATCACTTGGAAACGATGCGGCTGACGAACTTGCCAGAAGATGATCCAGCACAAAACCGTACAGATCGGGTCCGTAGGGTTTTGTGCTGGATCCTCTTCTGTGCATACCCATTGTGCCCATTCCATTCAAGCAGCTAAGAAGCTGGTTAAAGGATGAAAAGGAAGGAAGGAGGAAAATGTTGAAAGTGGTCTACCAGAAAAAAAAAGTTTGAGAAGAGAAGAAATCTAGAGGGTTGTTGATTGGTTTTATGTAACACAGAATGACACAGATAGGTAGATAACGCTTTAAATACCTTCTAGCGACGCCCGCTCCGGCGGCGGCGGCGGGTGCTGCGGGTGATGCGCGTGCGGCGCGGGCAGCGGGGTAGGGCGCGTGAGGGGGTAAGGGGGGTGTGGGGCGCGGCGCAGCAGAGCCACGCCCCCCGCACCCCTGGCCGTCATGCGTGACACTGACGCGACCCAGCCGTCGAACGACACCGTCTCGCCGCCACCAGACCACGACTCTTCTAGCAGACATTGTACCTGTATTACATGAATAGAATAGAATATAATAGAATATATTTATTGTAAAAACATGAGTATAGGTACATCAAATAATATGTGCAAGGTCTTAAAATAACAGGTAGATCTGCATGTTTTGCCATTAAGGTTGCACTACTCAACATATTTTCCATACAAATTTCGGGGGGCTATTACTCCACTGTTTGACATGGTACATCTAAAGTTAAACATGATATCGTTTTGTCTCATTATTAATTGTGTCTGTGCGGAAACAGAATAGTAAAATAAAAAGCCATTCAAAAGTTACGAGCTACCAAAAATTTGTTTTTAATGCCAATTTTAACGCAACTTTGGGCGTAAATTAGTAATAAAAGAAGTGTCAAATTTCCAAAACAAAGTCCGTACCGACACAGCACAATTATCGAAGAATTCAATTTTATTTGTAAATGATTTATGCAGTGGTTTTTTCATAAAATTCGATTTCCCAAAGGCCTTTTCGTATTTTTTTACGCGCGCCTTTTACTATGAATTTTCGTTCATCTCACTGAATAATGTTCCCCCGGTGCGGTGCGGGGGAGGATGACGTAAGTATAATGAACTCTGTGGGATGACGTTCACGCACGCATGAACAATATGTCAAACGCGATATTATTGACATGTCTTTTGTTTGATAGAAGAACAAGAACTATATTTCTGTCCTTTTCATTTCATGCATGACGTCAGTGACGTGTCATTTGTTTTTCGCTGAAGTTGAAGGGCCTGTGCATTTTTATTGCACTCCTATAATGTGTGCGTTTCGATGGCGCGACCACGACGTTTTTTTTTTTTTAAAACTATGGCAAGATTTTGTACAAATTTGAATTCAAAATTAAATTAATCAATTAATTAACTTCAATTTTAAATTTCACATTCAGAACGTTTTGAAGGTTATAAGCGATACCGTACTACAGCTCCTGAAATATAAACCTAGGATTTTTTGTGTATTTTGACAAATTCAAATCTAGGTTTTACAAAAACTTCAGACCTCTGCGATGCTTCTTCAGCGAGATATCGGCGATAACGTGTTTTTCACCGTTTCAATGGCGCGGCCATGGGGTTTTAGTCTTACAGCTCCTAAAATTATAAACCTAAGATTTTTATCTATTTTTTTGCAAATTCAATCTTATATTTTCCTAAATTTGAGCTCTCTGCAACGATTAGTTTTTAAGATATCCGTGGCCGCGCGGTTCTCCGCGTTTCGATGGCGTAGCCATGTTCAAACCCTTATAACTTTTTAACCATAACTTTGTCAATTTTAAGGTTTTGGGAAATTTTAACCAGATTTTACATATTTTTACAAAATCATGACAGTTATTTAAAAAAAAAAAAAAAATTGCCGTAGTCGCGCCATCGAAACGCACACCCTATAATATGGTGTCGCGACCTGTTGTGTATGTTAGGGTTCAATTTGGTTTGGCGAGGAGTTTGCTCAATGAAACAAGCGTCTGTCTTTGATGAGGTTTATTGGCAACTAACTAAAATATTAAAACATCATATTTAATACGGTCGGCGGCCAGCCAGTACTACTATAAAGAAACGTGGACTGTATGTTTGTTTGTACTTCTAAACCTATTGAAATAAGCTTCAACATAAGCCGCCCACCAAAGGACTATATGAGTCCTTTCAACTGATCCATAAATATGCAATTAACATTACACATGCAAAATTATCAAACACGGAATGATTGGACTATTCAGTTTTACTATCTATTGGCAGTGGACAGAGTTTGGTCACAGTTCTCTTTACAATACTGTCACCGCTCTTGACACTGTAAACTCTTGTGCACCCATCGGGTCCTGGATGTTTGCTCACTATACGTCCCAGTAACCATTTCCCTGGTGGAAGGTTCTCCTGCTTGATTAGCACAATATTACCGACTTCAAACTCCTTTTCTCGTTTCAGCCATTTTGGACGTTGTTGTAGTCTAGATAAATATTCCTGTTGCCATCTAGACCAAAAATCATGCAACAACTTTTGGACATATTGCCATCGTGATAACGTGTGCACCTTCAAGTTTTGTAAATTTGGGCTAGGTACGATAATGGGTGCCTCTCCAATTAAAAAGTGCCCAGGTGTTAATGGCTCGATATTCACATTATCCAAATCATCTTGGGGGCACAACGGCCTCGAGTTCAAGCAAGCCTCTATTTCACACAGCACTGTCGACATCTCCTCGAAAGTTAAATTGCTAGTTAGTATCCGTTTTAAGTGGTACTTCGTTGATTTTACTCCAGCCTCCCAGAGGCCGCCGAAGTTTGGGCTGTATGCAGGAATGAAATGCCATTGTGTGCCATCACATGCAAGCGTGTCTGCGATTGCTCCAGAGAACTCCAAGCTTGCTTCCTTCCACATGGCTACCAGCTCTTTATTTGCTCCGATGAAGTTTCTCCCCTGGTCACTCCATAAATGTGCACACTTGCCTCTTCTCGCACAGAATCTTTTATATGCGCCGATGAACGCCTCTGACGTCATATCTCCGACTAACTCCAAATGTACGGCCTTGGTAGCCATACATATGAAGATCGATATGTACGCCTTGTGTGCCTTGACTCCTCTTCCCTTGCTCCATAGAACTTGTAATGGTCCAGCAAAATCTACACCAGAATGCAGAAACGGTCGAGCTGGTGTCACACGAACCTTTGGCAAATCACCCATTACTTGCGTTCTTGCAGTCGCATTCTGTTTGGCACATACTAAGCATCGGTGAACATATTGTTTGACTTGTCCTTTAGCTCGCGTTATCCAATACTTAGATCTCAAAAAGCTCAACATTAATTGGATTCCTCCGTGTAGGGTTCTTGAGTGTGCATCGGCAATGATCAAAGAAGTAAGTTTGTTTCTATGACCCAATATGATTGGGTGCTTGCTTTGATCCGCTATGTTCGCGTGTCTTAGGCGTCCGCCAACCCGAAGCATCTGTTTCTCATCTAAGTACGGATCTAAAGTTTTTAATGTACTAGTTCTTTTAACCTGTTTACCCTTTCTTAGAGACTCAATTTCTTCTGCATATTCTTCATTTTGTACCTTTTTTATGCATATGTTTAATGTACCATCTAATTCTTCTGTTGTCAAAGCAGTATCTATGCCTTCTTTTAACGTTTTTTGTTTTAAAAATCTCCTACAGAATGCAATACTTCTAATTAATTCCTTCAACGAGTTGTATTTTTCAAATTGTTCTGTTAATCTTCTCTCGTCTTCTTCGTTTTTGGTCATCGTAAAGGTTTGTATAGTTGTCTTCTTTTCTAGTTCTGTAGATATGGTTTCTGGTTTGGTAAAATAAATATTTCCTTTTGAAAGCCATTCGGGCCCTTTCCACCATAAGTCGCATGTTTTCAACTCTAATACTAGTGCACCTCTCGACGCTATATCAGCGGGGTTCTCTTGCGATTGTACGTGGTACCATTGTTCTTTCGGGACGTTGCCAGTTATTTCCACGGTTCTATTGGCAACAAAGGTCTTCCATCTGCTAGGCTCTTTTTGTAGCCAAGCAATAACTATTGAGGAATCAGTCCAAGCAAAAACATTAGCTAATGGGATCTTCATTGCTGTTGAAATTTGTTTTAACAGTCTTGACACCAGAACAGCCCCACACAATTCAAGTCGCGGTAACGACACTGTCTTCAACGGAGCAACACGAGTTCTTGCTGCAATCAATGATGTTTTGACTGCACCATCCAAGTAATGTACGCGACAGTACACAACAGCTGCGTATGCTCTCATCGATGCATCACTAAAACCATGGATTTGTATGCTGTTCTTCTTTAGACTGTACGTGCCCATCCATCGATCTATTCTAATTGCATTGACGTTGGCAATATCGTCTCGGATAGTTTTCCACTCTTCTCTCACAGCTGGAGTAATTTCTTGATCCCAATCAACCTTAGTTTGCCAGAGCTTCTGAATCAAAATTTTTGCTTGCACGATGCATGGCGCTATCCAACCGAGCGGGTCAAAGAGCTTTTGTACATCTGACAGTATACTTCGCTTCGTAACGACCGCAGGAAGAGGCACTAGGTTTAGTTGGTATTCGAATTGATCGCTGCCTAAGTTCCATTGTACACCTAAAGCTTTCATGGTACCATCTATATTTAGATCTAAATGTGCATTGATAGATCTATCCTCTGGATCTATAGATTTTAAAAAATCTACGTTATTTGACGACCACTTCTTTAGCTGAAAGCCGCCTCGTTGTAATAAATTCTTCAAGTCTTTGCTTATTTGAATAGCTTGCTCTAAATTGTCACATCCTGACATAACGTCATCAACATACAAATCTTCTTGTAACACCCTAGCAGCTTCAGGATAGTTGGCACCTTCATCTTTAGCAAGTTGCATAAGTGTTTTTACCGCTAAATATGGTGCTGACGCCGTCCCGAAGGTAACAGTCAAGAGTCTTAAATCTTTAATGATTTCAGACGAGTCGTTTCGCCACAGTATTCTCTGGTAATCGGTGTCTTCCTGGGCTACCAATATCATTCGGTACATTTTTTGTATGTCAGAAACAAAACACACTGCGTGTGTTCGCCATCTTACTATTAGGCTTCGCAAGTCGTCTTGTAGAACAGGACCTGCCAGTAATTCGTCGTTTAGGGAAACTCCATTGTAACCCTTGCAGGAAGCGTCAAAAACGACGCGAGTCTTCGTGCTTTCTTTATCGTTCCTGACTACTGCGTGGTGGGGTAAGTAGACAGACCTTTTTGTATTTATTTCTTGTTTTGGTACTTCTTCTATGTGTTTTAAGTTTATGTATTCTTCAATAACCTTTTTGTATTTTTCTTTCAGATCGGGATTTTTGTTTAGTCTTTTCTCCAGTTGCAGAAATCTGTTTAATGCTATCTCTCTTGTCTTTCCGTCGGGGGATTTTAAGTTGTCGTTTTTAAAGGGTAATTTTACTATGTAGCGCCCTTCATTGTTTCTTGTATGTGTTTTTTCATAAATTTCTTCGCATAGCAACTCCTGTTTAGTAAATTTCCTTTTTGTATCGGTTTCTAACTCCCACATAGTCTTCAACAGTTCTTTCACATCGACTTGTTCATTTATCGCCATTAAACATTTTTCTTTTGTGTTAGTTTTTAAGTTTATTTCACCGAATATTATCCAGCCGAGGTTGGTTTTCTGAGCTATAGGTGACCCCGGTGGACCCTTGATTAAACCATCTTGTAGTATCTTTGCATATCCCTTGACGTCTAGAAGCAGATCAATGTTTCCTGATACTCCATACTTTGGGTCTGCTAAGTCTAGATGTGCCAAGTGTGGCCATTTGCTTGTAGACCATGTTTTTGCAGGTAATTGTACTGTCAAGTGCTTGTTCATCA
This sequence comes from Xestia sexstrigata, assembly GCA_941918905.2. Lineage (NCBI taxonomy): Eukaryota > Metazoa > Arthropoda > Insecta > Lepidoptera > Noctuidae > Xestia > Xestia sexstrigata. The sequence continues at coordinate 21,195,994 of OW799214.2, forward strand.
CGTAGGCTTGAATAGGTAGTGCAAAATTTGATTCCCATCGAGATAAAACTTTTATTTTCACTTCATGCTTGACAGCTACCTTCATGGATTCCATTCCAGTAATTATGCAATTAGTCACCTGCCTTTTTAGTTTTAGTAGTTGTGCCGCCTTCTCGCTAATAAAGCAGGCTTGTGACCCTGGATCTATGAGTGCCTTGAGCACAATGGTGTGTCCTTGTTCACTCTTTACTATCACCATTGCGGTTGCTAACATTCCTATATCTTTTCTGACATTGTAGTAAGACGCAATCATTGTATTAACTTGCACCTTTTCTTCTACATCTGCTTGAGTTGATATTGTCGGCGTCGGTTGTACAGCTTCAGACGATGCCGATGTATCCATCTTCTTTGTTAGATGTATGAGACTATGATGGCGTCTTTTACACATGCGACAGGACATTGGAACACGGCATTTGAACACCGAATGTCCTGATGCCAGGCAGTTAAAACAGAGCTTATTATTCTTTACACAATCAAATCGTTCTGAAGGTTGCATCTTCGCAAACAATTTGCAATGAGACAGGGTATGATTTTCTTTACACATTATACAAGTGTGTTCCTTCTCATTAGTTGAAACATGGAATGTACTGCGTTCTTTAGAAGGTTTTTCACGAGTAGCTGACGTTGAAGAGGGTGTAATTAATTCTAATGCACGAAATTTGCCATTTAGGAATGTCTTCAATTCATTCCACGTAGGTAAATCCTCTGAGTTGCTTTTGTAGGCGTACTCTTCCCAGTCCTTGTGAGATTCCGGGTCCAGCTTCTGTACGACCAGAAAAATGATTATAGGATCCCAGGAGTCGGTGTTCACGTTGGAGTTTTTAAGGTTGTCTAAAATTTCAGAAGTTGTATCTAAAATTGACTTCAGTTGACTGGCTGATTGAGTGTTCGCCTTTTTTTGGTAAACTAATCTCTTCAACATTAAATTAACTATCAATCTTCTATTGCCGTAACGATTCTTCAATGTTTCCCATGCTTGTAAATAGTTACTTTCAGTTACTTGTATATGTTTAAGTAAGGTTGCTGCTTCACCGCTTATGCTAGTTTTCAAGTAATGCAATTTTTGAACGTTGCTTAGTGCTTTGTTGTCATGCACTAACGAAACATATAAATCTTTAAACGCAGGCCAGTCTTCATAGGTTCCAGAAAACGTAGGTATCGTTATACATGGCAGTCTCACCTGTGTTTGTTGGTTATCTTCGTCCGCGTTATCGATGTTCATCGCTTGCGATGATTTGGTTGTTACCTTTTCTAACATATCGCGTAATTCACCCAACAAACACAAATAAAGATCTTCATAAATAAAAAACTCTTCATGTACGAAATACGGCAACAAATTACGTTTATCTCTAGGTGTCATCCTCGCTAAGTCTTGATGCGCACCGTTGAATGTTTTCCAGTATTCTTCGAGGCACTGAATTCTAGATTGAATGTAACCTTTTGTCAAACGTTGTTTAGGACATTTTCGTAAGTTTGTTTGTGTTTTCTTCAGTAATTCTGCCGTATCTTCTAATATACCAAGTGCTTCTTCGGCCGTCTTAGACATATTTCACTGTTATTTATGTAAATCTTCAATATTATACACAAATACGATGCAAACTTGAGGAAACAACGTGTTTTTTGTTAAAATCACTGCTAATTACTTTGTTTACGCTTAACGATTCACTCGCCGGCTTCTTATCTCTGATGGAATGTTGTTTTTTCTATATTAACTTCACTAATGATCCGGCTCGATTATGACCATTATGTTGTGTATGTTAGGGTTCAATTTGGTTTGGCGAGGAGTTTGCTCAATGAAACAAGCGTCTGTCTTTGATGAGGTTTATTGGCAACTAACTAAAATATTAAAACATCATATTTAATACGGTCGGCGGCCAGCCAGTACTACTATAAAGAAACGTGGACTGTATGTTTGTTTGTACTTCTAAACCTATTGAAATAAGCTTCAACACGACCTACTTATTTAGAAACTATAAATACATAAAACCTGAACGATATGATACTTTTCTTCTGATCTGTCACTTCTCTGTCTTGTGTTGACTAAATTTATATTGAATGATGAACAATTTTAATTTAATTTAATTAGTGTACAACAACCACTAAATTGGTGACTCCGATGTGATACACCTTGAAAAGGAAATCCTAAATTTTATCAGGCCAAGAAAATCCACAGTACCGCGATGACAATATAAAGCATTCGTCTGCCGACCAACGTCCAGGCTCTGGTGGCTTTAAGGTCATTTATTTCTCTCGAGGGATTAGAAGCCCTGGCGGAAAGCGTCCAGGACATCGTGACCCCAGGCCAACAATAACAAACAATATAGTAATACAATATTATTGTTGCCAGTAATCTCGCGAATTGTGTAATGACGTTATAAGTTGATAGTAAAAGTTTTAAAGGAAAACTTTTATTTTATTATTTTTAGCGCAAATTATCGTTGTTTGGGCAATCGGCGAGCTTTCTTATTGAAACAACTTTTTAGATGATAAAAAATATAATGAAACTTTTAGTACATGACATGTTATCGTACGAACATGTTAGGAGAGTCTGCCTAAAACTAACTTACAAGCTACGCGGCCGGAGCAACGCCTACGTACACGCACACACACATAAATGGCACTACTGACACACACTATAACACCCCCCGCACTAGTTCGAAGCCCTTTCTTCTCCCAAGAAAAAGGGTTGAGTGCGGCCTCCGTCTGTTGCTTGGGCTGCTGACATTTCCTGGTTCCTCTTATGTCTTTTTATTAAATATAATATTCCAGCAACCAATCCAATAATACATAGTACCATATATATAGGTACGGTCCAATAGTGATAACTTTTATCTTGCAGGCCATCTAGGTTTAGAATTTTCTCCTTTTCAATTAAATTCTGTAATTTATTGATTTGTTCCAGTGGGACATTTTCCAATAACAACGGCTTATCTTTATTTTCAATATTGATTTTAAATACCGGAAATGACAAAAGTTTTATAGGTGTACCTTTTATCAGATTTTTGTAATTTCTTATGTGGTTTAACTTCGTAGAGACAGTGCATCCCTCAGGCACCTCAAATAAGTAGGTGCCGAGTAAAGATTGGTACTCTTCCCGATCGCACCTATACTCGATCCTTGTTTCTTTTATAAATGACAGAATATAATGAAAATCGTCCAGCTTTTGAATTATTTCTGTTCCGGCTTTAAATTGTACCAAGTTGCAGCTGCTGCATATTTCTTGTTTCAATATCAGTTGGTAAATGCAATCATTTGGCTTCGAAGTGGCTATAAGGTCGACTTCTGGGCAATAATATATTTCCTGGAACCTTTTACATTCTCCATCCATATAGTGATAATTATTACTATTCATTGCCAGATATGGTTTAGGTGGAATTAATATTGTATTGTTAAATGTTGGAGTAGAAAATAAATGATAATAAGTGAAAGTATCTAAATGCATAATAGGGAACTTCAGAACGAATACAATTACATTATCAACATAGTAAGATCCACACTCAATAATATCATAATAGTCTCTTATCTCAGTGTTCTCATGTACAAGCAATTCAGAAGGTTCATATTGGTTTCTTAGAATATTAAACATGAAGTTAATATTTTGAGAACTGATTACACTGTGATGAGTTACTGATAATTTGGAAAAACTCAAAGCATTTTCTAGTGATGTAATACAATTCAAAATATTTTGTAAATTGATTTTTAACAAATTAAACAAACTGTTAATTTTAATAAAATCTCTTAACCTAAAATTAGTCATATTAACATTAGACATGATCTCATTTAGTTTAGTATGTATTTTGAACTCATTTGATACAATAGTAGACCAGGACTTATTGAAAGTTTGCAAAATTTCTTTATTCAAGGTAATACCAGCATTATATTTATCTTTCAAACTATTCTGATTATTTTGCAAAATGTTTATGGCTTTACTATAAAATAATACGTCTTCGTGATCTAGATTACCGGTGATACCTTTTATGATGGAACCCAAACCATTGATAAGCCCACGTTTATTTCTCGGGTGTTTATACATAGTGCTGAACTTATCATTAATTGTTTCTAACATGCTAATAAGGATCTGATTAATAAGTAATGAAGTATCGATAAAATAAATTGGATCGGCCGATTTTATGTACTCTATATAAGTATCTAAATAGCCTTCTATATTTCTAATACTATCTTTAATCCTATCTAAATCGTAATAATGTATGAACGCATGTTCAGTTTTAATAAACTTAGCATTACCTAACTTAAAGGGGAGTATCCCAGGATTGTCCACTAACTTCGTGGTCACGATTTGTTCAGCCCAGATTAATATCGGAATCCTGCAACAAGACATTTTGATATCTCAGAGGCTTCCTCACGATACGTTTGTGGTGGACAATGTTCTTATCGTCTATGACTTTTAAACCTAAATTTTTCTTAACTCTACGACCTAAGTAACGAGGTTTTGTCTTATGCCTAACGGCTAGCGGGTTTTTTATATATAACGCCTTTCCTTCTTCGTAAGAAATGGGTTCTTCCCGGTCTTTATTAGCATTCTGAATAGTTTGAGTCCGGTTACAGAGTAATTTTTTGTTTATTTCATTGTATAATTGTTTGATAATTTCCTTGTGCTTAACTACATAGTTTTGAAGATAAGTAGCTTCTAAATTTATATCAAATGGGTCACGACTATTTGAATGCCCATTAATAACATCAATAGGTTTTTGTGTAATTACTGAGTGAATACTATTATTATATCCTATAACAGCATATAGCATTAGCTGGTTAGTGGATAAGGTTGATTGAGTAACGGATAACACACGGATGTGTTCTAATATAGTAGAATGGAATCTTTCGATAGCTCCATTTGACTGAGGATTGTTTACACTGATAAAATGTAACTTAATTTTATGTAGGCTTGCAAACTCTTGTACGGGTAAATTTTTAAATTCGGTTCCTTGATCTGCGGTAATGCTTATTGGTACTCCGTGGTGTGAAATAAAAATAGACAATGCATTTATCACATTTATTCCTGTTACTGACTCTAGAGGATATGCTTGAGCATATTTAGAAAATACATCGATAATTGTTAAGAATTTTTGTCGATTTACAGTAAGAGTATCAATATGCAATACCTCAAAAGGTTTTTCAGGTATGGGAACAATTACTATCTGAAAGTTTTGTTTATTTGGATTTCTCTCGTATTTACAAGTTTGACAAATGTTACAATTATTTACGAATTCTGTGACTTGTTTTTTTATATTAGGCCAATAATATTGTAATTTAATTCTTTGTTCAACTTCTTGAATTCCGCGGTGATTACTTTTACCTTCGTGGTAGTTCTTAATTATTAAGTATTGTTTATCTGGACAGGTTACATCTTCGGTTTTAGACTTACAAAAAAACAATTTATAAGCGGTATTTTGAAATACCCTTTGCAGTGTACTTGTAATCAACGGAATAAACTTAACATCTGATAGATATATGCCATATTTAATATTTGGTTTTAGGTGTTCTTTGAATAAAGTAACAATGCTTTTTTCTAAATCATTTTCATTTATTTGAGCTAATATTCTTTTTTTTTCGGGAAAGATATTAACGGTCTTAGTATTTCTGGGCGAATGATGTACGAAATCTAAAAATAGCTGATTATCAAAGGTGTTTACATTTTTATCAGAGATAGGGATTTCTAAGACAGGGTTTTCTAATTCAGTATGGATGGTGCTGTGGTCATCGATTTGAGTGTTAGGTGCTTTTTTTGACTGATTCACAAACATTGATAACGGTACGTCATCTTCATCACTGTAAGATGAAGATTCAATTTCATTATTATGTATTTCAACTCTAGATAGAGCGTCGGCATTTGTATTACTTTTTCCTTTTTGATATATGATGTTATATTCGAATTCCTCTAAGCGTAATCTCCACCTCGTTAAACGACTATTGGGTTCTTTTATATTCATCAAATACTGTAGAGGTTTGTGATCCGTGATAATGTCAAACTTTCTTCCGTATAAATACGGACGGAAATATTTGGTGGCCCACACAATAGCCAGCAGCTCTTTTTCTATGGTGCTGTATTTTGTTTCGGTATCGTTTAGAGTCCGCGATGCATACGCAATTGGTTTATCAGCTCCTATAGGCCCTTGTGATAATACGGCGCCCAGGGCAACGTTTGAGGCGTCCGTACGCAAATTAAAATCTTTTTCAAAGTTAGGATATTGAAGTATAGGGTCGTTAATAAGTAAATTTTGACAATGTTTAAAACAATTAACGTATTCAGGGGTAAGTTGAATTTTAGCTCCCTTTTTTAAACAAGATGTTAGTGGTTTAACAAAATGGGCAAAATTCGGTATGAATTTCCGATAGTAACCAACTAAACCAAGGAAGGACTTAATTTCTCTGGTATTTTGTGGTATAGGAAATTTTTGTATGACTTTAATTTTATTTGGATCCGGTTTTACGCCTTCTGCTGTTACAATATGACCTAGGAAAGGAGTTTCCTTTTTTAAAAATTCAGTTTTGTCAAGCTGTATTTTAAAATTAGATTCTCTAAGACGTTGGAAAACGGCTTCTAAATTAAGGATATGTTCTTGTAATGATGAACTGTATACTATTATGTCATCCATATAAACTGTCACATTTTTGAGCCCACGTAAAACATTATCCATGACCCGTTGAAAAGTCGATGGAGCGTTTTTTAGGCCAAAGGGCATGCGTAAAAATTCGTAATGGCCACGATAACCGTCGTCAATACTAAAAGCGGTTTTTGCGATGTCCTTGGGATGTAATTCAATCTGATGAAAGCCTGATTTTAGATCTAAAACAGTGAAATATTGACTTTTACCTAATTTATCCAAAATATCACTGATATTAGGGATTGGATACCTATCACTCACAGTTTTCTCATTTAGTTTCCTAAAATCAATCACCAAACGCCATTTTGTTTTGCCAGAGGCGTCTTGTTTTTTCGGTACAATCCAAATAGGTGAAGACCAAGGGCTATTTGAAGGTCTTATAATTTTTTGACGTAACATTTCAGTTATTTGTTTTTCTACTTCCTGCTTGTGGACATGAGGATATCTGTAGGATCGTGTAAAAATAGGAATGTCATCTTTAGTATTTATCTGATGTTTAATCTGGTTGGTGAAAGTTAAAGGACTATTTTCGGTGTAAAATATGTCATTGTAATTACGGCATAGTTTTAGTAAATTTAACTTTTCTTCCGAATTTAAATGACCAGTGCGAATCAAAGACTCAATGTCTTGTTCATTTTCATTCATCGATTCAAAATTAAATATATCAAAATTATTGTGAAGTGTCTGCGCCTTAAGTGGCGAAACTAAGCTTACGATGATATCATTCTTAGTAGGATTCACTATCTCAAGGTATGCGTAACCCGACTCCGACTGTGTTATCGTCGCGGGAATATAACAATTGCTTATATAAGTCTCGGGTATGAATATATCATCACGCTGAATATTAACGGGTACCTTTACACATTTCGTCGAATTTGACTTAACTAAAGCTTCAAAAAGATTATTAATTCCGGAATTCAGAACTTTAATAGGTATTTCCGCGTTCGGCGTAATTAACTTTTTATTGTGGAGGTCAACGTTTGCTTTCAATTTTTCCAGCATTCTATAGCCAATTAAACCATCAAACACATTATGAAATTTATAAATATAAAACTTTGAGGGGCATTTTTCATTTAATTCAGAAAAGCTTGGTATTTCTATGGAGTAGTTATTGTCGGTGGTACAATTTAAGTTTGTTACAGAAAATGGTTCATAAATTAAAGGTGTATTTTGAAAATGTTTTTCAATTACCTCTGGAGACAAAAAGGACTGATTGGCACCAGTATCGATTAATAACTTAAGGGGTGGCTCATTAATTTCGATAAAAGGCAATTGTCTTTTAGTATGAATATTTATTTCCGTTAAGTTTCGGGGTTGGCACTCGAACCTTGATGAAAATTTGGATCGTTCTGTGTAGGCCAATATTGTGTATTGTCATAATCGAGTTCATTTAATTCATTATTATTCTCATGGGAATAACTTACATACGGATCATTCTTATCAGTACCAGGTACGTCGCCACTGTCCTCAGTGTGGGAGTTGTTTGGGTTAGTCTCGAGCATGTGCAATTCTTCGAACTGATTGCACATTGCTGCCTCGGGATACTGTGTACTATGATAATTGGGTACTGATGGTCTTAATGGAATATTTGCAGAATTATAGGATATTCCACTCATGGGTACAGGTTTAGATTGGGTATTCTGTTTGTTGTTAGTATTAGAGTTATTAAAGTTTTGTTGCAACGCTCGCTATGGGTTCTGTGGTCTATTCCAGGAATTATTGTTAAATTTTGGCCCATTAAAATAAGGTTTCGATGCGGCAAAATTATTATTATTATACTTGTTAAAATAAGGTGTAAACGGTTTGAAAGGTTGCGAGTTGTTGAACTTGAAATTTTGACGAGGTTGTAAGGGTTGGTTTAAATTTGGAAAAGGCAAATTCCTAGAATTATTATTATTATTATTCTGGAAAGGTTTGTTGTTATTAACTGTTGAAAAATTGTTGCTTTTCTGTACATACCTAATATTTTCTTCGTCTTTAATATAATTAAGAGCTGTGGGCAAATCTACAGGGCGCATGGCTCTTATAGTTGTGCCAAAAGGTTCTTTTAGTCCTGCTAGAAAAGTTTTGAGGGTTTGAGCTTGGAAAAAGCTCCTTTTGCAATTCTTTACATCCTCAACTGTTTCGTGAAGATTTACGTAATTAATAATAGTGTTTAAAATGTTCATGCAGCGGTTGTAATATTCCTGAGCAGATTCATTTTCCTGCTTCATATTAACTAAATCTCGGTTCAACGAATTTTCATCTCTTTGGTCCCCAAAATTTTTTAGTAATACGGTTTTGATATGGTCCCATGATGAAACACCGTTAATATTAACTATTTCCTCGGCTTTGCCTTCCAATTTGTTTAAAATATTGTGTAAAATAATGGAATTGTTAAAGCAATCTGGAGTAGTTCTATCATAAAATTGTGTTAATATAGTTTCGGATGTTTCTATAAATCTGTGTAACTGATTCGGGTTCCCATCTTATTTAGGGATAATCATTAAAGCGATTTTAATGGAAGATAACTTTTGCGAATCCATTTTGCAAAATATATTATTCACCTTGCGATATTTTATAAACAACGACAACACACACAAATACAGTATAAAAAAAATAAGTTATATCAAAATTAATTATTGAGATCTCTCCTTTTCAAATCAAAAATACTTAAACAGAACAAGAATTATTACTTTTTTTTTTTTTCTGAAGTTCTCCAAAAATATAATAATATTAAATCCACCAACAATCAAAAGAATCTGGACTTACGATGTGATGAAGGCCCAGGTCCACAACTTCATGATCGAAGCCACTTTCGTTCTTCTCGCCGAAAACCACAATAGGAACACGGTTTCAAATGTTGAGAAAAGCCTTGTTTTTGATTTTTGAAAAACGCGGTTTTTCTTTAACTTTATCCGTTGCGACTGCGCCAATTATCGTTGTTTGGGCAATCGGCGAGCTTTCTTATTGAAACAACTTTTTAGATGATAAAAAATATAATGAAACTTTTAGTACATGACATGTTATCGTACGAACATGTTAGGAGAGTCTGCCTAAAACTAACTTACAAGCTACGCGGCCGGAGCAACGCCTACGTACACGCACACACACATAAATGGCACTACTGACACACACTATAACACGCATTTAAATAAAAGGTAATACGAAAGTAATAAAAGAAAAAGTTATTTGTAAAGATATTATATTGTTGGCGAGTGTTGACTGTTGAGCGGCGTCGAATAGCAGTATGTGTGCATGGTGTAACTTCGTTTTTGTTCGGAACGGTTCGGAACGCTGTGTGTGTGCGTACGAACTAGACGTGCGTGAAGACTAGCGTCTAACTGCAACTATCTCTGTCGGGCACGATGCCAGGTGAGACAGCGTGCTTTTTGGCAACGCCCACCAATGAGTTCGAGCCCGTGACTTGTGTCACCTTAATGGCGTACAGTCTACACAGTAAACTAAAAAATATGCTAATTAAAATGTGGGGAGGGCTTGTATTTATGCTTTTGCGGTTGCACAACGATATGCTTTGCTTGCGCTTTGCTTGGTAGTATAGATGCAGGCCTACCTTACTGCCTCCCTCAGAGGCGGTAAGGTGGCGGGGTCTTGAGGGGGAGCGCTACAGTCGTGTAGATCCTCAAGGCAAGTCTGGTGTGTTCTCCTTCACGTGGTTGCCGCCCTGCTTTTGGTCTATTTCCCTAAGAAATAGTCGCAACGAAAATCACCAGGCGCATTTTAACCTAACCACGACCCTACGTGACCGAGTGGGCGTGGGCTCGGTCGCCACTAAACCCAGCTGGCGTCGAGTAGGTAAATTTGGTCACCTGCGCTAGGACCTGCGCAGTTGAGCGCCGTAAGCGGGGATGAAGGAGTCCTGGAGGGTTGAGCCGATCGGCGCTGGTGGTAATGCGTCCGTGAGGCAACACGCCCTCTTTGGTCTGGATTTCAAGCGAAACGGTGGCCCTACCCAATAGCCAAGGGTAGGGAAATGGCCACAGTGTCCCGTTAGAGGGCCACGGCGAGGGGTGGGAGGTCCGCGGAGGTCGTCTTCGGATGGCCGAAGCGGTTGGTGAAGGTCATGCTGAAGGTGTAAGTGAAGGTTTGATTAGTCATCAACCCGATCAAGCGCCCGATGTCGCACTGTAAACCAGCCTCACGCCCCTATATCTCAAAGGTAATCCTAACTGTTGAGCTAGTTTAAAGCGAGACGTTCCCAAGTGCGGGCTCCATGGAGGGTGGGAAGCCGGAGAGATGAATTCTTTACACTTTACTATGGATACTAAAAGACCATACGACACCACACACACACACACACCACAAACACACACAACAACCACACAAACTCACAAACTCCACACACATTCACACGCACATACTGCACAAACACACACCGGAGAGGAGGCAAAAGCCAAGGATTCTCCCAAGACGGGTGCTTGCAGCACCTCTCTAGCCCCCGGATGCTGCGCTACTAACGTAGCGAGCTCCAGTGCGGGTACAGGTCCGGCAGTGGCGAGAACCGCTGCCAGGACCAAAACCAGGTCCCGTAATAAACGGCTCCTCCCTCTTTTTCAGGCGTGGAGCCCGCCACGACGGTTAATTCCTCTGGCCGGGCTCCCCTCATACATCTTCCTCCGCCTACTGCTCCCCCCTCGGTGACCGTCACTGGCCAACGCGCGGAGACCAGCACCACAGGTGACGCGTTCGCGCTCGCCTGGCAGGTGCAGAGGAGCTGGCGTAAAGGCAGGAAGGAGGATTCCGGCAAACAACGCCACTGCGCTGAATCTTCAGTGCAGGCTGCCCCGGCCCCTTCGACGGGTAAACCGAAAAGGAAGAACAGGCCGTCCATGAGGCAGCGGCAGACACAGAGGACGACCCTCAACCTACACAGGCTAATGCCACGGGCCGGGTTAAACCGACCCATGGCAATGTCAACTTCTCCGCAGGCAAGCGGTCGCAGGCCGAGGCCGGCACCAGCCGACCGGGACCCAGCCAACCAGCAGCCAGCGGCGCGAGTGGACCAGCCACGACGACGACACCGCAACCCGTTCGGATGGATCAGGCCGCGGCCAAGCGAGCCCTCAACGAGACGTTAACACCTCGAGGAGAGCGCAAGCGGCCGCGTCTTGATAAATCCAAACGGGACGCAAAGCGTAGCTACGCCCAAGCTGTGAGCTCCGACCTTGATGTCGCAGTTACCTGCGGCCGTACGGGGCACATCAGCAAGGAGGTGTCACACCAGGTTCTCGCGGCTATCCAGAAAAAGATACTCGTCGAGGCCTCTTCTCCCAGACAGGACTCACCTGCACCGACCTTCAAAGCGAGGCCGGTGTTCAGCAGCGGGGTCCTCAGACTGTGGTGCGGGAACGACCACACCTTAGCATGGCTAAGGAAACTGATCTCTGAGTTGCCTCCCCCCACTAGCACCTCGCTAGTGGTCAGGAGGCAGGCGGACCTCATGCGCCGGGTAAGATGCGGCATCTTCATTCCTGATGAGCAGGGGATCTTCGAGGAGCCGTCCGACATCGGGCGTGCTCTGTGCTACCAGAACTGTTGGGTTGGCATCAAGGAGTGGGTGTTGCTGGGCGCCAACAAACAGGCCGAAGCGTGGTACTTGATGGTCGGGTTCCCTGAGGACCAAATTCCGACCCTGATGGAAGCCGAACGCCGTCTCTCATTTGGTGTAGGGACGGTGTACATTAAGTTCCAGGGTCCGAACGGCTAATTTGTCGACGTCCCTCAGGGATATCCGGCCGCCGAAGCCAGCGCTGGGACACAGGTGGAGGAGGCAACTCTCCCCCCAACAAACACCGCGACAACACCCGCGGTTGAGCCTACAGTAGCAGCGCCAGCCGCCCCTACTGTCGCTAGCGTGGGCGCCGTCCTCTCGGGGGACGGCTTCGACGCGGGCGACCTGTTTGCCGGGCTGCGGCTGGCAGGTGACTAGGAAGGAACGTCCAGCGATGGCGTCCCCTTCGTCGACCTGTAAGGTCCTGCAGGCCAACCTCCACCACAGTCAGACCGCGACGGCTCAGCTGCGGAAGTGGCTGGAGGCACAACATACGGCCATTGCCTTGATCCAAGAGCCATGGATTAGGGCGGGCCAAATACAAGGACTCTCCAATCTTGGTGGTAAGCTCTTAGTTAGTACAGATCATGATAAACCCAGATCGTGCATCTATGTGACACGTAACATAAAAACACAGCCACTAACAGATTTCTGTTGCAGGGATGTCTCTGCAGCTAGGCTACTGATACAGCGGGGGGAAACAGTAACAACTGTGGTGTTCGCCTCCGCATACATGCCCGAGGCAGGAGAGCCGCCGCCGCATGACCTCGCCCGCCTCGTGACTTACTGCGAGAGCACTGGGCTGGAGGTTGTCATAGGCGCCGATGCGAACGCTCATCACCCTCTGTGGGGCATGGACACACAAAATGCAAGGGGTAAGGCGCTAGTAGATTACTTATTTACAAATAACCTAACCCTACTAAATACAGGCTCCGAACCAACCTTCGTAAACAGACGTAGCCAAACAATCATAGACCTCACTCTGGCATCGGAGGGTGCAGCGGCCATCACCATCGGCTGGCAGGTCTCCAAGGAGGCCTCCTGCTCGGACCACAGGTGGATCCGCTTCGATATTCAGGTCTGTGTAACACCAACACTGCCACGGCGAAACCCGCGAAACACTGACCGTGCTGCTTATACACGCATCCTCGAAACCTAACTTGAGTCAACAAACTACGGAATGACCTACGAGGACACGCAGCAGATCGACGAGCGTGTAAGTCATCTCACGAAATCAATGCTAGACAGCTACCATTCATCCTGCCCGTAGACCACTCCGCCCACAACGCCAGGGAAACAGCCGTGGTGGGGAGCGGAACTGGAACGTAAGCGCGGGAAGGTAAGGTCAGCCTTAAACAGAGCCATGAACACCTGTGCTGATGAGGATTGGGACACGTACTACGCGGCCAAAAACTCCTATAAAAAATGCATCAGATTCAGGAGCTCCACTGGATGGCGCAAATACTGTGGCAACATCGAATCCTGCCAACAAGCAAACAGGGTAAGGAAAATATTGGCACAGCAGAACCCGACTGGGCCTACTGTCCTCCGTAAACCCGACAACACACTTACCACCTCACCAGAAGAGGCGACGCGCGTCCTTATTGAAACTCACTTCCCAGGCTGCGCTTTCACACAGGCTATCGACTGGACAGAGAATACAAACACCGTCAGAAAACGACTGGCGCTATGCACACAAAGTCATCACGCTGGAAAAACTCCAGTGGGCGATCCGGTGCTTCCATCCTTTCAAGGCGGCCGGTCCGGACGGGGTCTTTCCTGCCTTACTGCAATGGGGTGGGACCTCTGTTGCCAACAGACTGGTACCCATAATGAGAGCGTGCCTGGCCTTCAGATACGTTCCAAAAGGATGGAGGGAAGTGAAAGTCATATTCATTCCTAAGCCAGGTAAGAGTGATTATACCAACGCCAAACACCACCGACCAATCAGCCTGACCTCCTTTCTCCTTAAAACTTTGGAGAGAATTTGCGAGAGAGAGCTGAGGGACGGCGTTTTGAAATCTATCCCACTCCACACTAACCAACACGCATACAGCTCGGGCAAGTCCACTGAATCCACCCTCCATCTAGTGGTCGGTCGGATAGAAGAGGAGATTCACCAGAAGGGCATCTGCCTGGGCACCTTCATAGACATCGAAGGAGCCTTCGATAAAACTAACTTCTCCAGCATCAACACCGCGCTCTCCCGTCACGGAGTAGAACAGGTACTGACGGACTGGATCACCAATATGTTAAGCAAACGAGTGGTTCGACTTGAAGGGGAACAGCAGATTGCTTTGATAGCCAGAGGCTGCCCCCAAGGTGGAGTACTATCCCCGCTCCTCTGGAATCTGGTGATAAATGATCTCATCACAAAACTCAACGCGAACCATTTCTACACAATAGGGTATGCCGACGACCTAGCTATCCTCATTTCAGGGAAAGTGACGGGGACAATCTGCAACCTCACTCAACAAGCACTACGCATCGTTGAGCGGTGGTGCAGAGAGTTCGATCTCTCAGTGAACCCCACGAAAACTGAACTAGTCATGTTTACCCAAAAACGAACACTAGGCCCTTATCGCCTACCCAAACTTTTCGATACAGAACTCCAGTTAGCCGACGAGGTCAAATATCTGGGAGTCATCCTGGACAGTAAGTTAAATTGGAGTAGTCACTTAGATAATAAAATTAACAGGGCCTGCATCACCTTTTGGCAATGCAGGAGGATGATAGGTAAGAAGTGGGGCCTATCCCCTAAAATTATACTTTGGTTATACTGCGCAGTAATCCGACCTATGATCACTTACGGGGCAGTGGTCTGGTGGCCCCGCACCAAACTAACTACAGCCTCCATCAAACTGCAACGCATGCACAGGCTAGCCTGCATGGCGATCACAGGCTGCATGAGGACTACCCCGACCGCAGCTCTCAAAGCCATGCTGGAGCTCCCACCGCTTCATCTGTTCATACAGCAGGAAGCGACGATGACGGCTGTACGCCTTAATACACTTCAACTCTAGGGCAAGAAAGAAACAGCACACCGCGGTACTGGAGGGATTCCACAACGAGTTCCCCCTGGCGAAAGCAATAAACGATCGGATACCAAAACTATTCGTATTCGATAAGAAGTACAAAATCCAGCTCCACGAGGATCACCGCTGCGAGGGATTAAACCCCGCGGAACTACGGATCTTCACGGATGGATCTAAAACAGGTACTAGCACAGGTGCTGGAGTCTTCTCGGAGGATCTCAACATCCACATAGCCAAACCTCTGGGGGCCCACAACACGGTATTTCAGGCAGAATGCATGGGCATTTCCCTGGCGGCATCTGCTATCTTGGCCAGGAAGGTTGTGGACCACTCAATTTGTATACTCTCAGACAGCATGGCTGTACTGCTAGCACTAAACAACCACACAGTCAACTCTGGGTTAATACACAAGTGTCATCAACGCCTGAACCAGGTTGGTAATCTCAATAATATAACCATTCAGTGGATTATGGGACACAGCGATTCCCGTGGCAATGATGCGGCGGACGAACTCGCTAGAAGGGGATCGAGCATGGCAGCGGTGGGACCCGAACCTATCGTACCACTCCCTTTCGGATGGTAAGGAACCGAACTAGTGTACAACACCACAAGCTATGGCTAGACCATGGCGAGTGCAGGCAGGCCAAGGAAGCACTTCCTACTATCGACGGCCGCCTTACCAAACGCGTGCTTCGGTTGACCAAATCGCAGCTGCGCACAGTTACAGCCACCATTACTGGACACGGCTCTTTTAATAAACACCTCTTTGTCATAGGAGTCACGGACAGCCCCCTGTGCCGTGCGTGCATGGAGGAAGACGAGACAGCAGCCCACGTGCTTCTGCACTGCCCAGTGGTTGCAACATACAGGGCAAAGTACTTCGGTAACCCAGGTACTCTCCGCGAGATTGTCAGCAACACCAAGGCGCTGCTGGCCTTTCTCTGGAGTTGCGGACACCAGCCCGCTATACAATACAATACAATACAATGCTTATTAAAAAATAAAGTATTGTTTTCATCAGCTTTGACGGTCAAATTGTGAAAATGTCATAATTATATGATATGATATGATATTCGTAAATTTCTTTACCAGTATCCCACTTAAAACTACAGAAACCTTAAATTCATCTCCCTTGCTCTCTATTGATTTATTGAAAGCGAACGTTCCAGCCTGTTCAAAGGAATTTAAATTTCAGCATATAAACCCCATAACAATCATAAAAGCTTTTAAGCAAATCAAGATTAAATTAACCGAAGATCTATGGGGTATGTCTATCAAAGCTTGTACCTCAATTACTGAGACTGTAGCACCGTATTTAGCCTTGATATTTAATTTGTGCGTGGATCAAGGGGTCTTCCCGGATCTAATGAAATTCAGTAAAGTAATACCCCTTTTTAAATCCGGGGACAGTAAAGATACCAATAACTATAGGCCCGTATCCGTGTTGCCGGTTTTCAGCAAGGTGTTTGAAAAGATAATGCTCAATCAAATGCTTTACCATTTTAACACCAATAAAATCTTACACGAGCAACAGTACGGTTTCACCAAAGGACGTTGTACGACTGACGCCGGTGTCACTTTATTAAAACACATATTTACTGCGTGGGAAGAGGCACAAGATGCCATAGGAATCTTCTGTGACCTTTCGAAGGCATTTGATTGCGTAAATCACGAAACCCTGATCTTGAAACTTGAGCATTACGGTTTAGGTAAACTTGCGCTCAGTTTAGCAAAATCGTATTTGAATGATAGACAGCAGCATGTACAAGTAAATGGCGTAAATTCAATGGGTTTAAAAGTAAAAATGGGTGTACCACAAGGTTCGATATTGGGTCCCTTCCTCTTTTTAGTGTACATAAATGACCTACCCAATTTATTTGACAACTACCCGCAATTGGTGTTGTTTGCAGACGATACTTCTTTAATATTTAGGATAAACAGACGTGCCACAAATCTGGACGACGTAAATAACGCCCTACTGCAGGTTCATAATTGGTTTACCGCTAATAATTTAGTTCTAAATGGGAAAAAAACAAAGTGCATTCGATTTGCTTTACCAAATGTCAAAAGTCGTGATTGTGACGTAGTATTGAATCAAGAGAAACTAGAATTTGTCGATAAAACGGTTTTCTTGGGAATCACGCTCGACTCAAGGCTACAATGGGGTCCTCATTTAACATCTCTTGCAGGACGGCTGAGCTCAGCAGCGTATGCTGTTAGGAAAATCCGTCAATTTACTGATGTTGATACGGCGAGGCTAGTCTATTTTAGTTATTTTCATAGTATTATGTCATACGGTATTTTACTATGGGGACGCGCTGCAGACATCGAGTCTATATTTATTCTGCAGAAAAGGGCTATCAGTGCCATTTATGAATTACGTAGACGCGATTCTCTAAGAGAACTGTTTAAGGAAATTAATATCATGACAGTACCTTGTCAATACATCTATGAAAATATCATGTACGTTAGGAAAAATCTGCATTTATTCAGTAAAAGAGGTGACAGACACCACTATACTACTAGAAATAGGGACCAACTAGTTCAGCCAGGTTTCAGGCTTGCTAAAGTAGATTCATCTTTCATGGGGTACTGTTTAAAATGTTACAATAAAATACCTCCCCACATTCTACAACTGAATGAGACGAAATTTAAATCTTGTATAAAACGCACACTATGTAGGCAAGCATATTATAAGTTGGTGGATTACATTGATGATAAAAATGCTTGGCTCAATGCTGGTTCTGCTCCACAACCATAGGGGAAAACTAATTGGGCAAATTATTGTTCTAGCTGCAGAAGATTGTAAAAGTATCTTTGCTTTGTATAGATTCCATCTCATAATATTGTATAATTGCATAGCACATGTGAGTACCATGTATTGTTAAGCTACCATTTGCATTTAGTTATCTTTCATTGACTTGAATATGCCTTGGTGGCTGAGAGAAAGTCATGCTCACTCAAATGTCTCGCTGATGGTGGCGGGTGTGTCGGGTCATTTAGTTCCCTTCAATATGGTTGAGTTGAATGGCGCCGATACACGCGTCTTGTTCGTGATCGGGCGCTGTCAGTTGGGACTGGTCATCTCTTAGCTGCCACGGTTCATTTTAATTACTTTATTTTTAATTTTTTGATTTAATGTTTTACTCTGGACGCTCATAATGTGCACGTCTTCCTACATCGTTCTCACATATATCTATAATCTCAACATGAATGATGTAACCAAGATTTTGTAACAATATTTTGATTTAAAAGAGTGTCCATGGAGTTTCTTGCCCATTCTTCTCCATAGAGATCTACGCTAGGGAATGGGCAACTACAGTACTTTCTCAAGTTATTATGTCTTGTGTCTGGGACTGTAGCTTTGTTTTGTTTTTTTGTATTTTTGACTTTCAAAAGTGCCATAATGGTCTAATTGAAATAAATGCTTTGAGTTTGAGTTTTTGAGTTATTCATGATATGTTATTAAGTGATCATTGCAGAACATCGCCTTCGCAAGTTTCAGTTTCTTTGACCCTTTGATTGTGGAGGAATTCCAATTGTGGAAACCAGGCTCCAAAACTCAGACGTACACTATCTATCAAAGAAAACTCACTCGCTTAACAGGGAGAAAAGCTCTCGCACACTCGCTCATAGCCTAGCGACAAAACTATCCTAACTACACATTTGCATGCAGCTCCACTCCTCCTTCACTAACTGTCGGCGGTGCGCTGGGACAAGTGGCTATAAGACGCGATAGCTTTAAAGCATTGTTACCTCCATGGACAGAGGCTCGTAGTTGAGCTCCCCGCCGAGCGGCGGCGACACTAATCGCGCCCACTCCCAGCGCACGCCGCGCCCCGCCGGTGACGTCACGCTGTAGCACGCGCGCCGCACGTGGCACTCCACACTGCCACCCTCTGGCAAAATAAAACAAAACACAACATGGGTCATCATGAAAGTAATCTAATCTAATATCTTGATGATACACAAAACAAGTATAACTGAACTACAGCATACCTGGAGTGTCCAAACACTGTGTCAGTGTCCTGAGGTTCACATAATGTCCTCTCAGAGCCGGGTCAGCATCTGCAAGCACTACTCTCGTCAGCTTCTTAGCATGCGCTCGCTCCAGTGTCCGTGTGACACCCGGAGTGTGCGGCAGCCACTGGCCATTGCACTGCCACTCCCACACCACCACACAGTGAACTGAAGACATCGCGGATTATGACATTTGAACTGAAAGAAAATGTTTTGTCTGTCATTTAGAAGTACTAAGTACTTACTAATAAAATTGTTTTGTGGTACAATTTAGCAACAAAATTCGTAATACACTATAATTCATAACTTTGCCTCAAAGTAAGAATAACATATATTATTAATACTTTAAGTTTTTATCTACACTCTCACAGGTAAGAATATAAAAATCACTGCCTGCTCTAGACTGCTTCTCTTGTATAATCCTGTTATTGCTAGTTTTACATCAATTATGTACCACCCACTTCTGTAATAAGTAAAATAACACAAGATTCCACATTATGTAAACATTGAACATTCTCGATGACACATTATAATGTTCCTTCTACATCAGCGTATAATAAATGTGTTTGCTTTCAAATTTTCAATAGTATTTATCACAATGTTTACACACTGTGTTGCACTTAATAGTCAAAAAACTCAATCCTGCCTGTTAGTTTTCCACGTCAATAGTGAAAGAGTGCTCACCTATTTTCATAAAATAATCCCTATGACACCGACTGCCGCTTGATATTTGAGTGCAAGATTACAATACATTTTCGTACAGAATAACTATCAACAACGACCACTTGCTATGCTACTGGTCATAACGTTCCAGCCATTTGAGTAAATAACTCCTATGATAAAGTAAAACCTGCCGTTCTTTTCACGCACATATTCTTGAAATCCTGACACTAACGTGAACTTTATTTCGTAAGAGCTAATAAAAATTATTTTTTTGCGAATGCGAAAGAAATCAATCAACAAACCTTCAACAAAGTTTTACTTACTATTATAAAGTTGATTGAATTCTGTGTTGCCAACTCAACTACTTCAAAATCTGCTAGATTGGTGTAAAAATATGCTAACCTTCTCTAAAAAATGCCGACATTAATAAGTGTCAGTATTTATTAAGAAATTAAATCAGGGGAATAGAATATCAATGCCTTGATATTCATCAACATTAGCAGATGTGGAAAGCTGAGAGCTAGACTCGTAACTCTCTTTGGTTCCGATACCGATGCAAACGGAACGGTGTTGTCTGGAACAGTGTAAGAATAACAGCACTTTCCTGCTTTTTTTAGGCCGAATCTGTAATCTGACGTACAAAATAACATTCAGGGTTGTCGCTGCCAAACCACCGCGCGGAGTCAAGTATCGATTTCATTTTTTATTTCAAGAAAGATTGTGATTATCCCTTTCATGTTTTATAAAATATGTTAAAAAAACATGCAATATGCTAAAAGCTAAAAGAATATGCTAAACAAGAAAAACATGCCCAATTTAGCAAAAAATTTGCTAAATTGGCAACAGTGATGAATTTGATTGACAGCTAAGTTGCGTCCAAAACAAGTTATTCTCTAACTAAGCAACACCAAAAATAACTAGTTAACCATCGTACCGACCACTTAACACGCTTAGTGATGCATTTGTAGCAAAAAAGAAGTGTTTCTATCATTTAAAAATTTAAAACATTATACCAATAATTTAGATTTTAGTCAGATAAATACGTGATTCCTTAATTTTTTCAAGATTCAAAATTGTTTCGGAGTTGAGTTTTGGAACGCAAGTGTTGAAGAGTGTGGTCACAGATTATGAAAACTTCAATGTTACTAGGAAAGGAAAGAAAGTAAATTTTGTTTGCCTAAAATTGTTTGCAATAAAATTCGTGCGTGCAGCGAATCTGTGTTCTAACTACCATGTCGTATGCAGCATGCAGCATGTGGCTGGGGGCCTAGATTCTTTTCAGTTTCAATTTATTGTTGATGGTCTTATTGGAAAGGAAATTTAATCTAGTTTATTTTGATATAAAAAAAAAACAGTAGTTTTTCATCAAATTAATATTTTAAGCGAAATATCCTTTTTTTCCACTGTTTTTCAAGTTCTATATTATTTTTTGAGTATCAAATTATGATTATATTACTTGATTTTTATTTAAAATGACTTTGACCTTGAAAAAGTATTCTGCACCTTATGAGTTTGGAGGGTTGTATTGATGATTTTGAACTACATTTCGTCTTACAGTTGCGAGCAAAATTTTAATCAACTTATAACGTAGCACTGGCCTGCAAATTGCAAAAAACGTAAGAAAATTAGAATTTCGCAGGCTACCCTGGAGTATCCACCTTAAGGCTGATGCACCAGGGTAGCTCGCGAAATTCAAAATTTCTTACGTTTTTTGCAATTTGCAGGCCAGTACTAGGGTTAATGTTGATTACAATATTATTTAAATGACTTTTTCTGCTTTTTTTGTTTCCTACCCCTTTATGAACTTGGAGGGTTGTATTGATGATTTTGATGATTATAATTCTGTAACTACATACGTCTTGCAGCCGCAAATAATATTGTAATCAACATTTACCCTAGTACTGGCCTGCAAATTGCAAAAAAACGTAAGAAAATTTAAATTTCGCGGGCTACCCTGGAGCATCCACCTTATAGAGTATTAAAAATAATGCTCGGTGCCTCTGTGCTCTGTGCTTTTGCTAGTTTTTGTTGCTGTATTCACTTTTATGACCGTACACTTTAACAAACTTTTCTGTGCAAGTGGAAAAACGCAGAACTAAAATAAATGTACCAAGTTTGACATATCGATGCTAATTTTCTTGACTAGCAGCGCCACTGTGAACTGCATAGTGCATACATAAAGTGGTCATTCTATTAATGCTTGTTTATTTATTGATTAAAATGATGGTGTGTGACTGACGTTGATTGATTAATTGCGTTAGATTTTTCGTAATTTTGCTTATTAGATAAAAAAAGTGCTCCAAGAAAACTATTTCAACAAGTCAGCAAAATGTCTTACAACAACAAACAATGTGAGTTATAAATATCAATTGAAATAATTCCTAGCCAACTACAACTCGTGTATGTTTATTCTACAGGGGCACATGCAATGGTTTTATAGATAAGTATGCGATTCTGTAAAACGTTATTTCAGCACGAAATGCCATATCTCGAAAACCTGAAGGGGCACACATTTTATTTTTGGGGCACTTTTTGGCACTACCTAATCTAAGCTCTCTGGCCATGCACAATGCCAATTCTCTAGGTGGCACATTTACAGGACTAATTACATGTTCCACTCATATAACTCTAGGAGACACTTTCCAGCTAGGGTAACATACACCATTCTTCGTGGATATTATTAATTTCCAATAAACACCATTTAAAATTTATTTATTTTAGGCTTTATATGACTTGACAAAAGCCTTTATTATAATATGTTAGTTTATCATTGATTTAATACTATACATCATCATGTACACACAATCTTTGCGAAGTTTAGAAGCAGAACACAGTCACAAGTCACAACTAAAGCTTTTAATTTTATTTTAAAAGCTACAGTAAGACTAGCCCTGCAGTTTCAAATGCCGGTGATGATCTTTCATCATCCTCCATACCATAATACTGATAGAAATTGTTCATATCTAGTAATTAGAGTGTTCAAACAAACAAAGAAACTCTCAGCTTTATTATATTGTTACGTCGTACCCGTACTTACCTACAGTTACGGTAGTAGGTACCTAATAGTAGGTAGGTAGGTAATAGTAGGTAGGTAGGTAATACGAGTCCCGAATGATGTAGGTACAAATTCGCAAACTACCTACAAAAGAACATCATTGTAATTTCGACCGTATGCCGAGGGCATAAAGTACCTACTTCTTTCCTCTGTACAAGTTGTGGAATTGTCTAGAAGATTCTAGGAAGTCGTGGATATTTCTCGAACGTTCGATCGCCATATAAATAGTCGACGTGTTTGCGGGAGCAGGCAGTCTTATTTTGGCTACAGTATGAAGCGAATCGAAGTGAACTAGTAATTGCGATATCTAAGTGAATAGTGATCAGTAGTGTACTTGTGATTAAGTTTTAAGTGTTTTGTGATTAATAAAGTTATAAATTGTTTCTTCGGTAGTAATTAATTTATCCCATACCCAGCTCGTAACAATTTGGTGTCAGAAGTGAGGGATAAATTATGCCAATTCTACCTAAAGACGACACGGACGGTATCCGTACCAGGAGTCAGCTACAGCAGGACATGGACCAAAGGCGGTTTGGAGATTCTCCGACACAGACACCGGGTGGTGTCCAGCCTACGTCAGTGCCAGTCGCTGGCCCATCCGGAGTTTCTCCAGCATCAGTGGCGCCAGACTTGTCAGCTTTAATGGCGCTGCTGCAGGAGCGGGCTCGCTGTCAAGAGGAGCAGGCTCGCCGTCAAGAGAACCAAGCTCGCCAGTTACAGGAGCAGTTGCAACGAGATAAGGAGGAGCAGGCTCGCCGTCAAGAGGACCAGGCTCGCCAGTTACAGGAGCAGTTGCAACGAGATAAGGAGGAGCAGGCTCGCCGTCAAGAGGACCTGGCTCGCCAGTTACAGGAGCAGTTGCAACGAGATAAGGAGGAGCAGGCTCGCCGTCAAGAGGAGCAGGCTCGCCGGTTGGAAGAGCAGTTGCAGCAAGATAAAGAGGAGCAGGCCCGCCGCCAGGATGAACAGATGCTCCTCATAAAGGATCTTCATGCAACTTTTGGCAAAGATCTGAAAGTGATGAAGGATCAGGTTCACCAGCACGAGAACCGTATCTCAGAGGCCGAAGTTCAGATCGCTGGGGTGAAAAAGGCTTTGGGAGAACTGAAGACTGGAGACGTGACTGTGGCTTCAGTAGTTGCTGCACCTTCAGCGCGGGGCTTTAAGGTGCCTCCATTCGATGGAACATCTTCGTGGTCGGCTTATAAAATTCAATTTGAGGCCGTTATGAAGGTGAATGGATGGACAAAACCGCAAGCCATGACCGCGCTCACCTTGGGCCTTCGAGACCAGGCCTTAAACATTCTTGAGGCGCTCGGCAAGGATGTAACCTACGAGCAGCTGCTGGAGGCGTTAGAGTCCAGATACGGCGACGCGCACCTGGAGCACGTATTTCGTGCCAAGTTGAAGGATCGTGTTCAACGTAGTGCCGAGAACCTGCAGCAGTGGGCTCTGGAAGTTGAAAAGCTGGTTCGAAAAGCATACCAGTCTGCCCCTGCACTCATCACTGGAAATCTGGTACAGGCGTTTGTCGACGGGATACGCGACTTGGAAGTTAGAGCCGCCGTGAGACTTGGGCATCATGAGACACTGAAAAGGGCGTTGGCCCATGCCTTGGAAGTAGAGGCAGCGAGGCAAGACCATCGAACACACTGCGTCAGGGAGGTTGTGGCATCACCTGTACGCGACCGTGCGCAAAGGTACAGCCCTAGGTGCTACACTGGTAGAGAAAGGGATCATCTTCGGTCAAGCTCTCCAAAGCAAGTTGTGGCATCACCTGTACGCCAGCTTTCGCAAGGGTACAGCCCTAAGTGTTACAATTGTGGAGATAGGGGTCACCTCCGGTCAAACTGTAAAAAACGAAGCACACCGAGAGAAAACCAATCCCCGCAGAGAAAAGCGGCTGGAATGACTGCCCAGCTAAAGTGGAGAAACCACAGCAAAACAGATGAACTGTCAAGAAGACCTTCGCTTGAAGCTTGGAAGCATAGTTCCAGACAGGAGTCTAAGGAAGTGGTGCCCGTAAGGATTCTAAGAACGGATCTCAGCGATGAATGGAAAGAAACCCTACAGCAGGCTCAGCAAAATGACTCGGACATCAAACCGATCTTCGAGTGTATCAAAGCTGCTGCTCCTAAACCCAAGTGGAGTGATGTGGCTGCAATGAGTTCCATCACGAAGAGTTATTGGGCGCAATGGAACAGCTTGGTGATCCAGGATGGAGTCTTGTGCCGTAAATGGGAAAACGCTCGAGGGGACAGCTGTCATCTACAAATGGTTGTCCCTAAAGCTAAGGTACCGGATGTTTTACGGCTCTACCATGATGGATGTTCAGGAGGACATATGGGGGTAAAAAGGACTCTACTAAGAATTCGAGAACGATTTTACTGGATCCACTGTCGAGATGATGTGGAGGACTGGTGTCGCAAATGTACCAGTTGTGCGGCCGTAAAAGGACCCCACACACGCAGTAGAGGTGCATTAAAAGTGTACAACGTTGGAGCCCCTTGGGAACGGATAGCACTAGATGTTGCGGGACCATTTCCAGAAAGTGAGAGCGGAAACAAGTACTTCCTGGTGGTAATGGATTACTTCACAAAGTGGCCAGAAGTCTTCGCTATTCCTAACCAAGAAGCTACAACTGTCGCAGATAAATTAGTTCAGGAAGTCTTCTGTCGTTTTGGAGTACCCTTAGAAATACACAGCGATCAAGGAAGGAATTTTGAATCGCAAGTATTTCAGGAGACTTGTCGATTAATGGGTACCCACAAAACCAGAACCACCTCCTACCACCCACAATCTGATGGAATGGTGGAACGATTCAACCAAACGTTGGAAAGATATCTGGCAAAAGTCGTGGAAAGCAGACAAAGGGATTGGGACAAGCATATACAGCCATTTCTTCTGTCCTACCGTAGCGCCGTCCACGAAAGTACGACTGTGACGCCAGCCTTCGCGAACTTTGGAAGGGAATTACGGTTGCCTGCTGATTTAATCACTGGAACTCCCCCTGATGCTCCACGTAGTGTAACAGATTATGCGATTGACTTGCGTAACAAGTTGAATGATGTTTATGAGCATATCAGACAATCCGGCCAACAGATGTCTGAGAAGATGAAGACCCGTTATGACCGGAAGGCAAATAGTAGGGGTTTCGACGAAAGTTCACTGGTGTGGTTGCATAACCCAGTACGGAGCAAGGGGAAGTCTCCGAAATTGCAAGCAAAATGGGATGGACCATACCGAGTCGTGACTAGGATCAACGATGTCACCTACCGAATACAGAAGGGTCCACGAGGTGCGCCTAAGATTGTCCATGTAGACCGATTGGCCCGATACTACGGGGCTAATGATGCTCGGGACGAGCATGTCTAAGGAGGGGGCAGTGTTACGTCGTACCCGTACTTACCTACAGTTACGGTAGTAGGTACCTAATAGTAGGTAGGTAGGTAATAGTAGGTAGGTAGGTAATACGAGTCCCGAATGATGTAGGTACAAATTCGCAAACTACCTACAAAAGAACATCATTGTAATTTCGACCGTACGCCGAGGGCATAAAGTACCTACTTCTTTCCTCTGTACAAGTTGTGGAATTGTCTAGAAGATTCTAGGAAGTCGTGGATATTTCTCGAACGTTCGATCGCCATATAAATAGTCGACGTGTTTGCGGGAGCAGGCAGTCTTATTTTGGCTACAGTACGAAGCGAATCGAAGTGAACTAGTAATTGCGATATCTAAGTGAATAGTGATCAGTAGTGTACTTGTGATTAAGTTTTAAGTGTTTTGTGATTAATAAAGTTATAAATTGTTTCTTCGGTAGTAATTAATTTATCCCATACCCAGCTCGTAACAATATTAATAGATTTCAGAAAAATTCTTAAAAGGTTCACAAGAATTTAATAGAGAATATTAAATTCTATATTCTTCTGAAGCTTTAAACACAAATTTAAAGATGTAGTTTTTAGCCCATTTTTAAGATTCCATTGCCAATGCTGTGCTGTGTACCACTAATATGAAAGGAATGTGAAATTAAGAAAAATATAAATAGATGTGTTACATACACACACATACATATTATGGTGTATTGTGTGGGGTGTCTATTAACAGCTCTTGCAAAATGATATTGAGGCTCATAGAACTTTCAACAAAAATTGGTTTAAATTATATTTGATATTTATTTAGTTTTTGAGATAGGTATCTAGACTTTAGTAAAACTGCACCAGTAACTTTAATTTTCAATAGCATACTAAGGAAAACAAATCTAGTTTTACTGTTGAGTGTAAATTAACATGAATGAGCTTTAAAAATAAAGTTATTTATTAAATTGTTTGGTGCTATCTTGGTGAATTTGTGTGCTAGTTCGACTTGCACTTGGCCATTTTTTTACCCTAGCAACTAAACTACACTTGCAAATTGGCAATAGAATCAATTCCATTTCCTTTGTTTTAAAGTTTGATGTTCAAACATGTCTTTTAATTACCTAATTGAAATACATGAAAAATTTGTGACAAAAATTGAAAAGAGTATGCTTGGATGGTTTGGTAATGTGGCGAGGATGAGTGAAAGACGATTAACAAAAGGTATTTATAAGGCAGATGTGAGTGGCAACACCGGGACCCCTAACGGCACTCACATCTATGCCCTAGATTCCCTAGAAGGACATACACTGACCTTATTGGAGAGGTCCTTCCGAAAGGTCAGGTGCGTAGTACTTGCAAACGGCGTGCGTGTATGACCAGATGTATGAATGTGGGTGAGGCAAAAGGTGTAGGTATGTAAGGATCGTAGCAGGTGGCATTCGGTGGTTGCTGCCTACTCCCATGGGAAAAAGGCGCGAGTTTATGTATGTATGAAATAAATGGTTTGACACAGCTTATTCAGTCTATTTATGTCTCTTTGGCAGCACTACAGTATAAGAAAGGTTGACTATCGCCATGATCGGCTAAACACGCTCATCTCTATGCCAGCCAGATGAACTAGTGACTGGCTTCTACTACCTGCCTTGCCTATGATTCTCTCATGAGATTTCCATAACTTATGAAAATCACAAGTGCTATGAGCCCCACCAATACAATAAGTTTTTTTTATGATCCACAGATAATACTAGATTCTCCGGACGCTACAGCACTTCTACTGGGGAGGTAAAAATAAATTAGAATTGTTATGCTGAAATTCAGGGTGGTAAAAAATTACATGACAAGTAGACGATTTTATTTTTTTTGTCTATTGCATTAAATGTATAATAAATATGCAGTGTACAGTCACAAGTACTAATCATTTAAAAGCAATTTTTGCGAGAAATAACGATTGTAACTTGGAGATGGGATCTTTTTCACAAAAATATGAGTTCCAGAATACTATGTTCGTAACAATATGAAATTTTAATCAGTACTTACAGTAGGAGAAAAACATATTCAAAAGTTGCTAAGTGTGTAAGAATTGGTGCTCGTGACTGTACATGCATTAGCAGTCTAAGTTTTGGTGTAATTCCTTGCTGATGGCAATAGACTCACCAATACAATGAGACTATTGACAGTGAAATGTTAAATGTTTATGTGGAGCAATTAATTGATTTTTTTATGCAATGTAAATCTGACTGCCACTCAACTAGTAATAAAATATAATGTCTGTTACCACAGTGCTTTGGCGAGCCCCAAGAGCCCTGGTACTGGCCACATAAAGTCTTCAGCTATCGTCTGACTGATCTCAAGTCGACACATTTTCTCCCAACATCGTGAAACGCAATACAGAAACTTGCTCACTGTCCCTTACGATGTTGGGTATCCACCAGGGCTTTGCTCTATTGATTGACTAATACGCCTGTGGTGAGGTGTTGCACATGATGTCGACGCGAGACTCTCGGAGGATAGCTCTGTGGTTTGAGAAACTAGTATGGTCACGGAGATCAACAAAAAACAATTCGTAACCATACAGCATTCTCTAGACTTATAGACATAATCCGGATTTCTAACATGTGACAACCCTCTGAAATTGTAACTACAAAATTTCTTGATGCAAAATTGCCATGTGATCTCAATCCCCAATTGGTGAACCGATGAGGTTGCAATTTTACTGGGTTAGTGACATGGTAGGAATATGGATGTTGATGGGTGATGTGCGCCCACCATTACTGTTTGGGATGATGAAAGGATGGACAACTCCAAACTGTGCCCTATTTTAACAGTTTTATGTTTGCTTCTTACATGCCAAACCTGTTTCTTTTGTTTTCCTCATACTTTTCTTATCATTTCGAGCTCTCATTGGCTACATTTTCGGCAGCAGTATGCTGTTTCCTCGTTCCGTTTTAATTTGCTGCGTTTGAATGCATGAATGTGCGTGGAAGCGAGTGAATGGTGGAGCGCATCTCCCACTTGGCTGAATGACGCCAGTCTGTGTCGGGCGGGCATGTCGCGCTGCGTATGGACCACGAGTCACGACTGGCAGCTGTGAGTAGAACCCATTCCCAGCAAAAAGAGGGGCTTTGCAGTGAGTACTCACTATCATGTAATACGTAATCGGTGCATATGTCCTGCATCCGATCCGCATCCCACAAAATACGGTTCGCCAAGCTATGAGCTGTCTTTTAACCTTTTGAACGCCATAGCATAAAAGCACGCGCGTGCCCTCCACCTCCACGCCAAGCCACAATTTCACCGAAAATACCTCAGACCAAATAAAAAAGTTAAGACGGAACTCTGCGAACGGAGAAGCGAGGCCGGTTTCGTAAGCATGTGTGCATTTATTGAGACGTAGTTTTGCGCTAGCCTCACTTTATTGTTCGCAGCGTTATGTCTTGGTTATTTATTTGGTCTGGGGAAAATACCACTAATACCAAAAGAATAGGGATTCCAAAACTACCTATTTAGGTAATTGTTTATTTCGTGTCATAATACACCGCATGACCGCACATTTTGTCGTGAATTCGTGAAACGTCTTTAAATCAGTACCATATACGGGGTACCATGTCAGAAAACCAAGTCTCTCTTGTTTCATTGAAAAAAAAAATGCTAAATTATCACTTGGCAAATAAACTCTTCACAAATAGTTTTAACATAAACCTAATGTTTGGCAAGTGAACGTTAAACACTATCATGCTTACCAACTAGTGCTTGTACCAATTTTCAATTAGTCAAATATTTCAGTTGGTATAACATATTTTACGCAAAATAAAGTAAGCCAAATAATTAATCTCGTCTAGTAGTCAACTGTTCTAAACTACGCGACCTAACACAAAATAAATGTTTCACCAACAACAGAGAAGACCTGGCGCTCAGCGGGAACTTTTCTAACCTACCTAACACAAATGTTTCACCAACAACAGAGGAGACCTGGCGCTCAGCGGGCACTGTTCTAACCTAACCTACCTAACACAAATGTTTACTAACAACAGAGGAGACCTGGCGCTCAGCGGGCACTATTTTAACCTACCTAACACAAATGTTTCACCAACAACAGAGGAGACCTGGCGCTCAGCGGGCACTGTTCTAACCTAACCTACCTAACACAAATGTTTCACTAACAACAGAGGAGACCCTGGCGCTCAGCGGGCACTATTCTAACCTACCTAACACAAATGTTTCACCAACAACAGAGGAGACCTGGCGCTCAGCGGGCACTATTCTAACCTAACACAAATGTTTCACTAACAACAGAGGAGACCTGGCGCTCAGCGGGCACTATTCTAACCTACCTAACACAAATGTTTCACCAACAACAGAGGAGACCTGGCGCTCAGCGGGCACTGTTCTAACCTAACCTACCTAACACAAATGTTTCACTAACAACAGAGGAGACCCTGGCGCTCAGCGGGCACTATTCTAACCTACCTAACACAAATGTTTCACCAACAACAGAGGAGACCTGGCGCTCAGCGGGCACTATTCTAACCTAACACAAATGTTTCACTAACAACAGAGGAGACCTGGCGCTCAGCGGGCACTATTCTAACCTACCTAACACAAATGTTTCACCAACAACAGAGGAGACCTGGCGATGGCGCTCAGCGGGCACTATTCTAACCTAACCTAACACAAATGTTTATTTATTAGCCTATTGCTATATAATAAACACGTTAGTTTAGATCTTAGAACAACGTAATGTAGGTACATGTTGAGCTTAAATTGACACAGGCATAGTGTAGTAACCACCAAATTAATAAAATTAACTTGACAATAATTAAAAAAAATGACGCAATTTAGTACCTAAGCGTAATTACTAACTCTATGTAGGTACCTTTAATGATTTTCTATTATTATTACTGACTGGCTATTATTATCCCGCCCGCTGTAGTGTTCGGATAACTCATTCAATTTATACCTACTGCAGAGACATCTTCAAGGTCATTTAATTTTATCCTCTTGTGCCAACCCTACCATAAAAATAGGTAACAATTTTGTATGCTTCTGTCCATACTCTGTGGCGGCGAATGCGGCGCTCAAACAGTGTCAAATGCTGTGATACACTTGTTGCACAGTCTTGGATACACCGCGGCGCGCGGCGTTTTTGTCGGTAAATTATCAAATAAGTAGGTACGTAATGCACCGACCGACCAACGGTTTATTCGCGCAACGTCAAATTTTCCCAATCAACCATGAACCTTAATGATTTAGCGAAAAAGTTGAAAATATGTTAAAGAAATTTGGCATATTGTAGTAACTTGATGTGCTGGCGTCTGTACCATAACACGGCTGGCTTAAAAACTGCTACTAGTACTAGACCTACTCGACTCGCTGTTAGTTTTAAATTTTGCTGAATAGAAGGATAATATAAACTTTGAAACATAAGTACCTACATAATGATTACCAATCTACTAACGTTAGATCTGCACATTAGACTTATACAAGCATAACATAACACTATAGGTAAATATACCTACAAGGTATGAACTTTGCTAGAAAGTTATGCTAGATACATTTTTATCACATGGGAACATATTTGTAAGTAACAGGCTACCTACTTAATAAATAGTCGAAATATATAATAATCAATACAATACCTTTTAGTGTTATGACAATACGGTTTTGAAACTGGGGAACGTCTATCAAAATCGGGATTGAAACCAAATACCTACTATAACGCCCAAATCTCAGTTTGACTTAACTGCGAGACGCAAGAGTCTTGCAGGCTTAGTCTTGTTCTTGCTCAAGTCTTGCAGGGTTCAGTCTTGGTCTTGGTCTTGCAAAAATGCAAGAACAAGACCAAGACCGATTTTGGGCAACACTATCAGCGGGTACTTTTCTAACCTAACACAAATGTTTCACCAACAACAGAGGAGACCTGGCGCTCAGCGGGCACTGTTCTAACCTAACCCAAATGTTTCACCAACAACAGAGGAGACCTGGCCCTCACCGGGCACTTATCTAACCCAACACAAATGTTTCACCAACAACAGAGGGGACCTGGCCCTCAGCGGGCACTTTTCTATGTTTATTGTCTAATGATCAAAGTATCTTTGATAATATTCTGCCGAGTCAAAATTTGACCAAATGAAAATGTGCGTTCTAAAATCATTCCGAATATTGCATTGGTATAAAAAAGTTAATGATATTAATTAAAATTTGGCAAAATCTTTTCGGCAAAACGGCAGGCTCCCTTCGTAACGAATTGGGTTATAAATATCGTCTGACATTAATAACTACAAAACTATTCATCGTAGAAACATGAATTTAGTGTCATTATTTAGCGTAAATAGTCGCTCGCTGCTAAGACCTTGAGTTTGCATCGGCGCCGGGCGGGGCGGCGGGGGCGGGGTAGGGGCACTTTTTTTTTTTTTTTTTCGGATGGGAAATCATCAAATGATTTCTCCCGCTCTGGGCGGAGCAGGAGGGAGTGTCAGACTTTTACTGACTAAAACCCATCCATGTTCCTTCATCGCCCTTTGTGTTCCGGGGTCACTGTATCTCTTTCGAACAGTCCCGCAACCCCGGCAGGCATCGGTCCTTGCGGACCCCTTCCTATTGCTGACTCTCTTTGAGGCGCGCGTGGAACACGAACGCGCCGTCGACACGGCCTGTCGTCATAAGACGGACGGACGGCGAGCTAGCCCATAGCCCACCGTCCACAGGCCCGCGCCTACGGTGGCCGGGGGCCACGTGGTGGCCCCCGACGCCCGGGGCGTCTCCCGCGGCGGCCGGGACGCTGTGAGGTTCTCTCCCTCTCACGTTCCGCCACCTCCTCTAGCATTACTGCTTCGCAGAAGGAGGTGACGGCGTCCCATTCCGTCTCGCTCCGGACCATGGCTTGCACCAGGGCCGGACGCGAGAGGTCGCCGCCGCCAAGCGCCGCTTCGAGGACACGGCGGTGCTCCGCCCACGCGGGGCACACCTCCACCGTGTGCTCCACCGTGTCCTCCGGTCGATCCTCACAGTGGAAACACCCGGGCGTTTCCTCCCGCCCGATTCGGTGCAGGAACCTCCCGAAAGCACCGTGTCCGGTGAGGACCTGCGTCAGGCAGAAGGTGAGGACGCCGTGGCGTCTCTCCAGCCACTCCTCAAAGAGGGGACTTATCGCCACTATCGTGGCGTGCCCTGCACGGGGTTGCGACAGTCGCTCTCTCCATGTCGCCATGAGATCCCGCCGGAAGTCTGTCCGCTGAGCGACAATTTGTCGCGGCAGCGGAGTTTCCCCCCGGCGAAGCGCCTCCGCGCGCCATTCATGCAGGCGCGCGAGGACTATCGCCTCCAGATCCCATGGCGGCAATCCGGCAAGGAGGGGGTAGGGGCACTGGGTAGAATTCGCTCTCGCTGGATTCTATTCAGTATAACTCACGATTCACACGTAATAGCGTGTGATTCTTTCGTGTATTTACAAAGTCCGTTTAGACCAATCCATTTAAATAAAAATAACCAATCATCATCATCATTTCAGCCGAAAGACGTCCACTGCTGGACATAGGCCTCCCCCAAGTGTCGCCACGTTGACCGGTCCCGTGCGACTCGCATCCAACGGATTCCAATTCAATTCAATTCAAGTCTTTATTGCATATCACATGTGTTTTACAAGATCTTATTATTAAAATAAAGTTCACATGGACCCTGTCGGGCACAACAATTTATAATATTAGAGTAAGTAGCACTTAAAAAAATTAATCTTCATTAGATAAAAATTTGTAAGTTCATTAATTCCTAGGTAAAATTTAAAATAGAGAATAAAAACCGCAACCTTTACCAGGTCATCACCCGAAATAACCAATGAGTGTTAACAATTAACACTTATTGGTTTTTTTTCAATCTCGACTCGCTGATATAGACGCTTCACGTTAAAACCAACGGCCATGTGCACCGACACAGACCCACCCGATTCTTTCGTCACATTTTTGTGTCGTTTGCGTACAGGGCACGCGCTTGACGGCACTTGCTTGTTACATATATGTGACAATGACGTTCAAAAGACTATTACGAACCCAAGTTGCACTTGTGTGCTGTATAATGTAGGTCAGACCGTATTTTACCTGACAAGGATGGAAGACTGACTGACGGATTCTATCTGGATGATATGACGGGGGCTCGTTGGAGGGCTATACTAGTTAGTAGACGTTGCGAATGCTCGGTGTCACCATAATGTACTATGTCGATAGCCGTTCGGGCAGTCGCCGCGCAAACAGCACCAGCAGCCCTACCTGCAACCAGTTCAGGTGAGCCGATTGTGTTAGTTCTGCGAGACAGGCGTGACTCCCGACTACACTGAGTAAACATACGAATTTACGAAGAAACCGGTTGGTCCTTCGTCCTCCGGTTCTGATATGAACCGGTAACGGTTACATATAGTAAGAGTGATGTGACGCCGCCACTCTTGCACGCAGTCCTTCAGAACGGTAGCACGGTGATACGCAGTGTTTACTTTAGTTAGATGCTTACTTTAAGCAATCTGACCTCACCACAAAAGACTCATAGGAACAAGTCTTCGGCTTGGCTTTGTAGTGAGCGCGGTCCCTAATGGCGTAGAAAAGTCGAATTAGAATTCATAATTTTGATATCGCCTACACTTTAGCATAATTAGCTTAGCTTTATAAATCAACGTGACATATGAACTAATATTGATGTTGCGTTACGTGCAGTTAAGGGACACGGATGCGAACATGAAGGAATTGGATGCCAGCTCGAAAGGGTCCATGGACGAGGACAGCGGCAGCGTGCCGGCTCGGCCGCACTGGATGAAGAGCAAGCTGCCTGGAGGTGAGGCGGACATACTTTAGCTGTACAATAATCTTTTGGCGGGATACTAACGCCGCCACCTTTTTTTTTTACTAAGTACAGTTTCCACAATTATTGTATTACAATGTCATTCAAGCGCCAAAAGATTCTTGTAGCACTGTAACATCACGTTGACTACTGCAAGCTGACAAACTTTGACTGAATTGAACAGTATTGACTGAAGTATAATCAATAATGACCTTAGCAATATTGCATTTTTTTTCGGCAACATAATTTTTTAACCATTAAAAATATTTCAGTTAAATATAGTTTTCAGCATATGCCTAATCGAAAACTTTCTGTAAATCCAGTCGTAATGTAATGTTATTTCGCTCACAGTGAAGAAACTGAGCAACAAGGAGCGTCGTCGTCGCCAGAACGAGAACCTGCGGCGACTGCTGACGCCCAAGAACGCGCTCATGGTCCTCAACGAGATGATGCCCAACGAGCAGGTGGCCAACGTAGGTGTTCCACTTTGTTTTATTTCAACATGTCATGGTTAAGAGCCATTTCACAAAATTACAACGCTCGAGTTTAGGTAAAAGACCGCAGCTTTGTGTATGTGTGCGTAGCAATCCACACATACACAACGCAAACAGTCCACCGCGAGTGTCGAGACAGACTAAACAATCTTGGGCCGTTATAATCGTAATGCACCTGGTTTCAGATTTATGCTAAAAGATAATTTATTTATTCAGTCTTTATACTATGAAAGCTAGACTAATAAAACACAAATATATGTTATGTAAATATGTATTTTATGTGTATGTTTCTATTACATCAGGGTGGAATTTTTCAATGCCACCTGGAGGGAAAGTACTCGAAATACTGGAGATAGCAAATTTTACTCAAATAAAACATTCCTTTAATTTTAAAAAGAAACAAATCTGCATTCACAGATTTTCGAAAATTCGCTTGCCACACTCGGGAATCGCTTCCCCATTCACAGGTTTTCGAAAAATGTACAGTTAGCAAGAAAATGGCCATTTTACACAAAACATTTTCTGATGCCAATCGATGCTGTTTCTAATACTTGGCTAAAAAATATTCAAGGTCAAAGGTCGCGTAAATGGGTTTTTTGTTTTTTTCAGCCAAACGGTAAGTTTTATCATAAAAAATTGTTCGACAACATTGTAGATCGTGCTATTATCTTTAACTTGGATTTTAAACTTTTTTCTAAGAATCACCATTTCTGAGATATAGCGGTTCAAAAAGATGAAAAAGTTGTGTTCTTCATAATAATCAAATGTCTTCTTCTTTTCTTCATCTTCTTCCTGCTGAGTACAAGTAAATTGTTCTACGATCGATACATCAGATATCTCCTGGCTGATATCGTAAGAATACGGCAATTCAACATTGGAGCACGACTGGCCCTAACAACCGGCATAATTATATGCTAATAATCAAAACAACCCAACTTTTTGGAACAACAACGTTTTGGAGTATGTCTATATTGGTTCCAATGTATTGTCAATTAATTTCCAAGCAAGAGCAGAGGTTGTGGAAGAACAGCTGATTGCACTCGTTTTTAGTTCCAATAGATAATTATTTATCAATCAGACGAATAATTTTCTACAATCACACTTCACACTAATATTACAAAGGCGAAAGTTTTTAAGTGTGTATGTTTATTACTCTTTCACGCAAAAACTACTGAACGGATTTTGATGGACATTAGCACATAGATAGTTTATGACCTGGATTAACACATAGATTACTTTTTATCCCCTTAGCATGATCCCGTGGGACAATTATCGAACTCCACGCGGGTGAAGCCGCGGGTTTAAACTCTTTACTCATAATTTTCACCGCAATTTCCAATAGTATTATTTTTATTTAATACAATATTTTTTTATAAACATGACCACAATAGATCGTGGAGTAAGGCTCATCGGGATAAACACGATAAAAAAACACGCCCGGTACACCACTCCACCGGTGCCGTGGAAACGTTTCATTATTATGAAGAACTT
The DNA here is from genome assembly GCA_941918905.2 of Xestia sexstrigata. Classification (NCBI taxonomy): domain Eukaryota; kingdom Metazoa; phylum Arthropoda; class Insecta; order Lepidoptera; family Noctuidae; genus Xestia; species Xestia sexstrigata. The sequence goes on from OW799214.2 coordinate 21,233,144, forward strand.
TACCTTTAACTTTTTCAACTTTTTGAACAGCTATATCTCGGAAGTGGTGATTCTCAGGAAAAAGTATAAAATCAGTTATTATAGATAATTGCACGGTCTACAATTTTGTGAAACATATTTTTATGATAAAACTTACCGTTTGACTGAAAAATGCAAAAAACACGTTTACTCGACCTTTGACCTTGAATTTTTTTTTTGCAAAGGTCTTGTCGATGGGGACTTTAGACATTTCATTTGTAATGGTGTTCCCAACAATCGTACCAATTTTTAGCTCTATGCGAATTATTGTAACCTTACCCCTATTTTTTGAGCTAATTTAACTGGGCTAGTAACTGACTCGTATATTTTTAGTTTATGATAAGTTATTGTGTGTATTGTCTCTCAGCAATTCAAAGTGGAGCCTGCGGAGGCCGCGGAGTGCCCCGACAAGGCGTCCACCAGCCCCCATAACTTCTGCGCGGACCTCACCATCCTTGGAAACAACTACAAAGGATACGGTACACTATACTCTATTTATAAAGAAATGGATGTAAAAAGACCTAGCCTACCCTTGTCAAAATAAACACTAGAACAAAATTAAAAAAAAAAACATTTTCGTGAAATATCGACGTTGATAAAAGAATAAAACATGTAGATATGTGTATACATAATGGTACTTATGACTACTGTGTATGGTCATCGTCCGTAAATGTTGATGAATTCGTTTGATTCCCTAGGTGACAACAAGCTGATGGCCCGCAACGCGGCAGCTGAGCAGGCGATACGAGACCTTATCATAAAGAAGATGAACCGAGTGGTCAACAGCGACAGTGGTGAGTTTACCTAACCTCTCTTGGTACCACGGACTATACGGAAGTGTAGGATACCAAACGTCTATTTAAAGTGTGTGTTCATTAATTCCATATATAAAGCATGATATTTCCACGACTTTTATTTATTTATTTATTATTTATTAAAACTTTATGCACATAACGTACAAAGGCGGACTTAATGCCTTGGGCATTTTCTACCAGTCTACCTTGAGAAGAATTTGTGTGAAATGCTGCAACTAAAAAGGGTAAAATAAAAAACTTTTTTGCAAAAAAACCAACCGACTGCCACTTCTAGGGCAAAACAATATTCCATGATCGTGATCGCAAGAATGTCACGTTGTCCGTTCCCTCAGTCGATTTAATGAAAGAAACCGACTAACAGAGGCAACGGAAATAGCGATGTTGATAATGTTCCGTATTGACAGCGACGTCTCTGGTGATCCCCGACTCGGAGTCGGAGGCGCTGCCCATGATCCAGCTGGCGTCCTTCGCGCTGCACAAGCTGTTCTCCGAGTGGGAGTACGGCGGACACAAGGTGCCGCAGCTCAAGCCCAACGCGCTCTCGGTAACACAACCTGCACGCGCACATCTATTTATGAACACTTGCAGCTAAACAAAACAGAATTCAAAATAATTTGTGAAACTGACAGCCAATTACAATTCTTCACTTATAAAAAAAACCAGCCAAGAGCGAGTTGGACTCGCATCGAGGGTTCCGTACAAACTTTTTAAAGGACAAACTTAACTTTGCTGTTCGATCCCCAAAAACGGCTATTGCACCAACCGCAAATAATAAGTTTGTAATAGTAAAATTGCTTTTTTTTTTGTTATTAACTACATATTTACGGTTTTCATATTTTTGCCTTTACATGTGCTGTAAGACGTTGCTTCTCGCCAAATTTCATGATTCTAGGTCAACGGGAACTACTAAATAGGTTTTCGACCCAAATCCTATAGGGTTCTTTCCGGTTGACCTAGAATTGACAATTTTGGTTAAAAGCAAGGTCTTACAGCACAAATAAAGGGAAAGTTCCGAAATAAATAAGTTTAAAATTAAGGTAAATTTTGGTACTTACAAGTTTTCGCGAAAATCGCCATATCTATCAAAATGCCCATATTTTTTTTATCATGTTGACTCAGGACCTTGATTTTTATACACCTAATAGGGACTATAGACCTCAGTATCTGGTATAAATACAACAACTTGCTAGGTCCACTCGTTCCTGAGAAAATCGGTGGTGACAGACGGACAGACGGACAAGAGAGTGATCTTATAAGGGTTCCTTTTTTTACCTTTCGAGTTACAGAACCTTAAAAACAGACTGTTATACATCTGAACAGCACTGCCCACAAAAAAAAAGAGTACAACATCAAAAGCTTAAATTAAAAACACATGTCTAATATAATATAGGCACCAATCTACTGAGGTTATATTATATATGTATAATCTCAAAATTAATGATGTAACCAAGATTTTGTAACAATATTTTGATTTTAAAAGAGTGTCCATGGAGTTTCTTGCCCGTTCTTCTCCATAGAGATCTACGCTAGGGAATGGGCAACTACAGTACTTTCTCAAGTTATTATGCCTTGTGACTGGGACTGTAGCTGTAATTTTCTTTTTTGTATTTTTGACATTCAAAAGTGCAGTAATGGTCTAATTGAAATAAATGCTTTGAGTTTGAGTTTATCAACTATCTAAAGTCTGAAGTAAAAACGCTGAGGCTCAGGCACCTTCTGGCCATGGACACACTTGTCGAGAAGGGATCGAAATCGTGCAGTTTACATATTTTATTGAAGTTTTAGCTTGCACGCAAAGTGTCTAAAAATCATCGTCACCATTCAGCTCATACATGGATGGCAATAAATTTTCTCCATAAACTCGTCACTCTTAGTAAACCATATTTTAATTGTGATACAAATGTAAACAAATCTGTTCATCAAAGTTCTTAAACAATCACTCACTAAAAGTATAATTTTTTTTTTTTTTATAGGAAAAATTGTTGTTAAATTATTTCACTAATGCCAAGTGGACATTACTACATTGCACTAGAAATGACTAAACATATTTAACAGTAAACGAATTTTAATTGATGTATGATGATGGCAGATAAAGAACGATGTTTTAGATTAGAGTAAAATGTATTTAGTGATTGTGGTGCGAGCGAGCTTTAGACTGCGTCTCCACCAGACATGATGTTACCGATATTATCGATTAGTTTCACACATCTGTACTACGCACACTCGCACATCTCTGGTCCAAACGCAGCCAAGGTGTACACAATATGATCTGGCGAAATGTATACCGTGATCAATGTTAGGCGCAGATATCAGAGAGTGCGCCGGCGGAGCCCGTCTGCAAGAAGAGCAAGGAGCTGCCCGCCAACGCCGCGGCCATGCACCCGTGCATGCTGCTGACGTACATGCGGCCGCACCTGGAGTACCGCGAGCTCAGCGTCCAGGGCGACCGCCCGCAGAACATCATGTTCACCATGGGCGTCGACGTCGACGGGGAGACCTACATCGGCAAGGGTGAGTTAAACACTCTACGTGTCGAAGTAACACAAACCAGTATTTTCACATAGCGGACTATCTGCGGACATTGGATTTGACAGATGCTTATCACACATACATTCATTATCTGTCAAAATCCGGAGCCAGTCTGGTCGGTTTGACCGAAACCATAGGCAGCCACCAGCCGGGTAGACCCACCCGCGCGCGGCCATCAGCGAGAACCGATTACAGCTGCCAACTTAAAACGACTATTTTCTTAGACCGAGTTCTCGATCAGTCATCAATCAACTGGGAATATGAAGTATTTCGTGACATGGAGATAAGTCACAAACTGTAGTAAGTTCCTTGAGCGAGGAAGTAACTGATAGCCAAGGCGCTTCCTCGTCGGCGGTTTTATTCATTGACATGGGGACTTGATAATATAAATAATAAATAAATATCGCTGGACATTGCACACACCGCGATAATATGTATTGACTGATTCCGTTAAGGCATTTAGCTTATAACAGTTAGCTTATCGCCAGCATTAAAACAACCAGTGTCATAATAACCAGAATATCATCCAAACGGATGTTATAATGTTGTACTAAATTTCATTATGTAACTCATTTCAAAAAAAGTAAATTAGTGTCGATTCTGTTGTGCACAAACTAAACTTAATTTAGGCTATTGCTATCTTTTTCTCTCTAATGTAACGAGAAAGAGACGGACGTAATTTAGAGCTGTCAAATTTAGTTTAATATAATTAGTAATATAATTTAGTTTGTTCAAAATTAGGGACCTAGAAGATAAGTTAATTCATGCCAATAATTGTATCGTTAAGTTACAGAGAGAAAAATAATGTACTCAGGTTAAAGAAACAAATCTCTTATATAATGAATTATTAAAAAGTAATTGTAACCCCCCCTTCCTTAATAACTATTGATCTGACTGAAGATTCCTTATTAAAACAGAATTTTATAGTTAGCAATAGGAAGATTAAAAAATATGCAAAATTAAACAGAATAATTAAAAAATGTAATCAATTTAGGAAACAACATAAACGCTTTTCCAAATTAATTCCACTCAGGAAAGAGCGTGTTGATTTAAATAATAAGTTAAATAATTACCAAATGAAATTAGAGGACAGTATAAAATTTTATGAAATTGATACTCAGCATTTACAGTCTGAAATACATAAGGTATAAGATTTCTTAGAACCAAATTAGGGAACATATTTATGAAGCAAATGAGTTGGTAATGGGTCAATGTAGTTGCCAGACAGTTACCAACCATGATGCTATCCAGCCTGAGGTAATGGAGAACCCATACCAGGTGGAGAATTCGTCTCAGGATAGCATATCGAACCAACAATCAACTAATATTACACTAGATTATTCACATCTGGTACAGCCTGAGTTGTATGATAGTCTGCCTGAGATTGGTAATTTTGTTTCTCCTAATAGTCATGATTGTAATCATTCAGTTATGTTCTCTGACAGTATAGGTAGGGGGCTAGGTAAATTAATTAGTAATAACCTGAGTTATTGTACCCAAAACAATTGTATGCCAGGGTCAACCTACAAACAGATTATGGCATCAGTAATAAAGACTGTTTGTGATCCTAGTACCACCATTACTATATGTGTTGGTAATAGTTCAAAGATTAAAAAGGAAGACATCACTGACTGTTTTTCAGAGTTGTTGAAGTTAAAGTGTAAAAAAATAATATTGTGTACTTTCCCATACTTTGAAAATTTTTGTAACAGAAAAAACAATTATATTCACATGCTAAATAAACATTTACATTTTTTAGCAGGTCATTATAGTGACAAACTCATATATCTTGATATCAACACTTTAGTTGATAAACTTAGATCGACTCGAGGTAAAGTGTATCTACCTATTAGTTGTAGACACAAAATAGCTCGTCTATTAGCTTATACTATTCACACAGACATAAGTAGTATATCTAAGTTTAGTTCTATTATTAAAACTGCGACTATTAGTAATAATACTAATGTACAGGTGACTTTAAATGAAAATAGCATTAGTGCTATAAATTTTTACAAACATTCTGAGGAGGATCCATGTGTCACCGTGGAAAATCCTCAATTAGGACATATTAGTGATAGGGTCTTGTTGTCTGAGGATGGCACGGGAGTCTCCGGCCTCACTCCAAATATTAATATTAATTTAAACTAGAAAGTGAGACAACAGAAGGTACCATTAACAATATTGTTAATCCTACCAACAGCAAGGTATCTTCTTGCACTCAATTAATTAGTATAAAAGGGCCTCAGCAGAACACCTTAAAATTATTCCACCAAAATATCCAAGGCATTTCTTCCAAATTATTAGAAATTGAATTGCTTTTAGAAAATAGTAAGTTTGACATTATTTGTTTTACAGAACATTGGCTAAAGGATTAATTACCAAATGCTTATAAATTATGAGAACTATATGGTGGGTAGCTGCTTTAATCGTAAAACTATGCTCCGTGGAGGTTCCCTAATATTAATAAAAAATTGTTTTAAATATAAGCAACGTAATGACATAGTAGGTCTCTCGGTTGAACATTGCGTCGAACTGTCCTGTGTTGAGCTAGATAAGCATGTAATTGTGTGTGTGTACAGACCCCCAAACTATCAAAACTTTTCCTTATTTGAATCAATAATGGAAGATGTTCTGGCAAAACTTACAGCCAGTAATAAATCTACAATTATTTGTGGAGATTTCAATATTAATATTTTAGAAGAAAGTTCAAATAGCAGTCGGTTACTAAATCTTTTTAAGTCATTTGACTTGACCAACACTTTTATAGAACCTACTAGAGTCACTCCATCTTCTGCTACTTGTTTAGATAATGTTTTGTGCGATTGTGATTACTTAGATAAAGCCATAGTAAATTGTCTGCCGTCTGACCATAGCGGACAAACTGTAACTTTTAGGTGTAATACACCTTTGCAAAAAGTTCAGATCAAATTTAGACCTATAACTTCTAGCAAATTAAATAGGTATAATATTTCTCTACAGAACAAGTTAGGTGTTATGAGCCATGACGATATTAATATAAATCAATTGTATGATCGTTTCTTTTCAATAGTTCACACGGAATTCAACAAAACTTTTGAAAAGAAGACAAAAAGTATTAGCCCTAAATTCATATTTAGTGATTGGGCAACTAGAGGTATCAGAAAAAGTAGGGAAATACTATTTGAGCTTTATGGCCTTAAGCCTTATATAAACACTGAAACTTTTAACCGGTATGTTGCTAAGTATTCAAAAATTTTTATAATTAAATGCAAGGTTGCTAAAGCCCTGCACATTAGCAACAAAATCAAAACAGCAGAAAACAAAATAAAGACAGTCTGGAAAGTCATAAATAATGAGACTAACAGGAAGAAAATACGTAACACTAGCTACACATTAGATTCAGCATGTGGTCCTAAAAGCTCTAATGTGGAAGTAGCTCAAGAATTTGTAAATTTCTTTACCGATATACCATTAAAAACGACGGAAGCTCTTAATTCCTCCCCTGAAGTCTCAATTGGTTTATTAAAGGCGAATGTATCTGGCTGCACGGTTGAATTTAAATTTAAACACATAAACCCTATGATAGTTATTAAAGCTTTCCGGCAAATAAAAATCAAACTGACCGAAGATCTATGGGGAATGTCTATCAAAGTTTGTACATCCATACTTGAGAATATAGCCCCATACTTAGCTTTAATTTTTAATTTGTGTGTAGACCAAGGAGTTTTCCCTGATCTAATGAAATACAGTAAAGTCATACCTCTTTTCAAATCCGGGGACAGTAAAGATACTAATAATTATAGACCTGTATCCGTGTTGCCAGTTTTTAGCAAGATGTTTGAAAAGGTAATGCTTAATCAAATGCTCAATCATTTTAACACCAACAAAATTTTACACGATCAACAGTATGGTTTCACCAAGGGACGTTGTACGACTGACGCCGGTGTAACCTTATTAAAGCTCATATTTACTGCGTGGGAAGAGTTTCAAGACCCCATAGGAATATTTTGTGACCTTTCCAAAGCATTTGATTGCGTAAATCATGACACATTACTTTTGAAACTTGAGCATTACGGATTAGGTCAACTTGCACTTAGTTTGGTAAAATCATATTTGAGTGATAGACAACGTGTTCAAATAAATAGTGTTAATTCACAGGGTTTAAAAGTAAAAATGGGGGTTCCGCAAGGCTCAATATTGGGTCCTTTCCTCTTTCTCGTGTATATAAATGATCTACCCTATTTATTGAAAAACCAACCTCAAAATATGGTGTTGTTTGCTGATGACACTTCCCTTATTTTTAAGATAAATAGACGGGCCGAAAATCTAGATGACGTGAATAATGCCTTACTTCAGGTCCATAATTGGTTCACAGCAAACAATTTGGTATTAAATGAAAAAAAAACTAAATGCATAAGATTTGCTTTACCCAATGTTAAAAGTAGTGGTTGTGAAATAATATTAAATAAAGAGAAAATTGAATTCGTAGAAAAAACGGTTTTCCTGGGGATTACGCTTGATTCAAGGCTACAATGGGGTTCTCATTTAACATCCCTTGCGGCACATGTTCAGCAGCATATGCTATTAGAACTGATTCAGATCTATTAAAATTCGTCAATTTACTGATGTAGATACCGCTAGACTGGTCTATTTTAGTTACTTTCATAGTCTTATGGCATTTTGCTATGGGGACGGGCTGCAGATATTGAGTCTATATTTATTCTGCAAAAAAGAGCCATCAGAGCCATATATAATCTTCGTAGGCGCGATTCTCTAAGGGAACTGTTTAAGGATATTGGCATCATGACGGTACATTGTCAGTACATCTACGAAAACATAATGTACGTCAGAAAAAATCTGCATCTTTATGGTAAAAGAGGTGACAGACAATTACAGTACTAGAAATAGGGACCAACTAGTTCAGCCAGGCTTCAGACTCGCTAAAGTGGACTCATCTTTCATGGAGTACTGTTTGAGATGCTATAATAAAATTCCACAAAGTATTCTTGAACTAAATGAGACGTAATTTAAAACATGCATCAAACGCACACTATGTAAGCAAGCTTGTTACAAGTTGAGCGATTATATCGCTGATAAAAATGCGTGGCTCAATGTTGGTCCTGCTCCACATGGATAGGGGCGCATAAATTGATAGCATTAAATTGTATTGTTGGAACTGCTGAAGATTGCACAACTATCTTTGCATTGTATAGAATCAATCTCTAGTATTATATAATCGCATAGCCCATATTGTGTGAGTACTATGTACTAGAAAACTATCATTCACTGAAATCCTACGTCTTTTCTTGACTTGAATGTGCCCTGGCGGTTGAGAGTATGTCACGCTCACTCTAATGTCTCGCTGATGGTGGCGCGTGTGTCGGATCATTCAGTTCCCTTCAAAATGATTGAGTTGAATGGTGCTGATCCATGCGTCATGTTCGTGAACGGGCGCTGTCAGTTGTGACTGTTGTATTTTTTGTTTTTACTATGGACACTTAACGTGCACATCTTGCTACATTGTTCTCACATAATGTACCATCTCAACATGAATGATGTAACCAAGACTTTGTAACAATATTTTGATTTAAAAGAGTGTCCATGGAGTTTCTTGCCCGTTCTTCTCCATAGAGATCTACGCTAGGGAATGGGCAACTACAGTACTTTTACAGTTTTTATGTCTTGTGACTCGGACTGTAGCTACATTTAATTTTCATCTTTGTTTCGACAATTCAAAAGTGCCTGTAACTGGCCTACTTGAAATAAATGCTTTGATTTTGATTTTTTGATTTTGAGTTGGAATTGGAACTAATATTTCCATACAAATGAAGGATTCACGTAAAAACATGTCGACTAAAAACACGGTGAAGCGCAAGGCATAAACTAGTTTGACATCTCTAACTTAGTTCATAGCTATAGCCGTCCTTTTCTCGCACTGCCTTTTAGTAGAAGATAGCAATAGCCTTTAGTACGGCAATTCCACAAGGCATGAGAGGTCTACATCGAGCCCATGCAGGGTTCGGAAATAGCGTCCGTGAAGCTCCTAACTCTACCATACCTCCCACCCCCCAATCGTTAGTGTCAAGCACTATAGGTTTGTGTCATTTCTCTTTAGCCACGGAGAGCGGGGTGAAGCCCTTGTCCACCTCGACCACATCTCGATGCATCCCCACTTAGGTTTCTAGGAAATATTCCCTGAGACTGCATATCTCGCGAGACTCCCCACAAGGAGAGTCTTAACGTTTAAAAAGCCTCGACTCCCGTACCTCCGCGGCATATATAGTTTCATAACCTATAATCGTGGTGGGTGATGCATTCGATAATCGTCAACAATGTACGGGCCCTCCTATCCAGGGTGTCTAGTTCTGTTTGAGTCCATTTGAGCAAGCCAAAAGAGTTTATCAAAACCGGGATGACCTAACCGTTGAAGGCACGTACATTATTTCCGCCTGATAAAAAACTATTGAATACTTTTTTCAGGCGGCCAAAGAATCGCTCCTTCAACGATTGCCTCGTGTCAGGAACATTGAGGCCCAGCTCTTCCGACACACCCAATTCAGTAATATTATTACTGTGTCGTTTTTGCTTAGACACCTGTAAGGACATGATTTATTACTAATCTAAATAAAAGATTTCTTTTAGATTACCGAGTCTAAAAAGTGAGTGAGTGAGACTAAAAAGTGCGTCACAGATAGTCTGTCGTGTGTACAGGCCCTTAAGTTCACAAACCTACCTAGTCATCCGCGCGTATATTGTCTATATGAATAAAATTAATTATTAATTTTTAATTAGTACTCAAAACATTTGCACGCCATAGTATGTGGCAAACATGTCTGAACAAATTTTTATTTTATGTCATTCTACATGCACTTTTTATTATTGTATGTGTACACATGTTTATGCAAATAAATATATCTAATCTTATATCTTAAAAAAACACTTTTTTGTTAATTAAAATATGGTCAAGATATACCATTTTAAAATCCTCCTAATGAGCCCTTTATTTTGATCAGCAGCATCCATTTTGTTTTTACTTTTTTACCATGTGTTACCCGGGGTAACACAAGGATTCTAACGATACCACGTACATCGAAATCGGTTTAGGCGTTTAGAAGTTATGGTGGAATAAAGAAACTCACAAACATATACATACATACCTACATACCCTTTTTTTTTGGGCAGTCATGTAAAAATAAAACATTCTATGTTATGGCAGCGCCGAACAAGAAAGAGGCGCGCAAGCTTGCTGCCAAAACGGCGTGCGAGCAGCTGTACGGCGTCATGTTCGAGCCGCCCGCGCCGCCCGCGCACCTCGCGCAGTAGTGCGCCACTGCGCAAGACGGCGTGCGAGCAGCTGTACGGCGTCATGTTCGAGCCGCCCGCGCCGCCCGCGCACCTCGCGCAGTAGTGCGCCACTGCGCAAGACGGCGTGCGAGCAGCTGTACGGCGTCATGTTCGAGCCGCCCGCGCCGCCCGCGCACCTCGCGCAGTAGTGCGCCACTGCGCAAGACGGCGTGCGAGCAGCTGTACGGCGTCATGTTCGAGCCGCCCGCGCCGCCCGCGCACCTCGCGCAGTAGTGCGCCACTGCGCAAGACGGCGTGCGAGCAGCTGTACGGCGTCATGTTCGAGCCGCCCGCGCCGCCCGCGCACCTCGCGCAGTAGTGCGCCACTGCGCAAGACGGCGTGCGAGCAGCTGTACGGCGTCATGTTCGAGCCGCCCGCGCCGCCCGCGCACCTCGCGCAGTAGTGCGCCACTGCGCAAGACGGCGTGCGAGCAGCTGTACGGCGTCATGTTCGAGCCGCCCGCGCCGCCCGCGCACCTCGCGCAGTAGTGCGCCACTGCGCAAGACGGCGTGCGAGCAGCTGTACGGCGTCATGTTCGAGCCATCGCCCACAAATCGTTCATTAAAAATACATTCTACACCCAGCAATTTTCTAGGTCTTCTCAGGGTTCGACGTATTAACGTAAATCTTCCGCCGCGTAGTGTTCTACGACCGCACGTAGTCATTCGGTCCCGAGGCGTCAGGAACCCAGCTCCTCGCGTGAACCTGCGCGTTCGCATTCGTAGGCATACGCAGCATCTTACACATGATCGCACATCCGTGTGGCATTCACGAGGTAATACACCTAGACGGCATCTTGCGCCCCTGCGTCACCGTACGCTCATACGGCTTTTTAACCCCTCGCGTAATGGTAAACCTTCATTTACGCCCAAACGACATCGAATGTCCTCGTGTGATGGTATTTCAAAATGGCGTTATACACCTTCGCGATATCGCGCAACCACTCGTGATCGCGTGAACGCTCGCGTGATCTTTCACCCATGCGGAAACCTACACTACAGAAGCTCTCGCAGCAACAAGAAATTTCTATGGAGATAGTCCGGGAATCTTCTGATTCGTATCAGAATCTCGCACACGAAGGTCCGTCGCGCATACCAAGATATCCAACGGCGACATAACAAAATTTTTATCCGACATATCAGGATACTTCGCCTACTCATCTGAGTCGTTCGCCGATAGAATGCGAACAAGAACTTTCTCCGACTTTCTCTTTGTCCGACTCTGAATCGAACAACGACAACGATTTTCTCTATCACCCTGTGACGACTTATTTGATACGCGACGACCCTCATCAATACTGACAGCAGGAACAACAACGACGACAACAGCAACAACACCAGCTAGAGCAGCAACAGCAACTTTACCAACAACAACAGGAACTGTAGCAATAACATCAAGAACAACTAAAGCAAAAAGAACTACAACAAATACAGCAGCAAGAACTTCGAGTTGCTCAAAAGTGTATTATTGAGGCATATCGTTTCTTGAAAGGAGGTCCATTTGCCGCGAGCTCTATGCCGACAGAGTCACAACAACAAGAACAACGATTACGGGAACAACAGCAACATGAAATAGAGCCACAACTGCTAAGGCAACAACAACAACTACTACTAAGGCAACAACAAGAATAACTACTAAGGCAACAACAACTATATAAAAAAAAATCAATAACGAATAATTCAGCAATTACAATAACAAATTCCGCAATTACTTCAACAAATCAGGGTTTACAGCATAGATTAGCCCAAAACAAATTATTGAGATATTTTGTTTGTTAAAATCAGGCCCATTAGCAGTCAGATCTATGTCGACAAGGCCAGAGTCTATGCCGCCGACAGGCTCACTATTTGTGCTGACAGGCTCTCACAATCTGTGCGCACCGGTCCACAACCTATGCCGACGGGCTACGTTGACAGGTCCACAGTATATGCCGACGGGCCTACAATCTGTGCCGACAGGCCCACTGTCTATGTCGATAGACCCACAGTCTATGCCGACAAGTCCACAGACTACGTTGACAGGTCCACAGTATATGCCGACGGGCCGTCTGTGCCGACGGGCCCAGGCTGTGCTGACGGGCCCAGTCTGTGCCGACAGGCCCACTGTTTATGTCGACAGGCCCACAGTCTATGCCGACAGTCCCATAGTCTAAGCCGACAAACCCACAATAAATGCTGACAGACCCACAGTCTGGCAGAATGAACGCAATATTATGTTGCATAGTGTACAGGTTACATCCGGAGTTATTTACTATACAGACCTTGTGGAAACTAGAACAAATTTCCGTGCGTTCAAGCGTTTTTGCCATACCTATTATTGGAATCAAATATAACAGCTCACAACTTAGGACCCATTAATGATTATATTTATCCGTGGTGCTAGGCAACTGGGCCTATCCCAGTTGTAAACGTCCCTTTGTGCCTATTGGCCTTGTTTCGTTCTGTCTCCTGCTGAAATGGAGGGGAGTGGAAATTACGGTTTTTTCCTACTCCTCCACTATACTTTTGATTAATTTCGTTGCGGTATCCAACACAGTTAAATTCATTCTCTGGGACTTCGTCAAGCTTCATTGTCTCGGCGCTTTTCTGGTGGTCGCCACTGTTAATTCTGGCGCACAGGAGTTACAGTGGGCAGGGAATAGTGTGGCGGGCTTGTCCCTAAAAAAAAAAGGCCTACAGTCTATTCCGCCAGGCTCAGCACATTCCGCTGGGTGGGCATCCTATTCCGATGAACTCACAACTACACAACTAGAGCAACAACTACGGCAATAACAGCAACATCTACAACAACTCGAGCAACAACAAATACAACTATGGGAACAACAGTACCAACAACTATGTCAGGAAAAACTACAACGAACAAATCAACTATAACAACTTCGAGTTGCTCATCAAGAGATAATGGAGTCATTTCGTTTGTCAGAAGAAGACCCATTAGCCGTCAGATCTATGCCGAGAGCCCCACAGCCTATGTGGAAAGGGCCCAGAGCCTCTACCGACATACCCACGGTCTATGCCGAGAAGCCCCCGGTCTATGTGGACAGGCCCACAGCCTATGCGGACAGGCACACAGCCTCTGCCGACAGGCCCACGGTCTATGTCAAGAGGCCCACAGCCTATTCCGACAGGCTCGACAGGGCATTCCACTAGACTGCTATTCAATTTCATCAGACTCGCAAACATCTTAACAAAACGAGATCTGGAGAGACTTGCTTGTGTGGGTTTGTGCCGCGTGATGTGCGACTACCGCGCGTTAATCACGAGGGTGCCGCTCGACTACTACATGCGCGTAGTGACGTAGTCCGTAGTCCGTAGACAGTAGACGCGCAGTACACCCGTGTACGACCAGGACGAGTTCCAAACCGAGCCCAATATTCGAACCACACATTATAGCAGTGCTGTCGATCTACCTACACGCATCAAATAATAGATAGCATTAGCAATTTTTTGCATGACTTCGAAAACCATTAACTTAATTTGAATTGATCATTATCTTTAATTAATTTAATATCCTAATTTAATTTGACTTAGTGATGGTAAATATTTTTTCTATTTATTATTAATCGAGTTATGTTTATTTTTTTGTATAAACACATTCAGACACAAATTATTGTTATTGAATAAATGAAAAATTTAAATGAAATTAAAATTAAGTATAAATTATACAATATTTTTATGTTTCATTATTTAAGTATATTCGCAGCAGAAGTATCTCAAAGCCTGCGCAGACGATGGATTACACAGCAGACAAATGACCGCAGTCCGTAGATAATTCATTCACTCTTCGGGGATTTTTATCCTTCTCGGAGTATAGTCCGCGTCTGCGCAGGCCTTTAGTGCGCCTGGGCTGAGCACGGTTAGCGTATCTTATAGCACTTAGAATGAGCCTAGCACCGCGCTCATGGACTGAAAGTACGCTATACGTGTTCCTCCCACTAAATGCATGCTTCATCGTTGTCTCCTAAATAATAATAATATAATGCCTAAATGCGATTCAATGTTTTAGTATGAATTCAATGATGTGCTCCATAATATTATTCCCAGCACTCTCGATGTCTGTAACCCCGTATAGTAAAAATGTATAGCCGTAGCCTTATGAAATAAATGGTGACCATAAGAATGAATTGAAACCATTAATAATGTTGTTTTATTTTATCTTCACATCACTATACCTGAAGGCGATATCTAGTTTGAGCGAAATAAGCATTTAGGGAAGCTTGACTGTTGGTCTAGTATTCACGAGCTATTGCCGAGAATGTGCTCTGGGTTCGATTCCCAAATTGACCACAAAGTTTAATTGTGTTTCCCAAACTCAGGAACTCGCTAGATTTTATGCCCGGGCCTACTCTTTCAGACGTTCACTTACAAACATTGGTAAATGTGGAATTGGGTGAAGAGTGTTTGCCCTTACTGTTATCGAACGAAAAAAAACAAAAATTGCCTTCCTCCACTAGAGTGGCAAACAACTCTTCGATTCGTGGGAAAGGGTAAAATTCACGTTTAAGTTTAGGATTGATTTCTACAGTTTAGTTATACCTAAACCTAGATCAGGCAGGTCGCTACCTAACATTTGAGTTCGACATTTTTGTTACTTGCAACTGCTATATTATGTAATGTAGTTATAGTTTACTTTTATGCAATATTTATACAATTCTTTAAGAAATAACACTGCTGCACCTACCTACATGTACACTTTTGTAATATCTACTTTTTAAATAAATTATTCTTAATTTTAAAGTTATTTGAGAAAAACACATTTTGCTGAAGTAACGTTTGAAACGTTATCCTGGCAAAATCGATTTTCAAAAATTCGTTCAGCCTGGAACCAAATACATGAATAGGTAGCTTTTGTTGCGTAGTAAATTTGTGTAAATAGCAAAATTTGTGTGTAATATGGTTCTTGAGTTATTTAAGATTTTGCTGCGGTAACGTTTTGAGATCTGGGAAATCCCAAAACGTTACATAGCGTAGCAAAATCTTATATAACTCAAGAACCATATCACACACAAACATTTACTACGCAACAAAAGCTATCTATTTACGTATTTGGTTCCGGGCTGAACGAATTTTTGTAAATCGGTTTTGCCAGGAAAACGTTTCAAACGTTGGTCCAGCAAAATGTGTTTTTTTCTTAAATAACTTTAAAACTACTGTAGGTACAGTGCAAGCACAGCACAGTTTTCATATCAATATGTCAGCATTTTACCTTCGCCGGGCCGGCTAATTTAGTACACGAATAGCATTCATACCGCGTGCACTCATCTATCATGCAATCATACTTTTATCAATAAATATCAATCAATCAGTAATCAGTGTATCAATAAGCATCAACTCAAGGGATAAGGTCCCAAACCATACATCTTAACGGTCCTTTAATAGTGGTTGTTCCTGTAAATACGACCTGCGGACGAAGGTCACCGGTCTACAAACATCATCAAGCCATCGACTGCTAGCTCCATCATCACAGAGGGTGCTTTGCTCTTCTTTCCGTGGTTGCGAATCGGTTCAGCCGGCCTCCCACAAGCGGGTCTCACCGGTTGGATTGAGAAGGCGCTAATATCGCGGAGAGTTCGCAAAAGCACTTCTTGTTGACTAGCGGTCAGGAATATAATCAAGAAAACTATCAACCATGAGTTCCACAATGGAAAACATTTTAGAAAATCAAAATCAAATCATGCAAGCTATGGAGCAGCTATTAAGGAACTTCAAGAAAGATTCTGCAGAACGTGACTCCATACAATATCAAGAAACGCCTGGATAGTTATTGGTCTGAGTTCCAGTCTAATCATTCGAAATTATGTAAATTCGAAACCCGTAGTGCCAGCTATTTCGCCGATAATTGCTATCAAAAGACGAAACTTTTCTACACTGAAGCGCGGGAAACTATCGAACGATACGAATCGAAAGATCTGAACTGTTGCAGTTTTCAAGAAAAGAGTAAAAGAACATTACCTATCCATTTCTTCATAATTGCAGAAGTATTTATTATTAGTTATTGTATTGTATTTATAGTATTGTTATATGTTTTTCTTTGTATTTATGAGTAGGTATATATGTACCTATTGTATATTATATATAAAATAGATATCTGTTTTATGTATTCCATTTTCTTTTCTTTTTATTAACACACTATGTCTACATCTCTTTTTTTAGTATCTCCTTTCGCAGGTATGCTGGAAGAGATTTCTTTAGAAATAAGCATCACCTTTGTACTATTTTCTGTTCCTTTCTACTTTTCTTTATATTTAGTGTGTACATAAATTGTTAAATAAATAAATAAATAGATTCTAGTGAAAGTAAGAGAGATCAATCTCCGGGAAAGCCATCAATGCAAGTATCGGCACCCGGCATCTGGTAAACACCATCAAGAAACTATTTCATCAGCTGACCCCGATCAAGCAAACAGCAATCCTTGTAACAATAAGTCCACGTCACTTTGGAAAACTGTTTCTCAAGGAAATGCGAGCAAACTGGAAGAAATGCTGCGAAAGCAAAAAAGCAACTTCAAGGCGTTGTCTCGTCGAGAATATCTCTGAAAAATGGGAACTCGATCGATCTACTGCGTAATGTACAAAAAAGGTGGTCAATCATCGACTCGTTGCACTGGGAAATTGACAGTGAGTTGTACGAGGAAGATGAAGATTATGAGCAAACATACTGCAGATATGAGCAGCTATACAATGACATGAAAAAGTCAATCAATATTTAAGATGGGCTCAATTTCAAATCGTGAGAATTGCACCCCCAAAATCGATATTCACATATTCAGCGGGAATTACCTCAAGTGGACATCATTCAAGGATCTATTTATAGAAACGATCCACAACAACAAATCAATGTCAAGTGCTCAGAAGATGCAGTTTTTGAAGAGCAAGCTAAAAGGTGAAGCGGAAAGCTAGTCCAACGCTTAAATATCAGTTCTGAAAATTATCAACTTTGCTAGGACATCATGAATCATCGATACAACAACGAAAAGCTCATTTTTAGCTCGCATATCAATGCACTTCTGGCAATACCTACCAAGCTAAATCAAGCAGATTACCAATCAAGAAGATGTTCGATACTACCAACGAATGTCTTAACGCCATAAAGAATCTCGGCGTCAACATATCAAACTGGGACCCACTTATTGTGCACCTACTGGCACTTAAGTTGGACAGCGAGACGCATGGGGAATACATTCAATCGCTAACCAATCCTAGAACACTGCCGACACTTGACGATTTCCTATCATTTCTGGAAAACAAATATACCTACCGCTCTTGAATCATCTAGGCGTAAGCAGTATACTCCAAAATAAAATCAATAAACATTCAACAGAAAATAATCAGAACATCAGCCTAAAAAACAAGTAAACCTAATCAGCACAATAATAAGAACGATGCAGGCAAACCATTTTTCCGCAATTCAACGTTTAAAAGTTTTGCAATGAATAAACCAAACTGTCCACTCTGCAATGACAACCACGGACTTTTCCGTTGCAAAACATTTTTAGAATCTAGGCCAGAGGCCAAAGGAGATATTGTGAAACAATTGAACCTCTGTAAAAATTGTCTCTATAATCACCAAGACAAGCCATGCTACTCGGAAATAAGCTCCACAGCAACGGCGGGACAAGTAACACGAAGTCGTCTACAGAAGAACAACAGTCCATATCACGAGAAAACAGGACACGAGACACTGTCAATTGTGTATTGTAGAAATACTGCTAGCAACAGCTCTCGTTCGTGTCAAAGCACGAAACGGGACATATCACACATTGCGTGCTCTTATTGATCAAGGCTAACAAGTCTCTCTAATATCAGAAAACGCAGCTCAAAAACTAGAACTCCCAAGATAAGCATGCAAAGGCGTCATATTTGGCATCGGCACTAGTCAAGCCAATTGTAAGGGAGAGATCAGTATTACTGCGTCATCAATGCATACTGAATTTACAATTCAAGCAGATGTGCTGATAATGAACACACTGTTACACAACCTGCCCAACAGGATATTCTCAAAACCATCATGGGCATACCTACAAAACATACAGCTAGCAGGTCCAGGATTCTATTCAAGCCGACCAGTAGATTTACTACTAGGAGCCGACGTATATTCACAAATTATAATGGAAGGTATCATCAAAGAAGGGCACGCCACGATAGTAGCGATAAGTCCCCTCTTTGAGGAGTGGCTGGAGAGACGCCATGGCGTCCTCACCTTCCGCCTGACGCAGGTCCTGTCCTGTGTTTTCTGGAGGTTCCTGCACCGAATCAGGCGGGAGGAAACGCCCGGGTGTTTCCACTGCGAGGATCGACCGGAGGACACGGTGGAGCACACGGTGGAGGCGTGCCCCGCGTGGGCGGAGCACCGCCGTGTCCTCGAAGCAGCGATTGGCGGCGGCGACCTCTCGCGTCCGGCCCTGGTGCAAGCCATGGTCCGGAGCGAGACGGAATGGGACGCCGTCACCTCCTTCTGCGAAGCAGTAATGCTAGAGAAGGAGGTGGCGGAACGTGAGAGGGAGAGAACCTCACAGCGTCCCGGCCGCCGCGGCAGACGCCCCGGCGTCGGGGGCCACCGCGTGGCCCCCGGCCACCGTAGGCGCGAGCCTGTGGACGGTGGGCTATGGGCTAGCTCGCCGTCCGTCCGTCTCATGACGACAGGCCGTGTCGACGGCGCGTTCGTGTTCCACGCGCGCCTCAAAGAGAGTCAGCAATAGGAAGGGGTCCGCAAGGACCGATGCCTGCCGGGGTTGCGGGACTGTTCGAAAGAGATACTGTGACCCCGGAACACAAAGGGCGATGAAGGAACATGGATGGGTGGGGTGCGATGTCAGAAGTCCTCCACGTGTGTCTGGCGGTTGCTGGTCCCTCTCGATACGTCTGGAGGGAAGAGCAGCTGCTGGGCCGGTGCACCCTGGGCGCGGCAGTATCCTTCTCCGGGGAATGAGAGGAAATGAGAATTTCCTTTTATCCCTCGGGGAGAGTTACTGCCGCGGCTAATTATTCTGACATGGGTGGGGTCCTGCCAGGACCACCGGTGCGTTCCTCTGCGTGACCCTCTGTCCAGCAGAGGGCATAGCAGAGGAGTGAGGGCGGGCTCGGTGTGCACTAACCCTGCCTCCGAGCAGACAGAGTAGGATGCGTCCTTCTTTGTCACCGTCAGTCTCGTAATCCCACTGTCGAAGTGCTGTGGATCACGTCTCGCGGCTTCGATAGGGACCGAGGGTCTAGGCTTAACCGCCCGGACTGCGAGGTAGAAAACCTCTATAAAAAGTTACCCCGAATCCCAAGCGGCGGCGCACCGCGAGGGGATGTATGGCTGACGGGTGTTCCCATGGAACGAATCAGTCGCTAGTGGTCACCCTCGCCAGGGTACCTGCAGACCCTCTGGCGAGTAATAAATGCTAAAATCTGCTTATCTTGGGTACAGGGGTCTCTGCCCAGATTGACTTTTATTTCCCCCATACTCGTGGGTTCAAATATGGAAAAACAAAATAAAAACAAAACAACCACCGCCGGTAACGGCATAGAAGAGGAGAGGAGGGATGCGAGATCGGAGTCCGATATCGCATCCAGCGATGGGAGCGCGGGATGCCCAGGGAGCTCCCGCCGCGCGAGGGCCGGGACGCCCGCGGAGAACGGTAAGTTCTTCCGCAAGCGGCCCAGGCGGGACGGCGACCGGGGGTCGTCATCCGGAGAAGAGGAGGCCTCGGCCCGAAAAATCCCCACCAACAAGCGTGGTGGGATCCGGGGCAAGGGGAGAGGGCTCTCAGCCTCAGTGAGGTCGGTAAGGCTCGCCGAGGAGGGGCGTCACCCGGGCAATGCTGTACCCGGGTCTGGCGACGAAGCGGGTGCAACTGGCGGCTCCGAGGCGGAGCGTAAGGCCAGGTTTGCTAAGGAGGTGGAAGCCGCGATAAGGGGCGTGGCCTTGAAGATGAAAACTTCATCTAAACTCAAGGCCATACCCGTGGCTTCCGCCTCCATCATGGCGGCAGCGGAGGCCAACTTTGTGAGGCCTCTACCACCTCCTTCGCCGGAGGGAGATGTGGCCAAACTGCGGGAGGAGGTGGCCCGCCTGACGGCCGCCACGGAGCTTCTCCAGCAGGAGAATGCGAAGCTCCAAGCGGACCTGGCAAGTCTGCGTAAGCCAGGCTCCCGCGTGGCGCCTTCAAACGGGGGCCACCAGCACCAGCAGCTACGACAAGGCCAGCCCGTGCCGGTGGAGAACCAGGTCCTGAACCTGGTTCGACAGGAGTTGGCTTCCTTCCAGGCGCGGTTCGCCGTCCTGGAGGGAATTGTCCTGCGCCCTCCCCTGGCGGCAAGCAAGGCAGCTACGGGCCCGAAGGCGGCCTCCTACGCGGCTGCTGCGGCTAACGCACCCGGACCGGGGCCGTCCAGCCAGCCCTCCGGCAGGGCTGTGGCACCCCCCTCCCCCGAAAAGCCGGCTCCGGCGAAACCGGCACCGGCTAAAAAGGGGGGTAAAAAAGGAAAGGGCAAGGCGGCTGCACAGGTGGACACTGCGCCAACGCCAGTGCCTACGGCGAATGGACCAGTGCCTGCGGCACGGCAGCCGCCGCCGCCACCACCGCCACACCAGCCCCCTACACCTCCCTCGGCTGAAGCCGGATGGCAGGTGGTCGGGGAGGAAAAGAAGGGGCGAAAGGCGGCCAAAAAGGCCCGAAAGGAGGAGCGGCAGCGCCAGCACAGGGCGCGAAAAATCGCGGCTAGGCTCCGCGCCCCGAAGACCGCGGCTGTAGTGATAACACTACAGCCGGAAGCGGAAAAGAGGGGCGTGTCCTACCGCGACCTGCTGGCGAAGGCGAAGGAGACGGTGGATCTCGGGGAGCTCGGGATCACCGGGGGCCTCCGGCTTAAAGTCACCGCGACGGGGGCACGCATGCTGGAGATCCCCGGTGAAACCAGCGGCTCGTCCGCTGGTTTCACCGGGCCGCTAAACGCGGACGAGGCCCGAGTGTCCAGGCCCGTGAGATGCGCAGACCTGCGCATTCTGGGTCTGGACGACTCGGTGACCAAGGAGGAGGTGGTGGCCTCTGTCGCCAGGTCCGGTGGGTGTCCTGCTGAGCAGGTCAGGGCAGGCGCCCTACGCCCGGACCTCACGGGTATGCATACCGTTACGGTATGCTGCCCTGTGACGGCGGCCAAAGCTATAGTGGAGGGCCGTAGGCTACTGGTGGGCTGGGTTTCAGCGCAGGTGAAGCTGCTGGAGCCCAGACCTCTGAGGTGATATCGCTGCCACGTGGGACACCACGTGTCAGTACAGTGCGCCTCGGAGGTTGACCGCAGCGGCCTCTGCTTCCGCTGCAGCCAGCCGGGTCACGTGTCCGCAGCTTGCTGCGCCACACCGCACTGCGGTGCATTTGCGGCGGCTGGCAAGCCGGCCGATCACCGGGCTGGGAGCAAGGCCTGCGCTCCACCCACCAAAGCAACCAGAGGCAAGGGTAGGCCCTCCGCCGCCACCGCCACCGTCGCCTCCGCCGCAGCCGTAACTGCCGCCGCTGCCGCTGTCGCCGCCACAGTGGGGCCCTCATAGTGTTAGGTTAATAGCCGGATGCTTTGAGTTATTATCGATTATAATCCATAAGTGTCCATTAATAGCCTTGCAATTGATGATAACCCTGCTATTATTGTATTGTTAAAAAAATAAATGCTTTTTTTATTTTATTGTAAAATCTGTGGGTGTGAACATAAATTGGGTGCGTGTACGCAGTGTGATTCAATGTATTGTTATTCTTTTTATTTATTTTCACTTTTTGTATGTGAAAAAGGTAAACGGACTGCAATGGCTTTTGAACCAATATATTTGGCTGCTTATTTGCTCAACCCTGCTTCACATGGAATAGAATTAGATCCAGAAGAAGATATAAAAGCAATGCAATATATATATAAGAACTGGGCCAACATTTAAAAATAAACGTCATGAAAGAATTAGCCGATTACAAAGCAAAAGACAAGTTTTGGAAGAATCGCTTTATTTGGTCTCAAGTCGAAGAAACAGACGCCTTTAGCTGGTGGAAGGGTATTTGCAGTTCTACTAAACTTCATAAAATTACAGTTGCTATTTTATCAGCTCCTTACAGGTCAGCAGTTACGGAAAGGACCTTTAGTACTCAACCGGATGTACATACAAAAAAAAGAAATAAACTAACTACTGAACGAGCAGGAAAAATAACTTACCTATATATATATATATCAAATAGTCTATTTTAGTTATTTTCATAGTATTATGTCATACGGTATTTTACTATGGGGACGGGCTGCAAACATCGAGTCTATATTTATTCTGCAGAAAAAAGCCATCAGAGCCATTTATGAATTACGTAGACGCGATTCTCTAAGAGAACTGTTTAAGGAAATTAATATCATGACAGTACCTTGTCAATACATCTATGAAAACATCATGTACGTTAGGAAAAATCAGCATTTATTCAGTAGAAGAGGTGACAGACACCACTATAACACTAGAAATAGGGACCAACTAGTTCAGCCACGTTTCAGGCTTGCTAAAGTAGATTCATCTTTCATGGGGTACTGTTTGAAATGTTACAATAAAATACCTCCCCACATTCTTCAACTGAACGAGATGAAATTTAAATCTTGTATAAAACGCACACTATGTAGGCAAGCATATTATAAGTTGGGGGATTACATTGATGATAAAAATGCTTGGCTAAATGCTGGTCCTGCTCCACAACCATAGGGGCAAACTAATTGATTGAACTGGTCGGGCATTATTTGAGTCTATCGACACGCAAAGAAGGAGAAGAAGAATTGATTCCCATGTTGATGTATTGTGGAAGCTGAAGAAGATTGTTAAAATATACCTACTTGCATTGTGTAGATTCCAGTTCTTAGTATTATATAATTGCATAGCACATGTATGAGTACTTTGTATTGTTCAGCCACCATTTACATTTAGTTATCTTTCATTGACTTGAATATGCCTTGGTGGCTTAGAGAATGTCATGCTCACTCAAATGTCTCGCTGATGGTGGCGGGTGTGTCGGGTCATTTAATTCCCTTCAATATGGTTGAGTTAAATGGCGCCGATGCGCGCGTCATGTTCGTGAGCGGTAATTAGGCTGAAAATTATTTTTGAGCAACAAACAAAAAAAAAACAACTAAAAACGAAAATAAAAAGTTCCCAAAAAAATATCCCAAATACATGACTGATTAAGAATTAAAAAAAAAAAACTAATTTTCAAAAATCAATGTAAATAGCTGATTAAAATTTTGTAAATGGGCCAGATTAGTTTTAAATTGCACATTTATTTACTACAAAGAAAGATGATGAAAATGAAGTCTAATCTGACAGTCCTAAGCCTGAAAACCATAAGGGAATCACTAAAATAACATTAACAGCGGGGTTATC
This sequence comes from Xestia sexstrigata, assembly GCA_941918905.2. Lineage (NCBI taxonomy): Eukaryota > Metazoa > Arthropoda > Insecta > Lepidoptera > Noctuidae > Xestia > Xestia sexstrigata. Next base: position 21,257,200 of record OW799214.2, read on the forward strand.
ATCCATAATTGCTATTTATGGCTACTAACTGCTTTTAATCGATTATTAGCCAAATGATATTTAACCGGATTATTATCATTGCCCAACACTAGGCCCTCACAAGGGGCCAGGGAGGAGGAAGCGGTAATGGAGTGCCAATAACGGCCCCATTACGCTTCCTCCAAGCGAATATCAACCACTGCGCCTGTGCTCAGGATCTGTTGCTCCAGAGCATGGCGCAGTGGTCGATTAATATCGCTGTGGTCGCTGAGCCGTATTTTGTCCTGCCCAGGGAAGACTGGGTGGCGGACCTTAGCGGCTCAGTGACCATAGTGTCGTCGGCCGCCGCCGGTACTCCGACCCTTGAAGGTGTCAGGAGGGGTCGGGGGTGCGTAGCAGCACGGTTCGGGGAGATTGTAGTGGTGGGAGTCTACTTCTCCGAGCCGAACTCTCGCCTTCAGTCTTCCGAGCCGAACTCTCGCCGAGTTCCACAACTCTCTCGCAGAGTTGAGTGTTGTCGTCGGAAACCATTCCCTCCCCGTGCTTGTCCTCGGGGACTTCAATGCCAAGAACTTGGCTTGGGGTTCTCGTTGCACAGACGTGCGGGGACGGATGGTGGAGGACTGGGCTCTGGAGAAGGGCCTGGTCGTCCTAAATCGGGGTTCTGTCGCTACGTGTGTGCGGATGCGGGGCGAGTCGGTGGTGGACATTTCGTTCGCTAGCCCCGCTCTATCGCCACGTGTCGTTGACTGGCGTGTCATGGAGGGGGTGGAGACCTATTCTGACCACCGGCACATCCGGTTCGACGTCTTCACCCAGACCTCAAGCGCGCCGGTCCAACAGGCCCCGAGTGGTCCGCGTTGGGCGCTGAAGCAGCTGGACCGGGAGCTCCTCCTGGAAGCCTCGATTGTGCAGGCCTGGGTGACTTCACCGGACAGGCCTGCCGACATTAACAATGAGGCAGGGTGGTTCCAGGAGGCCATGTCCGACATCTGTGACGTGGCAATGCCCCGAGTCCGGCCAGGAAGCGCCCGGCGTCAGGTGTACTGGTGGTCGCGAGAGCTGACATCTCTGCGCGAGGCGTGCGTAGCTGCGCGACACCTGTACGCCAGGCACCGCAGGCTCCGCATCCGTCCACCGGATGCGGCAGCCATTGAGGCGGAGCTATATGAGGGGTACAGAGCGGCGAAGACTGCCCTCCGCGAGACTGTCCTGCGGGCCAGGGATCTGGCCCGCGAGGAGATGCTGGGGACTCTCGACAGAGATCCGTGGGGGCGCCCTTACAAGATGGTGCGGGATAAACTCCGCACCTGGGCCCCCCCACTGACGCAGAGTCTCCGGCCTGAGCTCGTAGAGGACGTAGTGAGCACTCTGTTCCCTACGCGGGGGGAACATCCCCCCCCGCCTATGGCTCCGCCACCTGCGGTGCTGGAAGCGGACCATCAGGACGACGACGACGACACTCCGGTAGTGACTGGGGTAGACCTGAGAGTGGCGGTACGCAGGCTCAGTGCCAAAAATACCGCCCCGGGACCCGACGGCTTGCCTGGCAAAGCCTGGGTCCTGGCCTCGGAGGCTCTCGGGCCCCGACTGGAGGGGCTTTTAAGCGCATGCTTGGAGAGAGGCCAGTTCCCGCTTCGTTGGAAGACGGGGAAGCTGGTCCTCATTCGGAAGCCGGGGCGCCCTGCGGACTCTCCGTCCGCATACCGGCCCATAGTGTTGCTCGACGAGGTGGGCAAGCTCTTTGAAAGAGTCATTGCAAACCGCCTCGCCGAGCACCTTGCGGGGACGGGGCCGGATCTTGCGGAACACCAGTTTGGTTTCCGCAAGGGGCGCTCTACGGTGTACGCCATCATGCGCGTGAGAGCCCTCACGACGGGGGATGCGGTGTCCCGGGGTGGGGTTGTCTTGGCGGTGTCTCTTGACATCGCCAACGCCTTCAACTCCATGCCCTGGAGCTGCATTAGGGAGGCACTACGGTACCACCGGGTGCCGACCTACCTTCGTCGTGTGGTCGGGGACTACCTAACGGATAGAGCCGTTATCTACCCCGGTCGCAGCGGAGAATGGAACCGGCGAGAGATGTCGTGCGGTGTTCCACAGGGATCGGTTCTAGGGCCTTCCTTGTGGAACATCGGTTACGACTGGGTGCTGCGCGCCGACCTTCCTAGCGGTGTCAGCGTAGTTTGCTACGCTGACGACACGTTGGTGCTGGCACAGGGGGGGTCGCACGAGGCGGCGGCCGAAGCTATGACACGCGGGGTTGCGATAGTCGTTGAGAGGATCCGGCAACTGGGTCTCGAGGTGGCATTGCACAAGTCCGAGGCCATGTGCTTTCATGGGCCTCGGAATGCGCCACCTCCGGGATCCATACTCACGGTAGGAGGGGTATCCATCGGTGTCGAGTCGACTTTGAAGTACCTAGGACTCGTCCTCGACAGCCGGTGGAACTTCGTTGAGCACTTCCGACGTTTGGCCCCCAAACTGGAACGGACTGGGGCTGCCTTCAGGCGGCTCCCGCCCAACCTGGGGGGGCCGAACGCCTCCTGCCGGAGGCTCTACGCGGGAGTCGTGCGGTCCATGGCCCTTTACGGGGCCCCGGTGTGGGCGCGTTCCTTGAGGCTGCGTGCAGCCCACTATCTGAACGCGCCCCAAAAGGTGGTAGCCGTAAGGCTGGCCCGTGGGTACCGCACGATCGCCCGCGAGGCGGCGTGCCTCCTTGCCGGACTGCCGCCATGGGATCTGGAGGCGATAGTCCTCGCGCGCCTGCATGAATGGCGCGCGGAGGCGCTTCGCCGGGGGGACACTCCGCTGCCGCGACTAATTGTCGCTCAGCGGACAGACTTCCGGCGGGATCTCATGGCGACATAGAGAGAGCGACTGTCGCAACCCCGTGCAGGGCACGCCACGATAGTGGCGATAAGTCCCCTCTTTGAGGAGTGGCTGGAGAGACGCCACGGCGTCCTCACCTTCCGCCTGACGCAGGTCCTCACCGGACACGGTGTTTTCGGGAGGTTCCTGCACCGAATCGGGCGGGAGGAAACGCCCGGGTGTTTCCATTGCGAGGATCGACCGGAGGACACGGTGGAGCACACGGTGGAGGTGTGCCCCGCGTGGGCGGAGCACCGCCGTGTCCTCGAAGCGGCGATTGGCGGCGGCGACCTCTCGCGTCCGGCCCTGGTGCAAGCCATGGTCCGGAGCGAGACGGAATGGGACGCGGTCACCTCCTTCTGCGAAGCAGTAATGCAAGAGAAGGAGGTGGCAGAACGTGAGAGGGAGAGAACCTCACAGCGTCCCGGCCGCCGCGGGAGACGCCCCGGGCGTCGGGGGCCACCACGTGGCCCCCGGCCACCGTAGGCGCGAGCCTGTGGACGGTGGGCTATGGGCTAGCTCGCCGTCCGTCCGTCTCATGACGACAGGCCGTGTCGACGGCGCGTTCGTGTTCCACGCACTCAACTTGGGTGGATATTAAGCGGAAATGTCAAATCATATCACTGGAACGTCGTAATGAACAATCTTGAAGACATACAAAAGTTTTGGGCCATCCGGGGTTGCGGGACTGTTCGAAAGAGATACCGTGACCCCGGAACACAAAGGGCGAAGAAGGAACATGGATGGGTTTTAGTCAGTAAAAGTCTGACACTCCTTCCTGCTCCGCCCAGAGCGGGAGAAGTCATTTGATGATTTCCCATCCGAAAAAAAAAAAAATATATAAAAAAGGTTTTGGGCCATTGAAGACATAGCAATATCAACATGTCAAAGGAGGATCATCACTGCATTCAGCAGTATCAGACAGAAACTTTGCGACGGGAGGATGGCAGATATGTTGTAAGACTACCGCTAAAGCCAGAAATAAAGGAAAACTTGGGAGAATCAAAACCCAAGGCAATCGCACAATTTTATCAATTGGAAAACAAGTTGGAAAAACCCAAAAATTGCGCAAGATTACAAAGCATTCATCGATGAATACATCAGACTAGGTCAAAATTAAAAAATTAAAAATGTTTATGATATGTACATTTTAATGCTTAAATATGGCTATACCAAGTGTAACTTACAATATTTTTTATGCTTAGACCAAAACATTCTAAGAAATCACAAAGTCGTATTACCTACTTATTTGAAATGACATGGTAATTATAAATTATATAATAATGTAATCTTGTCTAATGCCTTTTTTTTTTTTTTTTTTTTTTTCGGATGGGAAATCATCAAATGACTTCTCCCGCTCTGGGCGGAGCAGGAGGGAGTGTCAGACTTTTACTGACTAAAACCCATCCATGTTCCTTCATCGCCCTTTGTGTTCCGGGGCCACGGTATCTCTTTCGAACAGTCCCGCAACCCCGGCAGGCATCATTCCTTGCGGACCCCTTCCTTTTTGCTGACTCTCTTAGAGGCGCGCGTGGAACACGAACGCCGTCGACACGGCCTGTCGTCATGAGACGGACGGACGGCGAGCTAGCCCATAGCCCACCGTCCACAGGCCCGCGCCTACGGTGGCCGGGGGCCACGTGGTGGCGTCTCCCGCGGCGGCCGGGACGCTGTGAGGTTCTCTCCCTCTCACGTTCCGCCACCTCCTTCTCTAGCATTACTGCTTCGCAGAAGGAGGTGACGGCGTCCCATCCGTCTCGCTCCGGACCATGGCTTGCACCAGGGCCGGACGCGAGAGGTCGCCGCCGCCAATCGCCGCTTCGAGGACACGGCGGTGCTCCGCCCACGCGGGGCACACCTCCACCGTGTTCTCCGGTCGATCCTCGCAGTGGAAACACCCGGGCGTTTCCTCCCGCCCGATTCGGTGCAGGAATCTCCCGATAACACCGTGTCCGGTGAGGACCTGCGTCAGGCGGAAGGTTGGGTCAGGCGGAAGTGGCTGGAGGACGCCGTGGCGTCTCTCCAGCCACTCCTCAAAGAGGGGACTTATCGCCACTATCGTGGCGTGCCCTGCACGGGGTTGCGACAGTCGCTCTCTCCATGTCGCCATGAGATCCCGCCGGAAGTCTGTCCGCTGAGCGACAATTTGTCGCGGCAGCGGAATTTTCCCCCGGCGAAGCGCCTCCGCGCGCCATTCATGCAGGCGCGCGAGGACTATCGCCTCCAGATCCCATGGCGGCAATCCGGCAAGGAGGCACGCCGCCTCGCGGGCGATCGTGCGGTACCCACGGGAACGATGAGCCTTACTCCACGATCTGTTGTGGTCATGTTTATAAAAAAATATTGTATTAAATAAAAAAAATACTATTGGAAATTGCGGTGAAAATTATGAGTAAAGAGTTTAAACACGCGGCTTCACCCGCGTGGAGTTCGATAATTGTCCCACGGGATCATGCTAAGGGGATAAAAAGTAATCTATGTGTTAATCCAGGTCATAAACTATCTATGTGCTAATGTTCATCAATATCCGTTCAGTAGTTTTTGCGTGAAAAAGTAATAAACATACACATTTAAAAACTTTCGCCTTTATAATATTAGTGTGAAGTGTGATTGTAGGAAATTATTCGTCTGATTGATAAATAATTATCTATTGGAACTAAAAATGAGTGCAATCAGCTGTTCTTCCCACAACCTCTGCTCTTGCTTGGAAATTAATTGACAATACATTGGAACCAATACAGACATACTCCAAAACGCACGATTAAGGAGTTTTTCGGATTTTTTATGCAATTTCAATAAAGCGTGTCATGCTAAATGCGGCTGCAACAAAGTTGGGTTGTTTTAATTATAAGCATATAATTATGCCGGTTGTTAGGGCCAGTCGTGCTCCAATGTTGAATTGCCGTATTCTTACGATATCAGCCAGGAGATATCTGATGTATCGATCGTAGAACAATTTACTTGTACTCAGCAGGAAGAAGATGAAGAAAAGAAGAAGACATTACATTTGAAGTTCCATTAGATAATTTTATCAATCAGACGAATGATTTTCTCCAGTTAGGTACTCATAATTTACACCGCTTTCATAATTTCCAATTTATAGCGTTTTTTATTTGATATAATATTTTTATGGTTCCGTTTCCGAAGGGTAACCAACGGAACCCTAATACTGTGGCATCCGCTGTCCGTCCGTCCGTCCGCTCTCTGTCAGCGGGCTGTTTCTCATGATCGTCCTATAACAACATCATCTGCCTAGCCATTTCCCAACTATGTTGGGGTCGACTTCCAGCCTAAACGAATGCAGCTGAATACCAGTATTTTACATGGAAAGACTGCCTATCTGACCTCCACAACCCAGTTAGTACTGGGTAATACGATATCCTTTAGAAGACTGGTTGTCAGACTTTTTAGGCCACCTGTAACCACTGTCAAAGATTTAAAAATGACAGCTGGGACCAACTGCTTAACGTGCTTTCCGACGCACGGAGGAAACTCAGTTTATAATGGGTGGTCACCCATCCACAGACCAACCTAGGCAAGCACTGCTTAACCTAAATATCAACCCCAGCGGCTGTTATTATTTAGCCACGGGCTCCTCGTCCTATAACAAAAAATAATAAATTAAAGGTTCACCTATTGCGATGGTACGGAACCCGAATGCGCGAGTTCGAGTCCCACTTGGCCGGTAATTAAACAGGGCCACAATAGATCGTGGAATAGACTCACTGGGATAACCACGTTAAAAAAACACACACCAGGAACACTACTTCACAGGTGACGTGGAAACGTTTGATTATTATGAAGAACACAACTTTTTCATCTTTTTGAACCGCTATATCTCAGAAATGGTGATTCTTAGAAAAAAGTTTAAAATCCAAGTTAAAGATAGAATAGCACGGTTTACAATGTTGTCGAACAATTTTTTATGATAAAACTTACCGTTTGGCTGAAAAAAAACAAAAAACCCATTTACGCGACCTTTGACCTTGAATATTTTTTAGCCAAGTATTAGAAACAGCATCGATTGGCATCAGAAAATGTTTTGTGTAAAATGGCCATTTTCTTGCTAACTGTACATTTTTCGAAAACCTGTGAATGGGGAAGCGATTCCCGAGTGTGGCAAGCGAATTTTCGAAAATCTGTGAATGCAGATTTGTTTCTTTTTAAAAATAAAGGAATGTTTTATTTGAGTAAAATTTGCTATCTCCAGTATTTCAAGTACTTTCCCTCTAGGTGGCATTGAAAAATTCCACCCTGATGTAATAGAAACATACACATAAAATAGTACATTGTTCACCGAGAGGAGAAAGTGACCGATTACCGTCGAGGGTGTCGTTTGAAGCCCGAGCCGTAGGCGAGGGCTTTAAAACACCCGAGATCGGAAATCGCACTTTCTCTCGAGTGATACATAGTGCTTTATACTACACCTACGAGAAAAATAAAAAACGAAATCTTTACTAATTGAAATTTATATTGAAATTGTTGCAGTTAGTGAAGCTTAATGTAACACTTTTTCCATTAATGTTTGTTTGAGATGTTTGCGACAATGTAGGAGGAATTTCACATGTTCTTTTTTCAAATTGTTTATCCTGCCGCCGCAGGGTCGCACTGCCAGCCCGAAACCATCCAACACACAGCTAGTGGCCAGTGTCATTTTGCGAACATAGAGATAAAAACTCACTGTAAAAACTTTTTGGCTTTTGATAATTAGGTTACCGGCGCGGTGAGGCCCGAGTGTCCAGGCCCGTCAGATGCGCAGACCTGCGCATCCTGGGTCTGGACGACTCGGTGACTACGGAGGAGGTGGCGGCCGCCGTCGCCAGGCCCGGTGGGTGTCCTGCTGAGCAGGTCAGGGCAGGCGCCCTACGCCCGGACCTCACGGGTATGCATGCCGTTACGGTATGCTGCCCTGTGACGGCGGCCAAAACTATAGTGGAGGGCCGAAGGTTACTGGTGGGCTGGGTTTCAGCGCAGGTAAAGCTGCTGGAGCCCAGACCTCTGAGGTGCTATTGCTGCCACGTGGGACACCACGTGTCAGTACGGTGCGCCTCGGAGGTGGACCGCAGCGGACTCTGTTTCCGCTGCAGTCAGCCTGGTCATGTGTCCGCAGCTTGCTGCGCCACGCCGCACTGCGGTGCATGTGAGGCGGCTGGCAAGCCGGCCGATCACTGGGCTGGGAGCAAGGCCTGCGCTCCACCCACCACCAGAGGCAAAGGTAGGCCTTCCACCGCCACCGCCACCGTCGCCTTCGCCGCAGCCGCAACTGCCGCTGCTGCCGCTGTCGCCGCCACATGGCCCCTCACAAGGGGCCAGGGAGGAGGAAGCGGTAATGGAGTGCCAATAACGGCCCCATTACGCTTCCTCCAAGCGAATATCAACCGCTGCGCCTGTGCTCAGGATCTGTTGCTCCAGAGCATGGCGCAGTGGTCGATTAATATCGCTGTGGTCGCTGAGCCGTATTTTGTCCTGTCCAGGGAAGACTGGGTGGCGGACCTTAACGGCTCAGTGACCATAGTGTCATCGGCCGCCGCCGGTACCCCGACCCTTGAAGGTGTCAGGAGGGGTCAGGGGTGCGTAGCAGCACGGTTAGGGGAGATCGTAGTGGTGGGAGTCTACTTCTCCCCGAGCCGAACTCTCGCCGAGTTCCACAACTCTCTCGCAGAGTTGAGTGTTGTCGTCGGGAACCATTCCCTCCCCGTGCTCGTCCTCGGGGACTTCAATGCCAAGAACTTGGCTTGGGGTTCTCGTTGCACAGACGTGCGGGGAAGGATGGTGGAGGACTGGGCTCTGGAGAAGGGCCTGGTCGTCCTAAATCGGCGTTCTGTTCCCACGTGTGTGCGGATGCGGGGCGAGTCGGTGGTGGACATTTCGTTCGCTAGCCCCGCTCTGTCGCCGCGTGTTGTTGACTGACGTGTCATGGAGGGGGTGGAGACCTATTCCGACCACCGGTACATCCGGTTTGACGTCTCCACCCAGACCTCAAGCGCGCCGGTCCAACAGGCCCCGAGCGGTACACGTTGGGAGCTGAAGCAGCTGGACCGGGAGCTCCTCCTGGAAGCCTCGATCGTGCAGGCCTGGGTGACATCACCGGACAGGCCTGCCGACATTAACAATGAGGCAGGGTGGTTCCAGGAGGCCATGTCCGACATCTGCGACGTGGCAATGCCCCGTGTTCGGCCAAGAAGCGCCCGGTGTCAGGTGTACTGGTGGTCGCAAGAGGCGCGCGTGGCTGCGCGACACCTGTACGCCAGGCATCGCAGGCTCCGCATCCGCCCACCGGATGCGGCAGCCATTGAGGCGGAGCTTTATGAGGGGTACAGAGCGGCGAAGACCACCCTCCGCGAGGCTGTCCTGCGGGCCAGGGATCTTGCCCGCGAGGAGACGCTGGGGATTCTCGACAGAGATCCGTTGGGGCACACTTACAAGATGGTGCGGGATAAGCTCCGCACCTGGGCCCCCCCACTGACGCAGAGTCTCCGGCCTGAGCTCGTGGAGGACGTGATGAGCACTCTGTTCCCTTCGCGAGGGGAACATCCACCCCCGCCTATGGCTCCGCCGGTTGACCTCCCTAGCGGTGTCAGCGTAGTTTGCTACGCTGACGACACGCTGGTGCTGACTCAGGGGGGGGTCGCACGAGGCGGCGGCCGAAGCTATGACACGCGGGGTTGCGATAGTCGTTGAGAGGATCCGGCAACTGCATCTCGAGGTGGAATTGCACAAGTCCGAGGCCTCGGAATGCGCCACCTCCGGGATCCTCACTGACGGTAGGAGGGGTATCCGTCGGCGTCGAGTCGACGCTTAAATACCTGGGACTCGTCCTCGTCAGCCGATGGAACTTCGTGGAGCATTTCCGACGTTTGGCCCCCAAACTGGAACGGACCGGGGCTGCCTTCAGGCGGCTCCTGCCCAACCTGGGGGGACCAAACGCCTCCTGCCGGAAGCTCTACGCGGGAGTCGTGCGGTCCATGACCCTGTACGGGGCCCCGGTGTGGGCGCGTTCATTGAGGCGGCGAGCCGCCCACTACCTGAACGCGCCCCAAAAGGTGGTAGCCGTAAGGCTGGCTCGTGGGTACCGCACGATCTCCCGTGAGGCGGCGTGCCTCCTTGCCGGATTGCCGCCATGGGATCTGGAGGCAATAGTCCTCGCGCGCCTGCAAGAATGGCGCGCGGAGGTGCTACGCCGGGGGAAACTCCGCTGCCTCGGCAAATTGTCGCGCAGCGGACAGACTTCCGTCATGATCTCATGGCGACATGGAGAGAGCGACTGTCGCAACCCCGTGCAGGGCACGCCACGATAGTGGCGATAAGTCCCCTCTTTGAGGAGTGGCTGGAGAGATGCCACGGCGTCCTCACCTTCCGCCTGACGCAGGTCCTCACCGGACACGGTTGTTTCGGGAGGTTCCTGCACCGAATCGGGCGGGAGGAAACGCCCGGGTGTTTCCATTGCGAGGATCGACCGGAGGACACGGTGGAGCACACGGTGGAGGTGTGCCCCGCGTGGGCGGAGCACCGCTGTGTCCTCGAAGCGGCGATTGACGGCGGCGACCTCTCACGTCCGGCCATGGTCCGGAGCGAGACGGTATGGGACGCCGTCACCTCCTTCTGCGAAGCAGTAATGCTAGAGAAGGAGGTGGCGGAACGTGAGAGGGAGAGAACCTCACGTCCAGGCGCGGGCCTGTGCACGGTAGGCTATGGGCTAGCTCGCCGTCCGTCCGTCTCATGACGACAGGCCGTGTCGACGGCGTGTTTGTGTTCCACGCGCGCCTCAAAGAGAGTCAGCAAAAGGAAGGGGTCCGCAAGGACCGATGCCTGCCGTGGTTGCGGTGCTGTTCGAAAGAGATACCGTGGCCCCGGAACAAAAAGGGCGATGAAGGAACATGGATGGGTTTTAGTCAGTAAAAGTCTGACATTCTGAGCAGGAGGGAGCTCCTGCTCCGCCCAGAGCGGGAGAAGTCATTTGATGATTTCCCAATCGAAAAAAAAAAAAAATGGGAGACTTACCTGCAGCATGCAGCAATCCAGCACGACCTTTCTATCACTCAGGGCTTGACTACATTGGCTTTGTCTACGTTAAAACAAATAAAGGCCGAGGAGTAAAGACGACAAAAGGATACGTCGCTGTGTTCATATGCATGGCCACAAAAGCTGTGCATCTGGAATTAGTATCAGATCTGAGCTCCTCAGCATTTTTGGAGTTCGGTTTGGACTACCGCAGTGAACGGACGCCTCGCTCGGCCTTACAAAAGTTTTATTGTTTTACGGCCCGGCGTCGCTACAGAAATTCGAAATTTACAGTCGGGTGTGTTTGTGATCCATAAATTTGAATCGAATTGATTTATATCGTGAACAACAAAAACAACAACAACGATACGAAGATTAGTAAGACCGGGGATAAAACGTTTCCATATCCAAATACAGTGTTGCAGTGTAGTGTTTGTGGACGGACTGACAAGACACCCAAGATATCATCAGCCTGTGATCCCGCCCGAGCCTGTAGCTGGAATTTGGTGAACTCGTTTAATTTATATTACATTATGTTGAATGGGCACAGATTATTTTCCAGCCAACCAGCGGTCGCTTGTGTGTACAAATCTGAAGTGTCCCAGTCTACTTACCTAGTTAGGAATACTCCTTATTTAAACGATTTACTCTTTAAATAACCAAAATACATTATAGTGCATGATAATAACCTAAATCAATCCGGTGCTGTGCCCAATCCAGCCTAGAACAGCCACCAAAACAGAGCTGCAAGTCAGCCCAGAGCCTTCCCCAGTTTTCATACTTACGCCGACCGCACACTAGCGTTATACTAATTGCATAAATGGCAGCATAAACATATTGATATGAGATGTATTGGGGCCTCCCTGTCAACAATATCTCCGCGTATACCGTTTAATGTTTAAAAATAGGTACTACAGCATAACTTGCAATACTGCGACAACGAATGCACACGTGTTCATTAACAGAAGGTTAGGCCTTCTATTAGGTACATAATAGCATCACTGTGACCGGCACCTTCCAGGGCACCAATACTGCGCTCCGCGCATTTGCTAGCAACACGTGGCAAGGGACTCACAAGAAGACAAAAGCATAAGCCGTACTCTTAAAAGTCACTGAGACGCAAAAAATTAGTTACGCCATAAAACAATAGATTATTATTTTTTATTTTGCCTCACTCCTCGCCCAACGAACACAGATGGCATAACAAACCCTATACCGCACGGCTATCGCGCACCAAGTAAACGCCATATTTTTCCTGACGTTCGATCACCACATGGTAAGAAAAGACCTGACGAAATATGTCAAAGAGAATAAAGACCAGCCGAGCATAGCACTAGCGCTTGAGGGAAACCTGCCTACTACCACAAGCCAAGGAAGTGTCGATGAGCAAAGGGAAAATATATCGAACAACAACACAAAGACGGCGTCTGGGGGGGTGAAGATATCATCATTGCAGCAGCCGAGTACTACTTCATTAACGTAACAGTACACCAAGCCGGGCCTAGTTCTCCCATTACATACCGCCCCAGAGATCCACAACAAGCTGTAGCCACTATTAACTTACTATATCATAATAATCACTACGACAGCCTTCTTAGCGTGCTTAATTGTCAAGAATCTGCAACAGAATGTACACCACAAAGTACGCCAAATACAAGCGCAACGTTATCGCCTGCTGAACAACCTGACGCCACCGGATATACAATACTAAGACCCCCACTCTGCCCTAGTAAAGTAACAGAAATTAATAGTAACAAAATCGCAACCTGGAAAGTTAAAGGCACACAAAACCTTGAAAGATAAAGGGATACACATAGCATGCCTACAGGAAACAAATCTGAGCACCGGATTATTTAACTCAAATAACACCTGGCACCTTAATGGCTCTACCGAACGCCATGGTCTCGCGCTACTTGTAAGAAAAGACACGACCGTAACAATTCAAATAACAAGAAGAAATACAAACGTCATGGCAGCAGTTATAACAGCTCTCTGCAAAGGACAATCTGTGAACTTGTATATAATAACAACACACATACCAAGCACTAAGCCCAACTAAGACATTTTCCGATTTGATCAACTGCATCAATGCAAAGCCAAAAGGGTTAAACATGATCATCCTAGGAGACTTTAATGCGCACATAGGATAGCAAGACATAGTGATAACTTTAAATCATCGTATAATCTGGGTAGCGACACATGCGACCCTCGGTCCTTCGGTTCCCTCTCGTTTCTACAGTTCATGCATTTTTTTATCAGAACAATTATGATAATCACTCCGATTAAGACTGCCTCCATGTAATAACCCCGGAAAATGGGATGTAAATACTCTATATGTTATATATGTTTAATTTCTCGAAGATTTTAGGAGTAGGTATCGGAGTCCATACTGATAGAGGTTTTATTCAATTTACATAAAGAATTTAGACTGGAGGTCTTGGGTGTCGTCCCCGTTAATTATTGTAACTCACGTGACCTGATTGAATTTTACTCACGAACAATTCACTGTCGTGAATATTATAATTCAACGTAGTAGCTGCTTTAGGTGAGAATCGCACTGAGGTTACAAATTTAAATCTAACAACACTTTTTACAAAACAAAAGATAGGAATCACAAATTATGCTACACAGCTTTTATTTAATCTAATGTAGATTATCGTAAAGTGAATCGACCGACGTCTTTCAGAGTCGCCTCCGAAGTGTCCGTGATCTGCTGCGTCTTCCCAACGTTCGCATAAACTCTACTCTCAAACGCCCTGTAATTTTTAAAATAAACCGTGAGGAAAAAATATTGCAAGCTCATTATTGGTTTATCTCTCCGGTGTGGGTGTGACTTTGCCCAAAGTTCTTCGTGAAGCTTTTTTTTTAATCATCCATATTGACAGCTTTATATCGTGCAGCCAGCGCCCCGCAACGTTTTTCCTAACAACATCTTTTCAAAAAATCTTTGGTAATAGCAATTCAAGTATTATTTCAAGTATCTAACCCGCATCAAAACCCCAATAAATATCGAGTTATCTGACAGTTTAAATTGTTTCGTCCAATACTTTCTTAGAAATTATTTCGTTCCGCATCGTAGATTCCCGTGACTAAGAAGCCCTTTGTCTTATTTTAGACATTTACACATGTTTTCGTAGTGTCACAGTGGTGTCGATTCTGTCCAATGAAACTTGGGAATGATTTTAGCCCACGTGGACTCGGAACTTGATAGACATCTCAAGACAGACGGACATGTCTTTGTACCTACGGAACCTTAAAAAAGAGGGACTAGGGAGTTAAAATGAAAGACTGAGCTGGATATAACTACATTTTAATAACATTTCGAATATTGCTGGTTCTCAATCGAAACGTAGGTAGGTACCTACTCTTTTCACAATAATCAGGAGTTCATTATAAAAGTAGCTTGGAAGATAGAACTAAGTAGGTAGTGGGGCCATGAGCCCGTTCGATCAGATACATACACGTGTACGTCCTTACAATCTTAACAAACGTCTACTTACAATAATGGAATGATTGTATTTATATAACTTCGCAAAAGTAAGTACCTATTACAATGTTGAATCGTACCTACTCTCAGTTAAAATCTTAAAGTAATTTTGATTTCGAGTAAATCTAGTTCGACGTAACATAATACACTTATAGGAAGGTCCTGTATATAGTAGGTACCTTTTATTTAATTCTATGTACAGTCGGTGCACTGCAATACCTGACTCTTACAAATAAGGAGTGCGGTAATGGGATGGCTGTACTTATTTGCCCACCTGTAACTAAACCACCCTACTCGAGGTAGGTATTGCAATTGAAAATATTACAAAATCAATAGGTAAATGCCTAGTTGCATGTTGCCCGTCACATCTTCACATTTCATATCAAACATAGATTACCATGTATGTACCTGAGCAGCTGATATTACAAACAAAGAGTATTTGACAGAAACATGACTACAGTACCCAATGTAACCGCTACACACTACTCAGTCTTAGCAAATGCTACGCACGACTTTCAGACGTACAATAGATTGTACTTGTGCGTCTTGCAGGCGTACAATCTTTAGCCGTACATTCTGAAGACGTACTGCCTAAGCTAATGGCCGGCTATGGCGGCCTATACAGGTTGTGGCTTACGGACGCGGGTGGTATTTAAGTAAGTATTATGAAGCCTAATTTAATTCGAAAAAAGGCATATATGCAGATGATGACAAAATCGATCAAAAATTGACCTTACGCAAATCAATAAGGTTATAGGCAATGATATGTTAGAATATCATTGGTTATAGGTAAATTGATCATTCGATTGCATCGATCACTAATAAAAAACTGATCGTGATCTGAATGTTCGATTGACCCTTTTTTAATTGTGGTAGGTACTTAGGTAGGTATTTCACAAAAATCCTTGTCAAGTATCAATTTTACATTGTAACTAGAAGTTATTAGCACATCGTCCACATTTAATAACGGAGAAGAAATATTAGAAGTTTGTATGGGAGCACCGCGCCAGCTTCTTCTACCAAATGAGAAAATAATCACCCAGTAAGTAATCACGGAGAAATCGGTGTATATACAAAAAGATGCTGGTGGAATACATAACCTCCTCCTTTTTTAGAAGTCGGTTAGAAATAAGTAATAAGTACCTACACAATAATCAGAGCTACTTAGCTTTGATAAAGCTATACAAAAATGTTAGTTATATGGAAGAAGAAAATGTAAGTCCAGGAGCCCCAGTCGTTTCTTATTGGTACCTACTATTTGTTGGCTTGGACCCTCGACGGGATGAAGCTAAAACTGGACAGTGAGCCCGTTTATGCCCGTGTACGTTTAGTAGGTACCCATGGTAGTTATTACCATCAAATTCTACCAAAGAAAACTTAAATCTTCCATGATTCCATGCTACATAGTAATACTTAAAATGCAATAAATTCATAATGTCAGTAAATAAAATATGCAAGTATATAAACAATTAATTATACAAAAATAACAAAAACCATCGTCTACTAAATCAAAAAACTTAATACAACAAATGAACCAACAACACGACAACATGAGGATGTAATGGAAAACTTAATAAGGAACCCCGAAAACTACCAAGGTGCTGCAAGGTGCTATTGTGCTTTGAGTGGCACTGCCAGGGGTCAGGAGGGCGCTGTTCATCTTCTTGTCGATTACACTGAAATTGTGCCATTTTTAGTCAGATCAGTATGTACTATGTAGCCACGTAGCCACACTAGCCACCTGCACAACTCTAACATTGACAGGTCGCTGCTGAATAAACAAAATGACGGTGCTAGTACCCTCAAAAGGTACTTTGCAGCACTATTACCACAAAATTAAAAAAAAAACTCCGACGGTTAAAAAGTAATTAAAAAAGGATAAAATAATTTAAAAAACCCAACTTAATAAAAAACTCAAGAATATCCGTCGGGGGTTGCCATTAAATGAACTATAGTTTTGCAGTTTTATAGTAACGTGAATAATTGGAGATTTTTTAGCGCTATAAATACTTACACCCTTATGGGGCTCCCCCCATGCACACTAGCGCCACTTTATTAAAAAAATCAGAACTCGTTAAATACACAATTAATATAAAATCTGATTGACAAAATCAATGCTATAGAGTTCTAGATTACTGACGTCTATTTAATTCATAAAAATATATTTCACTGTAGTTACAGTTAGAAAAACTGCTAAAAACGGCCGTTTTTTTCCATTTTGTATCTGTAACGACAGCGAGCTATGTTTCAATGAGTTAAGCAGACGTAAATAATTTAGAAGACCAAAAAAATTATTTTGTCAATCAGATTTATATTAATTGTTTATTTAACGAGTTCTGATTTTTTACTAAAGTGGCGCTAGTGTGCATGGGGGAGCCCCTTAATGGGTAGGCCGTGCCCCTACAGTGGGGACCTTCAGAAGTTGATAATGATACTTCTTTCTTTTACGATGAAATTAGTGATGGCAGCCCCCGACGGATATTCTTAGGATGTTTATTAAGTTGGGTTTTTAAATAATTTTATACTTTTTCAATTACTTTTCAATCGTCGGGGGTTTAAATAAAAATTGCTTTTTATTTTACACTTTAGAGCATAGATATTATGTAGGTACATAATGCGCCATTCCGGGCGTTCGCCCTAATGACCCTATGGAAGATACGCCTCTGCTACAGTTTTATTACTGCAGCGCCCTCTAGTGAGTTACTACCGTAACATCTATTTACGAACCCTCACTAAGCAACCAAAAACTGCATCAAAAACGGACTTGTATTTTTGGTTTTGCACAAACAAATGTTTGCTGCAGCGCCCCCTGGTGAGTTGTCACCGTAACACCTATCTAAGAACATGCACCGTCGAACGTCTCCGTTCCGTCATAGGTAAAAAAACCTCCGATCAACAATTAGCAACTAAATATCGGGTCGGCGCAAAAAAACCGTCTCGGTAAATAACAGCTCACTTGAGAAGTGAGATCTTATTTTGTTTAGTTGGCTTGAAACAGAGCCAATGTAAAGTACGTCTCACAATAACGCAGTGTGTTTTCAAAAGTTGCAAAAATAATGCCCGAAAAAGCAATTTAACGGCCGGAGTGTCTTACTTTCGGTAAGTACAAGAAGAATAAATTATATTTTAAGCTTTAAACTAACAAATAACATTAAACTAAACAAAATTACGGATTTTAAACCACCGCTACAAATGTTGGCGCGTGTTGCTAGGCACAAACTTTTGTTTGACAGAACAGTAGATGCATGGAGTAGATTTGTGTTGTAATAATTTGTTACCAGAACTTCAAAATTGGTTGGTTAAAATTGGTTTATGCTACTTTTGTGTCTTTTTGTTGACTCTAATTAGATACTTAGCTATCCTTTTTTTTTATTTTAGCTTTCCAAGCAGTCTGGTCGAGAGCAGCGGTGGCTCAGTGGTGGCGGCCCCGACTTACGAACAGTAAGTCGTGGGTTCGATCGAACCCAGACAGGCGCATTACTTTGTATAATTTACTTCATCACGACTGCTCTCAAAACGGTGAAGGAAAACATCGTGAGGAAACCGGCATGCCCTAGAATCAAAAATTCTAAGTCATGTGACATCTACCATCTACCGCACTGGGCCCGCGTGGTGGATTATAGCCCATTCCCTCTCATTGAGAGGAGGCCGTGTACAGCAGTGGGAACATTCTAGGCTGATGATGAAGCAATCTGTTTACGTGTGCAGAATGGATCTCGATTGTCGCCAGAGAAAGAAGAGATGACTTTTATAAGCCAGCTAAGAATTATATGTTCGGATCACTTTGATAAATCGGATATATCAGGAAATACTAACCGACGTCGTTGGTTGGTTAATTAAAACAGCAGTTTCTAAACTACTTCTTTTCTGTATAAATGTATTTGTGACTTTACAAACGAGTAGACGAATGTAAGCCCGAGATGAAGTCGAGGGTTTACCATAGTCACGAGTTTGTACCAATTTCTGCACGTGTGTCATACAATGTTTTTCAACACAATAATTTGCGAGAAAACAGTTCATTAAGTGATGAAACAAACAGCGACCCCAAAAACCATGAAAACGACACCCATGAAGAAAAAACCGAAAACATTCATCGGCGCCATCTTGGATTTTCATTTTGACCTCATTTTCATTATCAGTGACCCCAAAAACCACGAAAACGATACCTATGAAGAAAAAACTGAAAATTTTCGTCGGCGCCATCTTGATTTTCATTTTGACCTAATTAAAAAAAACCGTAACGAATACGCACGGTGCTATACAACGGGGTATGCGGTAAAATAGGTACTTAAGTGAGAGTACCTATTTTACCGAACTATTTTTTTGCACGTTCTGTTGTATGGTGCGTAATTTTTAACTTTCGAACAACATTTTTTGAGCAAATATGTTGAAAAAGTACTTTATTTGTTACCGCTAAAGGTTAATTTCACAATAAATGTTGTTTAACTTTCGTCTTTTCATTTTTAAGTGTCAGGAGTAATGTAATGGTGTCGATTCTGTTGTGCACAAACTAAAATTAATTTAGGCTATTGCTATATTTTACTAAAAGGCAGTGAGAGAAAAGGACGGCTATAGCTATGAACTAAGTTTGAGATGTCAAACTAGTTTATGCCTTGCGCTTCACCGTCTTTTTAGTCGACATGTTTTTACGTGCACCCTTTATTTGTATAGAAATATTAGTTCCAACTAAATTTGACAGCTCTAAATTACGTCCGTCTCTTTCTCGTTTTAATAGAGAGAAAACGATAGCAATAGCCTAAATTAAGTTTAATTTGTGCACAACAGAATCATTGCTTTGATCGTTTTTTTGTGACGAATGATTGTAATTATTAGATAATATTTTTCAATACACTTCCCCGAAAACTGGTCCATAACGCACTACGATTAAGTACAAAATGCAATATATTTCACACACGTGCGTTTTTTCCATTTTCCCGCACGTGTGCGGAAATGAAAATTGCCACAGGGAACTACACCTATACTTAGTCCAAATTGGTTCATTGCCTATAGTCTGAGGTGAATGTTTTTTTTGTAATTTCGGCCAAGCAATAAGCGTCTTTACGGCATAAACATTTTTTGAATATTCAAATTGTGTTTTTAAATAGAATATCATAAATAAACATGATTATTAAAAACTAAGTTACTTTTATACACAAATTAACATTAATTTGTGTTCTAAATTCAAAAATATAAAAAAAAGTATGTTTTATGTTAGGCTGTTTAGCGGCTTCATACCTTTGCTTCTCCTTCACCTGGCGAAAGTAAAGCGCGGAATTCATGACAATAATATTTTTCGTTCTTATAATTTATTTCTTCAAAAGTGTATTGAAAAACGTCGTTTGATACACGTGGACATTTGTTATTGCAGTTCTCGGCACAAAAACACCCTCGCCTACGGTTCGGGAGCCATAGTACAACCATGGCTCTTAATAATAAAGTCACAAATCTTCTTAGGTTGAACTTAACTGTTTTATAACAATTTTCTCCGCTTGTTAGTAAACAAATGTAGATCTCACGGACAGAATTTAGCTTTGATTTTGTACGGTATCTAGTTGCTAATTGTTGATCGAAGAAAAAAACAATGATTTAGGTACACGTAGTACGTGCGATAAAATGTTAGACTAAGTACCTTTGCATGCCGAGCTACGCAAGTATTGCGTAAATCGAATTTAGATCCTGATTTTTTTCCCTATAGGGTATATTGGCATCTTTATCGCACGTTGTAAGTAGATTGCCTCTGAATTTGTGCTAAGTTAAACATTAATAATTATCTTCGGTTATAACTAGGAATACTCGTGTTGGCACGTTTTGTACCAAAACCTAGTAGCTACATAACGGAGACATATAGCATCGGTAACAATCGGTAACGCATTACAATGGAGAAGATCCGTAATTCAAAAACCAATAATTGGTACCCGTAATTCAAAATACAATAATTTTAGTTAATTTAGTCCTGTAGCTAATATTTTTGCTATGCCATAAAAGATGGCAACCAAGTTTGTTTAATATTTGAATAATATAATTATACATAGATAGTTCATGAACAGAATATATCTCTTATTGCTTTTTGAAAACTGAGTTATTTTGAAATGGAAGCATTTTCATAAAACAATGTGATTACTTAACAGTAATTCTGCGTTACCGTTACGTCTGCTTTCCTTTTAAATATGCGAAAACGTACACATATCTACCTAAACTAACTTTACATCAATAATTTGGACGTTAACGATTCGAAAAGCACGTTCACATGATTCTCACCTCTATTTTCTTCCCTATAAAGATCACTTTCTTAAATGTTAGAGCCACAAAAATAATCTAATTGAAAACGTCAAGTCGCCGGTTACGTTCGGCCCTGGAGGACCCTAGTCCCGCTAATGGACGAAGATCTAAGCTAACGAGTTCTAGATAATACTAGTTACAACAACCGGTAGGTCCACATGGACAGCGGGTTGTGCAGCAGCGCCAGGTGCGGCGGCTCCTTGCCGCCCACCAGCAGCAGGTGCAGCTGAGTCTCCCCGTTCCTTGGCACACTCCGAGCGCGGCGCTCGCTCAAGTCCTGGAGTTCTATGTCTCCGGGACCTACGCCAGAATCTGGAGTTAAAGCGACTCCTAAATTTCTCACATCAGGACCTAAATAGTGAGGATTGCTGAAACCGATCGAATGGCCAGACAATCTGTTGACTCGCTCAGCGCTGGCATAGTCAGAAGTGGATAGTTCTGCGTCTCCCTCGTCAGTTATTATGGTGTCTTTGGTAAACCTAACAGACGCAGACTTGGGAATGCTCACCACAGTGACCTTGCCGTCAAGTTTGACAGACGGTACAGCTCTGCTCTTGATGTTGCTTATTTCTCGCTTCATGTCTTCTTCCTCTTCAGAGTCGAGATACACAAGCTTCGTAGCTTCTACTGGAGACAGCACGGGCGTGGGAAGAATCATGTCGGCGAAGTCAGGGACAGAGATCGGTTCTCGAGACATATCTGATCTGTATTCAATGATGTCACAATCTCGAGGGCTCTCGTCTCCATCTGCAGGCTGTCGCTTGTCGATGACGTAAGCGGAGTAGGACTTAGAGAGCGCGGCGGCCTCCTGCCTCACGAGGCTCTCCGTGGAGTCGCGCTCCCCGGCCAGCGCGCTGTAGGAGCAGCGCGCCGCCTTGCGGCTGTGGAAGGACAGCTTGGAGATCTCTCTGAGCAGACTGGCGGGAGGCTGCGGGCGAGCGGCCTGCGGCGCGCGAGCGGCCTGCGAGCGCTCCGCCGGCGCCGAGCGCACGCGCGGCGGCGCGGCCGGTATCAGCAGCGCGCAGCAGTTCACACGGGACGATGGCCATTTTATACTTTGCATTATTCGTTCCCAGGTTTCTGTTGCTGTAAGTTAATAATATACGTGTTAAACGAATTGATTCACGCGCAGGACATTTTGAGAATGATTATACTACGTTCAAGACGTGTCTTACCGAAGTGAAACCTCCAGAGCTCGTTGGTGGAGTGTCCCTGCGTCTCGCCGCCGAAGATGTAGAGATGTGCGCCGGCGCGCAGTCCGGCGTGCCCGCTGCGCGCCGACGGCGACAGCTTGGCGGGCGTGCGCACCTGGCTCCACACGCGAGACACTGCCAGTAACAGTCAAACCAATGAAAAGCAGGAAATAAAAAAAAGAAAATAAAAAAAAATCGACTCCATCTTCTTCTTAGCGTGTCGATGGCCAATTTGTATTAAATTTATTTGGCCCAAAATTTAGCTAGTAGATACCTACCTATGCGAAATCTGCTCGCTGATGCGGTCATAACATCGTCAAGTGCGCATGCCAGAAATAACTTGCTACCGACACCATAAAAAGCGAACTCAAAAGATGGAAACAAAATAAAGTGGAATATAAAGAAAACAATAGATGAAAACGATGAGACTTTTAATTAAATAAAAACAAACGTAACTCTCTAATGATGCCATGTATGCGGAGGCTACATATTTTTTTGGTCAGTTAGTTTGCGAAATGGTAGCCCTTGAGTGCGTGGCGTGCGTGGTGTTAGCGGCAACAGCGAGGAGCACGGAAACCTGAAAAGATTAGTAAACAATGGCGGTACTCACTGGTATCGTAGTACCAGAGGTCGCTGCAGTCGCGCAGGTCGCACTGACCGCCGTGCACGTACAGCCGGTTGTCGTGCAGCGCCGCGGCGTGCCGGTGCCGCGCCGGGCCCGCGCCCACCGTGCGCACCTGGTGCCACGACGAGGACTCTGCAACACGAGCGTAGCTTACGAAAACAGCTATAACAACACGCCTTCCCCTCTCGAAGGTTAGGCAGAGACTTTATTGTAATCAATCCGTTCTTACCACAATTGATTGCATATCTTTTTCTTAAATTCCATATTTCTCTATTAGTCGTCATCTCATAAGACTATCCATATTCTAGCCATATTATCCTTCACACGGTCCATCCATCAAGACTGAACTGCTACTGAGAAATTCGTAATAGGAAACACCATAACACTTTACCCAATCTGTGGATTATACCAAACCGTCAGCCTCAGCAGTGGTGCTTGTATAAGGCGCATATATGCGACTTGGGAATATAATACTGCTTGCTATGCCTATTATATATTACTGCCCGACCGAGAAATTGAGCCCAGGGCCTCAAGTTCAACAGTCACGCTTATATACGACCATTAGACCAACGAAGCAGGCAGGTTGAAAGATATGAACAATATGTTTATGTATGAAACTTCCCCTTACCGTAATGAAACGCCCAGAGCTCATTGGTGGAGCCCCTTAGGTCCTTGTAGCCTCCGTATATGAGCATGCAGTCTTTCAGCGAGTGCGCTGAGTGACCCCGGCGGCCGCGTGGGCCTAGGGCCGCGCCCCGCGACTCTCTGCAGCTTCTCCGCCTGAGTGTCGAGGTCGACGTATAGCCCGACTGGCCCGGGAGTTTGCGCCATATTTTTGTCTGGAAAATTGTTAAAAGCTAATGTTAAAACATCCCAATCAGCCAATAATGTTCCCACTGCTGGGGTTGGGACAAAAGCCTTCTCACTGTGAAAGGACATATTATACGAGTATGTACCATAATCTACCTCGCGGGCTTAGGGCGGACTGCGGGTTCATGGAGGACAAATGTCTTAGAATGTGTTAATTCTGACGAACCCACGAGGCCACGACAAGTCGCTACTCTCACCACTGGCAAAACAGGGGATTGAACATTAAACACATGTAGGGAATCGGTTCAAAGAATCATGGCTTTGTAGGTAGGTACACCTAATCAACAAGTCGAGCTAACGATATCGCTTGTAGGCTTGACTTTAGGAACTTCTTTTCAATTAATTTCTATTAGGTAACTACATTTAGAAAGTTAATTATGTTTTTTTTTTCCAAATTTCCTTTTACGTAACTGTACTCCTCAACCTACATAGATGACAAGAAGCGATATCAAGCCCAGTCGCGTGCCCCCGGAGACTTGGGCCATTGGGTCTCGACCCAATAAGTGCAACACGACAATATTGTGCACGCGAGCTTACGCTAAGTACGAGTACCCACTATACCTAATGGTGAACACTTCAAGGACTTTTGGAGCCGGATTGAGAAGTCTCACATATGGTTTTTTTATAGGTAACGTTATTAGATGTACTCGTTTATGTTGGTTTTCAATAAGTTGATAAAGGTGAGGATCCTTAGGTATAATAACGATAAAGGTCACTGTAAAAGGTTTGAAATGTTCAGATCCTTACAAATTTGACTTCCAATGAGTGGGCCTAACCTCTGTATTGTATATCCAAAGCGGCGTCTCATTGGAGAGCGCGCCGGCCTCACCGCCGAACACGTGCAGCTCCACCGAGTGCGCGATGGCGCTGTGCTCCTGCAGCGAAGGCGGGGGGTCGCCGCGGCACTCCAGCTTCTCCCACTTACCAGTCGCTGGAAGGACATACATTTATAAGTAGGAAAGGTAGGTACCTACTATGATAATGTAACCTAATTAATTCAGTTGCTGATGTTTCGAGTGTAGTCGATTCATTAAAAGCAGCAAGTCCATAGTTTTATTAACGGTGTCGAGTACCGCTGCAGTACACGGTATCTACAATAAAAAAATCGTCTGTAAAGTCAGTTTACGTACGATAATTTTACGTGATGTAATTTTTCATGATATATATTAGTGATTTTAACATAAAAACACAATTTCATCCCCCTTTTCACCCCTTTTAAGAATTGAAATTCTAACAACCCGTTGCGTTAGCTTCCAACCAAACGCAGTAAGATAATACATTTTGTGATTTTTACTTCGAAAATTAAGGAATTTCCATACACAACTTTATCCCCTTTTTTAACCCTTTGGGGGTGGAATTATCAAAAACGCTGAGACACGAATTCATTACTAATTAATTTTCAATCGTCAGCCTAAACACTAAATTTTAAGATCCTAACTTTAAAACTGGCGGACTTTCATACAAACTTTCATCCCCTATTTAACTCCCTTATGGGTTGATTGCCGGTTCGGAATGGTGTGACACTTTTTCATGCGTGCAGCAGGTGTTCATCGATTTTTAAGACGTTATATCACGTCAAAAGTAGGCATGATATTTTATACTTTCCCATAAAATGAAAATTAAGCCTCATTAGCATTATCATATTTCTAATTCATGTTTAGTTATACTTATACCATAAAACGTCAAGTTAAGGAAAACCTACATCAAAACAAATCTTTTCAATATTTCAATGGCTGAATCTGAATAAATCAAAAGACTCATTACGCAATCTGTGCAGGAAAAAGTCCCAACTCGTAATTAGCGTTTAAGTCTGTTGATGAGACTCGACCTACTTAATTAGCGCCCGCGCCAGTCAGAAGCTTCAGCAGGCGCTCGAAGGAAGAAAAGACACGTTTTTGTGGAAGACCCTCCAGCGACTGCTGACGACAGCCTCTTCGATTGATATGAAGTGGCGTATTTAGGTCGGTGTCCCACAAGGAGCACAATTCGGTTGACAAGATTGTTTGTAGTACCTACATTGTAATGTTATAATTATGCTGTGAAAAATAAATGTTTGTTCTACATTTAGAATGGAAAGTGAGGCGTTTGTCTTCTCGAGAGTAGATTTATAAGTAAGTATTTGCATTTCAACCGAAGTAGTTTTTCAGTCATGCTGGATTTTAAAGAGGTTCTTTATTTGATTTCCTTTACCTACTTTCGACTTACAAAAACGTAAGTACTTACATTGACTTAAATCCGAGACATAATTCGACGTCTTGAAAACTTGGCATTGTGATGCATGTCATCAATGAAAAGTATACAACAAAAAACGGCAGTAAATGTTTTGAGAAGACAAATATTGCACGTTTCAAAATCTTCACACCGTTACGTATACTGTGGTGTATGTCGTAAGAGCACTCACCGAGACAAGAACGGTGCAAAGAATATTATATTAAAATACGAATTTACAAAGAAACCGGTTGTTCCTTCGTCTTCCGGTTCTGATATGAACCGGTAACGGTTACATACCTATCGTAAGGAGTCTTACCAAGACTGTATCTCCAGAAGTCCCTGAGCGGTACCGCGCCCCCCGCGCCGCGCCCGCCTAAGACGTACACATGTCCGCACAGCAACGTGGCCGAGTGCTTCGCCCGCGCACACGGCACCGCACGCCCATTGCTGCCGCCGCACTCCACCGAGCTCCACATCTCATCTGACAAACAAACAGATAATAATTCGTATAAACGCTCATACAAAGATTTTAGGTCAAGCTTTATGTCTAGAGGACGCCGACTCTCAAATGAAACGACTTAGCAAATGCCGTGTCAAAAGAGACTCTTTGTGAACCTAGATCGACTTTCTGCCCTTTTCCTGCTGAATAGTCACAACCATCATATCATATTATTGCACATGCTTAACAGGATCAAAGGCAAAACCTGAAATTGTATTTTATACGAAATAATTAATATGAAATTGTACGCTCCAAGGCTTTCTTTAAAGTAAACCACATTGCGTCTTTACCTCCTCTGTAATCGAAAGTTTCCGACTACAAAGTCATGTCCCTTCGAATAAAATGCATTACTCCCCTTCAATGTGCATAAAAATCACCAACAA
Source organism: Xestia sexstrigata (assembly GCA_941918905.2). Classification (NCBI taxonomy): domain Eukaryota; kingdom Metazoa; phylum Arthropoda; class Insecta; order Lepidoptera; family Noctuidae; genus Xestia; species Xestia sexstrigata. Next base: position 21,283,598 of record OW799214.2, read on the forward strand.
CTCGTCGTGTGGGGTAGATGAAATGCTAGCGTCCCCCAGGGCTCCTTGCGAGGACCCCTCCGTTTCAACGTCTCTAAGTATTGCTTATTGCGAATGAATCCCTTCTTGTTTCGTGCAGGAGTGTTTAGGAGTTATCGTTTACAATGTGTAAATATTAGTTAGTATCGAGGAGGTTTTATTTGTTTGTGAGAGGTCCCAAAAATTACGATTGTCATTGTGTTGTGATTTGTTAATCTGTGATTGGAAAAGGTTAATTCATGAATTGTTTCTACATTTTATCATAGGTGTGTTACGAGACAACCCAACAGACCCAGTCCATTCTGCATGCAATTAAATCCTTAATTACGTTGTGTAACCCACAAGACTATACAATATTGTAAGTTGAATGCGTACTATACTTATCATTGTAGAAAGCCGCAGCATTTAATAGATTAAAACTTTGTAGAACTTAACAATATCCTGAGTTGGCCGGCAGCCAAGCGTCTTGTCCTGTAGCAAGTTCAATATACGGATAACGAATGGTCCAGGGAAGGGGTTCGAAAAAATGGCTTTCTCGTATTGTCACGAAATTCTGCGAATCTTTCAAGAAATGGGAAATTGTTACTGGGAAGTTTCTTCTTGAGAAAGATTTCTCTAAAGGGTTAGTTTTCAATGACCAGCCAAAATTTAAAAGATATTAATGACATTACAACGCATTACCAGCGTACGTAACTACGTGTAACCAATAACGTATAATAATAATATTATAATTCCGGGCTCAGTATCAGATAAATCATATCCTTCAGGGCAATAACATTAAACCCTTTCAAGAGACAAAGCCACAACCCTTGCTATATTAAGACTTACGGCTTCATAAATGCACGTCCATTTTCTAAACGGTCGTGTATTCATCTCATCAAATATTTAGCCCGATCGCCCTATAATTAGTCCCCGTGCAGCAACCCTTTGTTTGGCACGTCACTTGTTTGACAATTCAGCTCAGAGCCCTGGACGTCGCCATGTTAGTACACTTGTCGGTAAAAACCAGAAACAGAGGGGAGATCCGGTAGTCGAGGGTGGATGAGCCGACGACCGACGGTACACGCTTGTGTAATCAAGAGAGACATTGACTGACTTATCGACTCCTGTGACACAACGTTCTCTCCGGATGGAGGTGGTGAGGTTTTAAACGACATTTATTTCCACATTAATAGGTAAGTTTAAGATTGTTGGCAATGTTTCCAAAGTCAAAGTCAATGGCTGAAGTTTAAGACATAATTTCAGGACTGCCATAGCTTTAATGCCCTGCAGCTTGTTTCGCCAAGTTCAATTTCCAACACGTATCACAACTTTGGTAAATTATTTTAACATTTAGGTAAGTAATAACTTCCTGTTTTATTTTATGTTAGAAGTTTCCAGAAACTTTGGGTTAGTAGCAGCACTGATTTCTTTCACATTTATTTTTGCTGATCACAACATTCCTGTTTCACAATTTAAATATGTTTTTGTAATAGGTCATCAGAGTTTATCCGGAGACCCCATTCCTTTGCAAACTTTCTGCTATGCTCAGCTCTTGAAGGGTATTATACAGCGCGGTCAGAGTGGGGTGAGAGCTCCCCGAGAGGGCATTACCTCGTCTCGCTAGCTAACAAGTGCGGCATCGACGGGTTAATCGAGAGCCTGTGCCTCGCCAGCGGGTTAGAACGAGCCCGACGTTAAGGCACACGTTGCCGCGTCGACACGATGTAAGGCATAGGTAGGCACGACGAAAGGCTCACGACGGCAGGTGAACATCGTTTCAACAAAGCTAGGTCGCTTGTGTACGTGGACGATGTTGTTGTTTACTTTCATGACGATGCTAATGCCGGCAAAAGGGACCGATGCAAACTGTTTATAAACGCTTCGTAATCTGTTGGTGGGACACCGGTAAATTGCGTTTTCAGAGGATAACGTAGAAGGTGAGCTTGCGTTAAGTTAGCTTAACTAAGCCAGTTTACAGAATCTCAGCTTCGGGACTATTAAGGTGAATGCTCCAACCAGCCCGCAAAGTTCAAATTTTCTTTCATTTTTTGCAATTGGTTGTATGTTGATTAGAATATTATTTGCGGCTGTATTAAGACGTATGTAGTTACAGAATTATATTCATCAAAATCATCAATACAACCTTCCAAGTTCATAAAGGTGCAGGAATGACTTTGACCTTGAAAAGGTAATTTAATAATAATATTTTAATGCCGCAAATAATATTTTAATCAACATAAAACCTAGCACTGCAGGCCTATTACGTATCTTTCTGATATCCAGTAACTATCAAGCTTCGGTTGTACACCGAACTTTGATGACAACCGAGAATGTCATAATATTGGTATTACGTATCACACTGAGTGGATATCACTTTATTCAAAAAAATCAAAAAATCAAAATCAAAGCATTTATTTCAAGTAAGCCAGTTACAGGCACTTTTGAATTGTCGAAACAAAGATGAAAATTAAATGTAGCTACAGTCCCAGTCACAAGACATAAAAACTGTGAAAGTACTGTAGTTGCCCATTCCCTAGCGTAGATCTCTATGGAGAAGAACGGGCAAGAAACTCCATGGACACTCTTTTAAATCAGAATATTGTTACAAAATCTTGGTTACATCATTCATGTTGAGATGGTATATTATGTGAGAACAATGTAGCAAGATGTGCACGTTAAAAGTGTCCACAGCAAAAACACACAAACAAAAAAAAATACAATTCAAAATAATTCATTCAAATAAGCCATGGCAACTAAGAGATGACCAGTCACAACTGACAGCGCCCGTTCACGGACATGACGCATGGATCAGCACCATTCAACTCAACCATTTTGAAGGGAACTAAATGATCCGACACATGCGCCACCATCAGCGAGACATTTGAGTGAGCATGACATACTCTAAACCGCCAGGGCACATTCAAGTCAAGAAAAAAACGTAGGTTTCCAGTGAATGATAGCTTTCTAGTACATAGTACTCACACAATATGGGCTATGCATTTATATAATACTAAGGAGATTGAATCTATACAATGCAAAGATAGTTGTAAAATCTTCAGCAGCTCCAACAATACATTTTAATGCTATCAATTTATGCGCCCCTGTCCTTGTGGAGCAGGACCAGCATTGAGCCAAGCATTTTTATCAGCGATATAATCGCTCAACTTGTAATATGCTTGCTTACATAGTGTGCGTTTAATGCATGTTTTAAATTTCGTCTCATTCAGTTCAAGAATACTTTGTGGACAAACAGCCCGGGTACGGTGCCCTTCGCCTCAGCAGTTGACCACTCTATTTTTTATCGACTACTATGCGGCTTAGTTGAGTAGCGCCCTTTGAGCGTTACAATACTTGGTTCTACGGAACATTTTCTAATAAGCGGTTTAAATAACACATGACATTACTGACATTGTTTGTAAATGTGTTTACTTTTATATAACTTCTCTAATTATTCTAAAAACCGATAATGTATGACTTTTAATGTGTTAAGTTATTGTGCAAGCCTGTTAATATTGTGATAACTCGTAACATTCGATATGTCATTTACCGGCTGTCAACTTTTGGACTGTGAATTTGTATTCTTCGAATCTGGGGAGTATTCTGTTATAATTTACATATTATTGTTGTATAATTTACATACTATACATCACACAGACACCGAGTAACACCTGCTACGTTTATGTCTCATTTTGCTTGACAAATTGTGGACGCAAATTCGAGGACGAAAACTTGTGTTCCTAACAATCCTTGAATCTTAGCAATCAAAACATAATTTTCTCCTAATATACTTAGCTTTTTCTTGTCACATTTCAGGTGTCGGTTAACATAATCCGGCAATATGATGACCTGCGGAGCTATGTTCGTGACATGAGAGACAAACTGAAAGCAGAGCTGACGGAGCTAGATTCATCTAGAAATTAGTGCAGCAAGCTACTGCGGGGCAGGAAGAAAGTAAATTGTAAAATCAGAACTAACATAATTCAGATTAATAAAAAAAAATATACAAAAAATACTAATTAATACATGAAAATAATATTTTAGAACATCACAAGCTATATAAACAATAGAATAACAAAAGATGTAATGTTTGCACAGAAATCGGCTTCGGTGTCTATCACAAAATCTATGAGAAACGTCTATCACGATAGCAACTTCAAACTCAGTTGTTATAAATTTGATGTCCACTATGCTTACATAATCGCAATAATAAAAGTATCGATACGGAAGCGTCTGTCAAAATGAGTTACGGTGATTATCAGCCACGATGGGCACCAATGACGTCATATTTGATCGCGACTGGTCACGTAATATACATAATACGAAACTAGCCTTTTGACAGTTATTTGATGGACACTGAGCCCAGTTACTATCATTTCGAGCTGTTAACAGAGATACATAATAGCCCTACTGGCCTGCAAATTGCAAAGAACGTTAGAAAATTTGAATTTCGCGGTCTATCCTGGAGCATTCACCTTAAGGCTAGGGTATCTGCTAAATTAGCAACTCTATTTGCGGTGGTTTAAACTTCGTTTGAAATACTGTTAGAATAAAGTTCTAATCAGCTTGCACTTAAACTCGTAAAGAGCGCGTCCCCGCTGTACGCAAAGTGATAGATCTGTTCAAAAAAATATAATAAAAATATTACAAATAACGCTTAATTCTTATTAAAATTCCTACAAATCGAAAGACAAACTTGTGATTCTACGTGTTTTCAAAACAGTGTCGTGATAAATCAAATGGATTACAAATAAACAGCAAAAACAATTACTACAAAATCTACAGTGACTTGTGAACCAGTGACTCAGTGTGACTCATCGTAACGAGTGTGCGAAGCAATTCATTACCAAATATGGTCACATGTTTACTCGTTTTCGATGAATATTAGACAAGCCTAGAAACTATACCGACTCAATCAAAGTACCACAGACGTGGTGCCGTGGCGTAGCGGTTAACGTTACAGCTCACCGAAGTAGTGGTTGTATGTTCGAACCCCATCGGAGGTTATACACTTTTGTGTTTTTTTTCAAATATATTGGCAATGGAAATGGATCCAGAATGCATTACTATTCGTAAACCACAGAAATCGACCTCATCAGACAATATTTTCGATGATAATTCCACGGTACTAGATACTACTATGATGAGTTTGCCGAGCACATCGTTGAATGAAAACGACTCCACCTTGGATCTACAAGATACAGTAAAAAGATTAACCTTAGAACTAGAAGGCGCTCACCAGGAGATTGATAAATTAAATAGCGAAAATTTCCGTCTGAAAATGGATATTGGGCAGTATCAAAAACTTATTGAAACATTAAAGAAAGTAAACTTATTGGAGAAAAAAAGCATGACACCTAAGTCTTCACGCCAATTAAATTTATTAAGGACAAGCTGTTTTTCAACGCCTACAAAGATAAACCCATCTCCTAAGGTGACTAATTATCCATCTAATACTGTCGAACAGATACAAAAAATATTGAAATATTGAATCGGCAAAGATGATGGTGATAGCTACGACAATTCTTTTAATTCAGCCTTATCTGGACGTATTGCTGAGGGAAACTTGGAGGCTAAGTCACCGAAAGAAGTCATCTGTAACACACTCACACTCCCGGTTAACTCAATCTATGATTCGCAATATGTTGATGAGTCTATTCCCACATCGAAGACAGAGTCTCATAGTGAATGTTCTTCTGCTGAAGATGCAACTTCCGAGCAGGTTTTGAAATGGTGTGCAAGTATGTGCGAAGACTTTAGTGAAACCGATTTTGTCATAATATTAACTGGCACAAATGACAACAATCCTATGAATATACAAACTTATTTATATTATACATTATGTCAATTAAAATCCACTAATGTTTTGGTAGGTCAAATTTACAAGCACAACTCTCTAAATGTTAAGAGTGTAAATAAACTACTAAATTTTGTGTGGGGTAATTGTGGAAATTCTACCTTTCTTTCGTTACATAGTGATGTTTACAGGCCTTACGTAAATAAACAGCATGCTTGTAGATTAATACATAGGCAGATTCTACATATCAATTATAAATACAATTATCAAACATAGTGAAAATCTAGTAAGACAGAGTAGTCAACAGCCTACAAAGAATGCTAGCGTATAAACAATTTCTTTCAATAGTGTTGGGGTTCAGACTGATGATGTTGATACAGCGAAAAAACAAACGACTTAACTCTACAATCAGATTTTTCTTCGTTTCGTGAATAGTAACAGTGATATATCTGTAAAATGTACTAACAATGTTAATATTGTCCCAATGAACTGTATAAATTTAATAATCTTTCATCAGAATATATGTGGTATTTCTAACAAGGCAAACGAATTAGAAGCCTATATACAAACTCTTGGGGCAAAAGTAGACTATCTATGCTTGACTGAGCATTTTTTAACTTAGATGGTTACAAATTAGCGTCTTAGAATACACGAAATAAGAAAAAGAGAGGAGGGAGCCTAATGTTAGCTCAAGCAGATAGGAAAGTAGAGAATGTTATTGCAATTGCTAGACTGTACGCCGTAGAGAGTTTTGAGGTGTGCTGCATAAGGGATACCACAACTGGAGTGTATGTATGTTGTGTGTATCGTAACCCTAGTGATAAGAATTTTGATATTTTTATGAAGAAAATGGAACTATTGCTTGAGTTTTTATTCAACAAGAAATGCTTTATTTGCGGAGATTATAATGTCAACTTGCTTCTGGAAAACAAAAAACGTGCAGAATTTTTGAGTCTGTTGGCATGTTACAATTTTAGATGTCTATTTGATAGACATTTATTCGTAACAACTCGTATTATTGCTTAGACAATATCATAACGAACCTACACGAAGAACAGGTATTAAGAAGTGAAATTGACCACAATGGTTTAGGAGACGGACATGGAGCACAATTGGGTGAATTTTTACTAGAAAACATGTTAGAAAATAAAAATAATCAATATTTAATAATTAATAAAAGAATCTTTAATTGCAGAAATAGTATATTTTTTAAGGCCAGACCATTGAATCAAAATTGGAGTTTAATGGGAATAAATTCATTTTTGAGAAATTTTAATACTAGTTTTCGGAAAAGTTACAAAAAACGGGAAATAAAAAATCAAATTGAAAAGGGGATCACAGTTAAAGTGGGTAACTAAAGGAATAAAAACGTCTAGTAAAATGAAAAGAGTTTTATGCACAAATACACCAGTATGTTCACGAAAGTGTACTCAATTATAAAAATAAACATATTCGCATATATAGAAGAGTCATGACCAAAGCCAAAAAAATTGCGGTCGCAGAGAAAATTTACAACTCTAAAAATGTAAGTAAAGAAGTTTGAAATGTAATTAATGACCGCACAAACAGATTTAAAAAAGTGCAACAGGAATCACTCTTATTAAAACTTAACGATCAAATCATAGACTCGCCAATTGCCGTAGCACAACAACACAACAGTTCAACTGTAATTGTGATTCAGCTGAAACTAAGACGGAAGAAGCTTTATTGCTTCTTCAACATTGTTGTGAAAGGGTTACAAATGATATGTCACTCACGCCTACTACACCCAAATAAATAACACAAATAATTAAAACTATGACAAACAAGCACTCCAGTGGATATGCCGAAATCCCTATTGCTATTCTTAAAGAACACATAAAAATATTGGTTGGGCCACTGTTTCCATTCATTAACAACTGCCTTGAGCAGGGTTTTTTTTCGGAACAATTAAAAATTGCAAAGGTTGTGCCAGTTTATAAAAAGGGTTCAAAAACGGACCCTAAAAATTACAGGCCCATTTCGCTTCTACCCACACTTAAATTTTTTTGAAAAAATATTGAAATCTCGGCTATTAACTCATCTTCATATAAATAAAGTTCTACATAATAGACAGTTCGGTTACCAAGGAATTGGCACTGGAGATGCCTTTTACAAACTTTTAGATGATGTGACTAGCAAAATAAATCATAAATGAAAGGTAGCTGGTATTTTTCTGGATTTATCTTCAGCATTTGATACAATAGACACAATCTACTTATTGCCAAACTAAATTATTATGGTGTCAGAGGCAGAATTATTTACATCGCATTTAAGAAACAGCAAAATGTAGAAACCAGGACTATAGAACAAAATGGACAACAGAAAACATACAAATCACCCATGATTAATATTACCACGGGTGTACCGCAGGGTTCCATATAGGGTCCAATTCAGTTTATTATTTTCACTAACGATTTGATAAATTATATAAAAATAAAAATTCCAGACATTAATCTCGTAGTCTTAGCAGATGACACTGACGCTGTAGCAGGGGCGAAAAGTATTGGTGAACTGACAGATAAGGTCAATACTACGTTGGCAGCATTTCAGTTTTGGTTTAATACAAATAGATTAATAATAAATAATAAAAAAACGAACATCATGTTGTTTCGGACTACTGCAGGCAATAAGGATAATATAGATATAACCCTCAACAATGAAAAGATTGAATTAGTGACAGACGTCAAATTTCTGGGTATGGTAAGTATTTAGATGATTTGCTGAACTGGAAAAAGGAGCTAGCACACATAGACTCCACTATATCATGTGCGTGTTATGCGTTGAGGAAATTGAGAGACGAAATAAATACAGAACAGTTAAAGATGGTATTTTATGCTCTTGTCGAATCCAGACTTCGATACAGTATACAGTTCTGTGGGAAAAGCTACGGTTATAATCCTTAACGAGCCTTCATTCTCCAAAAAAGAGCAATACGTACAATTGTCAGAATTTCACAAAGAGAAAGCTGTCGATCTCATTTTAAGCGTTTAAATATTCTAACATTATACGTACTTGTACCCAGCTTATACGTACTTGTTTTGTTAGTTAATTTAAAAAAATATGTCCATGAAGAAGTGAGAGTCTGAGGAAGAAAGAACAGTCAGGGAAAACTCGTACGAAGGATTTTAAAAATAAAGTAGTACCTAATTTCAACATTGTCAAGCATAGCCCTCATTACCAAGCTATACAAATATTTAATAGACTGCCATTAAAAATCTTGTTTTACACTAGCTCTTTTAAGGCTAAGCTAAAAACTTAAAGCTTCTGTTGGATAGAAATTTGTACTCAGTAGACGACGTGTAATTTATAATTCCAATTTTCTACTAAAAAAAAAAGTACTTAAGCTATTTATTGTTATTGTTTTTGGTACTCATGTATTTTTTTGTTTAATCTTGTATGTTGTGTTTTGCATGTCACTTTAAAATTTATATTATTATTATTAATTATGATGTATGTAATGCATCAAACACAATTTAAATTGTTCCTGATATATAAATAAATAAATAAATATGTGCACTACATAGTGGTTGTTACGTCAGTCACTACTGCGGGCCGAATACTGCGAAATGAGTTGTTTTTATTTAATTGTAGCCTAATAAATCATTAGATCAAAAATCAAATTGTAGACTTTGTGAAGAAAAAAGTGACAAATATTTGTGTGAAAAAAAATACTAAAACTTAATGCCGTTTAAGAGTAGTTACTAGTTACTATTTCAAAGAAAAAATGCTTCTCTTTGAATATTTTTTTCATACAGTAATAATAAAGTTAGAATTATTTCAATTGTACCAATGGGGAGACACAGGCAAAGATAATCTAAGATGGTGCCACCATAGCTGATCTCAATCTGACCAATAAGGTAAAGCTATTTTGAAATACAAAATTACATTACAACATTTTAACCAATGATGATGTTGGAAACCAGCTATGCTAGCGCCATTAGTTCCACAGTTTCCTTCCCCATTAAAGTTTAGAGTCTAATAGGCAACGTTATATTTTTTTTGCATATATATATTCACTCATCAAAGAGGAGTTACATGGGGAAAACCTCTTGTTAGCAGATACCACCCCGTTAAGGGAATGAGATATTTTGTCTTAAATAATGAATGTTACTTCGGAACACGTCTCCATAAATCATTGGATACTTCCGCAATATGTGTGAGAGAGCCACGCTGAATTACGACCTCTTTCGACCAAACTTATTAATGAGTTGGAAAAAATGGATTACCTAATGGTATGTTTCTGTTTGGGGATCTTCTGGTAATTCGTCAGTGGCTTACATCCGAGGAACCTCTTAACTTGATACTTTATTGATGGAAGTGGTTTCAGCAGTAACAAATGATTGCCACTTATCATGACTAATGTGAGCTGGCGGAAGCGGATGGATCACGTTATTATATAACAGATAGATATGACAGAATGATATGTGCGAGCGGTATAACAAGGAAGTCGCGCATGCCCAAATCATAGTAGGTATGATTTGACAAGTTATTATAATTAAATGAATAAGTACTACATCGATAATATAAAAGAAAGACTTATTAAGGTTTTTATTTACTAAAGTTATAAATTTTGTTCAAATTTTTATTCAAATTAACCCAATATTTATTTTGTGCCATTATACCCACAAACGAAAAAGTTATTTCGAATAAAAGGAAACATTTCGGGAATTTTTTTCAAATAAAAACCAACCGTGACATTTAGGACATAGCATGTATGGGTAGACCTAGCTAATGACCTTCCAAACCCCTGGAAAAATTGTGTCGGTCCATAAACCAAACATCCTGTATATAGCAAGATCCCAGGGCCTCCAGACCTTATTTATTTTCTCATGAACAAAATGTGTGGCATCAAGTAGTATTAGTACCAATGTACTGTGAACGTATGCATACCTGCTAACTTGTGCCAACGGACAATTTTTAGATGTTAGTTGTTAGGTCCCCTATAACAGTCATAAAAGGCTTTAAGCAAATCAAGGTCAAATTAACCAAAGATCTATGGGGTATGTCTATCAAAGCTTGTACCTCAATTATTGAGACTGTAGCACCGTATTTAGCCTCGATATTTAATTTGTGCGTGAATCAAGGGGTCTTCCCGGATCTAATGAAATACAGTAAAATAAAACCTCTTTTTAAATCCGGGCACAGTAAAGACACCGATAACTAGAGGCCCGTATCCGTGTTGCCGGTTTTCAGCAAGGTGTTTGAAAAGGTAATGCTCAATCAAATGCTTAACCATTTTAATACCAATAAAATCTTACACGAGCAACAGTACGGTTTAACCAAAGGACGTTGTACGACTGACGCCGGTGTCACTTTATTAAAACACATATTTACTGCGTGGGAAGAGGCACAAGATGCCATAGGAATCTTCTATGACCTTTCGAAGACATTTGATTGCGTAAATCACGAAACCCTGATCTTGAAACTTGAGCATTACGGTTTAGGTAAACTTGAGTTCAGTTTAGTAAAATCGTATTTGAATGATAGACAGCAGCAAGTACAAATAAATGGTGTCAATTCAAAAAGGTCAAGATTCAAGAGGTTCAAGGTTTAAAAGTAAACATGGGTGAACCACAAGGTTCGATATTGGGTTCCATCCTCTTTTTAGTTTATATTAATGACCTACCCCATTTACTTAACAACCACCCGCAATTGGTGTTGTTTGCTGATAATAATATATATTTTATAATAATATATTTATTTAAAAATAGAATAAGCATAAAAAATACAATTTAAATCTTAGAAATAATGTCAAACTCAAACTCAAAACTCAAACTCAAAGCATTTATTTCAATTAGACCATTACGGCACTTTTGAATGTCAAAAATACAAAAAAGAAAATCAAAGCTACAGTCCCAGTCACAAGGCATAATAACTTGAGAAAGTACTGTAGTTGCCCATTCCCTAGCGTAGATCTCTATGGAGAAGAACGGGCAAGAAACTCCATGGACACTCTTTTAAAATCAATATATTGTTACAAAATCTTGGTTACATCTTTAATTTTGAGATTATACATATATGTGAGAACGATGTAGAAAGACGTGCACACTAAGAGCGTCCAGAGTAAAAGATTAGATCAACAGTTTACGAATAAAGTAATTAAAATGAACCTTGGCAGCTAAGAGATGACCAGTCCCAACTGACAGCGCCCGTTCACAAACATGACGCATGTACCGGCGCCATTCAACTCAACCATATTGAAGGGACTAAATGACCCGACACACCCGCTACCATCAGCGAGACATTTAAGTGAGCATGACATTCAGCCACCAAGGCATATTCAAGTCAATGAAATATAAATAAATGTAAATGGTGGCTGAACAGTACAAAGTACTCACACATGTGCTATGCAATTATATAATACTAAGAACTGGAATCTATATAATGCAAGTATATTTTTACAATCTTCTGCAGCTTCCACAAAACATTAACATGGGAATCAATTCTTCATCTTCTTCTTTACGTGTCGATGGACTCAAATAATGCCCGACCCAAACAATCAATTAATTTGCCCCCCCCCCCCCTATGGTTGTGGAGCAGGACCAGCATTTAGCCAAGCATTTTTATCATCAATGTAATCCCCCAACTTATAATATGCTTGCCTACATAGTGTGCGTTTTATACAAGATTTAAATTTTGTCTCGTTCAGTTGAATGTTGTATAACAAACTACGATGCCTGTACTAGGTTAAACCTGTATCACAGGCGGCATTTTTCTAATAAATACTATTTGGCCAAGATTTCTTAACAATACTTAACATAAAAGTATGATTAAGTAAGTATGAGTAACATAATGTACTTAAACGCTATTATAAGATACGGACAAAAATATATAATTAATTAATGTCACACATGGTATATAAAATGTAAGAAAACAATTCGTAGTACTTATTTGCTAATGCTTAGCATTAAACAAGGTAAACATTGCAAAATAAAAAACGTCATCAAGGCATTTTTGTTGCGGGTGACAATTTGCTTAGACAGCGAATAATAAACGGAAAGCCTAAAGTATGACGCACTAATCATAGCATAGATAGCATAATCGACGGAGTTAATATATATATGTTCCGGTTTATTTCCTAGCTGGGCATTCAGCGTCTCCCGTTTTGTGGTCACAGGGCTTTTTAATGTGGGAGCAAGTAGAGCATCTCGGAGTGTCAGCTTTCTTCGCGCATTCGGACATCGTATGACCTGCGTCACCGCAGTGACCACATGCGGAAAATAGTTCTCTGCAAGATTTGGCTGCATGACCATAATGCTGGCATTTGTAACACCTCGTAACTAACGTGAAGTCCCTGACAGGACATGATGACCAATTTATAAAAATCCTTGATTGAGGAATTACAATTTTGACGCTGACGATACTTAGACGAATATTTAGGATGAACAGACGTGCCACAAATTTTGACGACGTAAATAACGCAAATTTTTTTTTTCGGATGGGAAATCATCAAATGACTTCTCCTACTCTGGGCGGAGCAGGAGGGAGTGTCAGACTTTTACTGACTAAAACCCATCCATGTTCCTTCATCGCCCTTTGTGTTCCGGGGCCACGGTATCTCTTTCGAATAGTCCCGCAACCCCGGCAGGCATCGGTCCTTGCGGACCCCTTCCTTTTTGCTGACTCTCTTTGAGGCGCGCGTGGAACACGAACGCGCCGTCAACGGCCTGTCGTCATGAGACGGACGGACGGCGAGCTAGCCCATTGCCCACCGTCCACAGGCCTGCGCCTACGGTGGCCGGGGGCCACGTGGTGGCCCCCGACGCCCGGGGCGTCTCCCGCGGCGGCCGGGACGCTGTGAGGTTCTCTCCCTCTCACGTTCCGCCACCTCCTTCTCTAGCATTACTGCTTCGCAGAAGGAGGTGACGGCGTCCCATTCCGTCTCGCTCCGGACCATGGCTTGCACCAGGGCCGGACACAGGTGCCGCGCAGCCACGCACGCCTCACGCAGAGACGTCAGCTCACGCGAGCACCAGTACACCTGACGTCGGGCGCTTCCTGGCCGGACTCGGGGCATTGCCACGTCGCATATATCGGACATGGCGTCCTGGAACCACCCTGCCTCATCGTTAATGTTGGCAGGCCTGTCCGGTGATGTCACCCAGGCCTGCACGATCGAGGCTTCCAGGAGGAGCTCACGGTCCAGCTGCTTAAGCGCCCAATGCGGACCACTCGGGGCCTGTTGGACCGGCGCGCTTGAGGTCTGGGTGGAGACGTCGAACCGGATGTACCGGTGGTCGGAATAGGTCTCCACCCCCTCCATGACACGCCAGTCAATGACACGCGGCGACAGAGCGGGGCTAGCGAACGAAATGTCCACCGCCTTACTGCAGGTTCATAATTGGTTTACCGTTAATCATTTAGCACTAAATGGGAAAAAAAAAAAAAAGTGTATAAGATTTGCTTTACCAAATGTCAAAAGTAGTGATTGTGACGTAGTATTGAATCAAGAGAAACTAGAATTTGTCGATAAAATGGTTTTCTTGGGAATTACGCTCGACTCAAGGCTAGAATGGGGTCCTCATTTAACATCTCTTGCAGGACGGCTGAGCTCAGCAGCATATGCTGTTAGGAAAATCCGTCAATTTACTGATATTGATACCGCGAGGCTAGTCTATTTTAGTTATTTTCATAGTATTATGTCATACGGTATTTTACTATGGTGACGGGCTGCAGAAATCGAGTCTATGTTTATTCTGCAAAAAAGAGCCATCAGAGCCATATATGAATTACGTAGACGCGATTCTCTAAGAGAACTGTTTTAAGGAAATTAATATCATGAGAGTACCTTGTCAATACATCTATGAAAAAATCATGTACGTTAGGAAAAATCCGCATTTATTCAGTAAAAGAGGTGACAGACACCACTATAATAATAGAAATATTGACCAACTAGTTCAGCCAGGTTTTAGGCTTGCTAAAGTAGATTCATCTTTTATGGGGTACTGTTTAAAATGTTACAATAAAATACCTCCCCACATTCTACAACTGAATGAGACGAAATTTAACGGATTACATTGATGATAAAAATGCTTGGCTCAATGCTGGTCCTGCTCCACAACCATAGGGGATAAATAATTGTACAAATTATTGTGGTAGCTGCAGAAGATTGAAAAATATCCTTGCTTTTTATAGACATGGAGTCTATTCTCTCTTAGTATTGTATAATTGCATAGCACATGTGCGAGTACAATGTACTTTATAGCATTTGCATTTAGTTATCTTTCATTGACTGAATATGCCTTGGTGGCAGAGAGAATGTCATGCTCACTCAAATGTCTCGCTGATGGTAGCGGGTGTGTCGGGTCATTTAGTTCCCTTCAATATGGTTGAGTTGAATGGCACCGATACATGCGTCATGTTCGTGAACGGGCGCTGTCAGTTAGGACTGGTCATCTCTTAGCTGCCACGGTTCATTTTAATTACTTTATTTTTAAATTGTTGATTTAATCTTTTACCCTGGGCGCTCTTAATGTGCACGTCTTTCTACATTGTTCTCACATATATTATATGTATAATCTCAACATGAATGATGTAACCAAGATTTTGATTTAAAAAAGTGTCCATGGAGTTTCTTGCCCGTTCTTCTCCGTAGAGCTAGAGATAGATCTACGCTAGGGAATGGGCAACTACAGTACCTACTTTCTCAACTTAAAAATGTCTTGTAACTGGGACTGTAGCTTTGTTTTATTTTTTGTATTTTCGACATTCAAAAGTGCCGTAATGGTCTACTTGAAAAAAATGCTTTGAGTTTGATCCCAAAAAATCTCTAACACCATCAACATAGCTGGCTTTACATTCTCCAGCACACAAAGAACCGTCATCTTTTATCATTTTTTATCTTCTGCGTCCTTTGTGCTTGTCGGCGTCGTCCCTCAGTTCATAGATCACGACATCAACAGAGGCGTCGGGACGCCGTGACGTGACATCGGCGTCGTTATCTCGAGACGTATCCACCTTATACCGATCAATACACTCCAAAACGGGTCGCTTTGTCGATCATAAGGTTATGTCTTAAGCGGAAATATGACGTTTACGCGAAAATTTATTTTGGCAAACTTGGAACTTTTTAAGTAGGTAATTAGTTCATCTTCTTGATCTTCCTGAGTTTCACTTAGGCATCATTGACATCGGTGAAGGAATAACATCGTGAAAAAAACGTGGAGTTAAAATGAATAAATGACTGGAATTGCCAACAGGCCCCCAGCAAGCGTGGTATCTGAATGAGAAGAGACCTTTACCCTTTTTAAATCTGACATGATCCTGACAGAATTTACCTATACATTTATTAAAATTGGCTTACACAGCCACTCTGCTCGTGGCTCGTGTACTCAAAAAGTCAAAATTATTTATTTGCGGTTAATGTGTTAGGTACAAAAGGTGGTAAAAATAACATATCTCGTTCAATGACGTGGGCAAGGAAGATAAAGAGACTTGTCGCTTATGTCATAATAGTTAGGTATTCGTAGTTACATTGATACAAATATCCTGTTCAATCTACATCTACACTAATATAGTAATATGTGTGTATGTTTGTAATGAATAAACTCAAAAACTACTGCGCCGATTTCATCATTAGAAAGCTACATTCACTCTGAGTAACATAGGCTATATTTTATCCCCGTACTCGCACGGGAACGGGAACTACGCGGGTGAAACCGCGTGACGTCCGCTAGTTCAAAATAAAGAGGAAAATGGGCAAATGATATTATAAGCAACAATGGCAGTTAGTCTTTTTCTTCTTTCTTTATTTTTCTTTCAAGTTACTGACGTTGCTTTTTCCTCTTTCCAGCTCAATATTATATTATGACAGGACGTGTAGTGTTTCGCCGAGTAGTAAGTGCTGCCTCGTTGACCTTTGACCTCATCCTCGTGGTTAGGAGGCACGTCACGCCGCGCGCCGTGTCAGGAGCATGTTAGCAGAGTGAGCGAGTGACACGCGATGCTCACTTGTCGACACTTTCAAGTCACGCGTGCGATCGTATGCTAGATGCTACTAAGCTTAAAAAGAGGTAATTGGCATATGTTTACTTTTCATGTTCCTGCCTTTTTGAAGCTATCTCTCAAGTTCCAGACACTGTTAGGGAATACTCCCTGGAACTTGCTTTGAAAGATACATACGTAGTTAAAGCCCCCTTTAATTGAGGAAGCCGCGCACCCAGTTAGGACGCTGGTGTTTTGTTTTATTTTCGAAGAGTATGTTGAGCATTAGATAAGCACAGTGGATATGTGTTCACCTAATAATATGATTGATAACATCAGTGGTCTACCATACGGGGGCTTATGTAAAAAACACATTACTACCTTTGCTTTAAAAGCAGAGGCTAAGGATTGGTGGTGAAAAACAAAGCACAGCTCGCAAATGAAACTCTACGAAAGGCAAAGGCATCACTTCGTAGTGTTTAGTATTGGTCATGTTAAAAATGTGTAAAAACTCTGAACCTTGGGACGTACTTGTTACGTACTCTTTTATGTAGTAGTTTCAAGTAAATTCCGCAGTAATTGTTTAGAGTAGACGCTGACCTAAATATAGCGAGGAAAAGGCTGAGATTTAAGTGTAAATATGTAGATTTAAGTGTAAATATGTACATTGGGACGTAAATTCAGGTATAAGTCGCAAATAAATTCCGGGTAAATTATACCCCGGTTAAGGAGGGTTGGTTCAACAAGCGTTCAGAGAGTTTATTTAAAATAATAGAGCTTTGTGTAAGATGAAACGACACTGAGGAAGATAACGAATTCTATGGTAACGTAGCCTGGAATATCTAAAGGGCTAGGCAGAGGTGTATCTCACCATTCACATTCTACAAGTTATGTTTACTTCTCATGCTATATGGGGGAGCCTATTAACATGAGCCGGGCACAACTCCGGGTTGGTACTGAGAAATAACCTAAAAATCCAATAATACTTTACCTGAGCCGGGTATCGAACTCAGGACCCGCAGTACCATTTGTAACCACTACAAATCCTATGTTATACCGGTCTCAACTAATGATGTATTCAGATTAGATCACCGAGGGGTTCTCAAAATACGAAAATATTCATGGAAATGAAATAATTCCGCGGTTTATTAACTTTTTGCATTTGCTGGCTTGGAGAGCTCTTCACCTTTTGGGGACGCGCCGGAGCTCGGAGGGACATCGACACTCCACTGGGAAACGTAAAATTAAATTAATCATACCATGAATTATTTTTTGAAGATGGTTTCATTTCAATGTGCACCAGTTCGAAAACGTAGGTGTCTGACCGCATTTTAGAATCATAGAAAAATGTCCTTCTTTTAGTTTTGTAGTGGTGTGGGGAAGTTCGGAATTTAGGTAGCAATATTGAATTCATACGGGGAAAAATAACATTATTTCATATTTATGTAGTACGACGCTGCCCATACAACTGTATTTGTTAATTATTATGAGTAGGCCAATATGATGCGGTAAGTTTTTTTACATTTAATTTAAACAGGATAAAGCAACAATACAAAGAAGAACCAGGCTACGTGGCTATCAAACACAAAGTTTTTAAGCAGGTGGACTTGAAATGAGCCGAAAATAACTTCCAAATATTTATTCCTTCCATCTTTCACCAAAACACCTCAGATGTGATAAACATGTGTTCCTATCAATACGTTATCATAACATTATGATATTATATTGACAGCGCCGAGGGGTGTCGGCAGACAGGCAGCAGGGGAAGCGCGCAGGAGGGGAGGCAGCCAGGGGTAGCAAATAGAATTTGGCGCGCAATAGTTACGTACGCCTGGTGGAGAGGTATCGCCAGGCTTTGAACAATCAGAGGGGAATAGTGTAGCTTGTCATTTTAAATCTTTATTAAAAAGGCTAGCCGGCGGCTAGCATAGCTTCGAATAACAGTTATTTATCCATGTGTTCCGGGGGTACAAACGCTGCACAACGGTAAAACTGTAGCTTGTTGCAATGTGACCTCACACAAACATTTTACAGTTTAAGTATCGTCTGACGGAAACATCTGTAGGTATAATTTGGCTAACTATTTATTGATTGAAATTCAAAGCGATTTATATTCCAAGATTAACAGGTTTCTTTCCTTATCTTCCGGTTTGAGGACCTACCTGCCTGCTATCTTTTCAATGAACGCCAATCTTTCGTGCAACCACATCCCAGTCAAGACATGCTTTAATTAAATTATCTTTCAGAATCTTTTCTTATCCACCAATTTCATCGCCACTTGGTTACATTATATCTCCTGTAGCTGTACTGCTATAGCAATGATCCCGTCTGCCCCGGATTACCGGCATCGCCCGGTTCGTAACAAATGCTGTTCAGTGGCTGGATCGCTGACTCAACCCGGTTACATTTGCCATTCAGGGATTATGTTGAGAGCTGGGAACAAACGGAACTGGGTGCTATTGTGTGCTTAAATTGTATGCGTTAACTTGTACTTTCATATAGCTTTGGTTGTAGATAGCTAGCTTTAGTTACACACAACTTAGGACCCATTAATGTTAATATTTATCCGTGGTGCTAGGCAACTGGGCCTATCCCAGTTGTAAACGTCCCTTTGTGCCTATTGGCCTTGTTTCGTTCTGTCTCCTGCTGAAATGGAGGGAAGTGGAAATTACGGTTTTTTCCTACTCCTCCACTATACTTTTCTGATTAATTTCGTTGCGGGATCCAAGACATTCATTCTCTCGGCGCTTTTCTGGTGGTCGCCACTGTTGATTCTGGCTTTCAGGAGTTACAGTGGTTTGGGAACAGTTTGGTTGGCTTGTCCCAAAAAAAAAAAATAGCTTTAGTTAAAGAAACTTCGTTAAAAAAGTGAAAAAATTGCGAGTTGCAAGTTTTTATGGCTGGAGATTGTGAGCTGCTTTTACTGCGAAGAAAACTTGGCCAACAATATTAATTACTAGCATACTTTCATGCTCCTAGTACAAAAGTACAGATTTATGTTGGTCGAATACGGCCACCATAATTGGTGTACTGTCATGTCTGGTTTAATAGCCAACCCTCATCCCACGCAAAATATACATCTCGGAACAGTTAACTACGAGAGGAGCTCGACTACAGTTTCTTGCGCGTGACCTGGCAAAATCTAAGGAATATAAATACTGCTGGAGCTGGACAGCCAACGGGAAGGTATACAGCTTTAAGCACCTTTTACAGCTTAAATGACTAGTTTTCATCTAACAAGCGACCTACAGTTGTTATTTTATTTTATTACTATATTTGATCTATTTAATAAACTTTCATCGGCATTGAAACTCTTACAATTAATTAGAATTGAGTTAAACACTAAGTTAAGCAATAAGTTATTTTTTGTTTACCAATCGCGCCCTAACACACATTCTTCATCACTCAAACCTACATTCAATCCGGATACCAAATTCACAAACTTACAAACCACACATAAATCTACACACTCACAGACACACACATACACCCTCACCCACACATGAAATAATAATAAGAATATAATTACGTTATCCTGCATTTATAAAACTTATCTAAATGGATAATACTCTACTCACTTTCAATGCCATCGACAATTCCGAAATAGCACAAGTGTTTGATTGTGATATTGCTGACTTTACTAAGCATATAACTCTTCCGGCTTTGCCATTGTTTCGCAGAATATTAGACCTGTCTACTCAAATTTTGATGATCTTCAATTAAATTTACTCAATCTTGGAACGTATATTGCTCTGGTAATCCTAACCGAACGTAGGTTGAACTAAAATAAACCAATACCTCAAATAACTATATAACTCGTACCAAACTACAAACCATCTGAATAAGGCTGACGGTGTAGTCGCCAATATTAAAAGCACACACTAAAATAAAACGGTGTAGATGGTGGAGCCAAGTGTCTAGCTATTTTTCTTGATCTCAAAAAGGCGTTTGACACAGTGTCTGTCCCCTTCCTTTTACAGAGGCTTGAACGCATCGGCATCTTTTTAAATTCTACCTCAACAATCGCAAACAAACTGTCAAAATTGCGATGTACACCAGTTCCGAGTCAACCGTCACTTTCGGAGTCCTCCAGGGCAGTGTTCTTGGGCCGACCTTATTCCTCATCTACATTAATAATCTCTACAACATGAAGATTGATGGCGGACACATTTTCTCATACGCCGACGATACTGCCATTGTCTTCACTGCTAAGACTTGGAATAATGTTCGTAGGTTGGCCGAGCGTGGCCTTGCAAACATAGCAGCCTGGCTAAACCATAGTCTCCTCACACTAAATGCCTTCAAATTCAACTATATCTGCTTTACGTACTTTTTAATCCATAACTATCCCAACCACCCAACCCCCGGCTGCTCTTGCTTAAAAATTGTCAGGCTACAGCACACCAAATATCTAGGTGTGACCGGCGCCTGTTCTGGCACATGCACACCGAACTTGTTATGAAAAGAGTTAGGAAACTGATTTGGACTTTTAAACACTGCGACATATGGCTTCAAAGTAACTTCTGAAGCAAGTATACATTTCACTGGCCCAATCTATCCTCACGTACTGTCTGTCTTGCTGGGGAGGGACTACAAAACAAAATTTTTTGGAACTTGAGAGGGCGCAGAGAACCTTACTTAAGGTGTTCTTTAAACCCTATAGGT
This sequence comes from Xestia sexstrigata, assembly GCA_941918905.2. NCBI lineage: Eukaryota > Metazoa > Arthropoda > Insecta > Lepidoptera > Noctuidae > Xestia > Xestia sexstrigata. The sequence goes on from OW799214.2 coordinate 21,305,001, forward strand.
ACTCCACCCACAGCCTCTACCTATTATCTGAACTTTTGTCTGTAAGAACGCTTTATTTGCTTCAACTTACACTATAAAACACACGTCCCTTCCGTATGACCCCTCTAAGCTAAAAAGTAGAAGGAGCTACTTAGTCGCTCCAACGGTCAAGGTTAGATCTGTTTTCGCTAAAAGGCAATACTCAAGGCAATCATCTTATCTATACAATTTGCTGAATAAAGAATTACGAATATATTCCATGAAGCTTCGGGACTGTAAAAAAGTTGTGCCGATTGGCTTAAAACTAAAACCTACGACGATGTTGAGTCTATTATAATATCTACTTTTCATTAACCAGATTACATTTGGGTTATTGTGCGCTAGGTTAGTGAATCACACTCACTCATGATACACATACAACACGTCCACGCGCGATCTGGCCTTTTTCTACATAACGCTCATTTATCTGCAGAGCTGTTTGTGTAATTTTAAGTTACCCATTAATTTATCATTTTTGTTTTTTTTTTTGTTTAGTCTTTCATGTTTACACTGTCTACATTTCAATTGCATAAAAATGACAACTGGAAGTGCGGAGTCTCCTAATACAAGCAATTCCTTGCTTAAAAGGTGATCTCCAATAATATGTACCAAAATGCCTATTGTAATTGAAAAATTAAGATGGATGAGGATCGCCG